>CM040425.1:65510257-66710257 GCA_022702705.1 Papilionanthe hookeriana x Papilionanthe teres | reverse complement strand
ACTATTAACCTTCATCGATCGAACGGTTGGCTGTTCATCATCTGCTCAGTCCGGCAATGGGTTGGAAAGGGATCCTAGGATTCGAGTATGGAATCATCCAGGGTTCCCTTGGCCCCGACATTTCAGGACCCGAACTCGTTTCTTCCGTCGCCAACGCTGGCGCCATTGGTACTCTCCGAGTTCCCGACTGGGTAACCCTAAAACTTTCTTTCTCTGGTATTTTATTTTGAAAGGTGTCCGAGTGATGGATCCCTTGTTGAATGAAAGGCAGTGAACCGATTCATTTTCGTTTGAATTGATTAGTAGCAGTATGCTTCGGGTATACAACTGTATTTTAAATTAAACTTTAGGAAGCAGTCATGTCTGAATTATGTTTTATCTTCTCTGAATTTCATTCCATGCTTGTTTTTTTAGTTTGATTTATATTTGCCTTGATTGCCTTTGGTGAGTGATAAATTATCTGCTGATTTCATTTGCATACTCCTGATATTTTAAAAACCTACTGCAGGAGGCACCCGATTATGTTAGGGATCTGATTCGTAAAACAAGAACATTGACAGACAAACCATTTGGAGTTGGTGTCGTTCTGGCATTCCCCCACAAGGAAAATATCAAGGTTATATTAGAGGAGAAGGTTGCCCTGTTGGTAGTGGCTTGGGGTGAGTACCCTAAGGAACTTGTTTCTGAGGCTCAAAATGCAGGGGTCAAGGTCATTCACCAAGTGAGTGTTCTTTTGAAAATCTTAAATTCTTGAGCAGTTCGTTTTTATATTGGTATCTGTCATCAATTTGCTGGGCTCAAATTAAGCATAGATAAAAAATAATGATCTCTCTAACAATAGGAGAAATAAACCATCATCGGATGTCTTACGATCTAGAGTTTTTAATTTGGATATGCAAAAATCACATGGCATTTATGCAAACATGCAAAATTTATAAGACATAAACTCTAAATCTCGAATAATTGTTTGCAATCTCCTTGCAAATAAAAATATGGGATACTTGATCTCAATGGCCTACTTATTTTATTAGTAATAATGACTAGAAATTTAGTTTTAGGTAAGCCATAAAATATTTGAAATTCATGCACTTGTTGGAAATCAAAATGTATTTAATTTTATTAAAATTTATTACTCTTTAACTAATAAAAATAGCGGACTGTAGTAGAAGAAAGGAAAACAGTTCAACAATAACAACAACAACAACAACAACAAACCAAAAAGGAATCCTCACTTGTACAAGTTGATAACTTTGTCATGAAGTTCAAGTCTATAATTTATCCTTTGGATTGAATTTCAGTAGCAGGAATAGCACGTTTAATAAGATTTTTTTTTTGTTGCAAATACTACCTGTTTTTTTTCAATTTTCCTTAGGTCCTATTTGTAATTATAAAATATAAAATTTCCCTTAAATAAACCGAATGAACAACCCTAGGTAAACAAATGGCTACAAGAAAATAGAAAACCTTTAGAAACTTGATCATGGAGTGCAATAGGAGGAGGACGCTTCACATCCTATCCATAATATAATGATTAAAATATAATAATCGACATATGCCTGCCTTGATAATATCGATTGATAAAAGCCAAGCAAGTGGAATGCTAAGATTATGATATTTACATGTTACAATGATTGAGTTTGACAAAGGAAAAGAACTTCCAAAAAGAAAGTGTAAATCATATCTAATAAATAAATATATGGCATAATTAGTAACCAGCCAAAATCAAATACACAAATTCACTAGTTTCAGCATAATAATTATGTCTGGATGCTGTTAATGCTTTGTCATCTGAAGCTCACATTAGGTATTGGTCCCCATAGCATAAGAATAGAAAGGGAATTATCTGTTAGAACTTGAGTTAAAAATGGGCGATGAATTGTGAAAATTTCCATCCCATCATACGACATGCATAACTGTTGTCAAGAACAAGGTAATATATAGCAACTTTGTTTGCAGTTTGCTCTGTTAGATTTCGAAATATTTAACAAATGCTTTTGAACCAAAGCTTACTATAATATCAACCTTAAATTCTTTTGATAAATATGAATCAGTTCAAATACAAATTTTATAGTATGCATTTTATAGGTAAATGAAATCATAATAAGTTATGATAGTTTCAAGGAAACAATAACTAGTAATATTACAAGAGGCCAATCATATAGCACAAATTAATATAAACAAGGAGCAAAGTTCATCAATAAGAATACATTGTCCATATAATATAAAATTGGATTCTCAACTCAAGCAGATCCATGAAACTGTACAGGTCAATAGAAAATTCGAACCATTAGCAATCGAAAATCAGTTTTATTCGAAACGGATACATTTGGAAAAAAGCGAGAAGAAAACACAGCTGAGAGAGCTAAAGTTGCTTTAAAGGTAAATAAGCTAGAGCTTGGATTAAGAAAGCAGGTCGATAAAAAATCATCAATCTGTAAAACTCATTTCTTCAAGAAGTTATATAGAAACTTTAAGCAGTAAGTCATGCAAATATCAGGTTGGAAAGAGAGTAATCCAAGCTGCAACCCGTATACAGACTTCAGGAAGTGGAAAGTGGTTTCTGTCAAAGTTTAAATATCTAAACAGATTGCAGTGCATTCCTTCTACACCAAGTGCCCGTTTGGGCGCGATGCTTCCCGTAAATCCCAAAGTGGCGCCTCCCGTAAATCCCAAAACAGCAAAAATGCCTCCCGTAAATCCCAAAGTGGCGCCGATTCGCGATATATCCTCCAAATCGGCGGAATTAAGTAAACCCGGGACGAACAAAGTGGAAGTAGGGCGCAATGCTTACCTTGGTCGGAGCGGTGTGGAAGGATGAGAAAGATGGTAGTTTCGGTGGTCTCTGTAAGGAGCGATCCCTTCTTTGCCATCCCAGCTATATTTCGGTAGTCTCCCAGCTATGATTTTCGTCGCGGTAGAGAAGGGATTGCGAGAGGCAGCGCGAGAAAGACGAGGGCAGGATTGGTAAAAGTCACGAACGAAAGTCAGGCCGCGGTTATTATAGTATAAAAAATGCAGTTTTTCAAAACGCGCTTACCAAACGGGACAACCACGTTTTGAAAATGCCGCCGCACTTATAAGCTGCCCCAAATGAGACCTTAGTCAAATCTAAATCTAACATTAAACCTAGACCTGACCCAACCTAGATCAAACCCAAATCCTAACCTAGACCTAACCTAAACCCTAGACCTAACCCAACCCAGGTCTAGCTCAAATCTTAACATAAATCTAATCTAAACCCTAGAACTGGCCCAACCCAGGTCTAACCCAAATCCTAACCTAAACCTAGACCTGACCCAACCCATATCTAACCCAAAATTTAACCTAAACCCTAGACCTCGCCCAACCCAGGTCTAGTCCAAGCCTAACCTAAAACTAGACCTGGCCCAACCCAGGTCTTGCCCAAGCTCACTAGCTAAACCTAACCAAACACCAGACCTAATCCAACTCAGTTCTAGCTCAAACCCAAGCACTAGACCTAACCCAACTCAGGTCTAGCTCAAACTCAAACACTAGACCTAACCCAACTCAGGTCTAGCTCAAACCTTAACCCAAACCTAAACCAAGCCCGACCCAAATCAGAGTTGACCTTAACCTAGCCTAGATCCGACCCAAATCAGGCTTGACCTAAATCCTAACCTAACCTAGGTCTGACCCAAACTATACCTAACCCTGACTTAATCCAGGTAACCCTAATTAGACCTAAACCCAACATAGCTTAACCCGAGTCAAACCCTAATCAGACCTAAACCCAACATAACTTAAGCCGGGTCAAATCCAAACTAAACATAAGTGACCCATGCTAAGCCAGCTTAACTCAGGTTAAACCCAAACTAAACATACCCAACTCGAGTCAATCCCTACTCAAATCTAAGCTAACCCGTGTCAACCCAGCTTAACTTAGGTCAAATCAATTCAACCCAAACCCAACCCCGGTCAACCCCAAATCAACCCTAAGTTAACCCGGGTCAATCCAGCTTTACCCAGCTCAACCCAAGTCAAACCAAATTAACCTGGGTCAATCTAAATCAAACTTAACTTAATTCGAGGCAGCTTAAGTCCAACCCAGGCCCAAATTAGCAAACCCATGTTGTACTTTAGCTCAATTTTGAGCTAACATAAGTTGGAAAATCAACTTACCTCAGCCTGACCTTAACCCAAATCTAATCCAAGGCTAAGATACATATTTCATATTTTATTTCATGTTCCACATGTTATCTTACGTTTTAAGTGTTATTTCATGTTTTCCCACATGTTATTTCATGTTTAAAAACAAAATCAACAAAAGAAATATACATAAAACAAAAAAAATAAGGATGAGAACTTCTTAGTTTTCATCGCAAACCTAAAAAAAAATCAAATCTCAAATAAACAAAAATTTTAATTTCTCAACATGACTGACAAAAACTAGGAATCAAACAAGACATTAATGCAAATATTAAACATCAAATAAATATCTAAAACACACCAAGATAAAGAACAAGAACAAAAACTAGGTAGATCCGACATGAACTTTAGGCTAACTAAATTTGACACCAAACCAAGGGCCGCACACCTACCCCAGGTTAGTCTGAGCATAGAAACCTAAGTTAACTTATGTACGTAGATAGTGTTAAGGACTAGGGCATGCAAAATAACAAACCTACTCCTTGAGACCAGAGGGAATACCTTAGGATGAAGTAACCCATAGTTACTAACGAAGCTATTTCAGACTGTCACGAAACTACGAATCTTCCATGCTATAGACTTTATCGACGGATAACAATGCTCTCGAGATGACGGAAAGTCATGGATAGCTTGACTAGGGACATTATTCTTGAAGTCTATGTTAGTTCGCCTATAGAATTCCCTATAGAGTTTAAGGTTTTATTATCCATCTTGAAATTCTTTCCTACGCGACTCTATCCTTAACTTAGGGTTTTCAATCACCTTCGTCAGTTAAATCAAGTATTTTTAAATCATCATTTGGCCTCAAACTCACTTTAAAACTCAATTCAAATCTAGTTCAAATTCAATTCAAATCAAACTCAGTTCGAACTCATTATCATCCCAAGACTATTCGGCCATCACTTTGGGTATAGATTCTCTCCATTTGGCGATCAAATTCCTATATCTTAGGCCTTTTCTATGAGATGTCATTGGATTATAAGCCCCATTCTTTGAAGCTTAATTCTTCTAATTTAGACTTTACTTATCATATTAATCGAGAGGTTTTTGTTAGGACTTACGGTCCTAAAGTTGTAATTAACTATAAGGGCTTGCCCTTGTAGAAACATTACTCGAAATCAAATAAACCATATCTTTCACCTGTAATGTAAGAGAAGAATCCTAGTTCCATAGACCCTAGATATTTCTCTTATTCAAATGTCTGACTCCATTCTAAGGTAATGTCTATATTTTTTGAGATAGTAAGTTATTCTTCGAATGCCGTATTCGATCTTTTAAATAGGAATCTTTTAGATCTACATCTTTCGAGATCTATGTTCATACCTGACTTATTTAAAATTTTCAATAATCTTTCTCGGTTTGGCTAAATTAATTGAATGAGTGCTTCAACAAGCTAATAAACAATCAAAATTTTCAAACAAGTACTTGACATTTCATATTATGTTATTAAAAAATAATTTTATAAATCCATTCACAATATCAAAAAATCAAAAAAATAATAATGAGAGCTAATGCGAACTAGCAATTACATTGCAAATTTTTACTAAATTTGATGTGGCACTATCTTTATCCTAGTCTTTTTTATCATTCTTTCTCACCATTATGCTTTGTGAACTATAATATTTCCCCCAAATTTATTGACGATCTTTTAGCTATTTTTTGAATACTGCTCTAGTTTTATTCTTTTTTCGTCCATTATGTTCATGTACATAACCTCTTTTTTGCAAATTTATTTTCTTGTTGTAATTAAGTCGTGTGTGTTTTCTTTCTAAAGGCCATCTGATTAGCCATGCATAATTTCATAAACTGCATGTATATTTTTTCTCACTTTCTACTGATAATCATTTAATCAACTATCTTGATCTGGAGATTTGTTCAAAGAGTTTTTAATTTCGAAGCCATTTAATGTAGTGGCATAAACTTTGCAATTCTCTTTAAAAAGTCTGGTAACCTTCCCTTTCCTCTTTGTTTATCCAGGTTGGCTGTGTAGAAGATGCACGCAAAGCCATTGATGCTGGTGTAGGTGCTGTTATTGTTCAAAGTCGTGATGCAGGGGGACATGTTCTTGGCCAGGTATTTTACCCGGTTAATATGAAAAAAAGAATTTGCAAATTAAAGTGTTTAATTTATAATCTAATTATATATTTATTTGGAGGATTAACTGGATATCTTATAAATAATTACGATTTATTTGGCTGTTAGAGAGTGTTCCCTTCTTCCAACAATTTGCATTTCATTTTGTATGTCTCTCTATTTATTAATCATTGAATTCCAGTTTAATTGTTTGAAGAAATTTTAACCAAATTACTCTGACTGCTCTTTTTGGTTACCAACTATTAACAATAATTTTATCTTCCCATCTTTTTAGTGTTTTTCTTATCCTTCAGTTCTATAGCCCCATATTCTAAATCAATTTTTTTGAACCATTATTTACTCCCTTACTATCGGTAATAGACTTGTTGAAGTGGATCACATATAATCCAAATTTAATAGTTTCACTGGTTTAGGGAGCCTTCTACAATTGTTTTCCACTAACCGGTAAATTATAAGCTTGTTGGCCATCTCATACAATTTTAAGCTCAGCTACACAGTTTAGATATAAGCTGGCTGTCGATAAGTTAACTGAATTCTTGCATTTTTAAGTTAATTGAATTACTACCGTATGATATCATATCAAAGGAATACCTAGAGAAGGGAGACAAAGATATAGTATTTTTGAAATTTGATATCATATCAAATGAATACCTAGAGAAGGAAGACAGAATATAGTATTTTTGAAATTTGATCCATATCGCTAATCTTCATAATTTAACTTCTTAAATCTTTGTATCATGCAACTAAATTCACCAAAATAGACTTGGTATGTGTGCCTTCTTGCTTGCGAAACAATTATGTGTCTAAAATAGAGTTTATTAGAGAGATTTTTGGTCATATACAAAGAATGGTAAATATCATGTTGGTCACTTAGGTTTGAGACCACACACACAGGTACGGGATTTTGAATTGTTAACATGATTACTGGAAATAAATCAATGACATTAATTGTCATAATATGGTGTAATTGCCCTGATATAGTGTAATTAATACCGATTCCATATGCTGATGTCTAGGCTTAATTTTTCCTCTTAATTTACTTTCTTTCCTATTATAAATCTTAGAATACTTATATAAATATCACCCTTCTTTGTACTATTGAATATCAAGTGAAAAAATACAAATTATGTTTTCTTAATATGGTATCAGTGCTAAATTTTTGCCCTAACTACCGATAATCGTTGGAGGACCGACCCGCCGGCCTTCTTGCCGGACGGGAAAGGAGGAACTATTTCCTTGCCTTGATTCTCGCTCTTCTGCTCGTCGTCTCATTATTTCTTCGCCTGCGTCGTCTTCGTTCTACTTCGTCTTCCTCTTCGACTCGGCCAGTCTCGACAGAGCCGCAGTGGCTCTTGCCTTTGATATGGTCTCAGAGCATTCTTCTGATCTTCTCACCTCTGAATTTCTTGGCTCGGTTCGAGTTTCTTCCCTCTCCGGCGAGATCTTGGCTTCGGTTGTGTTTCTTTGACGAGATCTTGGATCTGGCGAGATCTTGACTTCAATGGTGTTTCCTCAGCAAGATCTTGGCTTCGTTGAGATCTTCGCTTTAGTTGTGTTTCTCCGGCGAGATATGACTTCGACACTCTCAACTTCAGTACTCTCGGCTTCGACGCTCTCGGCTTCGGCACTCTAGGATTCGACACTTTCGTATTCGGCACTCATGGCTTCGACACTCTCATATTCGGCACTCTCGGCTTCGGCACTCTCGGTTTCGGCACTCTCGGTATCGGCACTCTCGGTATCGGTACTCACGGCTTCGACACTCGGCACTCACGGCTTCGACACTCGGCACTCACGGCTTCAGCACTCACGGCTTCGGCACTCACGGCCTCGGAACTCTCGGCCTCGACACTCACGGCTTCAACATTCTTAGCTTCGACACTCAAGGCTCGAGGATTTTTTTGGCTTCGACCTCTGATTCCTCTCCCTAATTCTCATCTCCTATGTTAACCAAACAACTGATATCTTCTCCTATACGTTTTCAAGTCTGTTGAGCAAACTCAAGATGGCATCCACTACACCATCATGAGCTTGAGGGGGGGGGTGTTAACATGATTACCTGAAATAAATCAATGACATTAATTGTCATAATATGATGTAGTTGCCCTGATACAGTGTAATTAATACCGATTTCATATTTTGATGTCTAGACTTAATTTCTCCTCTTAGTTTACTTTCTTTCCTATTATAAATCTTAAAATACTTATATAAATATCACCCTTCTTTATACTATTGAATATCAAGTGAAAAAATACAAATTCTGTTTTCTTAATATGAATATCATCCACTTTGATCTTCGATGTTTGGTCACACTTCACATAGATTCGTTTATTAAAATAACCATCAATTAAGCATAAAAAGACAGATGCTGCACTTCTTTTGTGCCCATTTACCTTCTCCTTTTCCTTTGATGTAGAAATTATCTCTCACTGGTTCATAATTCTAGCTATCTCCAACGATGTTACTCTCAATGATTTCCTATACATGAAGCTGTTTTGAACTGGATAATGCTGGGTGAAGGATGCCTCTCATAGACTCTGCCTCTCTTTTTCCTTTTCGTGTTCTTCAATGCCAATGGAACCTCATTGGAAAATAACTTAATCCTGTGAGAAGTAATCATAAGAATTGTATGATCTGTCCTCACACCTCCATTCTCCTCCCATGTTGGTGTGAGTGGCTCAACCTTGTTGGAAAATGACTCAGTTCTAAAATAAGACAAATTTGAGGATCATGGTATTTTAGTTATAATACATTAATTTCATTCAAATTTAAATTAAAAATTCTAGCAAATGTGCTGAAGACCAAAGTATGGTGTATTTAAATGGTGGACCTATGTAAAGCAGTGCCTAAACATGAGGGACCCAAATATTTCTTACCTTACAAAAAATCTAAACTCTTTTGTTATTGTTTCTTCATGGTCTCTTTAAACATTCATGGTTAGATTGTCAAGAGAGCCTTCTCATTTGCAATCTCATTGCACCTTTCATATAGTCTCAAACATCTTTAAAAACCATCGAAGTCCCTTTATAAATTCTTGTTTGACTGGTATACTCATGGTTGGTTCTCCAAACTCCATAATTGTTTGAGCTATAAACTTCTTCGTCTTCGTTTTTCTGATAACATATAGATCAAATCCAGGCCCAACAGATTACTGATCAGACATGCAAACTAGTGTCATTCTCCGTGCATTCTACCATATCACTGTGACCTATTAAATTCTCTTGATTTTATACCTTCTTCTATCGAATTTTTTATAAGGCTTTGATATTAATTGCTCTTATTGTAGTTTTAAGAAGAAACAATTTGTTCAACTATGTAATGCTCACCACATGCTTTTTCATGTTCGAGTGCCTACTAGGATCAACTTTGATGGATACACAGAGAAAATGCCGAAGAAACTGAATTAAAAAGAAGATACTAAGAAAAAAATTGTCTGGTTGTTACCGACATTCTAAAAAATGGAAGAATAATTGATCAGCTACCAATAAATCACATTTGCTCAAAGAAATGGGGACAAAGGGATAAAATCTTCCCCAAGCCTCATATACACGAACTATCAAAAAGGTAAGTTCCAAACATTTTTAGATTAGTAAATAAAAACTCTTATGATATACAGGTCTCCAACTTAATGCTTCTAGGGAAAAGATGTGAATTTGTTATTTATTTGCACTGGGTGAGATACAATTAAGAAGACAGCCATTCTAAGAAAACTGCTTTAAGCTAAGGCGCAACACCTCATTTCTTTTGAATCGGGTAATTAAATATATAGATCTCCTTAAGTTTTTGATTCTGAAGAAAAACCTGCCAAACAATACAACTATACAAGGTATGCAACCAATTAACACCAGTCTCATCTAATCTTGCTTAACTAGTTCCCAATCAACGTATCTAGATGTTGTGAAGCAGATGTTGGCCAAGGAACCCCATGGGATAAAATAATGTTGAGGCAAAATTAACACTTATATATAACATGCCCATCAAGATCAAGAAAATCATGTATAGTTTTTTTTTAAAAAAAAAAATCTCTACACCTTAGGTTTTCTAAATGCAAGTTGCTGGCATAAACATAAAACCATTTTGATCATCTATAGTGTTTTAATTTTCTCATTTTCTTATATGTAAACACTAGAGTGCTTTTTGCCAATAGTTTGACAACAGCAAAACGATACAGTAGTAGGCTACAATTCTCCCTTTTTTCCCAATATTGCAATTACATATGATAATCTGCAGGAATGATACTTATTCATCTTATAGATTCTAGAACCTTTTAGCATATTAATTTTTCTCATTTCCTGTAGTTTAAGTATTGATTATTTCTTATTCTAGCATTTTGGAACATTCATGCTACTAGTTAGTGCTGAAAGCACTACGACTATTTATTGACGATTAATTCCTTTTTGGCAGGAGGGATTAATATCACTTATACCGAGAATTGCTGACTTGGCAGCTAATCGAAATATCCCAGTCATTGCTGCAGGCGGTGTAGTAGATGCTCGTGGTTATGTTGCAGCACTTTCCCTTGGAGCTCATGGTGTTTGCCTTGGAACTAGGTCTTTGCTATCCTTCTCATTTGTATTCTTGGATACTGAATTGATGAGTTCTGTTCATATATGATAATTTGTTTTACAGGTTTGTTGCCACAAATGAAAGCTTTGCTCATACTTTGTACAAAAAAAAACTTGTTGAGTACGAGAAAACTGAGTACACTAATGTATTTGGACGTTTAAGATGGCCCAATGCGCCGCACCGTGTATTAGAGACACCTTTTTTCAACGAGTGTAGGAGTCTACCTGATAACGAGAATGAGGAGAACCAGCCAATTATAGGCCATTCTACAATCCATGGGAAGGTTTGTTCCTATGACATTGCTAAGATTTTCACGGCCTTGAAGTATGATGGATAATTTTAAAGTCACATGCAATAGTATTTAGAGATTCCTAAAAGTATCTATAATGATCTTGCTGAGATTAAGAATAATTGGTCATTATATTCATGCTTACCTTACTTTTAGCATGAACAGGTAGCTGATTCAACTTTTCAAACAAAAGTGCATTGTCAGATTGCCGTATTGAGTTTTTATTCGTAGGGGTTATCTTTAAATATATATATATTTTTTTGCGTGAACTTTATTCATGCTTTTGAACTATGTTGCGTCAATATAGTCTCATGTTGCATATTATGATGCTAATAATATATTTTATTGTCTCACCGCATTGAAGGTAAGAATTTATACTATTCATGCTTTTTCATTACTTTTACTATAAAAATTTGTGAAGATAGCATATTCAATAGAGAAAAAAAACCATTATGCCATTGTTTGATTGGATTAAGAATCATTCTTATTATATCTAAACTTTCACATGTGCTAACTATATATGATAGGAATCTACAAAAATTATTATTATTATTATTATATTTCTTCATTACTGATGATATTCTCATTTATTATATATATTGTTTATTGTTCTTTTCCATTCTATATGAATGGACATATATGCTAGTGTTAGTGAGAAAATTCAATAAAGATATGATTTCTTATAATTCTCTTCTTTCTAACATAGTATTAGAGTCAGTTTTACTTTGAACCTCTGTTTCTTTTTATCACTTGCATTTATCATCTCAGTGGTCTCCATCTTTTTCATTTATGGATCTTTGTTACTATGTCAAAGATCTATCCTCTGTTTTCACAGTTCTTCAATCCACACATGGGCATTACTGTTTGATTACTATAGTCAATCAATAATTAATTTTCAATCCATTCTTAGGCTAACTTCTATAATTTGTTGGAGTAATTGTGCATCCTAAGTCGGAGAGAGTGAGCGAACGAAACAGAGAGCAGTTGCTCGAACAAATCAAGCGAGATGAATGAGACTCAAGACTCTCGTGTGAGGCAGAGATATTCAACATGAGCGGGCAAATGCGAGAGACAATGTCACACAACACGCACGAAGTGGAGATGTGTAGGGGAGAAGTTGTGCATTATGAGATAGACCAAGACCTATGTGGAGGTAGCATTGATGACACTACGTGCGGACTGAGTATCAAGTGTGAAAAATGAGTAGTTCTAAGCAAGTGTGTGAACTCGACGTGTATCTACCACACCCAACAGTAAAATGCGAGTCTAGGAGACAAGGACGAGCCGAACATTTGAATTAAAGTTTGTGATTTTAATTTCAAAAGTAACTACTTCATTTTAATGTTTATTTATTATTAATATTATTTTTATTAATTAATGTCAAAAATCAGGTGTTCAAAATTTTAAGAACTGCAAAATTAGAAGGATTAGGTTCGTTAACATGCACAAAGGAAGAAAGAAAAGACTTGAAGCAATTACTTAACTAGTAATCATTTAATTTGTATAAATATACCAGTCTAGGGTGACTTCAAATTTGAGGAAATACTTGGGATTTGATTTGTCAGGAGTAGATTTAAAAAGGAAAAGGAGAGGGGATTGAGTAAAAAAGAGGTCTATCTGAGGTTTTTTTTTTATTATTTTCTAAACCCTATACTTGGTGTTATAACAAAGGAATGTTATTAACATTGTAATTGGATGAACAACATAGAAAGATGAAAATAGTACTATATTTTACAAAAGTAACATTTAAGTTAAAAATTGAAAATTTTGAAATTTAATTGAGTAGATGAAAGGTTATATTTTTAATAATGCCGACTTGATATAATAATTATTTTAGAAACTTGGGTCCTGATGAGGTTAAAATAAAGATTGTGTAAGAATATATAAGAAGTAAGTACAAAATTTTTATTTAGAAATTAATAATAAAATATTAAAACATAAATTTAAAATCATTGTTATGTTTATAGGTGCTAAAATAAAGGAGGTGGTGACTAAGGATTAGATTACAATATAGATATTTAAAATTTAAAGTAATTATTTTTCTATTTTTAATAAATTCAGTTCTTTAAATCTTAAATTCGTTAATGGTTGTAAGGATTAGGCTATGATAATATAGATAAAATTAGATAAATGTTTAATGTTTTAAGAAGGCTTCATATATTCATTTGACTGAAAGTTTAACATATGTTTCAATGATTGAAAGAAATTAAATGAAAATAATATGAAATAAATGTATAAGTCAATCGGCGAAATAACTTTTTTATGATACTGGTTAAGTTCTTCACATATTATGCAAGAAAATGATAATGAAAAAGGCTTGCAAATAGCAACGGCGTATCTTATTGGTAAAATTTGGAGATCGTGAGAGACGACTTCTTAAAATGAAACAAATCTGCTTAAAAGTTTAATAAAACAAACTATTATTATGAATTAATAGTTTTAAACAACAAGCATGCATGTTGGAGCATATGCATAAAATTTTATTTCGTAATATAACTATAATTATTCACTAATTTATTGTATAACTTAATATGTTGTTCAAATATTTATTACAAGAAAAACTCATTTTAATTAAATGGCGGACAAAAGAGAATTTATTCATAAGGAAAAGAGCTAATAAAAATAAGTATTAGGAAAACATTGTAACTTGTTTTAAGTTTTTTACTAAAAAATGTTACCACAAACTAAAAGTTTTTATATATGTTTAGACGATGTTTTAGAAATTTTCTCTTAATTGTTTGAATTATTGTAAATATTAGACTTATATGATTTAATGATCTGTACCTGTCTTGATAATTCTAAGCTTTTAGGCCGGGTCTTGACATCTTGCACCCTCCAGTCCTGAGCTTATATACACCAGCTGCTTCTTCTGTTAGACCTATTCTTGCTTCTATTTCATGCTCTATTTTCATTCTTTTGTGTGCAATTAATAGGACGAGTTATCAATTGTAGTTGCGGGGCTACTTATTTCTTAAGCTCCTATATTTTCCTTGACAGCTGAAAGAAATACGGCTTCTTGCCGGCACTGTTCCGAATGCGACCACAACTGGGGACATAGAAAGCATGGTGATGTATGCTGGTGCTGGAGTGATGCTTATTAAGGAGATTCTTCCAGCTGCTGAAGTGATTAAGAGGCTTGTTCTAGAAGCACAACAGCTTATCACCAACATTTCTCTTGGTAACTGATTGACAACAACTTATGTGATCTTTAATAACGCAATTTTAGACTTAAATAATGAGCTTAGTTCGGATATTGCATTCTTTGATTCTTATATCCTGAGAATTAAATAAGGCTCAAAAGCTCATTTGTAAACACTTCCTGTGAAATTTATCTTGTTGCTGTGGCTCTCTGGTGAATGAACATATTAATGGAAGTTGGAACATCACTCGCTTGTTCTAATTGAGGAGCTAAAATTTCACTGAATCTTTTCTGGATTATTTGTTGGTATAATTTTTTCTATTGTTTTTGTTTTCTTCTTCTGATTACTACTAAGAGTGCAAATTATGTGAGTTTACTGACAGTTAACCTGTTGCTTGATACTGATGTGATCTTTAACAAGATCACTGATGTTTCTTCATTTTTTTTTTCTTAGGGGCTTTTTGGTTTTGCTGAAAGGAATTGCAGTGTAAAATCAATATGATACATAAGTAATGTATTATATATTCATCGTCTTCGTCCACATCTTGTCCTTAACACGGGATCTTCCCCAGGTTGTAGGAACTCATGGACAATATTGTACCCTACGTCTTAAAAAACATTCAACAAGTAATAACGAAAAGAAACACCAACATTTATGTGAAAAATCTTATGAAAAATTAGAAAAGAAGAAATCACTATATAGGAATACAAATTTGCTGAGTGAAAAGAAAGATTCGGTTGTTACATAATATAATATCCATCAAACAATAATTACATATAAAACTGATGAGTGTGAAAAGATATAAAGGATCCATATCATGGGAGTAGCAGATCTTCATATAAGTGTTCGTATAATTTACATCACATATGCTGTAAAATTTTCAATTCAAACCTCCCAATAAAATTCAGATCATGAAATCTAATAAATATTATTTAAATTTTGCCAAAAATAAAATCAGCATTCATGTCCGAACAAATGTTGGTTGTGTTTAGTGACTAAATTTTTCCCTTCATAACCTGTTGGTCACTAAAAACAGATGTTATATTTAGTATCTTTCCCATAAATTTCAGTTCTAGACGATCTTCTTTTGTTGTTACATGAAAATTTAAATTCAATCTCATATAAAATTAAAATTGGAGTATAAATATTAGATAAATATGTTTTATTTTAAAATTTTTTAGTTAGAAACATGTTTAATTATCATATTAAGTGATTGAAAAAATATATAGATCACTTTGTCCTCATAACCAATTGTTGGACCCAACGTTGTCCTGCTAATTAATTTGATTTATAGTCTCAAATGTCTAAAGTAGCAATCACTTAAATATAAAAAGTTCATATAGAGCAGTGTATGCCACGAACTGTAGCCATTTCTTAACATTCTAAAATTATAAGATTCAATTTAATCGCAGAATTCAACTTGTTTAATTTCTGAAATAAGCCTCATTATTTTCTACAGCCACAAATAATCCCATGCAGTTGAATTGGTTTATGAAAGTTGTTGTAGCATCTTTTAGTTTAGTCAACTTTATATTTTAATCTCTTTATTCCACATCTGATTATTCTTCATTTTCATATTCATAGTAGGATATTTGCTTAAATCCAAGTCAAATCTAACCTAGATCAAACTGTTAGACAACGTTTAAGAGTGTTCTATGCATAACAGGAATGCCAAACAGATTCTGAATGTGAAAAGTTTATAGTCAAATCGAGCGTATCGACATAATAAATCTAATAAACAAAAAAATCATTGTATTCTAATAGTATTAAGGTATTAAAAAGTCTATCGAATGTTGTCCAACTAATAACATCTCTTCGGGCAGTAAATCAGAGTAGTCTGAATTTTTTCCTTAATTATAACCTGGATTTTATAAATAAAACTCTATCATCCTCTTGAGAAGAGGATTGGACCCCATGCAAGTGAGGGATTTGAGCCTGATGAAGGACCTTAAGTCTAGCATCCTGCACCGATGATCCGATGAACGCCTCCTGCTCCTGCAGCCGCTTACCACTGTCAACCATCACTCATCGGTTGTCGCCGACCATAAACCGCCTCTTGCTCCTCGAAAAGAAGCACGTGCAAAGTGATAGCCGACACTGAAAAATCACGAAGTAAACTACGAAGCAACATATCCTTACGAACGCCGTGCCGAGCCTGAAAATGGTGCACTGCAGCTATAGTAAGGACTCCCCGCTGCGATCACTCTCTACCTCAAGGCAGTAAGTTCTTCCACCCATCAACATTGTAACTCGAAAAATTATATAAGCCTTTCTCGCTTGTGGAAGAAGAGATATGCTTGTAGTCATGAAGTCTTAGTGCAATATATCAACCAAGTAAATCCCTGTGATTTTTTTCTTTGTTGAGTTTTTTACATAAAAACTTTCAGTGTCCCTACTGATTATCTTCTTTAATTTCAGTGTGTGATAAATTATAATTCGATTTTAAAATAATAATTTATTATTCTACCATCATGAATTTTCTAGCTTGCATCAAAAAGATAATTTCTTCATGCCAGAATTATGCATCTCAATAGAATAAGATATTTCGGCCATGAAGTACATTATTGTTTGCTTAACATGAAGTACAAATACATCTGTAAAATTATGTGGTTTATTCATTTTGAGAGGTATTTACATACCAAACAATTCTTACATATTTACATATTTAACACCCAAACTTTCATATTTATATTTACAGCTGTAAAATAATTAACATCTCTTCAAAAATATCATAATTATTATAAGACACCAAAATGTTATCAGTGTAAATCATCAAATTTTAGATTTCATAAATATATAAATTACAAGCGGTATTTTTGTAAATTTCCTTATTTTCAAAAGTGCATTCTTTATAATATTAATTGCCTAACGGAGTTCTGTTTCGTTCCAATAATGCGACAGCAGCTTTTTAGGCTGCCATTTTGATCTTAAATGCATATCAATGCGTCTGTCGCTCTGCTGCCAGCTATTGTGAGGCTAAACCATCAGTGGTCCTCGGAAGAAATCACTTAAAAAGTCTGACTTAAAATGTAAGAGCTCATCAGGTTCAGGGATGGAGTCTTCTCATGATACATTGAAAAAGAAAAACATTAAATAAATAAATAAATAAAACACTTAGCACAAATTTGTACTTAATAAATAAATATTTTTAATAGATAAAATTTAAATGCAAAATATAAATATCAAACAAAAGTTTGCTACATCTTGATATCGCCTAACAAATGAGTTTAAATTGTACTTTGAGTAAACTTCAAAGAGTTTGAGTTTGGTATATGCTTGATTTGATTGGAATAGGCTCCACTGATTGAATTGTCCAAATCTTAAGTTGGATATCAATTTGATCAAATCGTTTATATCCATTGGTATGAGCCTATTTGAGGGATGAGGAAGATGATATGCCATTGCGGACTTTTACTTTGAAGAATGAATACTCTTGGTTAGTAATGGAATTAACATAAAAAAAGTTTGATATTGACCTTAGTGTTGGATCATGTTGACGTTAAATGGATTCGACGAGTTCAATGCGGATGCAAATATCTTATAAATATGTACTTATCCCTTGGCACAATGCATAATCTATGAAAAAAAATCCAATTACAAATTACAAAAAATATGTCGCACACAATACGAAAAAAAAAATGCATGGACCTTTATGAGACATCATCATCTCCCTCATCTCCCTCATCTCCATCCTCATCCTCATCCTCATCCTCATCCACATCCTCATCCTCTACTACAGAAATCAAGGGCATCTTGCCACAACGATTTGTAATACACTCCGTCAGTCGCATTAAAGGGTCCTTGACTCTCTAGTTGCTCTCACGCAACTAACGAATCTCATCACTCATAGTAGTGAGATGCTAGACAAGCTCCTCATGCCCTAATAACAAAAAGATATCAAATTGCCCTGGGGAGCACTATAGAGCTCGACCTCAAATGCAATCTCCTTTGTCCCCTGGCTATAAACTCTCCCCTTCTTCTTCCCTGCTGCCTACTTCTAAATCTCAAAATTAGATTGTGGAGTAGACTAGCTAACAAAGCTACTGACACTTATCGAGATTTTGTACTCCCCTGCACCTGTGTGTCTCAGAGGTGCCTGTATTCCTCCTACATAATAATAACTAAGGATTAATTGGCATTTTACATTTAAAAAATGTGGAAATTCATTTTTTTACTTGCTTTGACATGCCAAGAGGTAGATGGTTTAGATTTGACTGGTGTTAAGAAAGTAAGAGGTAGACCCAAGGAAACAGGCATATTGTATAAAAAATGATATTTATCTATTAAAATTAAATGAAAATATGACACTCAATAGGACACAAAAGAGAAAAAGGATTCAAGTTACCGATCCTACTTAGTGGGATAAAGGCTTGTTGTTGTTGTTATACATTGATATGCCGAAAGAGGTTAGATACATACTCTTACATCTCTGGACGCCGATGCGTCCGGACATGCAACTTTGCAATGGTGAGTGGTTGACCAAGATCCTGAGCCTGTGACAGGAAAAAATAATTAGTACCACAAAATGGCATCATTGACTTGTCATGTAATTAATGAATTTCACCATCTTTCGATAGTGCTCCGTGTGGGGGACCGAGCCTCCAATGTGGAGTGCAACGCACGTGGTCCCTTCGAGCCTCCATTTCTTTTAGTTGGGTTGCCTCTTCCTTTGATAATCAGAAGAGGTCCAGGATCTAGTCAATAGAATCCAAACCTTCTCCCAACGATGGGTTGCTTCTCCTTCCTACGAGCTGTGGAGAACATATCACTTGGTCAATGCCCGTCACAAACGTAAAAATTTTGATAAATCTGCTGGTGATGCTCTGACAGCTAGTGGAAGGACCTCTTTAAATTAAAATATTTTTAATATTGATTAGTATAACAAATTAACTTGAAATTATAATTTTAATTCAAATGAAATGATCTTATCATGAACTCCTGGAATCACATCTCTTGAGTCGCTTACGGGATCTGCTTATAAGAGAGATATGGAATATCTACCCACGCCTAATTATCTTTGTGATGCTTGACATGAGAGACTCAAAGGGAATGAGCCTAAAAAAGAAATATTAGTTGCACAAAATATCAAAAAAAATCATTAAACTTATTATAATGTGAAAAGCAACTTACGAGGCTCCTCCGCCTCAATGTATACCAGTCCAGAGATATCCTATCTCACAGATGCTGGAGTAGAGGGGCCCGACTCATCGGAGGAGGGTGCTAGTGGCCAAGTGGGAGGTGGTTGAGTTGGAGGTGATTGTTGAATGTGAGAAAAAGAAAACATGAGAGGGGTTACACTAGAAGGAGTGAATGGGTGGAACAGAGCAAAGGGCTTGATCGGAGCGGTGATAGAAGGTGCGGTAAGGGATGTAGTGGTGGTAGTACTGCTGAGCAACACAACACTGGTGTTGTGTGAGGAAAAATGAGATATTGCCTTCTTTGTTCTCCAGTAAATGGGGCGTCACATCAAGAGTATCGAGTGAGGTCAGTGAGGTGGCTCATCTCCATCACAAGTGAAAGCAATTTGTAGCTTAGAAAAAGACGTTAATAAAATTAGTACAAAGCAACAACAGTAAAAATACTAAAATTAAGCAAGAGAGTATAATGCTAACAACAAAAATAAAAAAGGACTGTCAAATCAAAACCAAAATTGTGTTGTAACTACATGTAAAACATCAAAAACATGAAAGTAGGAAGAAGCGAAATTGAAAGAAAAAAAAAATCTAAATATACATACCACTGTTAATCAATTTTATTAAAGAAAGTAGTTGATTATAAACTTAAAATTTCTTCATTTGTATCATCATCATTATATCTATAATATGTGCAATCTCTTTATAAGCCCCCGTCGTATCTTCCAGAACGAACATTTCTTCAGTAAAATCAAATTGAATATAAATATCTAGAATATTTCGTTCTTAATGGATGAGTTCAATAATATTTTGCATCTCAATTTATATATATATATATTTTTTTTTGTTTATTTTCATAACGACGACCCAATCAATTTTTACATTTGCTCTACCAGGGTTTCTAATTTAATTAATTTGAGTAGCTTAACGTGCTATAACCAATGGACCAAATTTGTATATCTTATGTTCATTTTAACTTTGGTAATATCATATGGGCTTAGTGACCATATTCCCCAATTGGGAATATGATCAAACCACTCACGATTGAACAAATATACATTGCACGCAACATAACCCAAATATTGCAAGTGAACTGTTTTTTCAAGTATACCATAATAACTGATCTCAATATCCAAATGGAATTTCCTCTAAAAGAAAAATCTCAATTATATGTATTTTTTCCTTCACAACAATAACTTGTGTGAAATTTAAAATTGTTCACATCAAATATTTTTCACAGTGATGCTATGATTTGGCCTCCAAACAGGATCTAATAAGCTCTGATGCGTTACTTTATTGCTTGGATTATGAACCTATCAAAATTTTCAAAATATAATTAACTTTGCTTTGAACTTAATATCTATATTACATACTAGTTAATTGAACTGTTACTTCAATATGTGTATAATTTGAACAATGTCAGAAATTCTTTTTCAAACTTTCTTTTATGCCAAAGTCATTATTTGTGTTCAACTATAAATAACCTGCTCATAGCATTATTATTTGTTTGTTGAAGTTACTTAGTACAATATTCTATGTAATAATTGAAAAAAAATTTGATTACTAGAAATCATATTTTATAAATGGTCTAACTTCTTCACAATTTAGTAGAACACATAATGTAACTGCTTTAACCACTTTATCGTTCAAATAACATCTAAAATACATATAAGATTCTAATAACTAAAATGCAAATAATTTTGGTTGTGAAGTCATGTCACCAATAGTGTGATGTATTTGTTGTTCTTATTTAAAATAGAAGAACAGAAAGAAATTCTCATGCAATAAGTTTGTCTTCCATATTGAGCCCTCTGGATGTGCTTTATTTTAATAATTTTAAATTTTATTTAAAAATATGAAACATGGAGTCTTTTCTTTTTTAATAAATATGACATCTATTTTGTTTAAAATAAAATATAAGACATCCAGAGGCATTGAGAAGACATACCTCTCAAAGGGAAACATCTATATGTGCTACACTGGACTGCCAAGTATAACCACATAGCATAGAGGCATGGATAGATGCTTTATAAAGTTAAAGAAACCATGAGAAAATATATGCTTGAACTTGAATAATAACAAATGAATAATCAATATTTCTTAATGAGTCAACTTTCAGGGCCCTTGCGCACAACTGCTTGAAAAATGCACTTATTTCAATCAATGGATTAAGTATCGATTTTGACAAAGCACTAAATGTAGTTAGTAGTAAGCACTGCAAAAAAATTTGACAGTCATGACATTTCATGCTGCATTTCTTTATTATTTCCAAGTAAACGTAGTGGCTCAAGTTTGACACATAACCACTAGAAAACTTTAGAGTGTGCATCCATTCACATATTTTTCTTTATTGGTCCAATAGGAGATAGTATATAGCTTTGGGTTTTACTACTTTACCTACATTTCTCTCTTAAAATGCTAACCCCCTCATCCAACAGTACTCCTTCAAGTACAATCTTACTTTGACATTAGTTTAGCTATACCCTTAATATCCATCACGATATAAAAGATATTATTAAAAAAAATTCTTCTCAATATGAATAATATCAAGATTATGTCTAATTAGATTAGTCCTCTAATATGAAAGATCCCAAAAATTATCCCGCTTTGTCTAGTTATGTGTAGCATTAAAATTCAGAAGACGATTTGATGATAGTTTTAGTCTCTTAGTGATATTTGGTATTTCACTAATCATATGTCATAATTCGACCCCAATTAACTTCAAGGGAGGTCTTTATTTTTGAACTCTATTTTTGAAGATGGCGTCTTTATTCTTTCTTAACGGGTGATCATAGACTAGAAGCTTTCGATTGCAATCTAATAAGAAATTTTTTCTTTCATGCTTTTAAGTGAATGCCTTGGATAGATCCATGCAGTAAGGACAAGCCATTTTTTGGGGAGTACTCCAATCAGATAACATCACGTAAGTCTAGAAAATCACCAATTGTCCACGTGGGAGCATTTTTCAGCTAAAAATTATGTTTCATAACAATGTCATAAGTCAACATTTTTGTTTCTCATAATATTTAAAACTCATCAATCAGAGGCTACAAATAGACATCATTTTTTCAATTTAGACTTTGTAGCCCTAATATGGTCAAAGTAAAAAATAAGAACAACATAAGCATGCTCAAATCAAGGTGCAAATTCTATGACACAATACTCGCCGACAAACATGAATAGGTATTGTGAAAAGATTATA
Source organism: Papilionanthe hookeriana x Papilionanthe teres (assembly GCA_022702705.1). Classification (NCBI taxonomy): domain Eukaryota; kingdom Viridiplantae; phylum Streptophyta; class Magnoliopsida; order Asparagales; family Orchidaceae; genus Papilionanthe; species Papilionanthe hookeriana x Papilionanthe teres. Next base: position 66,687,667 of record CM040425.1, on the reverse strand, counting down.
TGGATTAAACTCATCTACACATAAGCCAAGTCCAACATTGTGTGTTTAGGATGCAACGTCAGAATAAATATGATCAAAATATCTCCAGGGTTCCTCATCTGACTGCTGGCTCAAAGAATTAGTATCAACAAATGTGATACTGTCATATCATGTGAGGAGTTGTACGCATATCAACGAAAAGTCTCTGAAGACGATGTATGAAGGATGAGTAGAAGAGAAATTGTATGAGATATTTTTTTTTTTATTTTTACTGTTTCACCCCTTGGTTATTTTGAATCTCTTAACAACACAAAATATGTATTTAGTCTCCATTGCACTGGCCTTATAATATATCATGCAATCATCAACACAGTAATCTATCTTCTCAGATATTAACCCTAACTTTGATACTAACTTTTTAATTCTGCAAAAGTCATCTAGAACTAAATTTTGTGTAGGTTTCATCTCCTTTAGTAGTGTTGCTACTTAATTGAAACATTCGTCTTCATATCAAAATATGATTTGATGCTCAACATTCTCAACTCCATAAAAAACTTTGTATTCATAGTGCAACCTTTTTACTAAGTTTATTGTATAGTATTTAGTAAATCATAGAAATGTTGTGTTTCATTGTTTGGTGTTTGATCTTCATCATGAACACTCCCAAAAAAATGAGTCCTATAGACATCATAAGTCATTTATTTGTATGTGTCAAAACTATAAATCGTTGAAGGAGCATAACTTGATGAGACGCCAATATGATTGTATTGAACATCTTGTATATACTCACAATGTGCAATACATTACCAACAATTGAGTTTAAATCCCTTGCAGTATAGATTTAACCGGACTTCTTCAAGTGTTATGCATGCTTGATTTTTATGCTGTGTAGAAGGACGTCATAACTTAACTTCTGAAAAGTAAATGAACATGTGTGATTTCACTTGCACAGATTCATCAATACCATTCAAGAACTCAAAAGTGGGTCTTTTTCCTCCTGGATATAATCATACATCCATAATCTCAAAATTTGAATATTTATTTACTGTATATATGCAGATTTATTGATTAGTATGTTAAGATATAAGTCGTACATACATTTTGTATGTATTGGTTATCTAACACCCAAACTTTAATCTTTACATACAAAACACACACAATTTTTACGCATTACATATGTAATCCTAAACTTTAAATTTAACATAGAAACCATAAAATTCTTATGTATTACACACCAAACACTTATACTTCAATTTTCACATACAAACCACACAAATCTTTTGTATTACATATCTAATACCCATGCTTCAGTTGATTTATATACAAACCACATAATTCTTATGTATTACTTAGGTGTTACGTATATAAAACCTAAACTTCAATATTACAGAGATTCAAAATTCATTTTATCTTTGAAAAATTGAATGTCAATAGAAGAGATGGCAAAAGAGCCAACATGACATAAGAAGATATGGAAGGGAACCATCAAAGTTGATGTGGAGATGGATTACTTTGATGATAATGGCATTAAAATGGAATGACAATAGAAGAGAAGGAAAAAGCTAGTGGTAGAACTGCACACTTGAAGGCATGGTAACGTGCAAAAAATTAGTAGTATTTAGCCCACTTGTAATTTAAATTTGATTAGTTTTGATCATAGTGAGAGAAGAAAGGAACATTTATACTCATCCTGCCTAATTTCTATCTATTTATATAACACCTAGACTCTAGTTTTTATATTTGTAACATCCAAAATTTTCATATCACATAAAAAATATTGTTATTTTAACTTTTATTAAGTGAAATACATCTTTTCATGTATAGGCAAGGTGAGATATATGTAAAAATTGAAGTATGTAGATACATAGGAATTATGTGTATGTATGTAAACTTTCCTTAAAATTTTGCTTCCATGAACACCAAGGCCACTATTATGTCCTTGGCTAAGACTCATTAATGACTTCTTTTACTCGCTAAAAATTTTAGTATTGTAAGATTGAAAGATGATTTTAATGTAAACATAAGTATTTATATTATAAGTGTGTACTTTCTTTAAAATATGTTGAGTTGAGGAATCATAAAATTCTTATGTATTACATATCTGATCACTAAACTTCAATATATACATAGAAACCACTCAAAACTTGTGTATGACATATCGTACTCCTAAATTTATAAATATTTCACATACAAACCACACCATTCTTATATAGAAAATACGTAAAACCTAACTCCATTTTTTACGTACTCTTCACACAACTCATATGTATGGCATATCGAACACCTAAATTTAATTTAGTCATACGTTCCCTAAACCTTATACCTTACATATCTAATACCCAAACTTCAACTTTTCCATGAAAATCACACAATTCTTATATATCACATGTCCAACAACTAAACTCCAATATTTACATACAAACCACACAAATCTTATGTATTACATATCTAATACTTATACTAACAAGTATTTCACACACAAACCACACTATTCTTATGTAGGGCATATGTAAACTCCATTTTTTACATACATTTCACACAGCACATATATATTACATATCAAACACCTACTTTAATTTTTTCAGACATTCCCTAAGCCTTATAATTAGATATCAAAATCAGAGAAGTCTTATTTATTACATGTCTAACAACTAAACTTCAATATTTACATGCAAACCACACAATTCTTATGTATTACTTAATAACGCAAATACTTCATTATTTTCACACAAAAAAATGCAAATTTTTTGGGGAAAAAAATGAACAAGATGAACGGAAAATGAGAGGAGAAGCTCACCTTAAGCTTGGAGTGGACGAGGGCTCGCCGGAGACGCAATTTAGCCTTAGAAAAGCTGCAGACGCTCAGTGGAGAAGTGCTATCACTGGAACTGCATATCGAACACCGAAGAGGGTGCGAATGAGACTGAGATGTGCAACTAGAATTTTTGGACACGTGTCGAATTTACGTCTGATTATTCCGACACAAAAATTAGCGCTTTGGCCCATCGCCAGTTCAATGCTATTAAGTGGAGATATTACGTAATAACTTGTTGATGCTAATGTCGACTTAAAACGTTCGCAACAGCTTATAGACGACATTAATATCGACGCAAACATCTTGTGTCGAAATTATTCGACGCACAACCTTTAACGATGCTAAACAATCGCAAACTGATGCTAAACTTTGCATTGAAAAATGTCTGACACTAATTAGCTAATTTCCTGTAGTAACAAATCTAAGTAATCCTGATGGTTGGATAAAAAAATAATAATGAAATCAAGATACATTTAAAAAATGTGACTCGCTATTACTATTCAAACACATGTTCACTTTGATTTGAGTCGTCACTGACTTTGCAAACTACATCCAAGTGGACTCCCTCCACACTAGAAGTATTGGAACACTAAGTTCATATGTCTCCACACAACTCTCTTAGGAAATATAATCTCTAAAACTAACAAAAAAGATCAACCAATCTGTCCAAATCCACAAGCTCCGTTAGATTATATACTTGTTGATTTTGCTACATACAAATAGATAGGGAGTTAAGAAGTTGTTCCTATTTCTCTTACAGTAAAGGAACCATTGCCATTATGGTGAACTACTCGAAATATCATACTTTATCACTTTTAAAAGCCTTTTGATATTCTTCTTTATTCCTTGTCCTCTCTTTATATCATCCAATATTGATGGATGCATTTACCTCATAAGAAAGTAAATTGATTTTGACCACATGAACTTCGACATATTTTCTCTACTTTTTACCCATGTGGCCTCACTAAGATCCAGCTTCAGAGGATTGCTAATCTACAAGATGTAATACAACGCGGCTAGAAAGTTGATATTGATGACAAGTTTTTAGTCATGTAAATGTAAAAAGTAAAGATTAAGCGTTTAATTTGTAAATACATAAGAATTAGGTGTTATGTATGTAAATAACTTATTTTTTCGGAAAATTTATACACATGTCACCGAATTATTATGTATATATGTATCTAATACCTAGACATAAGAATTAGTTGTTATGTGTGTGTGTGCGTGCGTGCGTGTGTATTGTATACATTTTTTGGAGACTCATACAAGGGCCTAGACCTTTGGTATCACTTGAATTGGTATCATGATTGTTGATCCCATGATATGCTAACTCTACCAATTGCAAACAAAATATGATTTATCTTTGCTTGATAGCAGTTGGATTTGATCAACTTTAATATCCTTTTGCTTATCTTATTGAGATGGTTAGTTTAATTATAAACTTATTAAAATTAGGGTCCAGATGATCCTAAATACAAATTTGGAAGATCTTGTTAATAAAAAATGCATTGAGATTCGTACTTAATGATAAAAATTTCTATACTGACACATCTATATGATACTGCACATAAATTTTATTTTAAATTTTTAAATAAATATAAATACAAATTTATTTACTTTGTAGACAACAAAACAGCCTCTAAATTAAACACAGTACCACACATTGATTCCAATCTTTGAATTTTATATCTTACAATGGAGATGAAAGTGCTCAGCCCATCAAATTAAAATGTCACAATACTTGAATGCCTACTTATTCTTTCATTCATTTGGTTGGTAGTCAAAGTCTCCTACCCGCAGACCCAAATGACAGTGATTGTTAAGGCATTCAATGCACCTTAACCGCACTGGCTCTTTCGGTTGCCATTTCATGGTCTCGCCAACTTTCAATGGAACAGAAAGAGAGAGAGAGAGACAGAGACAGAGAGGTTTGGTTCCTGTATAAGTTTATATGGATTCTTCCCACTTGTTTCTTTCACTTGTCTTGTGCCTTTCCAAGCCCCCTTATTTTCCTAACACAGTGAAGGCGACTCTCATTTATATCCCCCCCTCCCTCACTTGAAGATATCACCTTGGAAATAACATGAAGGAAAGAATACTCCAAAGCAAAGCCTCTCTGTTTCTGTAGCCCCATTTCTCCGTTCTCTCTGTCTCTGTCTAATGGAGAAATGAGGTCACTGATCATGAGACATGGCGTCTTCTTCATCACAGCACTTCTCCAACTCTTCCTTCTCCACCACTCCGTCTCCTACGCCGGCCCATGGCATCTCCTGAGTTCACCTCCTTTTAAGGTGCCATCGCTTTTGCATTTTATTTAAATCTTATTCTTAGGTGCGGAATTTGTATGTACAGATTGTTAGAATTTTGATGGTATTACGGTGATATTGCATTGAATATCATCATAACACCATCAAATTCACATCTATCTGCACTTTTCTATGTTTAGAGCTTCGCCCTTAGCTCTGATCTGGTAGTGGAATGGATGATTTATGGAATTGAGAGGTGGTGCAGGAGGAGAAGATCCGGTTGGGATCGACGCCGCCGAGCTGCCACAACCGGTGCAACGCTTGCAATCCTTGCAAGGCGGTCCAGGTACCGACAATGCCGGTCCCGAAGCTGGGGTTGGAGGATCGCCGGACGCCTGATCAGCCGGCATACAGTCAGTACAACTCCAACTACAAACCTTTGGAGTGGAAATGCAGCTGTGGGGCGCGGATCTTTAACCCTTAGATTAGATGTAAGATAAAAAGTAGCTTTTTTTCCCCCTTTTTTTTTTATTTTTTATTTTTATTTAGTTATGGTCTTGTGGATCAGAGCTTCTTCCCGTTTCTATTTTAATTTGTGGTCATTTTATTTTTTAACTTTTTTTTGAAGAAAAATTTTAGAATTTTTTAATGAAGATGGCTTGAGTTGTATTGCATTATGCTTTTGGAGTTGGGAGGAATTGAGCGCGGCTGGAATTAATTTGTGATTTGATGCAATCCGATTCTCAACTACTCTGGTTAAACCTCCTTTTTTTTTATTTTTTTTTTTTAATTATTTATTCTCTCTCTCGACAAAATATAAGGATGTGTGGTTGAGATCGAACACCGCGCGTCGGAATGTAATATTTTGTCCTCTCTCACAGCAAAAAAGACGGAAAGTTATGTGTTGCTTGCAAATTCCCCTTTTCTTTTTGAAATGCAGAGTGACTGACTAATCCGATGCACGAAAGGTAAGTTTTGTTTTGTTGGATGAAAATTAAATTATTTTGTTTTTACTTATTTGTTATAGTTTATTTAAAAACCATCTTTTGTTTTTTACCCCCAAACTCTCAAAAGAGGCAACATGCTAGATGGCAAGAGGGGTTACATGTTACATGCTCGGGGCAATAGAAACAGATGCAAATTAGGAGTGTCCCTAATCTCAAAAATTGATCCAACACATCAACTAGACCCAAACCCAACTCAAGAAATCCTAGTTCGGGTTGAAGAATATTTTTTTTGCACAAGGTTCGGGTTATGGTTCAGGTTCTATTCAATGATCCTAACCTGTTTAGTTTTTTGGGTTGGGTTGGGTTGGGGTTAATCTGTCAAATCAAAAATGACCCACCAACACTAAATTGACTTGAAATCAAACCCGTTAACTCGAGAATGACTCAAAATTGGCCTGAAATTAATCGAATTTTTAACCCAAATAGCGATTTTTGCTTATGTTAAATATGTTAAACTAGTCGGGTTCATGTTAGCAAATTGAAGATGGGTCAAGTTTAAGTTGGGATTTTCGATCTGTATATTATTCAGGTTGAGTTCAAGTCAAACCTATTTAAATTGGACTCAAACCTAACCCGTTGACCCAAACTGATACCCCTAATCCAGATTAGGCGATGTGAGTGAGAGGGCCGAAGTGGCCTATGTGGCCAATATGGCGTGGGTGCGAGGGTGACATAACAAAAATGAGAGCAATGTTGAGCAAGTGTGCCATATGATCAGGAATTTAAGATTGTGCTTGGGGCGGCGGTGCAGTGTCACATTGCAGTTTTCTTCTGTTTGGAAAAAATTATGGTTTGTCTGCATTCTCGAAAAGCTGCAGCTGAAAACTGTGTTTTCACACCATATCCTATTAATCGTATAGTTGCTGTAGAAGCCTACGGTTTAACTTTTTTTTTTTAAAAAAAAATCTTGTAATAACTATCAAAGTTTTTCGAACAATAACTTCTTCTTCAACAGCTTCACAATTGTTTCTTAAAACAGCTGCAATTGCCCCAAACATAACCTAATATCCATTAATTTAGGTGATTTCCGGACGTACATTTTTTTTTTTTGAATTATAACGCATCACTCAAAATTCTTTGTATATTATATTAATTTCAAATCAAATACTAGATATAAAAAAACATAAGAAAGTAAAACGAGAAAAATGTAGCAATATTCCCCACTCTTTGCAAGGGGGTCATTCTAGCTAGTCCTACAGTCTATATAAAAATAGTAGCTTAGTCCTTAGGCCCTTTTGTATGGGTTAAAACAATCCACAATTAGCGCAATTTTAACCCCTTATTAAAAGTCCAGAAAATTGTTTACTATTTTCATATACTTTGAGACTAAAATCTTCTCATTTAAATAGCCAGAAGATTATTTTTAAACTCTTATCAAAATAAAATGCAGTACATTCTATTTTTTATTTTCGAGAAAGATGAGCTGAAAGGATAATAATATACACGACTAAATCAAACCCATGATCTCAAAGTGTGAAACTACACCTTAACCACTATATCGCGGATAAATAAACATAATACACTCTAATTGGCTCCAAATATAGCCCATTATTTATTGATGAGTGTCTTGTGACTATTTAACCTCAAGACTTTCCTTCCACAATTCACATCCTAAACAGCATCACCCGTGCATGTAATTACTTGCGATCATGATGAGGGCATATCAAAGCGTAGTGCGCACTGAGTGGTTAATTATGGCTAATGGCATCGAAGATCTATAGAATGTACAGCCTTGTGTTTATTGTACTTTGAAAATATTATTACAATTATTTTTGCATATCTTTGTTATATCTGTTCCTATAGCTGATGAAGCAGTAACAGTACTTCAGTTCTAGCAACTTCGGTTCCTCTTTTCCTTTCAGTGGCAAAAAGATTTGCACTGAGAATATACAAAAATGAATAGAAAAGACCCCACTTTTGTTGGAATATATACTATTCTGGAGTGTAGTGTCACGGGCCAAAAGGCAAGTCCCTTTATTTCTTCTATAACTATTGGTTTGGCCCATTGCCTAATTCTCGCAGTTAATTGCACGGAAGAAAATGTTGGGAGTGCAGCCTAATGGGCTGAGTGGGCCTGATCATTTTTTGGAGAGTACCGTATTATTGCTTTTTTGTCTTATAGTCTCGTGTTCTCTGCCGGTTGAGATGGGGCCGATTACATAAATGCTAATTCTGGAGAAAGCCCCTTTTTTTTTCCCCAAAAAAATAGAGACTGTCAGTTGGAAAAGAACTGAGTAGTATGTTATTGTTTCTTCTAAGAAGGCAACATATGGCTACAATAATTATGTGAGAACTTTTTACCTTTATTTTTCAATGAAATTTTATTTAAAATAATGTGGCAATGGTTTGAGAAGGAAAATAGTGAAAAAATCGGCTTAAAAAGCCTTCAGGTTAATTAACAGTTATTTACAATAATGTGTTTATTTGTAATTATGTTTAATTAATTACCTATTAATCATATTGGAACCAAAGATTTAATATCAAATTATGAATGTGAAACCCATTTTACATTCAATCCGATGCTCTCAAATCAAATATATAGAATCTTATTAGCTATTAGGTCTGTGAGTCCACCAACCTTAAACGAATAATCACAAACCAACCAAACCAAACTTTGGTGTGTCTGTGTGTGCGCGCGCGTGCGTGCATGTGCTCGTGCGTGCGTGCGTGTGCAAAAGCCTTGACTCATTGGTTGCAGCTTTTGATGTAAGTCCCTCAGATCAAGGGTTCAAATCCCACCCATTACGGGATGATTAGAGTAGCACACCGGATTGGAAGGGAAGTCCGATCCTCGGTTAGTTCAATCTATGGGGTTGATCGGGGGTCTCTGACTGTCGATCAATCTTTAATATATATATATATATATATATATATATATATATATATATATATATATATATATATATATACTTTTGATATAAAAAATATAAAAAAATCTTAAAGTAATAAAAGAATAAATTTCACAATAAATAATTGCCCAGCTTGAAATAAATGAACGTCTGAAGTACAGTATCAATTATGTATAAATATTTCTCAAGTATTTCAGTATAAAGTATGTATAAATATTTGAAATATAAAAATAAAAATATAAGTTCGGTATTGGCATATAATAGAAGAAAACTTTTACATTCATCTCTCTCAAAATATTCATTTCACATAAAAAAATATAACTCAAAAGTAATGAAATACACATTTAAATGCATTGAGTAATTAAGATGACATTTAAATAAAATTTATATGACTTGGAATCCAAGACCCATGGAAAGACAAAGGGCCCGTTTGTGACAGCTAATAAGTTCGGTAGTATTTTTAAAAACGCTGCTTAACCGTTTGATTCTCGCGTTTTTTAAAACGCTATCTGCCGCGTTTGGATTTTTTACACTAAACGCACCTGCGGGCCGCGTTTCAGAATAAGTTGTTTGTCCTGAAACACACAAGTTACCCCAAACAGACCCTAAGCTTCCAACTAACAAACTAAAATAATTTACTAAATACTTATATCTTACCTAAAATTTGGAGTTGACAATAGATATGAGCATTTCCCACCTTTTAAACTCCGTGTAGAGTTTATTTTTGACAGCAACTTTCTTTTGGGGGAGAGAAGATACTCAATTAGGTTATATAAACTAATCAAATTTTACACAAAAAAAAATTTAAAATATAATATCTGACATCAATTTTTTCACTGTACTATTCATAAGAACAAATAATTGTTTAAAAATTTACATTAATGAAATTTTAGTTGAATAATCTTTGGTACATCTCCATCAAATTTTCATCTCCAATGTCACTAAACTTAGATCCAAGTCAGATCAAGCTTAGATCAAGTCATTAAATAGCTATAGAAAGTTTTACGAACATATTTAGAAGCTTAAACAAATGTCGAATATAGCAAGCCTATAGTTGAATCGAGCGGCTCGACAAGACGAATTCAACGAGCCAAAGATTGCTCAATTCTGACATCGTTAAGTCACTCAAATGTCTATCAAACGCTGTATGATCGATTGAAGCTATTCGGACCGTCTGATTAAAGTGGTTTATATTCTTGCATTAATTGCACTCAGAACAATATAAATAGAGCCCCACTCCTTCAATAAGATGGGCCTTGAGACTTGAGGCTTGAGAGAAAACTTAAAGCTTTGAGAATGAGCTGAAGTCCAACACCACTCCTGTCGCCATCGACCACCGCCGACCGTCTTCAACACCCGCCGACCATCGTCAAACACCGCAAAATGTCGCTAATTGTCCTCGACCCTTGTTGAACACCGTCAACAATCATTGACCTCCGTCAAGCACTATTATAGTCGTCAACCATCACCCGACTGACGTCGACCACCGTCGATCATCACCAATCATTATCTACCACCACCGACCGAAAACCATTAGTCGACGTTGTAACTTGAAAAACTTAGCAACCATTTCCCGTCTATGAGATAAATGATCTTTGTAATCATCTACCTATGAGCCAGTGCGTGTGATTTTTTCTCCATTACGAGTTTTCAACATAAAAATTTCTGATTTCATTGATGATTATTTTCTTTTACTGTGCTGATATCTCATGCATCGTTAAGCTGCGGCCACAAATTGTCTAACAAGCATGAATCTTGATCCAGTTATTTGCTTATTTTGGCCAGCATACCAAAGAACGCAGACAAGCTCTTCATTTTAAATCATTATTTTGCCGCTGCCCTCAATTGAAAACACATGAAACGACAAACCCATCTGACTAGATATGGCTTTTTTTAAACAATTTTTAAATAACAAACAATTAATTTCATGCAATAAATTAATTTTTTTTACTTTATTTAAAGCGGTGATCGTCATTTTGAATCAAAGCTTTTCGTTGTTCTGATATTGGGAGGTAACTTGTTTTAACTTATGAATATAGATAAATTTGATAACTGTAATATGACTTCTATTTTGGCAAATTTTAATATGATAGTTCTTTTCCCTTTTATTAAAAGAGTAAAAAATATTAAAATTTTGAAAAGATTAAATTTTAAAAGAAAAGATTTATCTTATTAGTTTAAAGTACCAATTAATAAAAGGGGCATTTACATACTTACCGTTAAATTCTTATGTATTTACATATCTAATACCTCAATTTTACTTTTTTATTTATATACCATCCAAATCTTTCATATCACTTAAGCTAACACTCTTTTAACTTCTGAAAATTATATATATATATATATATATATATGTAATATGGTACAAATAAGTAGAAATTAAAATTTAGGTGTGCAATATATAAATACATAAGAATTGCGTTGTATGTATGTTAATCTTCAAAAAAAAATACAAAATTACTATATTACAAACTAAATTAATTTTAGTTGTATCATTAAGTGCCAAATTACTCTATCATATGCTATATTGATTTAATTTCAGTCAAAGGAGCCATCAAAATTAGTCACTAATTGAGATTTTGTGGGAGCATTTACATACGTACCACCCATTTATTATGTATTATTAACATAACCTTCATCAAATTTTTTTTTTAATCCTTCCTATCACAACAAAAAATATTATCAGTTTAACTTTTAAAAAGTTCAATACATTTTTTTTCATCCATAATAAGCCGAAAGATAACATATAAATATAAATTAAAATTTTGATGTTAGATTCGTAAATACAAAGGAATTGAGTACTATATGTATTCGTAAAAATTTAATCTTCTTTTTTTCACCGCCGCAATTTTTTTAGCGTAGAAATGACAATCCATCCAAGAACACTTTCAGCGAAGACTCCCCGACGATCCATTCAATAACAAGAGAGAGAGAGAGAGAGAGAGAGAGAGCAGCCATGGCTTCCCCCAAAGCTCACGCAGTTCTCATCCCCGAACCAGCACAAGGCCACGTAACACCTCTCCTGCAGCTCGCGAAGATCCTCCACGACAGAGGCTTCCACATCACCTTTGTCAACTCCGACTACAACCACCGCCGATTTCTCAAATCCCGCGGCCCAACTTCGTTGGACGGCATCCCCGGCTTCCGCTTTACCTCTATTCCCGACGGATTACCGCCGTCGGAAGACGACGACGTCACACAAGACATTCCGCAGCTGTGCCTTTCTCAAGCGAAACACTCTGTTGCCCCTTTTAGGGAGCTGCTGCTTCGGCTGAACTCTGACGCTGGATTTCCGCCGGTGAGCTGTGTTGTGGCTGATGGAGTGATGACGTTTGCGCAGAGAGTGGCGGAGGAGATGGGGATCCCCGCCGTCGTGTTCTGGACGACGAGCGCTTGTGGTTTCATGGGGTATCTCCACTTTGCTGAGCTGATAAAAAGAGGCTATGTTCCACTTAAAGGTGCGTGATTGTTTTAGTTAAGAGTCTGCTTGTTCCACTTAAAGATTTAGTAGTCTGTCTTTGCTCGTGCAGACGAAAGCTACCTAAACAACGGCTACCTAGAAACCCCAATCGACTGGATCCCCGGCATGCCAGACATCCGGCTCAAAGACTTCCCCAGCTTCATCCGCACCACCGACCCCAACGACATCATGCTGAACTTCGACGGCAACGAAGCCCAGAACGCTCGCACAGCCCGCGGCCTCATCCTCAACACCTTCGACAAACTCGAAAGCGGCGTCGTCCAAGCTCTCAGCTCCATCTTCCCAAATCTCTACACCATCGGCCCCCTCCCTCTCTTCCTCTCCCCACAGGCCCCAAACACCAACTCCATCGGCTCCAACCTATGGAAAGAAGACCTCAGCTGCCTCGAATGGCTTGACAAACAGGAACAAGGTTCTGTTCTGTACGTCAACTTCGGCAGCATAACGGTGGTCACGGCCGATCAGCTAAGGGAATTCGCTTGGGGTTTAAAGAACAGCGGGTTTCCTTTCTTGTGGATAATGAGGCCGGATCTCGTGCGAGGGGATGAGGGAGCGGCGGTTGATGAGGTTTTGGTGGGAATGGATGAAAATGGGAGAGGGAAAGTGGCGGCATGGTGCGTGCAGGAGGAGGTGCTAGGGCACAGAGCAGTGGGAGTGTTTTTGACGCATTGTGGGTGGAATTCGACGGTGGAGAGCATATGCGGTGGTGTGCCGATGATTTGTTGGCCGTTCTTCGCGGAGCAGCAGACTAACTGTAGGTATGCGTGCGGGGAATGGGGATTGGGTCTGGAGATAGAGGGGGAGGTGAAGAGGGAGAAGGTGGAAGGGATTGTGAGGGAGGTGATGGAAGGAGAGAAGGGGAGGGAGATGAGGGTGAGAGCGAGGGAGTGGAAGGAGAGTGCGCGGCGAGCGGTGGGGATCGGGGGATCTTCATCGCAAGGATTGGAGAGGTTGGTGAGTTTTTTGAGGAATGGCTGTAATTGATATCAAAATAATTTTGTAATCTGGTTCATGAAAAGATTAGCATTGATTCAGATTTGAAGGATTTGAGGGAAAAAAATCATTTCTAAGACTTCTGCTTTACATAATACATTTATATAATACATTTCAGTCGCACAGAATTTCAAATTGAAGGTCAAGCAAATGCTTCAAAACATAAAATGCAATCATTTTCACAAATTTTTAAGCTAAAATTTTCTCATTTAGAATTTCCCAATTTCTTTTATTTACATGAATGTAATGGGATGCAACAATGAATGTCCAGGAAATAATACTGTAAAATAGTGAAGTATAAGACATCTACGATATTGCTACTGACTTTGATCTTGAGGTTCCATCAACGAGAGTTGAAATACCTTCACTAAACATCTGAACCTTCGTTGTTATCATTGTTACTGCCAGTTAACGATGGTTTAGGGGCTTCTGAATCTGAGACGGCGAGTGATTTCTTGGCATGCGGTGGAGGTTGAAGCTTAAACCCTTGCGGCAGAGAAGATTGCGGGAAGAAGGATCCCTCAATGTCCATTCCAGCCGTCTGATCTTTCTCATACGGCTGATAATGAGCATGAGCTTGCATTATGGACGGAGCAAAGCTGGCCCTAGAAGACTGAACCATGTAATTCATCAGAGGGTGTTGATGATAGGGGTAAGTTGAAGCACCACCGTTCGATTGTACGTGCGATCCGTATGTCATCTGATGATAGTATTGTGATGCCAATTGAGGATGATAGGAACCCTGTCATCGACAACATGGCAATTAAAAGTCAATTCAATAAAAGCAGGTTGCACTAACTACCATACAATTGCAAATGATCATGGTTCTAAGCAACTTACATGAAAATACTTAAGATAATGAGCAAGTATAATTTAAAATAATGTAAAGCCCTATGGTAAAATTTCAGACTTATTTCTCTTTTCTTTCACCATTTTCTGCTATGCTTGCACTCAGTTGATCTGACGAATAGGGTCATGGCACCTCATGAATAGATTTGAATCCAGCAAATGTAAAAAACTAAGCTGTTTCTACAGTCCTACAACAGAATAGCTTTGGCGTTCTTAACTTTACATATTAGAGGTAATTATTAAAGTATCATCTATATACAAGCACTTCAAATTGAGCAAATATTACGTGTTCACGTCCTGACAGCGGTCCGGATGAGCCGCCATGAGATACACAGCGGGCAACCGCACTTAACATTTTCCCTCCAAATGACTTTTTTTTTACCACAAATGTGCTACCCTTCCATTTATTTCATGAGCATTAACAATTCATTTTTGGTGTAGCTTATCTTCTTTTATGAGTATATAATTTTTAATTGTGTATACAATTTTATAATATTACAAAATAAAACATAAACTTAGACCTGACAATTCATATATTCAAATTTTTTGCCTCGAAACACAGAAATTAACATGAACTAAGATTAATTAATTCCAACTCATAAAATCTGATAGCATATGCCAATTCTCATGAGTGTCAAAACAAGGATTATCTTATAGTATTATATTGATTCGGACTTATTAGCATTAACCGTTCTGAAATCTGTTTAATAATATTAATAATTAATTAGGTTTAACGAAGTAATACTTGCAGAGCTCAAAAGTAAGTTGTGAGCTAAGCTCAATAAGTTAATAAGCCAAACTCAAGACAACAACGCCACAACTCATTAGCTGTGAGCCAGATTATTTAAAAACTATTGCTTGCCTCCACATAGATTCCATAATTCAATAAGAGTAAGCACAAAGTTGAAAATAAATATTGGAATAAATAATGATATCGAAATTGTGTCGATTAACATCAAAGTTGTTCAAACAATGCAGGTTCGCGAAGCAAAACATGTCAAACATATTTGTAACATCAAAAATATATAGAATAAACACAAATATTGGTTGAGCGAATGCGAAATCTAAGACATTCCTTTGTGAAAATGTGAAATCTAAGACACTCGTTTGTGAATAAGGATACAAAATATATAATTAAATAAATAGTATTATTTAATCAATCAAATTAAATTAAATTAAGATTATGGAAATTGATATCAAATTTGTTAAAAGCCCTAAAATTTTAAAGACTACCACATCCCACAGAACTCATCCACAAATCCTTAAAGGCCTATATGACAACGAACTAAATTTAAGCTATTAAGATTTAATAAATCCTGTAAATTCAAATTTAATCAATCTTGTAAGGGTTAGATCCTAAAAACTATGTGGCAACGGATTTAAAAGTTTGTTATGTTTGTTAGAAAAAAATCATTATTAAATATTGACTTTTTTATTTCTATGATAAAAATTAATTATTAATTTTAATTAAATTTGGTTTAATATTTATTTATAATTATATTAAATAATAAAAATTTGTTTGCTGAACTAATTAATGATTGATCAAAATTTATTTAGACTAATTATTTATTAAATAATAATTTAAAATTAAATAATTAATAATTATACTAATTAATAATTATTTATAATTTTATTGGATAATTTAAATTCTAAAATATATTCTATTCATTAATTAACAATTAAATAATTCCATATAAATTTATTTAAATGAACTTAATTTGGAAATATATGAATTAATTATTATTTATTTATTATTAATCAATTAAATCAATAAAACCAACTTAAATAAAATAAAATTAAAACTGCAAACCTCTCCTCTTTCCTTCTCTACCTGAAGAAAAATTATTCGGTCCGGTGTCCGGACGCAGCGCTGTGTCCGGACTCCGCAAGAGATCGGCGGCCGGTAGGGCCGCCGATAATTAATTTTTTTTAATTATCGGCGGCCCTACCGGCCGCCGATCTCCCATTGGAGACCGGACGCAGCGCTGCGTCCGGACTCCGGACCGAATAATTTTTCCCGAAAGCCTTGCCTAAATCCTCCCTTTCTCCTGGTTTCGCCCAATACCGTCGCTTATGTCCCTCCGCCTTCAGCTCTACTCAAAACTATGCCTTTGTGATCAAAACCTCGCGATACAGTCGCAATTAAAGCTAATTGAGAAGACAATGATGTGATCACAACGTATTGAGACCCAACACTCCCAGCTTTCTCCTCCTTCCGCTCCACTCCTACCCGAAAACATGGAGGAAAGTAACCTCACATCTTCCTTTTCGCATGAAGTGCCTACCTGGTTTACGAAATCCGTTGATTCACGAGATTGAAAAATCTGAGATTTACGGCCTCGATCCATGAAAATCGGATCTATAAAATCAGTCAATTTATTTTGCCATACTAATCGTCTGGCAAAATTAAGTTTAATTCCAGGTTATAAGTCATGCTCTAAACCCGTTTTCAGACTGCCCCTAAGCACTTCCTCCCTCATTCCTCTTCGTTCTTCCTCCACTGTATCATTTTAAATACATAGGTTCAGTTTCTCTTGAATTAAAGAAGACACAATATTCATAATCATGTATATACAACAGTAACTCAATTTTAATAGTCATAATTAGACTACAACAAATATAGTTTTTGATAATAATCACGATAATAGACTGCATAGGATTTAGTTAATTGCTACAAAGACAATAGTCTGCCACAAATATTAGAGAAGATTATTATAATAACATCAGTTTGTGATAGAGATCATAGATAAAATATGTAGAAGTAGTTGGTCATATAAGCTGTAGGGGGAGCTAGTGTCCGTTGGCCACAGAGGCCGTAGAAGTATCTATTAGCTATGTAGGTTCATTTGACCATCCAATTAACAACCCAAAACCTCTTAAAATAGGTCAATGGTTTGATCTGGTTTTGATTAGACTCATATTGGATCGATGTTGGTATCACTAGTTTCGTCTTGTCATGACAGTCAGTTTAACCATAAATTTGTTGAAATTTGAGCTCTAAATGATTTTTAATTTAAATCAGAACGCCTTTTGCTTCGAAAGATGCCTCAAGATTTGTGCTAAATATAAAATTTTGTTGGTGTCCCATCGTATATAAATATGAAAGTTCAGGTGTTCGGTATGTAAAAATCTTAAAATTGAATGGTATGTAATTAAATGTCTCTTTATTATAAAATTAGCTTGTGCTAATATGATTTTATTTCTTTCATAATAAAGAAGTTGGCTCATGAATTAAGATCGAGCTCGATCAATTAATCATTTGAGGGTGGCTCCTAGCCCCAATCATTTTTAAAGCCCTTGTATCACTGTTCCCGTAATCTAAGCTGTTAAATTTAAAGCAGGGAAATGAAATAAATCATAAAAGTGAAAACTGACCTGCTGATAGCCATACTCTGAAGCATAAGTGATGTATCTGCAAGAATTATGCAAATCATACTTTAGAAATCGTTTCTTTGACTGAAAAGCTAATATCAATGAACCAGACAAAATAATAATTACCAATTTATGCATGTAAGATTTACATACACAGCACTTAATTCCTATTATTTACATATCTAACATCTAAACTTCAATTTTTACAGACACGATATCGTACCTACGAATGAAAAGGTGTATTTCACTTTTTAAAAGTTAAAATAGTGGTATTTTTATGTAATATGAAAGATTTGAGCGGTATAAATGTAGAAAAAATAAAGCATGTGTTAGATACATAGGAATTTGGTGCTATGCATGTAAATGCCCATTCTTGCTGTAAAACGTAAAATAAAATCAGAAAATTCCCATTAGGCGCCTTAGGTCTATGAGTCCGCATTATAGTAAATCCAAATAAATAAAGACAAACTTCGTAGTTATATTTCTCATGTATAATTAAAACACATAATTCTATGTATTTACGTATCTAATACCTAAAACTTTCATATTTGCATGCATAATCATCAAATCATTAATATCACATAAATAATATTATTAAAACTAATTTTTTAAAATTGAAATGCATCTTTTCATGCATAGTTTTATGATACAAAAGTGTTATAAATGTATAAATATGTAAATATATAAAAATTGTGTGGTATCTACATAAATTTCCCTCAAAACTAATGTTTAATAAAAAGATATTCAGAAAAGAATCTAAATCAAACAATTTGCGAGTATAACCTCTAGTAAATATATAATGAGCAAAGACTGGACCTAAAAAGAGTTTTAATGAGCCATACTAGGGTAATAAACCACCAACGAAAAAGACGCTATATACTCTCTTTTCCTCTCTATACTTCAACCAATATCTTTCCATTGGTGGTTGACCTCAATTTTAAAGACATTAATAAACATTTTCCTAGACCTTCTAATCTTTAAGATCTAATATGTTATGGAAAATAATAAATCTAATGAATGTATATATTAGGAAGCTTGATTATAAGAAATCTACTAAATGTATTTTCTATATCAGATAATTTAATTAAAAGAGATCTAATTACAAGATTTTTTCTCTATTAGAAATATTACTAATCTATGGAGATTGTACTGTATCTAAATATATAACAAATATTTTCAATTGAGAAATAAGAAATAAATAGTTATTTTCCTTCACATGGTATCAAAGCCACGCACAGCTCGCTTCTGCTACTCGGTTTTGCATTGTTTCCTAACTACTTTGAATCTTAAGTTCATCTGCGTCGTATGTGTTGTTTGCATATCTTATTCCCACATACAACTTAGTCTAAATCTCTCGTTGAAGATGAATGATTAGGGCATACGAGATAAGAGCCCCGATCAATCTTCATATGATTCATTTCTTTATGCGACAAGATTAGGGCATCATTTGAATCTTCGTTTGCTTAATCTTCATCTTGCGAAGTCGGTCTCTCGAGTGTCGTCCATTGCAAGCGGTCATTAGCGTCGTTCATCACGTTTATTTGTATTTGACAATCATTGAATTGTTCGTAGAGTTGTTTGTCTCATACAACTCAGCATCAATCGTCATTGATGTTAGTCTCGCCCTTCAGCTTGTTCGTCCCATCACATTGAGGAGTTCATCATTGGGATTAGATGTGTTATTATGTGGATTCTGAATGTGTTAATCAATTGGATACTCAAATCTCTCAATTTTGCCAATCAAGCTTGAATGTGAGTTTGCCCTGAAGAAGTTTCGGAGGCACTGCCCCCTAATTTTTTTTTTACCGCGCACAATGGCCCAACACCGCCATGCCTGGTATAGGTTCATTTCAGAATACGACACTTTAATGACGGGAGGGAAGCACTGCAACGCTCAGCTGCAGCACCGCAGCATCGAGACCAACAGCGCCACAATGCCCATATGACAACCTAAACTCTCACCGATGTAGCACATCATCTAAATGAAGCTAAAGGTCTACTTACAAGTGCTCAAGCAAGAGCCCAATAAACTGCCAAATTAAGAGCCAATTCAAGGCTCACAAAAACCATAAAAGAAATATTTGAATTTGTATTTTATTATTTATATTTTAATCTCAATTTTTAGAATGTTTGAATCTTCAAATTTGGCTTGTCATATAAAAAAATAATAAATTAGGAAGGTAGTTAGCATATTCCTTCATTAATGGACACCTATCACCCTCTAAAATTTCCTCATTTTATTGACTTTTTATCACTGTATTCCCTATAAATAGAGTTGATACGTAAAGCTTTTAACAATTGTTGAATGAAATATTTGAGTAAGAATATTCTCTCTTACTGTTTGGTGCTTGATGGCTTTAAATGTTGTCATTTCTTTGGTGAGATTAAGTATTTATCTTTGATTTTCTTTTATGCTATTCATTAATCCTCCATAACACTTGCTCTTAAACTCTCCACCACTCTTCATCTATGTCGAGGCTTCTTATGATATAAATAAACTAGCAACCAAAGCCTCACAACCATTTGAAGCCCCTCTTCATAGCTCTTGGTCAATTAAGAGCATAGTAATTGTTCTCTAACCTTAAACACCATTGTAAACCCATCCAAAACCACTCATCTACTCTAGATCATAAGTACACAACCTAAGCTAACCACCAATAATCTTTTCTAGCCATTTACCCATTCTTAAGCCACTTTTCCAAAGAGATATTTCAAATCAACCCAAACTAGCCTAATACATACTAATCTTGATATTTTAGCAAATATTCCCTCGTAAATCTTTGAAAATCCCACCATTACCTCCACATTACATCTTTAAACCTAACACCAAATATCAATAGCCAATTTTAATACATTATCTCATCAAAAGACCTGCTTCCATCACTCACCCATCGAGATACTGTATGCTTTGGCCAAATCACCTCATAGTTTTGTCCCGTTGATGTAACTTCCTAGGGATAACTCATCCTAGGAGTGTTCCATGAGGAGCATGTTTAACTTTGGAGTTTCTATTGAAATTTCATTGTCACAACAAAAGACGTTTCAAAGTTTATGAGCTCAGTTTCAATCTACCTAAGGTATTTAATAACCTCCCCCACTTAAGTAGTCGACGTCTTCGTCAGTTCTCATATCCCAGAATCATCCAGCAGGCATATAGGATTCTAGAGGTGCCCCTATAGATTCAAGAGATGGCTCCCACCATATAGTACTTTGTTCTATATTGGGTTTGAGATGTGGCTTCCATGGCGCGACACTTTGTCCTGCAAGAAACTTAGTTCCCATCTTCTTGCTGGTGTTTTGCTCTGATACCATTTGTTAGCCTATACTGTCACCCATCAAGTTATTATTTGCTTTGGCCAAATGGTCTCACGATTTTGCCCAGTTGGTGTCCTATCTTAGGAGGTCACCCATCCTAAGAGTGCTCCATGATGAGCACGCTTAATTTTGAAATTTCTATTGAAACTTCACCATTACACCAAAAGATGCATCAATGTTTAAGAGTTCAACTTCAATCTATTTAAGGGGTTTCACAACCCAGTCAAGATTTGGAAATCGGAGAGCACGACACTACAGTATCGCAATGCCCCTTTGGAGCTCCGCTACACTTTATTAGAGCGCCCCAGCAGCAGTAACCAAATTTAAGCAGTTCGAGTTTTATATTTCGGCTTCATTGTGGGATTTCGTATGTGTTGAAGATTTCGAGATTACTCTTATGCAAATAAGAGAAAAGAGTGATTTTAAGTTCCGAAAGTGTAAAGAAGCTTCATTGTTGTGCAATTTGTATAATTCTCCTCATTTTTTATTGTGGATTTCTTGGTGTTGAGTGACTCGATAGTTTTTTCTCGTTCTCGAGTTTTTTCATATTAAATTATGGTGTTCTTTATATTTTCTGAAAAGTTAGCTTCATCTGTAGCTAAAATTACTGATGAAAAATTAAATGGCCATAATTAAGTTTATTGAAATAAATTACGAAACTCTAGTCAAGAAGTATTTCTCAAGAAAGTACTTCATTGATAAAATTATTCTAAGTGAATGAGAGTTGATGTCTAACTTGATACAAATACAGAACTCTATCGAACCATATCAATATGGTCAATATTACTTTTGTGACTGTGTTAAATATACAATAGATGAATTGACATTTGTATTTTATGAGAAAAAATATTTCTCAAATTTTTTATGAATGCAAAGAGTTTTATCAAGCTGAACAATAGGATCAATCACTTAATACTTATGAAGAATTGATTGCACTATTTCTTATTAGAACTTATGTATGATTCAACAGGTTCATATAAAACAAATGACTATTGTGAGTTTTCTAGTTGGCCTCAACTCTCTGTATAGATGTGTCAAATCACTGATCCTATATCACCCGAGAGTTACTAATATGAGATAATCCTATACTAGAGTTTTGCGTATCATTCCAAGTTCTCAGGCTCATTCATACAGAAACCTAGTGCTCTTGCTAGCCAAAAAA
Source organism: Papilionanthe hookeriana x Papilionanthe teres (assembly GCA_022702705.1). Taxonomy (NCBI): domain Eukaryota; kingdom Viridiplantae; phylum Streptophyta; class Magnoliopsida; order Asparagales; family Orchidaceae; genus Papilionanthe; species Papilionanthe hookeriana x Papilionanthe teres. Next base: position 66,665,599 of record CM040425.1, on the reverse strand, counting down.
ATACAGACATGGGTAAGCCTATCTCAAGACAATTATGGAAGTGGAACCCTCAATTATGGAAATCAAGGATTGAGGGTAGGCATCTACTACTGCCATGAACCAGGTCATACAAAGAGAACATGTCAAAAGTTGCTAAAAAAAATCAGAAGGGAACATGGTTACTACTAATGAGAGCTCTCATAATCAAACTATTGCGATGTCTGCATATGAATATGCTAAATTCATCCAATTTCAGAAAGCATCCAAGAAATCTTCATTTATCACTGCCCTTCCAGAGTCAGATAATAGTGATACTAGTCTTCTCATTTCTTTCACACAATGGGTCATTGATTCTGGTGTTAAAGATAACATGATAAGTAAACCAAAATTCTTTTCCATCTTTCATAAACATCTTTCTTTAGTCACTTTAACAGATAGATCACTAATGTTATTGATTATAACACCATCAACTTTATAGCTAGATTACATTCATCTTTTGTGCATGGTATACTATAATCTTGTCTCTATTAGTAAAATTGTACGTGCTCTTAATTATGGTATCTTATTCTTCTCTAGCCATTGTCTTTTTCAAAATCTTATGACGAAGAAGATTATAGGTAACGGACTAGGGTTGTTGCTCCGCATTTTGGATAACAAAATACCTTGACCATAACCTGTTAGAGCAACTTAACTCCTTTAGAGATTCGTAGTCAATAAAGGCATCCATTAATATTAATGGTAAAAAGCTTATACCCTTAATTTCAGTAATTACCATATTTAGATTTAGTCATGTCTATTTCCTAAACACCATCGTTTGTCTTCAGATCTCAAAATTAATAAGAGTTGGTCATGATTTTGAGTTAGTTTATTCTGATGTATGGGGACATTCTCCTATTTTATTTAATGAATTTTGATATTTTACCACTTTTGTGGAAGATTTTTCTCATATAACTTGGCTTATATTATGAAATTGTGTACCGAGTTACTGTGATATTTACAATCCTTTTATGTTAAAATTAAAACTTAATTCAATGTTTCAATTAAAATTCTGTGAAGTGACGTGTCATAGAATATTTTTTTAAACCTTTTCAAATATACATGACATAAAATGGGATGCTTCACCAGTTATTCTATATCAATACTCCATCCCCAAATGGAAAGTTGAAAGGAAAAATAAACATATTTTTGAGACAACTAGAGCTCTTTTGTTTCAAATGAATGTACCCAAATAGTTCAAGCATGTTTTCTTTTATCAATCGGGTGTCTTCTAATGTTTTATAAAACCAGATACCATAACAGTTATACTTCCAACTCACTATTTCCTACTGAAACACGTATATTTGGGTATGTTTGTTTGTTCATGATACTCGTCCACAAGTTTTTGAACAGGACCCAGATCATTAAGTGTGTCTTTCTAAGATACTGTTATTTACAAAATGCTTATCGATGTTTTTCCCCTCTTAAATAGGTATAAGATTTCTGATGAAGTTGGCTTTCATGAACAAACCTCATTTTTGGTGACTCATCATTGTCAAAATCCTCACATAATTCTGATAAGTTGTTAATGTATCACATCATTAGTTCAAATCTTACTCCAGCTCCAACTCCACCACCAGTACTGCAGCCTAGACCACCTATCAATAATGTTTACTCTAGAAGACCTCGTCCCCTTGATCCTAGTCTGACACCAGTATCATCTTCTTCAATGGATCCTCCTCCTAGTGACCTTGATTTATCTATTGCTCTTCGAAGGGGTAAATGTCAATGTGTTTATCCCATTTTATCTTGTGTTAACTATAATCAATTATCTTCTACTTGATGCTTGTTTATTGTTTTTCTCAACTCTGTTAAGGTCCTAAGATCTGTTCAAGAATCCCTATCCCATTCTGGGTGATGGGCAGTGATGCTTGATGCAATGAAAGCCTTAACTAAAAATGGAACTTGGGAACTAGTTAAAATACCTTCTAGCAAGACGGTTGTTAATTGTAAATGGGTCTTTGCAGTTGATGGATATGTAGCTCATCTCGAATCTTAATGGTTGCTAAGGGCTATACTCACACATATGAGGTTGATTATTTGAACATGTTCTCGCCAATCACTAAGTTGACTTCAGATCTCTTTCTATCCTTGATTAAAATGAATAATTGTCTCCTGCAGCATCTTGATGTAAAGAATATCTTTCTGCATTGAATATTTAGAAGAGATATACATTGAACAACCTCCTGGGTTTATTGCTCAGGGGGAGTCTATGAAAGTATGTAGTCTTTGAAGTCATTATATGGATTGAAGCAAACCCACGAACATGATTTGGAAGATTTAGCGAAACAGTATAAAAGTTTGGAATGCAGAAAAGTAAAAGTGATCACACTATATTTTACAAGAAATCTGCTTCTAGGATCATTTTATCGGTGGTTTTTTCTGCATGATGAACTTTTAGAAGAGGTATACATGGAGCAATCTCCTGAGTTTATTGTTTAGAAGAGACTATAAAAGTATGTCCTCTTCGAAAGTCATTATATGGATTGAAGCAAACCCCCGGGTATGATTTGGAAGATTTAGCCAATCAGTAGAATAGTTTGACATGCAAAAAAGTAAGAGCGATCACACTATATTTTACAAGTAATCTGCTTCTAGGATAATTTTATTGGTGATTTATGTTATGACATTATGATTAATAGATTACATGTACAGGGAATCTTATCATTGAAACCATTTCTTCAAAATCAATTTAACGCTAAAGATTTGGGTCCTTGAAGTATTTTTTAGAGATTGAGATATAAAGGAGAAAACAGGAAATCTTTCTATCTTAATGCAAGTATATTCTGAATTTATGAGTAGAAATTGGGTTAGGGATCAAACCATACAGTACTATGATGCTTCCTAATCAACAACTTACCAAGGATGGAAAGTATTTAATGATCTTGATCATATAGAAAGTTAGTGAAAAAATTAAACTAGCTCACAATGAATCGCCCTGACATTGCCTATTCAATTAGTACTATAAGTCATTTATATCATCCACCACGGTCTATCATTGGTAAGCTTTAGAACAAATACTATGTTACCTCAAAGGACCTTCTGACAAGATATTCTATATCAAAATCATAAGTATAAAAATATTGAATTTTCTTTGAAGCAAATTGGGCACAAGTTCCATGGTTGATTGGAGATCGATCACTGGATATTGTGTTTTTTGTGGTAATTTGGTTTCAAGGAAGAGTAAAAAACATAATAGAGTGTCGTAATCCAATGCAGAATCTGAGTATTGAGCGATGACAAGAGTTTCAAGTGAATTGATCTTGACTGAAATGGGTTTTAAGATCGCAACAACAACAGCAACAAGCCTTTATCAGACTAAGTACGGTCAGCTAAACAAATGCTTTTTTCTCCATTGTGTCGTACTGAGTGCCATATTCGCATTTGATTCTAATAAATTAAGAAAACTTTTTATACAATATGCCCAAGTCTTTTTTATGTCTACCTTTATCTTTCTTAACATAAATCAAATCTAAAACATCTCTCCTAACCGGATCATCAAATGGTTGATGCTTAACGTGACCAAACCATCTAAGACGACTCTCTCTAATCTTGTCTGCCACTGGAGCTACACCAATTCTTTCACGGATACATCCGTTTCGCATTTCATTCTAAGCGTAAAGTCTAAGTGGTACTTTCGATCACACAATAGGCCCAATGCATTCCTCCATTTCAACCAACCAACTTGAATTCTACTAATAACATCCCCATCTATATCAATGAACTTGACAAATTTATAGAGCATTAAGAATCATACTCGAGTTAAATTCCAACCCATAAAACCTTAGCCAACCAACTTTCACTCAACAATTTGCTTAACCCATTAAGGGTTTGAATGGAATGAATCATTGAATGGAACCTAATCATGGATTTTAATTAAAAATGGACTTATTATGAGGCTAAAATTATTTTAAACCCATTTTGGCATTTGGTCAAACTTATAATGAATCATCTAAAATCAAGTAGGTTTGAAATTCAAAATGAAGCTAAATAAACTTAAGGTTGATTAAAAACTCCTCATTGATTCATAAAACCCAACACAAACTCTACTCTAGCTCAAATGGGTTTATGACCCATTAATGTCATACTGAGCCAAGTCAAATTAAAACCAATCCATTTCTAATCAAACTTTGCAAGGCTTTCTTTAAAAAAACCTTAGTACAACTAATTAAATCAAAGTCAAAGTCATTAGGGACCTAATTACGTGCATTGAGCCTTGCGCCTATTAATGACCCATTTTTCAACCTATCTAAATTCAACCAGTTGCAATTAAACTTAGTTAGCTGACCCCTAAGCAACCTACCCTAGCAAACCTACAGCAAGTGAACCTGGTTCAGGGCTGAACCGACCCAAACCATTAGCCCAAATGAATGTAACACAGTTTCCCAACTAAATATGTTCACCTGAAGTGCTTGGGATTGTAATTAAAGGCTCCTTGAAGATGTCCACACCTTTCCCAAGCATTCAGAAGATCAAAAGCCCACTAATGCACCAAGCTGAGAGCCAATCAATATTGGTTCAACACAAATATGAAGGTTTGTAAGAATCATGGATTAGGAATGGTCTAGTCCAGTCTGAAATCTCCCACTAGTTAATCAATAACAATTCCTGCCGTCAATTCACAATATCCTCCATTGTCCTGACCGAAAACCACCTGAGTTCTACGGCAAAACAAGAAATATGCTAGGATTTTAGAAACCACGGGATCTTCATGTTCTTCTAAGTATAAGTCTACTTTTGGTTAGTTGCTCACTGTTGTAGTTTCTTCTTGTGTACTTTTTTGTATTTTCTTTTGCCTTGAAGTCTATTTCCTTTCTAACATCCATTGATGCCTTTTTGTAATATTCATTTAACCCAATTAAGCCATTTCCATTGGATTTATTTCATCTTTTTTTAACTACTAAAACAAATCAAACTATCTATTACAAGTATTAGAACAAACATAAGCTGGTAACAGATTCCAATCATTTACCTTAAAATCTATGTCAAATATTTTGTTGAAAATCAAAATAATATGGAATAAAAAAGAATTATTTTTATTGAAATAAAAAAGAATATAAATAATCCTTATATAAATCCTAGAATAGAAAAGAGAATAAAAAGAAAATAAGAAATATATAACACCTAATATCTCCAACTAATCAATTTATATTAAATATTTGAGGATAAAGGAAACAACATTAAATATGAAATCCTAAAATAGGAAATAAAATATAGTTATATTAAAAAATAAATCTAATCTTCATAACTTCTAATATGAATAAATTATTTTCTAATAAAAACTTAACACTCCCACTCAAGTTGAAACATGGTTGAAAACTACGTTCAACTTGGATTTGAAAACGTCAAATAAATGGGCGAGAAAGAAATTTTGAGGTAGAACTTGAAGCCTGCATCCCGTAACGTGGTTATCTTAAACTGCAGTGCCTACAGTGTCTGTATGTACGCAGGGCTCCTACAAATAATGTTGTGGGGAATTTGCAGGCAAGTAAACAACTGTGATTATCTTTGACTACAGTTCCTACAGTGTCTATAGATACAATCCAGCCAACCAGGTGGTTGTAGGAGAGGTTCGGATACTCCAAACCTTCAAGGCCAAACAACCCCAGAGGTATTTCTCAATTGTCTCCCAAATCTATACCCATAGCAGAGGTTAGCTCATAATGCAGTTCCAGCTGCCCACTACCCTTCAAATCCGTGGCCAAGATTTCCAGGGAGAGAAGTCAGAGGTTTTGCCACTGAAGGATGGCACCGCTCAGCTCGCCTGCAACGTTGTTTGAGCTCAAGTCGATGACTTCCAAAGACTTACATCCCCTTGCGGCAACGGAATCTCGCCGGTGATCCGGTTACTAGAAAGATCAAGTATTTGAGACTGTCTAGGGCGTCAAGTCCAGTCTTAGAAGCTTCTTAGTTCCTTTACCTCAAGCGGGATCAGAAAGCTAGTTGTTGGAAAGATTGGGCAGCAACTACGCTGAGCGGTCTGAGTGCTTAACAATTCCACAAGTTACTGGGCCGGAAAGCCTATTGGAGCTCAGATCAAGAGCAAGAAACTGGTCAGAAAAGATTAGCTAGGTAAAATGCTGAACTTGATACCATTGGAAGGTTCAGCAAGATTAACGCGCGTAAAGATGAGATGCATGTGGAGACGCCGCCAACCATAGAGTATCTGGCCATGTTGAGGATGGAGAGGGAGTTGGATGACGCCCAAAAGCGTGAATGTACACATGACAGACCCTGATTCGAGTTCTAATGCAAAATTCCATCAGGACACCTGATGCAATAATTTCTCCAAAAGCAGGGGAGGGCTCCAGAGAGCTTGTTAGTGGCAAGAGTAAGGGCATATTTTGGTTAGACCTACCTAAAAAAATGACGAAAAAACGTTTTTTTTTTTTCAGACTTGGCCCGAACCAGCCAATGCTTCGAAAAACATCATGTTATTTGCGGTAGCAGTGTTATTTGCGTGTTTTCGGCGGCAATAACACAACAAATTTACTCGAATAACACCCCACCAAAAATACTCTAATAACACTGGAGTTACCTCAAATAATACAACAATAACTCTCGAATAACATCGCAATAACACCACAATAACACTGTAAATTTACTCGAATAACACTGCCACCAAAAACAAGCCAATAACACTATGGGTTACCTCAAATAACACCGCAATAGCATTCAAATAACACCGCAATAAGATCACAATAACAACACAATAATATCTTAATAACATAACAATAACACTGCAATAACATTCGAATAACACTATAATAACACAACAATAACCCCGTAATAACACCACAATAATACTGTAATAACACTGCAATAACACCGCAATGACACCACAAATCCACGCGAATAACACAACAGGTTATCCCAAATAACACTTAAATAATATCGAAAAACACCCCAAATAACACCGCGAGTTATCTCAAATAACTCTGCAATAATACCACAATAACACCTCAAATAACACGTGTATAACACCGCCACCGAAGAGACACGTGCATAACACTGCAATAATACCGCAATAAACAGCATAACCAAGCGAATAACACGGCCGTCAAAAACACGTGAATCACAACATAGATTACCTCAAATAAAACCGTCGAAGTGACGCAAATAACACCGCAATAACACCTGAATGATTCTACAAAAGCATCTTAAATCCACACAAATAGCACCACTGCAGAAAAAAAACGTGGCATGTTTTTCGAAACATTGGGCTGGTTCAGGCAGGGTCGAGCGAAAAAAAATGCTTCTCCCTCATTTTTTAGGTGGGTCCAGCCAAAACACGTGGCATGGAATCCGAAATGCAGAACAGCATCTGACGTCGGTATGGAAAATTTTCTACAGAAAGGGAGAGTGGAAGCTTCTAGGAGGACCAGTAGCTAAGGTAGTGAATTTGACTCTGATACCGTGTTAAAATTCAGAATAATGCGGAATAAAATGGAATTGTTTTTATTGATAGGAAAAGGGATATAAAATAACTCTTACATAAATCTTAGAATAGAAAAGACAATAAAAAGAAAATAACAAAAAAAAAGATATATCACATAATATTTCTAATTAATCAATTTATATTAAATATTTGGAGATAAAGGAAACAACATTAAATAGAAAATCATAAAATGAGAAGAGTAATATAATTATATTAGGAAATAAATTTAATTCTCATAACTTCTAAAAATAGGAATATATATTTTTAATATAAACACTAACTTATCTCAATAGTAAATTCACGAACAATTTTCAACAGTGAATGGTTACCATTGGTGTGATTCAAACCAAGTGACTGCTCTATTAAATTTCTCACAACTATTTCTCCCTATCTCTGATCTATGACCTTACCAGCTAACCTGGATGTAGATCTCTTGGGGATCAGATTCTTATTCTATATAAGGTCATATATGTCCTAACTTTCATTGTACTTCAGCGAAAATTAATGTGGATTTTTCTCACATGTCTATAAAAGCTATAAACAGCTATGAATGCTCTATATATATATATATATATATATATATATATATATATATATATATATATATATATATATATATATATATATACATGTATATATATATATAGTTTAATTCGGGATGAAGGCGTCCCAAGCTCTGGGGTTTCGCCATGACGATTCCCGGTGATTCTTGCTTCGGCTTCGTCAAGCACGTGACGAAGGTTGGTCATCTTCGTCGTCTGAGCTTCGTCCATCAATCGGCCTCCAGCGTCGATCGGCTTCCTGCTCATCTCTTCCTTTTCGTCTTTGTCGTCGAGTTCGTCTGTGTGCTTCGGTGCTTCACTGCAAGCTGATCGACTTCTTCGGCCTTGACGACTCGTCGCGTCGTCTCGCGCCCAGTTATGGTGTTGTCCACCTGGCAGAGCACGGCTGCTGACCAAGTCGTCCGATCTCCTTCGATGTCGTAGTCGTCGTCTGCGTCTGCTCGACCTATTGCTGCAGGAAGACCGTCTGCGTTCGCGACCAGTTCGTTCGAGCGACGGACTTGGCTTCTTCTCTTCTCGAGTGAGTTGAACTTCCTCCCGTTCGACTCTTTGCTCTCCTTCAACTTTCAGTCGCACAGTAAATGTACGCAGTTCTCTGACTGTATAGGCCGCTCGGCGACTTCTTTCTGATGGCATCTAAGACTTCCTATGCTGGAGCTGTGGGCAGCAATTCTCACAATGATCACCTCTTTTTTCCAAGAGAATTTCGATGACATCGTGCTGTAGAAAAATACGAGACAATTTTATCAGCCGATTAGTATTAAATATGGAAACTCCGTCGTTATCTTCACCACACTCTGAAATGGATGTTCGTCCGATGATGTTAAATTTACTTTAGTTGGGAAATTCTAATTTGACACTCTCAAGATGGATTTAGTTGAAAATTTTTTGAGAATCCGAAACTTATTTGTGGATGGAAATTGGGAGTGTTAGATGGCAGACACTTACCCACATGAAGCTTATCAAATGGACTCCTGATTTTGACCCATCAAAGGAACCTCCTATCGTTCCTATGTGGTTCAAAGTTTCGGGGCTTCCCTTTTATTTGTACAATCCACGTGCTTTGTACAACATTAGTCAAGCTCTCGGTACTTTTCTCAGAGTTGATGCTCCTACTTTTGATAGGGTCTCTCCAGGTAGGGCTGTGTTCGAGTGGAGAGGATTTTACTCTCCCCGATGTGGATCGTTTTCGGATCACCGATGGTGCGGATGGCTTTTGGCAGGAGGCTACGGTAGAGTGCAGTGCCTCTTTGCACAAGATTGCAAGATGTTCGGGCACATTAGAGACATCCGCTATAGGATCGCATCCTCCTTCGAGGAAAAGGACTGGCGGCGCCTCGTCATTGTTGGAAATTCCAACATAGAGTCGACGCTACCCTGGCTCAGGAGAATAGAGTAGCATCTGATGCTGATAAAAGTTTAAACTCGACCGACATGGTCGTCGGTAGAAGTCTCGATCGGTTCTACAAATCGCACTCCGGAGACTACGATGGATTATCGCACAACCGGAAGTGCGGCACTTCTTCATGAGCTAGAAGCCGTCCAGGGGGCTACTTCGGCCGTCCGCTCTAACAGATACATCCAAACTTTCAGCAGAAAAAGAAGAATTCCCCTACCAATTGTCGAACCCACCGGCAAGAATCAGCAGGACTCTACGGAAGAGGAAGAAGTAGAAGAAGAAGAAGTGGAAGAAGAAGATGATGGAGAAGACCGCGGGTTTATCATTCTCGAGGAAGAAGAAGCATGGGCTACACTCCTATTCGATGATACATCGGTGACTCGAGCAACGGAGTAGAATTAACGAGATTACTCCATAGATCTCCAAGAAACAGAGCGAGAGTATTACGTTCTCGCTCTTGACTTTATTTTGTAATTTTTGAATATTTTGGATCTTTTTTGATAACATTGTATCAAAGGGGAAGGGCTCCATGGGCCCTCTCATGGGCCCTCTCCTCAAGCCTCTGTAACCGCTTTTAAATCAATATAGGCCCTAGGGCTTCTTTCGCTAAAATATATATATGTGTGTGTGTGTGCGCGCGCGCGTGTGTGTGTGTGTGCCCGTGTGTGTCCCTTCAGGTCAGGGGTTCGATCCCCCGTGGCGCAGGATTCTCTAATACATGCCTTAGTCTGGTGGTTGGCGGGGTTCACTGTAAGTCCCCTCAGGTCAGGGGGTTCGATCCCCCGTGGCGTGGGATTCTCGAATAATAGACACATAGTCCCAGACTTCTTTCAGGGGTTGTAGCACAATAGGAAATCGGTATTTGGGCCTCTGCCAAATCCGATTTCCTTTTTTTAATATATATATCAAGATGTTTGTGGCCTAAATTTGATCCAAAAATTTAACTTGGCTAGGGTCATGGTTAGATCATGATCATGCCCAAATTAATCAAAGTTTCCAACTATTTGGATCTGATCAGAGTCAGAGTTGACTAGGGTCATGGTTAGATCATGATCATACCCAGATTAATCAAAGTTTCCAACTATTTGGATCTGATCAGAGTCAGAGTTGACCAGATCCAAATTCAACCAAATGAGAGACCTAACCAAACTCACAATGGTTGGATTAAACAAACAAAGAAAAAAGCTTGTCTAACAAATGAGAATGAATTAATTGGTTAATTTCGTTTGGGTCCCATATACTGTATTTTGAATGCTCGTTGTTTCCTCAGTTGGGACTTACCCATATGGTGTGGGGTAGATGAACTGAGGCACTCTGGCATACGGTTGGCCTATTGATTGTGGTGGGGCCAAGTAGGATCTACCTGCTTCTTGGTTCCGCCCTGTAGAACAAGTATACAATAATAATCATTAATTAGCTTAAAACTTGATTAGAAATTAATATGGTATAAAAATATTACTATATATGGCTTTTTTCCACAAAATTTGCCTCAATATCCTGATGTGAAAATTGGTCAAGATAGTTCTAAAAATGAGGCAAATATGCTGTAAATAAATAAATAAAATTAGGATACATAGTAGAAAATGTCAATTTTTAAATCAAACGTATAGCATTATTAGTTTGGAAATAAAATGAAAGATTCCAATGAAACTTTTTCTCTTTCATTTTGCTAAATTATATTATACCTATAATTTACAAGTATACAACATTCAAACTATCACTTATATAATGTTATTTTTGCATGCAAGTGATCATGTTAATAGAAAGAGATTTAATGTTCTAACTTAAAAAAAAAACCAGTATTCAAATTAATATTAAAAAAACATTTTCTAGTTATTTAAAATATACAATATAGAAAACTAGTAGATAGAGTTTGCAAGTATAATCGATCATCTCTAAAAACTGGTGAAGATGACAACAACAAAATATAATATTTGGACCACCAAAAAAGTCCCTTGTTACTTTAGAACTCTAAATTTGAAGGTGTAGGTGGGGATGATGATGGACTTCAATTAGGAATAATCCTTCTAGAACAAAGGTGAGGTCTATACAATTAGAGTAAATATTTGTGTAGCAAAAGGCTCAAAGAAACTTTCAAAACAACCAACTGAAATGAAGAAGACGTCAATGGAGAGAATCTAGGATCACCAAGATAAAGAATCTGATAACATCATGATAAAAATCACATGCAAAACAATGCCAAGAAGCCGGCAACACCAAGAAAACGAATCAAAAAAAACCATAGCTGAGAATTAAGAAATACCAGGATAGAGAGTTCAAAAACACTAACAAAGTCCCAAAACAAAAGAACAATCATCCATTAAGAATAATCATAGCTTTGAGGTTCTATATGAACTTTAGAGTTTAGAACGTGATAAATGAAGAGAATCACAGCTTATTTATAAAATTTTAATGAAATATTTTAATATGTATCCAAAACTATACTTAAAAAATCTTATTTTCATCAATATCATGTGAGGTGGATTGCACCCTTCCATGGAAACAAAAAATCAAATGATCCCATCTCCTCGATTTATTTAACTAGGATGGAGTCAAGTCTAAACGTCTGTTGATGGCTTACTATAATAGTCAGGTGGTGCTATAACAATTGTCATCAACCACGGAATTCCCTGAACAATTATCATCATATAATACTTAAAAGCTCGTGATGGCACCAACCAAACAAGATTGATAATAATGATTATGATGATTTATAAAATGATAAAGGTATCAAAGTTAACAGTAAATTAGGGTTAAGGACGGTAGGTTATATTATAGGCATCAATTTATTTGCAAACACAAAGACATTTTAGTGCTACAAATCACTCTTGAATTAGACCCCTATAGAAGACAATAAAAGTGTGACGGAAAGATTTATGATTTTCATGGACAGCTCATCTACATTGCCATCTCTCAGTGCTACATCAAAAGACAGTTCTTACTAAAATTTTACATTATATTTTTACCTATTTTAGATGAGGGGAATGATAAACATTTGCAATCTCAAAACAAAAGTATTAATTTATTCTAACTAACAAGGTCCTATTATTTGTTTTCTTTCCAAATTTCGGATAAAAATCTCTATATTGTCTTGCTTTGAGCAATTTAGGGTTCGTTTATGGCTGTTATGCTTATTTGTAAAAGATGATTATAAAGTTAATATAAAAGAAACAACCTTTTAAAAAGTTATTGTAGGTCTTATAAACAATTTTGACTTTCCTATAACTACAACATTTTAACAAATCTAAAACATAAAAGCAATTTTTCATTGCAATTTTTTTTTTTTAAATAGCAAGAAAACAGCAAGCACTCGTATGTGATAGTTGCCTCAAAAGTAAAACAGTAAAAAAAAAAGGTCTCAAATATACCCTAAATCTTTCTTAGTATAACTCTTAATTCAAAATTATTTGCACAAAATATATATTGAAAATATTTTTTAAGATGTTATGAGTATGTGTATTCAATTTTACAAACTACTCAGAATGTTTACGAGCTCATTAAAAGAACTAATGCCCCAAAGCCTCTAAAAAAGCTTAGTCAGCTCAGCATCATACGAGAGGCCATGGGATTGTAAAGTAACCAACGCACTCAATGAATAATTTGAACCCGACTCAATTAATACTCGATCAAGCTTGTTCATATCAATAAATAAGAAATTTTGAAAGTTATTTAAAAGCTTTAAAATTAAATTTAACAAACTCAAACACGGTTCAACTCATCTATTTATGTTCATGAACAAAATCATTTGTTGCTCAACAACTTATTATTAAGCTTGATGATAGCTCGTAGCATATATAGTATATTATTTAAATAAAATTTGAATAATTAAACTTATTAAATTATGTATTTTATAATAATATATTAAATCCTAGGGGCATTTACATATAAATCACACAATTCTTATGTATTTACATATCTAACAGTGAAACTTTAATATCTACATGCATAACACAAATTTTTGATATCATATCACCTATTTTTAAAAGTGGAACATTTTTATACAGAACTTTATGAACCCAAACTGTTATAAATGTAAATATGAAGGTTTGGGTGCTAGATATGTAAATACATAAGAATTATGTGGTTTGCATGTAAATTTTCCTAAATTTTAATATGAATACTATTTTAGGATTAATCATTAGTTATATATTTATTTATTAATATTTGTATATTAATTAACCCAATTTATTATTTAATATATCATTATTCACCATATTCAATCTGCCAAATTTTTTAATATTGATAAATATAATATTTTGTGTATAAATAATATCTATTTACCAATCATAAAATAACATTACTTATATAATATCATGTAGTTTTAATTTTCCTGCATTTTCACGAACAAGGGTTTACTCAACACTTCATTTCCTGTCCACGATTTTGCCTCACTTGTTTCACATGAGATGCTTACTTATCAAGCTAAAGTTCTATAATTTTTTAGCTTTTTTATTTTATTTCAAAATAATTTTTTTGTCATTATGAATATATGCACATTAATTTAATACAATTCCTTCTTATTTTCTTATTTCAATGAATTAGTGTGTTAATACTAATTTATATTATTGGAATAAAAGAAAATTTATTTGCAAGTTATATATTATTTATTTAATTTGTTTAAAGAAGTTAGGCGCTAATGCTAAATTTATTCAATTGTTTGTTTGTTTATATTAATAATATCATTTGTTGACAAGATCATATAAAAGTTAGATATTCATTTGAATTTTTTGCAAATTCATTAACTCATTGAAGTACTCGTTTAATTAATATAAACGTGTCGAGTATAATAATTAAAAAATTTAGACAGGGCAAGTATGAACATACATGTGAAAGTTCAACTTGAGCTCAAGTCAAACATGAACAACTTATAATATGACCAAGTACAATCCACTGCATACTCAGCTCAGCTACAACCCTATGACTATTATCCGACGAGCTGGCATGCCCATCCATGCGATCCTAACTAATGTTACTCAATCATGATCATGAGGCCCAACATTATGTTCGAAGAGAAATTATTAATCTTCTTTTTATAAAATCAAGGTTTTCTCCATTTTGAAATCATCTATATGCTAGATAAAAACAATTAAAACTTAAACTAACTAAAAATTTTAAAATTAATTTATTTATTTAAGATGAATATAATGTATGAATACAACACAACAACAACAAGCCATTATCCCATTATCGGTTCGGCTACATGAATCTTTTTTTGTTCATTGTGTCATATTAAGTGTTATATTTTCATTTAATTCTAATAAATTAAAATCATTTTTTTTGTGCAACGTGCCCATTAATGTTGCAGTTTAGGTTTGGAGCATAATACCTCGTTGGGTTGAAGAGCCAGGATGGCCGAGAGCCGCAATGTTGCAGTTAGCCCGCCTACCGTCAATTAATGGATTTTGATCCATTACGGACCGTCTAGCAGAGTCAGGATCATGAAATGTCACCTGCACATTACTCATGCCATAAGTTTAAGCGAATTTCGAATGAAAATTTAGGAATTATATTACATTAGCATAGCATTTTATGTCCTATATACAAAACTTTTAATTTTGGGACAATTTATCCATAGAAGGGTAGTTTCCAAATTAATGTAGGATATTTAAAGCATGACCACCCTATCAGGTAATCCACTCTTCGAGTAAATTATGCTGATAAAAGCAAACAAAAAAAATCTTTAGAAGTTGGGGCTGGGGATGTGGGGACAAGCAGAAAATAAGTTTGCTTGGTAAAACTTCGTTCAAAATTACTCACAGTACTGCTAAAACTAAGCATGAAGAGATAAGAGTTTCAATAAATAAAAATCATAATGCATTACGAGCGTTTTGGTAATGATAATTCGAGAAAATGCTTTTCTTCTGATTGGAAGAGGGTGTAGGGACGGACATAGGGCATAGCGGGAGAGAGAGAGAGGGAGAGATAGAGAGGGAGACCATTGCTCTTGCTAACTTATGATACAATAGAAGGAAAAAGCAAGCGTTTATGTAAAATTTTTCAATGAAATGGAGAAATAAAAGAGATTTTTTGAAATAATATAGGTCATGAAAGTTTAAATTAGCTTTCTGTTCAAATTTAACAAGAAGAGATTATTAGATTAGAGAGTAATGTTTATAACTTCCGAGTATTACAGGGTTTAGAGACGAGAGAGAGAGAGAGAGAGAGAGAGAGAGAGAGAGAGAGAGAGTGCATACAAATCCATAGCCTTTGGATCTACCCGTATTCTTTTCTGTGATGATAACCGCCTCGAGGATCTCCCCGAACTTCTCAAAGTATTGCCGGAGTACCTCTACTGGAGTCTCCCACGCCAAACCCCCAACAAACACCTTCGTCAACGTCGTGTCGCCAAACCTCGACCTGTAATACTTAGGACTATTATCTCCATTACCCCCCATCTCTCTCTCTCTCTCTCTCTCTCTCTCTCTCTCTCTCTCTCTATCTCTCTCTCTCCCCCACCCAAGTATCAAATTCTTAGCGGGAGAGAAGAATACAGATTACTTAGTGATCTCGCTTTACTCCTCTCCCTCCAATCTCTCATTTTAATTCCCTCCAATTCATTGTCCTCCCCTTCCATGCGGAGAAAAGAAGAGAATAAATGGTCAAGAAAGAGAAGCAGTATGCAGAATGACAGCTTTGTGATTCTCAAATCTTTTTCCTTCCTCTTACAAGCGTAATACAAGGGAAATTTTAATTTTTTTTTTTATTATTTAAAGTTTTAAGCAAATAAATTTCCCATAAATTTATTGAGAGGAAAATTTAAAAAAAAATAAATTCAGATGGATAATTATCTACCCGAGGTGATCAAACTAGGTCCGCGGCCTTCTCTGCACTCAAACCCCAATGGTTGCTTCGGTCCAAGTGGAGCTCTCTGCCAACAAGTATAAATAAAGACCAACTATGTACATAACTAATTTAATAGGCCAAGTGGAGTTCTCGCCAACAATTCACATCCAGCTCGAGCAAACTAGCTGGCAATAGAAGTTGGACTGAGTAGAGCTGTTTGGTCGAACATTTTAGAACCTCAAATTTATACTAAATGTCAACTTTTTCCATTTTTTTATTAGAATGTGGAGGACAGAAGCCCAAATATATAAAACGCTGGGGAGTTGCGCAGAAGTCAACAAAAAAAGGCTGCCAAATTCATAAAATTTTTAAGGGAAATTTGCATACATTCCACGCAATTCTTATGTATTTGCATATCTCACATCTAAACCTCCATATTTACATACAAAACTTCTTTTTTTGCTTCAAACATGCACAAAAAACGTGTATTTTAATTTTACAAAGTGAACCATGATAATTTTTATGTGATATTAAAATTTTGAATATTCTATGTGTAAATATAAAAGTTTAAGTGAGGCATGTAAATACATAAGAATTGTTTGCTGTGCATTTAGGACATTGAACCAATCAAAATTTAATTGACATAATAGACAAAAACTGTGACCAAAAGAACAAGAAATGAGTATAGGAATGGGCTTAAAGGGTAGAAGATTGATCAAGAAAAGTATTTGCTTAAGAATATATCGGGATGGGTGACTTTTATCTGAACACATAAAATTCTAAAGGTCAAAGCCAGAAAATACAGATGCTGCAGAGGAACAGACTATCAGATAATACGATTTAAAAAAGTAGTTGATGCGTGCTAGAAAATTCACGTCGGTAGAGTAATTGATTATCGTCTTAGCACAGTACGAGAATCCGACACGCAGCAATGCGGACGACTCGTAAGCTTTTACGTGGAAAACCCGTAAAGAGAAAAATCACCGGGCCTGGCCCAGTTGTGAAAATCCACAATTGATTTATGATTATAGAAATCTCGTCTCACATACGGGAAAGAGTAATTATATTCTTCAGATTACAGTGTCGATTGGCAGCGTCTAGTTGGTGGTGATTGACGATGTTAGTTAGCGGTGGTTGAAGAAGGTAAACACTGGTTGACGGAGGACGGTGATGGTCGACGAGGCTCGACGGTGGTCGACGACGGTCGGCGGTGATGTTGAGCTGCAGCTTCTCCTCAAGGCTTATGGCTCTCTCTCTAGGCTTCTTCCCCCTCTCATGTGAGGGTTGGAGGTCTATTTATATGGTTTTGAGAGCAATTAATGCAATCATTTTGATCGGACAGTCCAAAGGGCTTCCCTTGATCAGACGGCATTTAAGGAGCATTTGATGGCCTTAACGATGTCGGAACTGAGTGATCTTGGGCTCGTTGGATTTGTCTTGACTAGACGCTCGATTTGAGTACAGAATTGTTACTGTCGACATTTGTTTGACCTTCAAAATGTGTTCGCAAATCTTCTAAGTGATTAATGACTTGATCTGATCTTGATTTGATTCGGATCGGACTAATTTTTGTATCATTAGGTTCGTCTCATCGAGCCGGTCACTTTGACTATAAATTTACTGAAATTAGAGCTTTGAATGACTTTTTATCAAGATTTGAATGTTTCTTATTCAAAATATTATCTCGAGATTCGTAACGAATGATGAAAATTTATTGGTGGCGTATCACTAGTCATGCAGGGAAATCATCCAATCCGCCACAGAAGTTACAAGTAAAAGCAAAGAGAAAATAATAAAATGCGGATCCGTCGTATAATCAATTAAAGGGACATTATATTATAATCATCATTCTTGCAAAAGTTTTTTTTTTAATATAATTTATCTTTTTTTCCTCTAAATGTAACAATTAATAGATATTCTAGAATTGATGAAGTTGAAGATCAGAATTGCCCTTGGAGAGAAAAAATTCCCGCATCATACAAACTGATTCGAAAACCATTTCGAAATTTCTAATATAAGACAAAATAAGATTTTTCCCGGGATACAATTATCTACTTACCTCCTCGCTAAACCCATTTGTCCACCGCCACCTGAATCGGATGGACGTGAATCCCGGAACACCCATTTCATTGGGCAATTCCATTGGTTCGCCTAACTCGTTATTTCTGTCATGATAGTCTCATAGAATATAAATTAAAAAAAAAAATCGATATATTCAAGCAATAAATGACAGAATCTAATTTATATTCTTAAAAATTAATATTAAAAACAAAGTTAATCCATAATATATAGAAATTATTTTATATTTTCTAATTCATACCCCCTAACAAATTCAAAGCCATTTAATCTTTTTCATCATGGCCTTAATGTTCTTTCCACGAATATATTTAGCTAGATCAAAACTGATTCAATCCAGTTTGAGCCAATTGATTATAACCAGTTATGGACATTAGTTGGGACGATTCCAAACCATTTAGTTTCATGTTTAACTTGACCATGTTAGTTTCAGCTCCAGCTCCAACAATACCTGAATTGTTCAAGGCTATTATAATCCAGGAAGTCAAATTCATGCATACTTTATAATGATAATCATATTTATTGAGCTGCTCATATATAATTGCTTCATACTCATACAATTCAAAGAGTTCATTATCAACAAATTAGCCTTGTTCAGTGGATGTAATATCAAGTTTAAATTAGCCTACTAGTTTTAGCCAGATTAGGATTGGCTCAAATGAGCAAGATTAAATCAGGCCTATTCAATTGCTGCCGGTCACCAGCCCATAATCAAATCTTCCGCGCAAATAACACTGGACGTTCAGGTGAATGCTATTCCAACTTTATCATTTTAAGGATTTGAAAATTGAAAATCTGGCATACTAAGTTTAATTGATCAATTATCGCAGACCCATTCACCATAAGTTCTTATCAAGTCAAAAGGCCACATTGTTTAAAATAGATCTATCGTCATTTATTTGATTTGATTAATTTTAGTACTCAAAAGTGCTTTCTTAACTGGGTGAGCAATAAGGTTTGCAATTGTTAGTCGAGACAAAGCTATGAACATATGGCACCAGAAACATTGCTATGTACAAGTGAAGCAAGCTCTTCCATCCAAATTTCAGTTTCACAGTTGAAACATAAACAAAAACAGCTGTAATTTTGAGACGAGGCTCACAGCATGTCCAAATTACTCAATGCTGAACCTTCACATACAAATGAAGCACCAAATTCACTTGCCACTTAAAATTACTCAATGTTGAATCATCAGTCAAATTAGAAGTAGCAAGCTAAAGAAGTAGCAAGCCTATCAATTTTTCAAACAGGATACAGATGAACTACCCGATTTCATCCATTTTTCACACAGGATACCCGAAATAATGGCACGCACAATTCAAGCACTCGAGTTCATCCATTTTTCAAACAAGGCCCCCTAAACGTTGCAAACAATCATTGAAGCAACATTCAGTATCCATTTATGATATTGATATTCAACAAATAAAACAAAACCTTTAGATCTCACAGAAGTCCCAACATTTCCTTTAGATCTCTTAGTTGGGGGATAAAGCCTATAGCACCTATCCCTGGTGTGCCCAAACATTCTACAGTGATGACAGTAATAAGGCTTTTTCTCCATAACCACCTCTTGCCAAACAAGCATCCCGATCGAGCCCACCCAAATTCTATAGACATCTGTAAGAAGAATATCTCTCTCAACGAGTAGCTTACAAAGATCGTGTCTAGTCTTGTTATAAGTCAGAAGATCCATTCGCAGTAGCAGTACAAGCGCTCTGCTAATTGAAACAAAATATTATGATTGAAATATCCGTATGGAGGCCGAAAACCTGAATCAACAGAACTACGGGAGGTTCTTAGAGGAGAAAATATGGAGTCCACTTTACAATCTTCATTTCGACTCTCGTAACGAAAATGACCGCTTGACAAACAACCTCAAGATAATCCTCCTCCACTGTTAAATGAATCAATAGATGTCTTCCATCCAACAGTCCCATCTTCCAAGCTCCAACGAAGTGGAGTGAGTCAAAGAATTCCTCACTAACTCCATTTTAGGATGTCTCAAAGCAAACTTACCGATAAGGGTAAAATTCACCTCCTCATTCAACGCATTTAATTCGATCATCGAAAAATAATTAGCAGGAGAGCCATCTTTCTCCCCTATAGGGTGAATAAAAAGACAGGAACATTTTTCTGCCGTAGCATCATGGAGAGCCTGTGGAAACACCAAATATTCAAGACCTTTGCGAGTAGCTATACCTTTTCCCACCACCCCAGCAAAGGTAGTAGGGCACGTCATGGAAAAGCAACAGTCTCAAATCAAACGTGAGTAGATCAAATCGGCAAGCAAGTTCAAGACGAGCGAACAACAGCAGCAGTCAAGAAACGAACGGCGCAGCAACGATGCTCAAGTTCAAGACGAGCGAACAACAGCAGCAGTCAAGAAACGAACGGGACGCTAAAAACTATTGTAGCAGGCGGCAAAGCACCGCACACTTTGATCGAAGTTATAAATACTATATATATATATATATATATATATATATATATATATATATATATATATATATATATATATATATATATATATATATATATATATATACATATATATATGTGGATTTGGACCTTGCAATAGTATATATATATATATATATATACAACCCTTAGTGAAATTACAAAAATATCAGTGTACCGTACCGCGGGAACGTTGACCCCGCACCCCCAACTCACTTAACGAAACTCCCTCATTTAGACAGATGCTCCTGTTCCGCTCCAGCAACTGTCTCTTATCTGGTATATAGGTCATACCAAATACAAAACATTTTGTTTTGTTTTTTTTTTTTTTTTGTTGCAAGGTCCAAATCCAAAATCAACAAAACCGCAAATGGGGCAAATCACCAATATGACGAAAATCTCCCAACAAATTGCAAATCAGAGAGCCAAAAATCGCATAAGGAAAGCTAGTGCATCAACAACCTAATGAATTTACTTACGAAGCACAGTAACCAGAGCTCCAAATGAGAAGGGAGAGGAGAAAGCCAACGCTAAGGGCGAGAGAGATGCGAAGGGAGAGAAGCGCAACCTTCGCGAGATCGATCGGACCTAGGGCAAGCGTGAGTCGAGAGAGTATCTAGGGGGCAGTAGGGTAATAGTTCCTTAAAGGAATGCGGGCCGCGGGGATCCAATGGCCGCGCTTAATCCAAAATTTGATTGGATTATTAATCCCCCGCGACACACCAACCAAACGTGACGAGTCGCGTTTTCAAAACTCGTCGCAGGCATTAAGCTGCCCCAACGCACCCTAAGCCGCTTCCATGTACTATATTCGCCGCATTAAAAATAAGATTGCCATATCCAATAAAGACCCCATCTTGAAGAGGCATTAATAGAGGAAATATAACACCCATGAAAATTATGTAATTATTCAATATTCTTCCATAGTTCTCACCTACAACCATTTAAATAAGTCTTTGATAATTATTTAAAAAACCTTATACAATTAGTTATATTAAAAAAAATGCGAAATATAAAGCTAATATTGTTCAAATTGTTTAGATTGGATTCTGTACTTAATGTCTTCATAAAGGCATCTAGAATGGGTTTTCTCTTTGAAGGGCCTCCCTTTGAGACAGCTTTTTCAATTAATTATGCAACAGCTTTGATTTAAGTCTTACATTTGGACTGTGGGGGAGAGAGCCCCCTGTTTATTATTATTATTATTATTATTATTATTATTATTATTATTATTATTATTATTATTATTATTATT
This sequence comes from Papilionanthe hookeriana x Papilionanthe teres, assembly GCA_022702705.1. Classification (NCBI taxonomy): domain Eukaryota; kingdom Viridiplantae; phylum Streptophyta; class Magnoliopsida; order Asparagales; family Orchidaceae; genus Papilionanthe; species Papilionanthe hookeriana x Papilionanthe teres. The sequence continues at coordinate 66,643,613 of CM040425.1, read as the reverse complement.
ATTATTATTATTATTATTATTATTGTGCTCTTTTTATTTTTAGGATCAAGTACAGCTTTGCTTATGCTTTATATTTTTGTCTGTGTAATATAAATTGTATATAAGCTGCTGCATTCTTTGGTTTAGTATGAAGCATTGTGTTTAATAATACCCCAATCAGTTTGGATTGGTTTTGTTTGTCAAATGACGGCGATTTTGGTTTCAGATTTAATTTGATTTGATTTAAAATAATATATATTTGGAACCAGATCAAATCGTGCATGCCTTTATGTGTAATTTAGGGTGAAAATAAGTTCAGCACGCTTAACAGATTTGCAGCCTAAGGAATAATTAAACTAATTTATAGAACCTAAAATGCTACATTTCAAGATAATTGCTATATTTGATTCAAAATTATTACACATTTGATGCAAAATGTATTGTATGAAATCTAATGAAGTGTCAAGGAGGATCTACTCACAAAACCTCCTCCTGAAAAAATAAGTGTGCAAATATATATTTGATGTGAGAAAATTTACAATTAACCACACGAATCACAAATAAGATGCTAAGAGTGATAAATATGATCCAACCAAAAAATCAAGATTAACAAAACAAAATTGAACCACAGTAACCAAAGCCTATTATTCTATGACCAAAAGCAGTCATAATAGGCCAGCAGGAGTCGAGATAAGCCAAGGATGTCGTCAGCAAACAGGTGAATTACCAATAGCTATATCTAAACCGTCGATTACGAATGGACGAGTACAAGTTGTTGAGCAGAGACGTTCATATACGAGAAACTAAAAGCTGGCAAATACTTGGCAAAAGCCACTCCGATGAGCCGTCCAACGACCTTGTCACCTCACCTAAAACCACTTCGAACAACTCCAGATGACCCCCGAAACAGCAATCTATTTTCCCATAAGGCAATAGCCCTAAGAGCGAGTTCTCAAGATAAAAGATAGACTAGAAATTGGATGTGATCAACCAAGTGGCAGAGGATAAAAACCTAAATATGACACCCGTAGAAGATAAGAGGCCTCAGATAATATAAAATATATACTCGGGGTAGATAATGAACCAGTGATCCCAAGAGATCCAAGTATAATCATAACTTGATACCCTTATATAAAGAGAGATAGAAAATGTAAAATTAATGGTCTTCTCTCGTTGAACTATTATCCTGAGATTTATTACAGTCCACTTCTCTTCGCTAGCATTTCCCCCTTTCCGGCTAGCTCTACCCTTTAATGGTGAGAGTCCACCGACAAAACAAGATTCAACAGTTGTATAGAATAAAAAATAGAATTGTTATATATTTTTATTCATGCCAACAAAAAGTCTAAACAGAGAAATTATATATGATATAACAACAACAATAACAACAAAGTCTTAATCCCACTAAATGAGGTCGGTTACATGAATCATTTCTCTCCATTGCATCCTATTTAGTGTCATATTTTCATATAATTCTAATAAATTAAGGTCATTTTTATACAATAAGCCCAAGTCATCCCTCTGCCTTTCTTAACATAAGTCGAATCTAAAACATCTACTCTCCTAATCGGATCATCAAATGGTCGACGTTTAGGGTGACCAAACCATCTAAGACGACTCTCTCTAATTTTGACCATCACTGGAGCTTACATGAATCATTTCTCTCCATTCCACCTAATCATTCTCATCTCGGCAATACATAACTTAGTATTATGCTTCTCTTTTAAAGGCCAACATTGAGCGCCATAGAGCATTCAGGTCTCACCACCATCTTATAAAATTTTCCTTTTAGTCTAAGTTGTCCTTTTCTATCACACAATAGGCTCGAAGCATTCCTCCACTTCAACCAAACAACTTGAATTCACCATTAACATCCCATTTATATCACCATCGCTTTGAACAGTAGATCCGAGATAACTAAATCGTTCACACCTTTTAATAATTTGATCACCCAACGTTACACTTTTGTCACTAGAGCTACTATTACTGAAATTACATTCAATGTATTCAGTTTTAGTTATACTCAAACGAAGGCCATTAGACTCCAATTTAGACCTCCATAATTCACATTTTTATTCTGGGCTTTTTCTCTCGTCTTATCCACTAGAAGGATATCATCAGCAAAAAGCATACACCAAGGTACATCCTCTTGTAAATGTCCAGCAAGGGCATCTGTTAGGAATTATAATAGAAAATAATTTATTCCTGCAATAAATTATTTCCTCATATCAAGAAGATATTTTATATTTAATTCCTTAGATTAGGAATTACTTATTTTCCCGTTTTGTATTATATCATATATCTCCTAATAATTAAAATTAATTGATTATTGGAGATATTGAGAGATATATTTTTCCTTTCGTACCATTTTTTTTATTATTTTTCCTATTATAGGATTCTTGTAAGGGTTATTTATACCTCCGTTCATATTAATGAAATCATCACGTATTTCGCATCATTCTAAATTTCAACATGGTATCAGAGACAAATTTTTGCCCTAACGACAGATAATCTTTGGAGAGAACCTCAGCACTCCTTCCTCCGCCTTCATGCGGAAGGAGGAATCCCACATTCGTCTTCGTCCGCTTGTCGGGAGCTTTCCTCTGTCCCCTTATTTGAGTTATGCGGCATCTTCGGCTGCCTTCGTTTTCTTCATAAGCATCATCTTCGACTCCGTTGCCTTTAGATCGCTTCATCGCGTCGCTCTTCTTCGCTCCCGAAGCTCGCCGGCCATTCGATCCCCACCGGCCCTTTGATCCCTGTCGGCCCTTCATGTTATGAAAATTCGGAGCGAGAAATAAGAATCGACACAAATCAGAAGAACACAAAAGATTTAACGAGGTTCGGCAAAGAATTGCCTACGTCCTCGGGAACGAGCCAGTGAATTTCACTATTTCAGAGGAGTTACATATCCAGAGGATTACACATCTATTTATAGAAAAACTTATGGATAAATTACAAACACGCCCTCGCTCCCCCAACCCAGTAACTTCCAAGAGACACTCCTTTTCACCAGGAGTCACGCCTCTTCACCAAGAAACTCCCTCCGTAGATATGAGACATACCTAACAATTCTCCACCTTGGCGAATATCAAGCACCTCAGAGAAATGCTTCATCCAGTATACGTGTCTACCAAACAAATCTCCACCTAAGAAATATCCAAATTTCTGAAGAAATACATCTAACAATCTCCACCTTCGTGAATATCCAAACTCTTAGGAGAAAATCTCCACCTCAGCAAATATTCAACTTTTTAGAGAAATATATCATGTAGTTTCTTACACTAAATGAGTCAGCAACCAAACCATCTAACCCTGGCTTAGTTAAAGTTTCACCGCAATTTCATCATATGATCCGACAGAACAGTACTCCACCTACAACCGTACTCCCTAACAATTGATAGATAAGTACCATCGCATTTCGAAGCTCGCAATGCCTTCAAAATTTCTTGTCGTGCCAACAAATCTTTCACCTTTGTTTGCTACAATCCGAAGTTCCTGCTCCACCGAACTTCACTATCTCGAATTTTGCACCGGACATCGTCATCCGAATTTAATCCCGCACCGTATTTTTCTGCCTTGCTTTGAGAAACAAAAGAAAATACTCCGCAAATAAATTCAAAGAAACCTGAAATTTTCTCTGTCAAATGCAGCAACTTTCCCGCGATTCTCCCGTGATTCGTGAATTAAATTTTCCACACGAAGCACAATTCATGTTCGTACCACTACCTCGGCCAATTGCTGTTTCCGCGAGCCACGAATCCCTTCGCACCTGTTCGAGGAAAACCTCCACGAACTCCTGTTCACGAAATAATAGTGCCTGCTCGCCACCTGCACCCTGCCGAACTCCACCTGTCGCAAAATCTCCTGCGACGAACCGGTGAATTTAACTGGTTGAACACCTCAATTTCCCGCAAAACGAGGCTCATGTTCGCGGTGGACAGCTTCTGTTTCCCGCGGATTATTGAACCGATCAAACTCCTCTGTAGGAATTAATATTCCTTCTCTGCAGCAGCGAAAAATAATCTACAGCCTGATTTCCTCTCCCTTCTTAGCTTTCAGCCAAACCTGGGATTGAATTAAACTCTAAGCAGTTGCCAGCGCAGCCAACGGAGGAAAATTTGAGGGAATATTCCTCTAGCAGAAATCTCAGATTCCCTTATGAATTCTTCCCTGGCCCAAGGTAATTAATCCTCCTTCCCAGCAGTTAGATTTCTCTCCGCAAGGAATATTCTCCTAGTAGAAATAGAAGATTCCTTTATTCCTTCCACTCCCTCCTTCCCTGCAGCCAGGAACCGCCCGAACTGCCGCGACTCCCGCGCGAACCGCCACCAGCCACGACTCCCCAACCGCCGCAGTTGTTCCCGCGCCGCTGACTCCCTGCCCGCGAACCGCCCGGCCACCGCCCTTCCCCGGTGCCGACTAACTTCCGGCGAACTGGACCTGCTTCGCGCCGCAAACCTCCACGGCCTGCTCCGCGCTGTTGTCGCGAACTTGTTTTTGCGTCGCGATGCTTGGAACCCCTAGGTCGGACTCCCTTCGCGATCTCCCAGGCTTCCGCGAACTGCGCCTGTTTGCAGGAGACTTTCCTGTCGCGCTCGGCCCGCCTCTGTCGCGAACTGCCGCGATCTCCTCCGCCAACTCCTGCGCGAAACCTACCTGGCTCCCGCGCGAGCCTGCTTCGTCCGAATCGCAGTCCTCCTGGGTCGCGAACTCCACCTGCGACGACGCTTCCTTGCCACGAGCAGTTCCGGAACTCCTCCCTGCGAACTGTCGCTCCACGCCAAACTCCCTTGAACACCGCAATTCTTTGAACCTCGAAGCCAAAACTTCTTTTCTTCTTCGATCTCCCGAGTCGATCTCCTCCTGTACCTCGAACGAGGCTCTGATACCAATTGTTATGAAAATTCGGAGCGAGAAATAAGAATCAACACAAATCAGAAGAACACAAGAGATTTAACGAGGTATGGCAAAGAATTGCCTACGTCCTCGGGAGCGAGCCGGCGAATTTCACTATTTCAGAGGAGTTACATATCCAGAGAATTACACATCTATTTATAGAAATAACCTATGGATAAATTACAAACACGCCCTCGCTCCCCCCAACCCACTAACTTCCAAGAGACACTCATTTTCACCAGGAGTCACGCCTCTTCACCAAGAAACTCCCTCCGTAGATATGAGCCATACCTAACACTTCAACCCTCGCCGGCCATTCGATCCTCATCGGCCCTTCAGTACTCGCCGGCCCTTCAGTCCTCGCCGGCAATTCGATCCTCTCCGACCCTTCGATCCTCGCCGACCCTTCGGTCCTCGCCGGCAATTCGATCCTCTCCGACCCTTCGATCCTCGCCGGCCCTTCGATCCTCGCCGGCCCTTCGATCCTCGCCGGCCCTTCGATCCTCGCCGGCCTTCGATCATCGCCTCGCCGGCCCTTCGGTCCTCGCCAGTCTCATTCGATCCTCGCCAAGCCTGAATTTAGCAAAACTCAAGATTCAGCCAAGCCTGAATCTAACAAAACTCAAGATTTAACCAAGCCTAAATCTACTTTTTTCTCTATGCCAAAACATATGGCAGACAAACTCAAAATTCAGCCATGCCCGAATTTAGCAAAATTCAAGATTCAGTCAAGCCTGAATCTAACAAAACTCAAGATTCAGCCAAGCCTGAATCTACTTTTTCTCTATGCCAAAACACATGGCAGACAAAACTCAAAATTCAGCCAAACCTGAATTTAGCAAAACTCAAGATTTAGTCAAACCTGAATCTAAAAAAACTCAAGATTTAGCCAAGCCTGAATCTACTTTCTCTCTATGCCAAAACACATGGCAGACAAAACTCAAAATTCAGTCAAACCTGAATTTAGCAAAACTCTTCAACTCAAGATTTAGCCAAACCTGAATCTAACAAAACTCAAGATTTAGCCAAGCCTGAATCTACTTTCTCTCTATGCCAAAACACATGGCAGACAAAACTCAAAATTCAGTCAAGCTCGAATTTAACTCAACTCTTCTCAATTCTCAATATTACTCGAAGAAGTTAGAATTATTAACATACATTCTAAACTCGAGGGAGTGTTAGAATTATAATAGGAAATAATTTATTCCCGCAATAAATTATTTCCTCATATCAAAAAGATATTTTATATTTAATTCCTTAGATTAGGAATTACTTATTTTCCCGTTTTGTATTATCTCCTATATCTCCTAATAATTAAAATTAATCTATTATTGGAGATATTGAGAGATATATTTTTTCTTTCATATCATTTCCTTTTATTATTTTTCCTCTTATAGGATTCTTGTAAGGGTTATTTATACCCCCGTTCATATTAATGAAATCTCACGTATTCCGCATCATTCTAAATTTCAACAACATCCATAACTAAAGCAAAAAGATATGGGCTTAAAGTTGATCTCTGATGAAAACCAACGGAAATTGAAAAATATTTGGTCAATCCTCCTTCAGTTCGAACACAAGTAACAGCTCTAGTATACATATCTTTAATAACTTGAATATAAGTCATATCAACACATTTCTTCTCAAGTACTCTCCAAAGGATATCTCTTGGAACTTTATCGTGAGCTTTTTTTAAAATCAATAAAAAACAAATGTAGATCCTCCTTATTATCTCTGTACTTCTCCATCAACCCTCTCAATAAATGTATAGCTTCCATAGTAGACCTGCCCGGCATAAATCCAAATTGATTAAGATAAATCTTGATAATACATCTTAACCTATGTTCAATTACCCTCTCCCATAATTTTAAAGTATTACACATCAATTTAATTCCTCTATAATTTGCACATTCTTGTGCATCCCCTTTATTCTTAAAAATGGAGACCAAAATACTCTTCTTCCGCTTCTCATGCATCTTTTTAGGTTTTAAAATAATGTTAAAAAGTTTAGTAAGCCAAGAAACTCCTAAATCTCCTAAATATTTTCACACTTCAATTGTGATGCCATCAGCTCCTACAGACTTTTCACTCTTGATTTAATGGAAAAAAATAAATCTAATATAAATGGAAAAAAATAAATCTTGCCATTAGCTGCATATATTCACCACAATAAACAACCACATGAATCGTTGAATACTTGTGCATTTATTGCGTCTAAAGGGCCACGGAAATATTCTAGTTCCGTACGTGCTTTCCATAAAACATAGGGGAAAAAGAAAATGAAGAAAATACACACTGATGTGATTCGATTTCAGGGAACTATATATCCACAGGGCAACTTCAATTAAAATACTTTACTGAATCAGTAAAGACAAATACAAGAGAACCCGAATTTTAATCTAAAATTAAAATCAGGAACTCAAAAATGGACAATGAAGTAAAACAATCTCACAGCAATACAAGAAACTAAGAGCAAATTTCACAATTTCTTTTGACCTTTCGTAACACAGTAGCAGAGAGAAACTCACTTACAGTCCAGACGTTCAGCCATCACAGAAGAGAGATACGGAGAGGAGGGGATAGAACCGGGTAAATCCTAGCCGACCACTCCATGCACCCCGAGCAGCTCCTTTTGAAGCTCGCGCAGAGAGCCTCTGATTCACCGAACTTCACTACCGACATCCATGAGCAGAACCAGATCACTTAAGCCCTGCCCCAAAACACCTCTAGACCCGAGCATACCCTTTTTCCATCTTTTCCCGTACCCGCTTTCCCGCTCGTCAGAGCTTGTGTTTCCCTTCAGGTTAGTTTTCAAAGCACTTAAAATTAAATGCCATATATATATTAAAAATAGAATAAAGTATCTGTAAGTTACTTTGCTCATTTTTTTTTGAAGAAGTACAAAAATAAATAAGTTTAACTTCATTACATTTAAGATATAAGTGATTTGAAGTTTTTTTTTTTTTTTTTTTTTTTGCATGATTGAACCTCGTTCGAGATACTTAACATTTGTCACACGTTAAAAAATTTATGACAGTACAGTGATAATTTAACAATTTAGTATTGCACAAACATCACATATAAAAGAAAAATAGTAAAATGTGACATCAATATTTTTTACTTGAAAAAATCCTAGAAAAGAAAAAAATCATGAGACATGATTCAGTTAGTAATTCACAGTGTAATTGTAAGTACATACGTTTACACCTCCTAAATTAGAGAATGTACAATAGTAACTTAATTATAATAATTATTATTGAGCTGCAACAAATATAGTTAGTGGTTATGATAATAATAGTTGGCCACAAAAGCTTTATGATGGTTGTAATAGCAGTAATTGGACATAGATGTCGTAGTCGATGGTTGTAATAACAATAGTTTGTGACGAAAATTATAGTTAGAAAATATAATATTAGTAATTGGCAATAAATGTTGTTGTTGATTGGTAGTCGGTAGCTGAAATAGCGTAAGTTGTTGACGATGAGAGATGGTAGATGGTGGCAGGTGGTCGGTGGTTAACAATGATCAGTGTCTAGAAAGGCTGATGGTTTCTGTTAAGTATTCTCAAGAACATGCCAATGAATTTCACTCATTCTTCTTCTTTACTTCTCCTCCTCATCCTACAGTGAAGAGATGAGGTATATTTGCAACTTTTTGGGAATGACATTTTGGTTATTTTGACACATAACTTTACTAACAACCTCATAAGTTGTTCATGTTGATCCCCTTTTATCATAAGTCATATTTTAAGAATTTGTTTGTCTCTGCGACCTCAAAATTGATCAACCATGAGTTCATTGGATTCTTCTTGTCAATATACACGATTCGACTATAAATATGTTAAATTTGAAGTTTATTTAACCACTCAATTAATGATCCAAAAGTCTTTAATTGTGCTTCGATGACTTAATTTGGGCTTCATTCGGCCCGTATTAAAATAACTTTAGTCATTGGGTCATCTTATCCAAACTGTTAGTTTGACTGTAAGCTTATTAAAATTGGGGCCCGGATAATCTCAAATATGAATTTAGAATTTTTAATATTCAAAAATAAATTGAAATTCGTGTTGTATGATAATAATTTCTTCATAAAACGTCAACAATGTTTTAAACCAATATACTTGTATATTTTAGCATTATCTATTTTAATTCACTTATATCATCAAACATGGGCCTTACTGTAGTTTGTTCTCGAATATATATTGTCACGTTCGTTCATTCTTCCCAACAAATGTTGGATTACATCATATTTTCAAAGTCTGCTGAACTATGGTTTGGTTATTCAGGTTAAAAACTAGATGTGGGTCTGACTGCATTATATTGTTGAGCTAAGATGATAATGTTGGATAATTTATGGGACTACAATGTAATTAATAAATGTGTTGGGTCGTTATTTAACAAGTCAAAATTATTGTGGTCTAACTAATTAATAAAGTTTATGACTTTTAAAGACATTTCATTACGAAATTATAAGTCATGGATACTATAAGAGCAAATTCCAATTTAATGAGGGCGAATCGAATTAAGTAATCCTTCAGTAACCACCGGTTAGTTATAATAAATAAAGTGGTAATGGTCCTCGATCCGCATACTTCAAATTCTCTGTTCCCATCAACGAGAGAAACTAAGGAAAACTTCGGAAAATCTGCAGATTGGAAGATCATCGTCTGCAATCGATCAAATGGATTCAGGTACGCTTCCGCTATTGTATCGATTCATTTTTTCTCATTAATTTGAACGTGAACGAAAGATTCTCGTGACAATTTCCTAAGAGATTTTGATTAGATCAAAATCTATTTGGAAAATTCAAAAGAAAATTTCTAACAATTGGTATCAGAGCCTCCCGTTCATGTTCTTGTTGAGATTCTCCTCCTCTTTCGTGTTTTTTTATCCCTTTCGTTCGCCTTTACCCGCGAAGGATTCGCCCGCAAAAGGTTGCGGCGGCGGGACTACGGAGAAGGAATGCCGCAGCGGGACTGCGACGTCGGTGGGTGCGGTGGCGCGTCCTCCGACGGCGGCAAAATCCGCGAAAATCGAAACGAGCGGCGAAAGGAGCCGCCGAAATTGCGCCGAAATCGGTGCGGAGGGAGGCTCCGCCGGAGCGGCGCCGGACGGGGCGCCGGAGCCGGGGCCGGAGGCGGCGCCTCAGTTCGCGAACCGCGAACTGTTCGCGCGCGATCCGCGACGGTTCGCGGAACTGTTCGCGGAACCGGTCCGCGAACCGGTCCGTGGACCAAGTCCACGGACCATTCTCGTGGACCCGGTCCACGAACCGGTTCACGGACTGAGCTCCGCGGACCCGGTTCGCGGAAAAAAAAATCGAAAAAATAAAATAAAATAAAATCAATTTTATTTTATTTTATTCTATTTTATTTAGTTTTAAATTGATTTTCTTGATTTTATTAGTTAATGAGTAAATTAAAATTTAAGTTAATTAAGTTACTCATTTTAAAATGAGTAAATTAATTGTAAAGTTTAGGATTGATTAATTTTATAAAATCAATAATTTTGTTTTGTAAATCATGGGCTTTATGGCTTATAAATTAGCTCATTATTTATAAATATAAGATTTTATAAAATTAAATTAAAGTTTAAATTAAATTCGAATAAATGGTATTTTAAAATTGTCCATCATTTTTTAATGAACTTATTGAAGCATGATGTTGCCAAAGTGACCTCTCATGTGTAGATAGTTCATGACGAATGATTGATGTTGTGTGTATGTAGGTTCATGCAAGTATTAATTGGCCCAAAGGAAAATTAATACTTGACCGAAATGCATACACACTTGTGATGATAAACATGTAACAATTATAAGGAATAATATATGAGTAATAAATCGATCTAAAGATAGATTTATTACTTGATATATATTATTATTGTTAATGTTTGATCATTACAACAAGATTACCACTAGCAGTTAATGTTACTGTCCAAAGACTTGATATTAATGTTGCATTAGGTATCTTGAGATGGGATTTACCATTAATTGAATTTAAACATTTTATTAATTAAATCTTTTGTTCATTTTTCGATTGTTGCTAATGTATCCGCTAATCTCAATTCGGTTCCAATCCTTAAGGGTGATAGTTTTAAGGATTGGAAAGAGAACATTCTCATCGTTCTCGGTCGCATGGATCTAGATCTAAGCATTAAGAATAGAAAAGCCCGCTCCTCTTACGGATGCAAGTTCCTCCGAGGATAGGAGGAACTTCGAGAAGTGGGATCGTTCTAATCGCTCGAGTCTAATGATCATAAAGCGCGACATACCCGAGGCCTTTAGAGGTGCGGTGTCTAGTGAGATCATCGATGCCGCAATTTTCCTCGTCGAAATCGAGAAACGCTTTGCAAAGAGCGATAAGGCTGAAACCAGTATTCTTTTAAAGAAACTGATTTCAATGAAGTTCAGAGGCAAGGAAAATATAAGGGAGTACATCATGGAGATGTCTAATATTGCTTCAAAATTAAAGAAACTAAATCTCGAGTTAACGGATGACTTACTCGTGCATTTAGTTCTTATTTCTCTTCCTCCACAGTTAGCTAATTTCGGTCGACTATAATATGCAAAAGGAGAAATGGACTCTTAATGAGCTTATTTCTCATCAGTGTGCAAGAGGAAGAAAGGTCAAGCAAGGAAAGACTGATAGTGCTCATCCGGTAAACACCTCTAAGGAAAGGGGCTCTAAAAGAAAGAATGAAGTCTGCTAAGAGTAAGGGTCCTTCTCAAAAGAAACAAAATAAAGCTCAAAATTCGGAAAATATCAGTTGTTTCTTTTGCAACAAAGAAGGACATCGAAGAAGGAATGTGCTAAATATCATGCTTGGCGTGTAAAGAAAGGTACATTTCTAACTTTGGTCCGTTCGAGGTAAATTTGGCTTCGCACCTAGAAACACTTGGTGGTTAGACTTTGTTGCTACTACTAACATAAGTGTTTCAATGCAGGGTTGCCTGAGCTACCGAAAACCAAATGATACTGAAAGATGCATTTATGTGGGGAGATGGAAAATCGGTAGAAGTGGAAGCAATTGGGCATTTTAGATTGTTATTATGTACTCGGTTACTATTTGGATTTGATAGATACTTTTGTTGTACCGTCATTTAGACGGAATTTGGTTTCGTTTGTTGTTTGGACAAATTAGGTTATTGTTGTTCATTTCAAAACGAGTTGTTTCAGCTTTATCTATTAATTCCAATATTATTGAACTGGTTCTCTTGTGGTATATGACAATCTTTATTTCGCTTGATATCGTTGCTTCTTATAATGAAACTCCGAATGTGGAATCACGAGGTACTAAGCGAAAAATTAATAATGAAAATTCGAGAGCATTATGGCACAAGCGTTTAGGTCACATCTCTAGAAATAGAGTTGAAAGACTTGTGTCGGATGGAATTCTAAATTCCATCGATTTTACGGACTTTGATGTCCGTATTGAATGCATTAAGGGAAAATGGACCAAAAGGAAGAAATTAGGTGCATATAGAGCTACGAAGTCTTAGAATTGATACATACGGATGTTTGTGGACCATTTTCTACAGCTTCTTGGAATGGTCAACAATATTTTGTATCATTCATAGATGATTATTCAAGATATGCATACCTATTTCTTATTAATGAGAAGTCCCAAGTATTGGACATGTTCAAATCTTATAAGGCTGAAGTTGAAAATCAACTAAGCAAAAGAATAAAGAAAGTCAAACTGACGTCGTGGTGAATACTACGGTAGATATGACGGTTCGAGTGAACAACGTCCGGGACCATTTGCTAAATTCCTAGAGGAGTGTGGAATTGTCCCACAATACACTATGCCAGGTTCACCTAGCATGAATGGTGTAGCTGAAAGACGAAATCGCACTCTTAAAGACATGGTAAGAAGTATGATCAGTCATTCTACCTTACCAAATTCACTCTGGGGAGAAGCACTCAAGACAGCAGCCTACATTCTAAATAGAGTACCAACTAAAGCAGCTGCAATTACACCTTATGAGCTTTGGACAAGGCGAAAACCCAGTTTAAAGCATTTTCATGTTCGGGGTCGCCTACCGAGGCAAGGCCTTACAAGCCACTTGAGAAAAAGTTAGACCCTAAAACAAGTAAGCGCCTACTTTGTTGGTTATTCGGAGCGATCTAGGGGTTTCAAGTTTTATGATCCCAAATTAAAGATAATTTTGAGACGGGAACTGCAGTGTTCTTTGAGGATATTGAATTTGGGGGAGAAATCGAGTTAGAGACTTTGTCTTCGAGGAGGAATCGAACCATACTACTCTTGTTGAAGAGGAATTGGTTCCTATTCCTGTAATTGCTTTTGATAATGATCAGGATCTTACTCCTGACATTGATCAAGTTGCAAATCAAGAACCCCTTAAGGAACAAATTCAACAACCTCAAGAACAAGTTCAAGAGCAAGTGCTTTTGCGACGATCCACTAGGGAAAGAAGAAATGCTATTTCAGATGATTATATTGTATTTCTTCAGGAACATGAGGAAAATATTAGTATGATGGAAGATGATCCTATCAACTTTCATCAAGCTATGCAAAGTTCCAATTCAGAAAAATGGATCAAAGCAATGAATGAGGAGTATAAGTTTATGCAAGACAATAAAGTTTGAGAACTTGTTCCATTGCCAGAAGGAAAGAAATGTCGGCGTTATTTTTTAGGTTGTGTGATATTTTAAAAAGGGGTCGCCTAACAGAAGTTGTCGGCGAACTTTTAATTTAATTTAAATAAATAATTTGAAATAAGTAATATTTGATTTTTGAAAATAATTTTAAATTTGAAGATTTTAAGATATGAAATCAAACCGATCTCACATCCCAAATAGTTTATATAAACGAGCACCGCACCACAAACCGTGTATCTATCCCTAAGGATGGACACACCGCTTGATGGTGGGGCTCGGTTAAATAAACTAGAAGATTTGTGACATCCGTTTGGTCCGCGAACCAACTTTATAAGCCGACAAATTCCCCGCTTAATATGAAAGCATTAAACAGGGTTTATATTACTCAGGTTCTTTAAAATTCCTATAAGGGCAAGCCCCTATAGTTAATTACATCTTAAGTGACGGGAATCACGTAAGAAAACTCTCGATAATAATCAATAATTCTGCTCTCAAGAATTTCAAAGTTTAAGTTTTCAAAGAATTGAATTTTGGGTTTCAATAGGGAATGGATCAAGTTTGGAACATTTTGTTTTGGAAATCAAAGGAAGAAAAGTAGGAGAAATTACGGATTCGAAGTGAACTTCGATAATCTCCCGACTATCCTATTGTTTGGCTTGGATTTAGGAAAGTCCTAATGTTTATTTAATGTTTTAATCTTGCCAATTTTAGTTAATTAGGGCTTATATTTATATGACGTAATCATACAAATCGCTCGGAAGATATGAGGGTTTATGTCGTATCGGACAACTACCTCGGAATCCTAAGACCAGGTTAGGGCTTAATTTGCAATGCAAATGCCTAACGAAGAGTTGAGGATTTATGTTGCACTAGGCAAACTACCTCGAAGTCCTATGGTTTTGCTGTTTAATTCTAGGAAAGTTTTGTTGATGTCGGTTCAAGTTTTGCTGACGACGATGGCCGTGCTGCCCACCATGCTCCGAGCTCCTTGTTGTTGCAGAGGTTTAGTTTTAGAAATCATAAATCAGGGGATGAGAAAAGTGTTTTGGTTTAGAGAAGTCTTAATTTCCAAGTGTTTTTTGTGTTTTAATTAAAACAAATCTTAAAGTTGATTATAACGACACCGGTTAAGATCCCACGGTTCCATCCTTCCGCATCATTATTTTTATCGGATTCACTTAGTCCGGATGAATTTGCTAAACTCAATCGAATGAGTTCCACACTTTCATTTAGACCGCGGGAAATCCCGTTAACGAACACGTAGGTTACATCATCCGAGGTATTCCCGATCATCCAACAGGACGTTTTAATTTAGTTGTAATTGTAGTTTTGTGTTCTGTTTGTGATTAAATTTTGAGTTGTCTTATATTTTGAAATGTTGTGGAGGTGAATTTTATCTTGTAGTGTCTTTTAATTTAGTTATGGGTTTCAGCTTTGGTTTCGTCATAAAGGTGTAGGTTTTCATGCAACTCGTTGTTTTATCATGCAAGAAAAGTAAAGTGCATTCGCAATAAAATAAATTGCAGGAAAGTGAATTATGATAAAATAAAAGCGTACTTGGAGGGTCTTCCCGTCATCCCAAGCTGCACTTAAAACACAGTTAGAATATTTAAGCAAGTTCCTAGGTAAAGCTAAGGTAAGGGTTATGGTTTTCTACCATGTTCCTAATCCTATAGCTAGTCATTTCCTATGACGTCAAGGTTCTTTGTGTTTTTGGTTTGAGGACGATTTTCTTCATCAAAGAATAACTAAGTTCAATTGTTCTTATAAATGTCCTATCATATTGAGGAAGTGCTTAGGAAGGATCCCAAACATCTTTTCAATATTTCTAGGATTGTTTTAAGTCCAAGAGAATTTAATTATGTAAATGAATCGATCGTCCGAGGTTTTTTTTAAATTTTGTTAACTTGCTCAGTGAACTAGGATGTTTGAATATCCTTATAAGTGAAGTGTCATTTCATTTTATATTCTGTTTAGGAGTTATGATAACTAAAGCTCCTAGGGCAAAATGATATTTAATGATTTGTGATTCAAATTTAATATCAAATTTAATGATTTAAGTTTGGAATAGTGTTCAAGTTATTTTAGATTTATTTTTGAGTCCTTTATGTCTTAGGTGATGTTATTTAATTCAACTTAATTCAATTTAATTTAATTTAATTTAATTTAATTTAATTTAGTTTGATTTGATTTAATTTAATTCAATTTAGTTTTATTTGATTTAATTTTTAATTTAATTTAATTTAATTTAATTTAATTTAATTTAATTTAATTTAATTTAATTTAATTTATTTAATTTAATTTAATTTATTTATTTAATTTAATTTAATTTTATTTAATTTAATTTAATTTAATTTAATTTAATTTAATTTAATTTATTTAATTTAATTTAATTTATTTAATTTAATTTAATTCAATTTAAATTAATTTAATTTAATTTATTTAATTTAATTTAATTTAATTTAATTTAATTCAACTTTTAATCTTAATTTAATTTAATATAATTTTAATTTAATTTACTTAATTTAATTTGATTTTTAATTTAATTTAATTTAATTTTAATTGGAATTTTTGAAAGAGTTTAATGATTTAATTTTAGTTTAATGATTAAGTCTTTTAATATTTTAAGTTTGAGTTATCATTTTAATTAAGAGTTGAATATTAATGAGATGATTAATTTAGGGATTTTTAAATTAAAGAATAAATCTCTTCCTAATAATATCCCTATTTTAATAATTCCAATTTTGTTATTCTTCCAAATTTAATCAATTATTTAATTAAAGTTTAATCATTTTAAATTGCTTAATGGGTTTCTACTCTTTAATTATTTAAATTTCAATCATCCAAATCAGATTAGGATCAAATATTTTACTTGTTAATTTTTTATTAAACCTAAAGTTTTAATTAAGGGTTAAAATTTTAATTACCATTTTGCCCTTTAAGCCTAATAATTTTATAACTCACTAAATTGAACTCAAATGAACTTGAAATTTTTATGTGACTTCACTCATATGTCAATAAAGACATGAGAGGAGAAAATATGATTTTTCTGTATTTAATTTATTTATATAATTATTTTTAGTAGAAAATAGAGATTTTCAAGGAAAATTTGATAACATGACCAAGGGTAAGTTTCTGTCCTTAAGAAAATTAGGGAACATTCCTAATGACCAGAGGACCACTTGGACCAAAATTTGTGATTTTTTGAATTATATTTTATTTATTAGAATTATTTTAAGTTCTGAAGTATTAATTAATTTAAAAATAGAATACAAGTTGAAAAATGAATTTTATAATTTTTAAAATTCTCTCTGATATCAAGGATTCCAGAGAACCAAACTTTATAATTTTCTGATTTTTCTATGATTTATTACAATTATTTTAGTGAAAATGCTAGAAAATACATTTTTTTAATTTTAAAATTACCCTAGAGCTTTAAAATTTAATATCTCACTAAATAGACCTAGGAAAAATATGGGGTTTGTTCCTAAGTGATTAAAATTCAAAATGTGACATTTTGGTGAATTTTATTATTTTTGTGATTTTTATTATTTTTTAATTATTAAAAATATTAAAATAATATTAAAAATCAACTTTTTTAGAAAATTAAAATTTTAATTTTCTTAAACTCCCCTGATATCAGAGAGGCTCCAAAACCAATTTGGTGAATTTTTGAAAGGTATTTTGAAAGTTATGAATTTTTAAAGTTTAAAATGACTAAATGGCTTAATCAACCCAATTAGTGGGGCTAAAAAAGTCCAATTGACCTCAAATTTTTATGGTGGGTTCCTCTGATCCTAAAGGTCAGTGGAGAATTTATTTCAAGTCAATTTGATCTATGGTTAACTCTAATTAATTAGAGACCTATTTTGGGTGTTTAAGCCAATTAGGGTTAATTTGAGTGAATTAACTCAAATCCTATTTTTCCTAGGTGTTCTCTGGTCATAAGGAACATCACCAAATTTTCCTAGAATTTATTACACAACATGCTATTTACTGGAATTAAAATACTCAAAACAGATGACATGAATTTGAAAAATCAATAACTCTTCATAGGGATGGCCTCGACTTTGGAAAATTCGGGAATGTTCCCAAATTCAGAGGCTTCAAAAGCCCTATGGTCTCATGCCATGGTGAATTGTGTGAATGCATGGAGAATTGAAACAATGTAGGGAGTAAATAATTAATTAAAAATAAAATACCTGGACAAAATTAATTAATTTCTTTTCCACATTATTCTCCTCTCGTTCACCGAGCAAGAGGGTATTTTTATTTTATTTTTAGGATTTTTCTACACAAAGATATGAATTTTCAAAGTTCGTGGAATTAAATAAATCGTAAAATACCCTATTTTTCTATTTATCCGAGTCGGCGCCGCGTCAACCTTAGCCTCTCCGAAGCGGTACGTGTCGCGCTGTGATTGGGCGCCTCCATCTGAGTCAGCCGTCCCGGGACCCGCAGTTCATGTAACATTCTCTGGTCCGACGCAATCTGATCCGTCCGCTCGATACACGCGCGATCCAACGGCTCCAGGTCATCGTCTACGACTGGTGTGCACCCGTGACCGTCAACCTTATAACCCTAATTTCTCACTCGATTCTCAATGGATTTTCGTGTTCTTATGCTCTATGGATTCGTCTTGAAGAGACGAACACATCCATACGGTAAACATGCATTGAAATTTACTCAAATGAAATGGAGAATCTCCGTAAGCTCGGGAAGAAGAATGAGTTCATACCTTTGCTCGGAGAAGTGAAGCTTCGATCCGAGAGTTGTCGCACCTTCGATCGGATCCTAGCAAGCTCCGGATGAAGTCTCCCGGTCCAGTGAATTGTCTAGGTTGGACTTCGACCACGACTCGATCACAAAGCTTGGAGTCCGAAGCAACCGGGTGGCCTCGGAGATGGGGCTTTTGTCGGTGGACACCTTCCCTCGTCCGGTGAAGGTGTAGGACCAATCAATTTGGGGATTGGTTTACTCGTGGAGAAGTGTCTTGGTTTTGGTTGGAATTTCAACTCCGAAATCGAGCTCGCAGAGAAGAAATGGCAGGGGGATCTCACCTGGGGATCAAGTGCTCGTGTATGGGGAGGAGTCCGGAACAATTTTGGCGCAGTTTTGGCAAGGTTTGTGCAACTCTCCTTTTATGGCCGAGAGGGGGTGGTGTTTAAATAGGCATGGTCGGAGGCTCTCCTGTGGGGTTTAATGGTCGGGATCGACTGCTTAGGTCAAGGGAAGAACGACCATGCTATCCATTCGGGTTGGGACAAGTCGACGAATGGAGAATTTCAATGTTGGCTCACATGTGAGCTTTCGGCCATGGTGTTTTTCCGACGATCGGGGTGGTCGGCGGCGAGCAAGGGTCACCCTCGGTGGTCGAGTGGGTCGTGGTCAGGTGTTTGTGCAAGCAATTGGCAATGGCCAAGTGTAAAGGAGATGGCTTGGAATGGAATGGGGAAGAGGCCATTTTGGCTAGGTTTGGGTCAACCCATCCTTTTGGGCTAGGTGCACCACCCAAGGTCCGGTCTTGGGCCGAAAAGAGTCACTTGGGTCACTGCCATGTAGTGGTGAAGTCTCCATCCATGGTGAGGTGGCTAAGCATGGTTTAGTGTGTGACATGCTTAAGGTAAAAAAAGGTTTAAGAAGGATTAGGAAAGGGCCCCTCTTCTTGCCATAAATGGACTAATGACAAGTCAAAGCCCTCATGGCTTCATGTGGCTTCGAGGATGGCTTGTTCATGGCTCCATTTGGCTCGGGAAAAGGGTCGACTTGTTTCATGAAAAGAGTTTTAGGAATTTTTTGGTAATTTGATGGAAATTTGTATGGAACTTGATTTGGAATGATTTGATGATGGATTTAGGACTTAGGTATTGAGTTTAATTGAAAGTATGATGAGGGGAAATGTCATATGGGCTTTGGATGAATTTGGGCTTTTGAATTTGGTAAAGGATGGGCTTTTAAAATGGTTTAGGGAAGTGGGCTTTTGAATTTTAAAATGGATTTTGGGATGAAATTTTGGTAAAGGCTTGGGCCAAATAATTGTTGAGTTTGGTTTAGGGATGCTTCATGAGTGGTTTGAAACAAGTTTGAGGTGATTTGGGTTTGAATCGGGTTGGATATGGGCCTTTTTGGTAAAGAGGCTAAGGTGGGCCAAAATGGGTTACCATGGGCCAAAGTTGGGCTAGAGTTGAAATTGATGTAAAATTAATGTTGGGAAATGTTTATGGGAGTGTTTCAAAGAGGTTTTGGCTTTGGTTAGGTTTTGATTTTGGGATTTGGGCTCATTTGGGCTAGGTTTAGGTTTAGGTCAAAATTGGGCTTTTTGATTTTGGGTTGAATTTGAGTGGGGTTTGGGTCTAAATTTTGGGCAAATCATGTTAGTGTTTTGTTTATGGGGATGTTAAGGAAGGTTTGGAAAAGATTTGGGGTTAATTGGAGTTGAATTGGGTGAGTTTGGGTTAGGTTTGGGTCATAGGTCCAAATTGGGCTTTAAGGCCAAAAGTGAAATTGGATCCCAATGCCACTCAAATTGGGCTTAGATTGGGTCTGGATTGGTGTTGGGGATGTTGAATTGAAGTTTAGAATTGAATTGGACCAGAATTTGGGTCAATTGGGTGGGTTAGGTTTGACATTGGGTTTACTTTGGGTTAAAATGGGTCAAATGGGGGTTTTGATAAAAGTGGGGTAAATTGACAAAATTGGCCCATGGTGTAGTTGAACAAAATGAAATTGGGAATATTTGGGATTTTCTGGAATTTTCGAGGAATTTTCTGAATTTTTGGATTTTTGGGTCAAGAGGGGTATTTTGGGTATTTGGAGGGTATTGGGGGGTATTTTGGAATTTTTGGCATTTTTGGGTATGGATGATCAATTTAAGTGGTGTGGAGATGTTTGGGATTGATTTTGGAGAGTTTTGGGTAATTTGGAAATTTTTGAGAAATTTGGGTAGTTTCAAAGCATTTGGTAGGTTAGGCGGGGTGTAGGGTCCCGGGGGTCAAAAATTGAAATTTTGGAAAATTGAAGATTGGGTGGATGTAAGTGGAATAAAACCATTTTGGTTGAGCCATGAAGCCATATCAAGCCCACATGAGCCATGAAGGGACTCATTTGAGGCATTCACTATGTTGTTCCTAACCCTCTTAGCCAAGGGCTTAGGGGTTAAGGACCATCCATGTGAATCACCTACATGAGTCAGGAAATCAAGTTGGCTAAGGGTGTGTTTTTTTTTTAGGATGTGTGTGAAAGTGTAGTGTGTAGGTGTAGTGTGTGAGTGTAGTGTGCGTGTAAGTCAGCCCTTTCACCAGACCAGGCCACCCAGGGCAGTCCTAAGGCCAAAGAGTTCTATAGGAACTCATCCTTTAAACTTCCACACTTGATTTCAACCCTCTAGGTGATTAGGGGTCTATAGTCAAGTTTGTGGAGTTTGCAGGGAGTTTAGAAGTGGTTTGAAATTCTAGGTGGTGGGTCTCAATTCTAGTCCTCTAAGATAGTCAAAGGAAAAGCCTAAGGCTAGATCCTAAGTACTAAAGAGAAAAAGAGAATACCTCATCAAAAATGAGGTCAACAAGAAACCCATTGGTTGTAAATGGATTTTTAAAACTAAAAGGGATTCAAAAGGCAATGTGGAAAGACATAAAGCTCGTCTTGTAGCTAAAGGCTTTACTCAAAAGGAAGGGATTGACTATAAAGAGACATTTTATCCAGTTTCAACAAAGGACTCTTTTAAAGTAATCATGACACTTGTTGCTCATTATGATATGGAGCTACATCAAATGGATGTCAAGACCGCATTTCTCAATGGAGACATTGATGAAACGATCTATATGGTGCAACCGGAAAACTTTGTAATAGGAGACCCAAAGAATATGGTTTGCAAACTGACAAAATCCATTTATGGGCTCAAACAAGCTTCCCGTCAATGGTATCACAAATTTCATCAAGTGATTCTATCATTTGGTTTTGAAATGAATGCAATTGATGATTGTGTGTATCATAAATTCAGTGGGATAAAACATATTTTTCTGATTTTGTATGTGGATGACATACTGCTTGCCACAAATGATATAGACATGTTGCAGGAAACCAAAAGATTTCTATCAAATAATTTTGAGATGAAAGATCTTGGTGATGCCTCATTTGTTTTAGGAATTCAAATTCACCGAGATCGTTCTCAGTGTATTCTTGGATTATCACAAAGAGGCTATATTGATAAAGTGCTTAAAAGATATGGCATGCAGAATTGTAGACCAATTGACACCCCTGTCGCTAAAGGAGACAAGTTCAGTCTCAATCAGTGCCCAAAAGGAAACCTTGAGATTCAGGAAATGCAAATGATTCCCTATGCTTCAGCAATAGGGAGTCTTATGTATGCTCAAGTTTATACGCGGCCAAATATTGCGTACATTGTTGGAGTTTTAGGCAGATACTTAAGTAACCCAGGAATGGATCATTGGAAAACAACCAAAAGGGTTATGAGGTACTTAAGGAGAACAAAAGATTACATGCTTACATATAGGAGATCAGATCATTTGGAGATCATTGGGTATTCGACTCCGATTTTGCCTGGATGCCAAGACAACGAGAAGATCCACATCATGCTACATATTTTTGTTAAGTGGTGGAGCTATATCCCGGAGAAGTGCAAAACAAACACTAATAGCTTCATCCACTATGGCAAGCAGAGTATATAGCATGTTATGAGGCATCCAACCATGGCATATGGCTGAGAAATTTTGTCACTAGGCTGCGCATTATGGAAGGAATTGAAAGACCACTAAAATTATTTTGTGACAATAAATCAGATGTATTGTATTCCAATAACAACAGGAGTTCATCCAAGTCAAAGCATATTGACATCAAATTTCTTGTTGTGAAGGAAAGAATACAGAGTGACCAGATTTGCATAGAGCATATTGGAACAAACTCCATGATTGCGGATCCCCTTGCAAAGGGTCTGATACCCAGGGTCTTTCATGAGCATACTACTCATATGGGTGTTATAGAGCTTGAGAAAATTTAGATTCAGTGGGAGTTTGTTAGTTTGTGTTTTTTAGTTATATGTTTTATTTTATGTACAAAACATATTTGGATATTTTCTGATCAGAAATATGGTATTTTATTCAATTCAAGACACTCCGTATAATTAAAGTTTGATCTCACTTAAGTAAAGTAGGACCAGTTGAAAATTGACATGAACCGACCACCTTGCATGTAATTTTCATTCCACACATTCATGATTGATCTATGTCATTTGATTATATTAATATATGTGACCATTGATGGGTTTAGTTGTGACAAATACAATGAAGACTGATTTGATCCTATATTGATATGATTAATGGACCAGATTGTAATGTGCCTTTATAATAATGACAACAAATTTTTGAGCGCTCTAAGGTTGACACATTTATTTTTTACATATATAGTTCAGTAGGAGATTGTTGGATAATTTATGGGACTACAATGTAATTAATAAATGTGTTGGGTCATTATTTAACAAGTCAAAATTATTGTGGTCTAATTAATTAATAAAGTTTATGACTTTAGGCACATTTGTCATGAAATTATAAGTGTGGATACCATAAGAGCAAATTCCAATTTAATGAGGGGCAGAATTGGAATTAAGCAATCCTTTGTAACCACCAGTTGGTTACAATAAATACAGGGGTAATGGTCCCTGATCTGCATACTTCTAAATTCTCTGGTTCCCCATCAACGAGAGAAACTAAGGAAAACTCCGGAAAATCTGCAGATTGGAAGATCATTGCTTGCAATCGATCAAATGGATTCAGGTACGCTTCCGCTATTGTATCGATTCATTTCTTCTCATTAATTTGAACGTGAACGAAAGATTCTCGTGACAATTTCCTAAGAGATTTTGATTAGATCAAAATCTATTTGGAAAATTCAAAAGAAAATTTCTAACAGATAATCTCTGCTTGATTTGTTGAATTACTTTACTATTCTTTGACATGCCGAAGTTAATGATTATGTAGTCCTATTGCATTGAAAAAGATTATAAATTTTATATCATGACATCTTTTAAGTACCAAATGATTTAAAACATTGCATTCTCATTTTTCTGAGCAGCAAGTATATTTGATGATCTTGACAGCAACGCGTGTGGAGAAAATAAATTACATATATACACAAGAGACACACATGGATTGTCAATTTTGCTGATTTAACAAAAGCACAAAGACACGCCCAAATTGATATGGGCACACATATGTAAGCCCATTTGATTTGGCACTTTGTAAATAATTATAAAATGTGAAGTTAAGGTATCAGGCAGAAGATTCCACAGGGAATGTGCTGCTACAGAAGTTTTGTGAGAACGTTGTTTAAAGGATGGAAGAGAGGCCAAAAACTCTATGTTGTTCCATTGCAGAAAAGACTACTCTGTTGAGAGAAAACGCTAAACCAACTACTCTAAGATGACAAGCTATTATTTAAGTGTAGAAGGGGGTCAACGAAGGCATGGCAAAACTATGATATTGTATCTCAAAAAGATATTGGCCGAAATGGATGAATCAACTTGAACCAAAGTCAATCTGATAGTTAAAAAGATATCAAGTTGTTGGTGATGTGCCAATTCAAATGAATTGAGCAAACAACTCTAACCTATCGACTTCTCGGCAAAGGCTAGAATGGATGAGACCTAAAATCAATGACTCTAGAATGTTAAATCGACACTCAAATTCCTAGAAATTAAATTTTGATTGATGAATGCTGCATAAAAATATATTGAAGAAGTTGAGAGGGTTGGTATGAGGTAAATTTGAGTCCACTTAGGTTTGGCCAAGCCAACCCCATTTGAAAATAAAGTTCAATATTGAGTTAGTGATTATCATTATTATTATTATTGTTGTTGTTGCTATTGTCATCAACAGTAACTTTTTTTCTTTTATCAATGATTTTAATAAGCAGTGCATAATCTTTTGTATTATATTTTCGTTTTTTATTAGGCTCATATTTATGCATGTGTGGAAGAATTCCATTGCCACTCGTTTTTGTTAGTTCCAATGAAAATAATAGAGATTTGTCAGCCTACAGTTAGAGACCTAGACTATATAAGCCATATTGAAATCTCAAAATGGTCAAACCTACTATATTTAATAATGACGAGGTTAGTGTTAGATTTTGGCTAAGCTTGAACAACATAAAAAATCATTCATCTCTCTAAATAATTAATAAAGATTGAATTGAGAGAAGAGATTGAATTCTTTCATATAATTTTTGAATGCATAAAAAACCAAATTACAACCTATATTTATATACGTGATGACCTGCTTGAATCGTGGAACATATTTCACAATTATGATAATTTCTAAACAGAAAAATATCTAATAAAATCTGTCATAATCAGAAAAATATCAAATAAAATCTGACACAATAATAGCAAATAATTGAGTGAATAACTCTTTATAAATACAGAATAATTGCCTCCTAAAATTACCATGATTCTACAATAACTCATAAAAAATATATAATAATTGTCTCCTAAAATTACGATGATTTTACACTCCCCCTCAAGTTGGGTTGTACAAATTGTACATGCCTAACTTGTTACATAATTCATCAAAGTTGATTCTTGGGAGAGGCTTAGTGAGGATATCTGTTATTTGATGTCAGGAAGGAATGTATGTAAATTCGACGACTTCTCTCTCAATGTTTTCTGAGATGAAGTGTTGATCAATCTCAATGTGTTTCGTTCTGTCATGGTGCACTGAATTTTTTGCAATGCTGGTGGATGTCTGGTTGTCGCATTGTAGTTTGACAGTTTTTTCAGTTAGCATTATGAGTTTGCTGAGTATTCTTAGAGTCCATATTCATTTGCAGATCTGAGTGCAAGAGCTCTGAATTCAGCTTCAACACTGCTTCTTGATACCACAGACTGTTTTTTGCTTCTCTAAGTGACTAGGTTTTCCCAAACATAAGTGTAATAGCCGGAAGTCGATCGTCGATCCGAGACATCCCCTGCCCAGTCTGTGTTTGAATACACTTCTATACTTTGATCTGTATTCCTTTTAAACAGTAGCCCTTTGCCTGGAGTCATCTTGAGGTATCTCAAGATTCTGTAGACCGCATTCATGTGTTCTTTTCGTAGGGCTGTTCATGAATTGGCTAACAACACTAACAGAAAAACCAATATCGGGTCGTGTGTGTGAGAGATAGATGAGTTGCCCCACAAGTCGCTGATATCTCCTCCTATCCACATGTGCACTATTTTTCTCAGTGTCGATCTTCTTGTAGGGAGTCATTTGAGTATCGACGGGTTTGCAACCGAGCATGCATGTTTGCTTCAATAGGTCCAATTTATATTTCCGTTGTGACACAAATATTCCTCGTTTTGATCGAGCTAGTTCCGTGCCGAGAAAAAACTTTGGGTTTCAGAGGTATTTGATTTCGAATTCCCGAGTGAGAAGCTCTGTTAGTTTTGTGAGTTCTTCTTCCTAATTTCAAGTGAGGATGATATCGTCGACGTATAAGATTAGAATTACAATCTTCTTTTCATGAAAGGTTTTCACGAAGAGAGTGTGATCTGTCTGACACTGAGTATACCTGTGTTTTGTCACAGATTTTGTAAATCTATTGAACCATGCTCAGGGAGATTATTTGAGGTCGTATAATGATTTTTGGAGTTTCTAGACTTTGTTGTTTGGAAATGATGCTTCTAGTCGGGGAGGTGCTTCCATGTAAATTCTTCTTCCAAATCGCTATTTAGGAAAGCATTTTTCACGTCGAGTGGATGTAGCCACCAATCTTCATCTGCCACAAGTGAAAGAATAATTCTGATGGTGTTAAGTTTGGTCATGGGGGCAAAGGTTTCTTGGTAATCAAGATCGTAGGACTGTGAAAACCTTTTTGCTATGAGACGTGCTTTCAATATCTCAGTTCTACCAGCTGCCTTGTGTTTAAATTTGAAGATCCATTTGCGTACCGATTGCTTTCTTTCCCTTTGACAGGTTCGAAAAGTCCATGTACCATTCTTTTGTAGGGCTCTTACCTCCTCATTGACGACCACTTTCCACCCCAGGTGTTTGAGAGCTTCATCAATGATTTTTGGGACTTGTGTGTTGTCGAATGCATTACATTGGCTCGCTAGATTGAAAATAGTCCTTCATAAAACACAAAGTTGGAGATCGGATGCATCGTGTGTTCGTACCTGAGTGGAGGTAGGATAGACCTAACACCTTTCCTTAAAGCAATTGGAATGTAAGATTCACCAATCATAGGTATAGTAGATTCATGTTCAAGTATGTTTCATACCTGAGTGGATTTTTATAGGAGTTGGATCCGATTGTGACTCTTGGATTAGTGCTAGATGTGTTGGGTGGTCTATGTGCTTGTTGTGCGTGGGAGGTTGTGCAAGAATGGGTGACGAGTTGGACACTTGAGGACTAGACGGAGACTGATTGTTAGGTACATTTTCATATGAGTTGGATGAACTTGTTGGATCCGAGTCTGGAGATAATGCGTTCAGTTCAAGGGACGAGGATTTGGTGTGTTGTGGTATTAAATCGCTGTCCCCCCAAGGCTGATATTCCATTAAAGTCTCCCCCTGAATATTAGAATCGGGGTAGTAAGGTTGATTTTCAAAGAATGTGACATCCATAGTGTTGTAGGTTTTTTTTTTTGAGAGGAGAGTAGCACTTATACCCTTTTTGAAGAGGAGAGTAGCCGAAGAAAATACATTTAGTAGATTTATGGTCAAGTTTATTGCGATTGTGTGAATAAATGTGAATAAATGAGGAGCAATCAAATACTTTAGGAGGTAGATTTTGGTGTGGGGTAACGAATTGAGAAAGAGTTGGACTGGACTTTGAAAATTGAGGACATGAGAGGGCATCCCGTTGATGAGGTAGGCTGCAGTGGATACAACATCACCCCAAATAGGGCTGTAAACGAGCCGAGCTTGAGCGAGCTCAGGCTTGGCTCGTGTTCGGCTCGTTCGAAATTAGCTCAGCTTGAAATCGGCTCGTGTTCGAAATGGCTCGTGAAAGGTGTGTTTGTGTTCGGCTCAAATTAAATATTCTTGTTCTTGTTCGGCTCGTGTTCGGCTCGAAATTGGCTCGTTAAAATTAATTGGAAAAATATATGTCTAGCACCGGATTCGAACCTGGACCAAATGAATGGAAACAAGAAGCATAACCACGCTACCACGGAACAATTATGATTTAAACTTAAATATAAATATATATAATATATTAATATATACATAATATATATAATAAATTATTATATAAATAATTATATGATTATTTTTTTATTTCGAGCCAATTCGAGCCGAACACAAGCGAACAAACAGTTGTTCGTTTTCGGCTCGTTAACATTTCAAGCTTAAAAATTTGTTCGTGTTTAGCTCGTTAGGCTTAATGAATGAGTCGAACACGAGCTACTTAACGAGCTAAACACGAGCTGTTCGCGAACAACGAGCCAAATTGCCAGCCCTAACCCCAAAAAACCTTAAGCACTTCAGAGGAAAACATGAGACAGCAGGCTACCTCGAGAAGGTGGCAGTTCTTGAGTATGGTGATCCCATTTTGTTGAGGAGTGTCGACGCACTAACTAAGATGGAGGATCCCTTTAGAGGAGAGATAAGAGACGAGGACGGAAGTGAAGTAATCCTTTGCATTATCAGTCTTGAGTGCCTGGATGGAGGTTTGGATTGTGTTTGGATCATCGAGTAAAATTCTTCAAATTTGTGAAGTACTCCTTTGCATTATCAGTCTTGAGTGCCTGGATGGAGGTTTGGATTGTATTTGGATCATCGAGTAAAATTCTTCAAATTTGTGACCGACTACAGATTTATCTTTCATAAGAAATAACCACGTTAGTCGAGTGTGATCATCAAAAAAGGAGACAAACCACCGAGTCCCGATAAGGGTTGTAACACAGGATGGGCCCCAGAAATCACTGTGAATTTGTGCAAAAGGTCGGGAAGAGGTGTAACAAATACATGAAAATGACGTACAAGTGTGTTTGCCAAGTTGACAAAATTCACATTGAAAAGAATGAACATCTTTATTGATAAATAAATTTGGAAATAATTTTGCAAGATACATAAAATTTGGATGGCCGAGATGAAAATGCCATAAGATAATCTTGAAATCTATATTGACACTAGAATTAAAGACAGAATGATGGGTAGATAAATGTCCGTAGCGAGGTAGTGGTGGTGAAGAACCATTGATGACGTAGAGACCCAAGCACAACTCAACATTGTCAATCGTCGTCCCTGAGTCCGCATCTTGAAATTCACACGTGGTAGGGGAAAATTTAGCAATACACCTCTGATCACTAGTCAACTTTCTGATAGATATTAATTGCAATTTAAAGTAGAAACATGAAGCACATATCGGAGTAGAATGTTTTGGGTGATGCGCACGGAGCCAAAGCCGGTGACTTTGGAGATAGTCATCGGCAACGAGGATAGTGGAGTTGTCTCCGCACGACATACAGTCATAGAGGAGGGAGGCATAGCGAGTCATGTGATGAGAAGCACCAGAATCAATAATCCACTGACAAGAGGCGGAGGATATTTATTGGGAGGAAGAGGAAGAAGTTGTCATACCAAAAAAGATTGGTATGACTCTTATACCATGAAAGTTTTAGAAATTGAATTGAGATAATAGATTGATTCTTTCATATAATTTTTTAATACATAAAAAAATCAGATTACAGCCTATATTTATATACATGATGAGCAGCATGAATCGTGGAACAGATTCCACAATTATGGTAATTTCTAAACATGGAAATATCTAATAAAATATGTCATAATCAGGAAAATATCTAATAAAATTTGACATAATAATAACAAATAATTAAGTGAATAACTCCTAATAAATATAGAATAATTACCTCCTAAAATTAAGATGATTCTATAATAACTCCTAAAAAATACAGAATAATTGCCTCCTAAAATTACGATGATTCTACAAAGATCAATAAAATTAGTTGTAATATTGCTAAATCAAAGATCAACAACACAATCTCTATCACAAAGAAAGCCAAAAAAGATTATTAAACTTAAATCTAGGCAAAGACTTTGGTCATGCAATATTTACGAAGGATGTCACTCACAAAATCTATAAATATACTCACACTTTTTATGAAAAGGGGACCTGAACTTAGAGAAGAAAGCTGAAGGAGCTCCAAGCTCTTAAGGGTTTCTGAGCTCCACCATAGTCAAAATACCGTCATCAATCAGTTGCCACCGCCTTTACTGGAACACCGACATCTAGCCATTTCCACCGTCAAGCCACCATTGCTAGGTCGCCGCCACTGTCAAGCAGTCTCCAACATCGGACTACTGTCGTCGTTGTCGAACCATTGCTACCTGGCCACTACTGTCTCGACTATCAGGCCAACGCTATAGTCATACCGCCATTACACGACAACCACCATCATTACTATTGGATCACCGTTGTTTCCTGGACTACATTGCTTGACCACTACCATCACCATGGTCATCTGGCCACCGTCTCCATTGGACTATTTCTGTCTAGTAGTCTCTATTGTTGAGACCACCATTGTCTGACTATCACTGTTGCCTCTGTATGACCATTATCATCTGATCACCATCACCAACAACTACTACTATCTAACCACCACTGTCATCACCACCTCACTGTCATGCCGATGCCACCTTCTGATCACTACCATCTCTGTTGCTAGATCATCATTGTTAGAAAGCAACCACTTTCCTAATATATTACGCTACTTCCCTAATATACCACACAAAATCTATAAATAAGACCCCACTATCTTCATCAAAAGGGGATATGGACTTGGAAGAGAAAGCTGAAGAAGCTCCAAGCTCTTGAGGGTTTCTGAGCTCCACTGCTGCCGGATCGCTACCATCGAACAACTCCCACCACCACCTCTATACCGCCATCACCTGGTCATCATTATTGTCAGACCACTGTTACCTAGCCATCGCCACCATCAAGCAGACTCCACCACCAAACCACCATCCCCGTTGTCGGGACACTGTCGCCATCAGGCCCCCCGTTGCAGGGCCATCACCCTCATCAGTATCAGGCCATCACCTTCGCTTGACCTCAGTTACTCGGCTACAACCATCACCACTATCATCTGAAAGTTGCCTTCTGTCGACTGGCATGCCAGACCACTGTTACCAAGCTGTAACCATCGCCACCGACGAACTACTAACGTTTGGCTACCATCACCATCGAAGCACAACTGCCCTACCACCATCATCGTCTACTCGTCGCCACTGTTGGATCACCACCTTCATTGCCACCAGATCACTACTGCCAGGATGAAACCACTTCCCTAACAATAACACTTACTGTGGAAGTCACATCGATGACCCTCACTTCTTTAATATTGCTTACGAATTGTCAATGACCAGTAAAGTCTGCCAATCCCTATCTACATGAGAAAATTTTTCATATGGAGTCCAGATGCAACTCTGCATGCAGACTCTAGTAATATGAAGTCACGTGTTTACACCAGGCCCACCTCATAAAACATTAAAAAAATATTCTGCGAAGGTTATTGAAGTGAAACCACAGAGGTTATTGGGGGGTTATTACGGGTTATAAGTGTTGTTCTGCATGGGGTTATTGAATTGTAACCGCAGAGGTTATTAGAGCGGTTCACCGTGCGGTATTATTGGAGGGTTATTGGGGGTTATATCAGTATTATTGAGTTATTAACTCGAATAACGCCGCAATAACCCCCAATAACCCTCCAATAATATCCACGGTTCCACAATAACACTCACATAACAACTCTAATAAGTCTACAATAACCCCACTATAACCCTTCTATAACCTCCGCGACTGTGCAATAACTCTCAATAACCCCCAAATAACCTCTACAGTACCACTTCAACTCTTTTTTTAATATTTTATGGGTGGCTCGGTGTAGACATGTGGTGGTATATTACTGGAGTTCGCACGCAGAACCGCATACGAACTCCATATGTAAACATTTTTTCATCTACATATGATGAAATCATTTCATCTGAGCTATGCTCCGTGGTTTTTACCCTCTAGGGTTTTTCACATAAACTTCTATTTTTTTATCTTTTACTTTTTACTTCTATGTTGGTTCTTTGTACAACGTTAAAACGTTAATATATCACTTAACCGCCACGAATATATCAGAACATAAAAATAATGATTATATGATATATAGCTTTTGTTTGGCTAAAATTTGAGATCATAAATATCTTAGGATTTTCACATAAATTAAATAATAGATTAAATTTTAAAAAGTTCAATAGAAATTCCAAAAAAATGCAATGACGATAATTTAGATATTTTCTATTTTTTAGATGAATCTTTTAGTACATTTGTGTTGAATATGTCCTTAAATATTTTTATTTTGGAGGATTTACATACACATCACTAAATTCTTATATATTTATATATCTAAAAATTTTAAAAAATTTATTTTTATTTTAATAAGATTAAAATACAATATAAATTAAAATAATAGATTTAACTGATAAATAGATGAATAACTGTGAATCACCAATCATTTACTATGAGGCAGGAAATTTGATCAGCTTCACCTTCAAGCATAATTATAAAGAAATGAACCACCTTATTTTCATGAGTAGCATGTTAAGAAAAGGCCGCTCATTTCAAGATCCGTACCCCCAATCCACGGCCCACGCTCAAATGATGACGAGATAAAACGGATTCCTGTCGGCGACTGCTCTTTTTAACGTTCACAATCTCGGAAATCTGGTTTTATGCTGATTTCACGCCCCAGCCATTTGTCTATCATAGATAAATTTGGCTTCGTAGATCAGCGGCGATGGGGCAATGCTGGAGAAATCATCCATGGAGCAATACTCTAATCAACGTAATTATAAGTTTTCATTGCAGTATACTTTCTGCAGCGTAGTTTCAATACGAGAAATGCAAGAAAAGCATAAGTAAAAGACTGTCTTTTGATATCTGTCCTTTGTTAGAACCGAACAAAAAAAGGTTTTTAGGTTGTCTGGCGATGCGTTGGAGGAAATGGACAGAGCTTCAAGGGATTTGATCTGATAAATCTGAGAATTTTCTGGTACTTCCTTCTCTCCTTCTCAAATCCGGCTATTTGCATTCTGATTACTTATTTTCGTTTTATACATTCTTTTCTTTTGAGATCTCCCATGGTAAGAATGGCTCCATTGAATGATAGGAGTGTAAAATAACTAGCCCAGATCCGATTCATTTTTCTGTTACTTGTTGAGCTGGGATGGATGCTAGCGGGGAAATCCTCCTTCGACAAAAGTTCGCTTTTTTTATTTTCTTCACTCGCCGCTTTAAATGAGCGGGTCGGGTATCATTCAATCAATGCGCTGTTTTTGGCAAGAAAACGAGTCCTTCTTCAATTACTACTCATTTCCTGAATCATTTTCTTCTTTTCTTCTTAATATAAACTTGTATAATAAGATCCTTTGGCTCCACAAACTGATTTGGAACATTACGGGGTACATATTTAGGAATTTTTGTGCTCTCAATGTTGAAGACAAGCCATCGAGGACCCTATGGCAGTAATGGAAGGCCCTCTGGCTGCATCTTTAAGGGGGACTCGATTGATAAGCAGAACAATTTCAGTAAAAATGTTTTTCTGCGTGATCTTTTTAGCCCTTTTGGAAACGTTGGGAAACGGCAACACTTGAATCATAACTTGCTCAAGCTGGGTCTTGCACTAGTTAGTTTTGCTACACTTTGTGGCTCACTTTGTTGGATAACATACATCTCCACTGTTTCACAAGTCAACATCTATCAAGGTTATAGGCGTCTACAGGAACGGCTAATTGCAGATCTCTCAGTGGTAGGAGAACTCTCCCATGGAGTTGGCAAGCTCAAAGAGCTTGAATTCTGCCCACAAGAATATGAAAATTATGTGCCATGTTACTACAATTTTTCAGAGAATTTGGATTCTAGAGAAGCTGATGGGCAGATTGACTATCAAAGACAGTGTGTGTGGGGATCGACAAAGGGACTAAGTTGTTTGGTTTTGCCACCAAAGAATTACAGGATTCCATTGAGGTGGCCAACTGGGAGGGACTTCATTTGGAAAGAGAATGTGAAGATTTCAGGGCACGAGTTCTCATCAGGAAGCTTGACAAAAAGGTTTCTTTCTCCCCTTCTCTGCGCTGCACATGATGTTCTAATCCCCCCCACCCAAGCAAAAATAATAATAAAAAAAAATTTGGAACTTTATACTGCAGGATGATGGTGGAGGAAGAGCATATCTCTTTTCATTCTGATTCTTTAATGGTAGATGGTGTGGAGGACTATTCCCATCAGATAGCTGAGATGATTGGTCTGAGGAATGAGTCAAATTTCAACGAGGCAGGGGTTAGTACTATCCTTTTTTAAGAAAATTACCTGTTTTTTTTTTCATACTATGATATTAGTGCTATTGGAACATCAAGTACATCACTTTTTAAGAATTCTATTGAATGATTCAGACATAGTTGGGTCGTATCAGCATGCAGAATATAACAGGAAGAAGGTGGAGATGACCTTTTTTCTGTAGAACTTATACCTAAGTCAGTAATTCAAGAGTTTGTCACAACTGAGACTGGCTTTTCCTATAGTTTCTTATATATTATATATTATTTCATCTGCCTTCACGATCTGAATATTTTGGCTTAAAGGTTCATCTGTAAAGTTTGGCTTCATGGATGAAAACAGTGTTGTATAACACTTATGGCAAAGATCTGCTAGTAGTTTTGGTACTTGACATAAGGTATATATGATAAAATTTTTGCATCATAATACAGTTAGAATGTTCTAGAAAATGTAAAGCATGAATTAAAATGTTCTTTTCACATTTAAAATAATTTCAAAATATCATTTTGTCATACATTATTTCCGAAGACTTGTGATGAACTTCACTTGTAAAATTGCACCGAAGCATAGGAGAAATTTGTCAAATTAGTTATGTGGTTTGATCTTTATTCTTCGAGTGTAAAACGTTCTATATTTTGAATAGCTTGAGTAGATTCAGTTGAATTAAGAATGGTAGGTTATAAGCTTCATGATTGATATCGGCATTCAAGTATTTTTTTTCTCCTTATGATTTATGAGATTGCAACTTCATCTTTTTTAATGTAGCTTTTAATTGCCTGCTTGAATTTAAAAAATAAGTTTTCGAGAAACAGTAAATTACTTAGATTCATAGTATGGTTGCATGTAATTAAAAATCTACATTCTCTTTAAACTCAACAAACTCTCTCAAAATTCTCTCAAATGCAATGATTACGTTGCCACACATGAAATGAGAGGCATAAATTTTTTATTTATAAAATAAATTTTCTATGTTTAAGCAATCAAATGATATCTAAGCAGCAACACTTCTGGACATTTTCGCCTTGTTGTAATATGTCAATTCTAATTATGAGGGTATTGGCTTTCTTTGCTATGTTACAGGTCAGGATAGTCTTGGATATAGGCTGTGGCTTTGGTAGCTTTGGGGCACATCTTTTCTCAAAACAAGTTCTTACTATGTGTATTGCAAACTATGAGGCTTCTGGAAGTCAAGTACAAATTACACTTGAAAGAGGCCTGCCTGCTATGATTGGTTCATTTTCCTCAAAACAATTGCCATATCCACATCTCTCTTTTGATATGGTACATTGTGCAAGATGTGGGATTGATTGGGAGAATAATGGTTTGTATTTTTTCGTAGAAATTTATTTATTTTATAAGTTGCTTTTATCTAGTTCCAACCCATTTTAATAACATTGTAAATTCCACTATACAATTTAGATAAAAATGTCAAAAAGGTCCCTTAAATCTTTGCAGTGGATTATTTTAGTCCAAATTTTATAAACGTGTCAATTTAGTACCTAAATCTTTTAATGGGGATTAACTAGTACTAATTGGGTTTATTGCAGCCGATATTAAAAAGGTATAGGGACTAATTTGATACTTTTTTACTTTGGGATGAAAATAACCCGTGACTATTTTGACACTTTACTCATACGACTTAGCGAAGTAGATCGTGTATTCTCCTAACAGGATCAGCAGATGGTCGACATTTAATATGACTAAATCATCTAAGACGACTTTCTTATATTGTCCGCCATTGGAGCTACACCAACCCTATCATGGATATATTCATTTTGCATTTTTTCTCTAAGTGTCAAGCCACTCATCCACTTAAGCATTCTCATCTTAGCATCACTTGGTTTTATGATTCTCTTTTAAAGGCCAACATTCCACGTCATAGAGCATTATAAGTCTCACCGCCAACTTGTAAAATTTTCCTTTCAGTCTAAGCGGTACTTTTCTATCACACAATAGGCCTGATGCATTCCTCCACTTTGACCAACCAGCTTGAATTCTACTAATTACATCCCCATCAATGTCACAATCACTTTGAACAATAGACTCGAGATATCTAAAACGGTCTCACCTTTTAATGATTTCATCACCCATAGTTACAATTATGCCACTAGTGATACTACTAAAATTACATTCCATATATTTAGTTTTAGATCTACTCACATGAAGGCATTAGACTCCAATGTAGACTTTCATAATTCAAGATTTTCCTAAAATTTTTCTGTAGTCTTATCCACAAGAAGGATATCATCAATGAAAAGCATACACCAAGATATATCCTCCTATAAATGTCCAGTAAGGGTATCCATAACTAAAGCAAAAAGATAAGGGCTTAGGCCGATCCTTGATGTAATCCAACTGAAATAGAAAAAATATTTGATTAATCTTCCTTCTGTTCGAACACAAGTAACAACTCTAATATACATATCTTTAATGACTTGAATATAAGTCATGTCAATACCTTTCTTATCTTTAACTCTCCAAAGGACTTCTCTTGAGATCCTATCGTAAGCTTTTTCTACATCAATAAAAATCATTTGTTGATCCTCCTTATTCTCTTTATACATCTCCATCAAAATTTTCAATAAATATATGGCTTCCATAGTAGACATGACCGGCATAAATCCAAACTAATTATGAGAAATTCTTGTATCATGTCTTAACCTATATTCAATTGCCCTCTCACATAATTTTAAAGTATGACACATCAACTTAATTCCTCCATAATTTGCACACTCTTGTGCATCTCTTTTATTTTAAAAATGAAGACCAAGATAACTTAGTTTTCTCCTCAGACATCTTTTTAGTTTTTAAAATAATATTAAAGAGTTTAGTAAGTTATGAAACTCCCAATTCTCATAAATATTTGCTTACTAATTGGGATATCTTCAGGTCCTACTGATTTTCCTCTCTTGTTTTTCTTTAAAGCCGCCTCAACTTTATTTTTACTAATGTGATGATAAAAATAAAATCATTTTATTCGTGATTAAGATATTAAGATCACTGAGGTTGATCGTATTTTTAGAAACATCATTGAAAATTTTATCAAAATAGCTCACTCACCTATGTAGAATGTCTTCTCTAAGAATACCATATTTTGATTTTCATCTTTAATACATTTTACTTTTCTTTTCTCTTTGTTTTGTTAGTTTATATATGTATTTTTCGTCATCTTTAGTATTTAATGTATTATGAAGATCACTAAAAGTATAATTTTTAGCGTCATAAATTGTTCTCTTAGACACCTTATGAGCCACTTTATAGTTTTCCTAGTTCTCTAAACTTTTACATTTAAACCAATTTTTATTATACAATTTCTTATGTTTATCTTTTTTTGCACATTATTATTTCACCACCAACTATTTGTATTTAAAAATTTTTCTTTTTGTTTCTCCAATTACATCTTTTGTCACTTGTTTAATAGTGCTTGTTACTTTATCCTACATAGAATTCGCTTCTCACGAACATCCCAAATCTTAATAACGTATAGTTTACTCGTAAAAATAATTTTATTTGTGTCTTTTGGGTACCCCTCATCTAATTCTAGGACAATACTTATGTTTTTTTATCTTACAACTATTCATCTTAAAATCCAACATTATTAATTGATGTTGAGCACTTAAATTTTCACTTGGAATTATCTTATAATCTTTACACTCTCGAAGATCTCTCTGTCTCAAAAGAAAATAACCAATTTGTATTTGATTAAATCCGTTATCGTAAGTAATAATATTTAATTCTCCATTTTTAATTAAAGTATTAGCAATAACAAAATCATACGCCAAAGAAAAATCTGATGCGGTTCTATCTTCTTCATTAATCACTTTAAAATTGTAACCACCATGAATATTTTCTAAAATCTTTCACCACTCTACCAACATGCCCATTTTAAATCTCCTCCAATAAAAATTCTTTCTTCAAGAGATATCTTTTGCATTAATTCTTTCAGGACATTTCAGAATCTTTCTTTTGAATCTATATCTAAATCTACTTGAGGAGCATAAACACTTGTAACATTAAAAATCTTAGTATCAACTACTATCTTTAGGATTATAATTTTATCTCCAATTCTATTAATTTTTACAACATTATCTTTCAAACTCTTATCTATAATTACACTTACATCATTTCTAGCATGACTCCTACCTGTATACCAAAGTTTAAAACCTATGTTATCAATCTCCTTAGTTTTTTCTCCAACCCATTTAATTTTTGGAATATATAAAATATTTATCTTCCTATGAATCATAATATCAACTCTTTTATATTTAGATTCTAATGGTGTAAAAGGCAGAAAGTGTATGAATTTTAGTAAGAACACTGATTCAATTCAAGGAATATTTTCTCTATATTTACTTTTTGCAATCACTTTCTTCCAGCTGCAAGTTTATTCTATCAAAATATTATAAATAATAAAAAAAAATTATAGCAAAAGAAACGAACGGAATTGGATCTGCAGATTGAAGCTGGATCAATGTTTAACAAGAAGCTTAAAAGATTTAATTATTTTTTATGAAAAAGTTTGTGAACCCTCTTTTTATGGTAAGCAA
The DNA here is from genome assembly GCA_022702705.1 of Papilionanthe hookeriana x Papilionanthe teres. NCBI lineage: Eukaryota > Viridiplantae > Streptophyta > Magnoliopsida > Asparagales > Orchidaceae > Papilionanthe > Papilionanthe hookeriana x Papilionanthe teres. The sequence goes on along the minus strand of CM040425.1, from coordinate 66,605,232 downwards.
ACTAAATTATGCTTTTCTATTTTCAACTATGAGTCTAAAAGACCTCTTGAATTGGTGCATGATGATACTTATTAAATCCTACCCCAAATATCTCTTTCATGAGGATCAAAGCTGTCATTTTCGTTGATGATTTTTGAATTCTCACTGTATATACTTTCTAAAGGACAAATCAAAAGTGTATTTATGCATTTTTTCACTTCAAATATTTCACAGAGAATCACTTCTAATTAAAACTATGAGTGCATTGGAATTAGAGTATCTTACATTTTCTTGATTATTTTTAGAAATAACTGTTGAAAATTAGGTATGGAGGCTAAGGGTAGAGAAATATGTGAAACTATGATGTATAAAATACTCTTAAGAACACTTATATAAATTTGTTAATCATTATTGAAGTTCATCTTTCTAATCAGCAATCCACTGAAACATGAAAACTTTTTTACCCTGTTTTATTTATTACTTTCTCATGAGAATCGTTTCATTCTCCATGCAAAACTTATCAATTCAATATCCTGAACCAATAATTAACACTTAAAACAGATGGCATCTTCCTGGTGGAAGTTGATAGACTCTTAAGGCCTGGAGGATACTTTGTCTGGACATCAGTTCGAAATTCCAACAGATCTCTCCGTGATAAGAATAATCATAAAAAATGGACTCTTATTCGTGATTTTGCTCAGAACCTCTGCTGGGAAATGCTTTCACAGCAAGAAGAAACCATCATTTGGAAAAAGACAAGCAAAAAGAAATGTTACAGTTCTCGGTATGTATTCTATAACTATAACCTCTTGTACTATGTCTTGTTAGCCTGATTTTTTTTTATATATTGTACTATGCTTCTCTTATAGAAAAGCTGGTCCTCCAGTATGTGGTAAGAGTCAAGATATAGAATCTCCCTACTATCAACGACTTTATCCTTGTGTCGGAGGATTAAGAAGCCAACGTTGGATCCCAATTGAAAACCAAACTCCTTGGCCTTCTCAAGCTAATTTGAACTTAGCTGAACTTAGCATTCATGGTATGCTTCATGACCCTGTAATTTAACTAAATATTCTCATTTTTCGATCGAGTAAAGTGCCAAAATAGTCCCCTGACTATTTATATGGGGGTCATTCAGTCCCAGAGTTTATAAAAGTGTCAAATTAGTCCCCAAACTCCTTAAATTGGGGCCGAGTTCAAATGGATTTGGGTACTAAATTGACACTTCTATAGAATCCTGGATTAAAATGATCCCTTGTAAAGAGAGGACTATTTTGATTTTCTCTTTTTCAATTATAGGAATTTATGTTCTGCTTCTCCAGGTGTGCATCAGGAGGACTTTGTGGATGATTCCTTATACTGGAGTGCAGCAATCCATAACTATTGGTCTCTTCTATCGCCTCTTGTATTTTCTGATCATCCAAAAAGACCAGGAGATGAGGACCCTTCTCCACCTTTTAATATGCTTAGAAATGTGCTGGACATGAATTCCCAATTTGGTGGCTTCAATGCTGCTTTGTTGGAATCTGGAAAATCTGTGTGGGTGATGAATGTAGTACCAACCACGAGTTATAACTACCTCCCGCTTATTCTTGATAGAGGATTCATTGGTGTTCAACATGATTGGTACGCCCTTTTGTCTATTTATTCATCAGTTTTTAGTATTTTTTTTGTTTTTTTCCTGAGCCTGCTTCACGGTTATTGAAAATCTCAGCACTATAACGGCTAGTGTGAGTTCTTTTTTCTTTGGAAGATTTACATACATCATGATTTCCTTGTGAACTTTTCTCTCATTTTAGATCACTTCTATCAAATTCCAAATAGTATGATTGTGGCATGCGTAAATTCGTGGCTTTATAGTTCAAAACAATGACATGGATGCTAGTTTTACAAGCACATAAATTTTGTGTGCTATGTATGTAATTATCCCATTTAAAATATATAAGTGCATGATTTACATGTATGATTATTTAAGTTCAGATTTTTTACCCCAGACAAAGCAATTATTTTTCATTTTATTTGGGGGGAGTTTTATTGCTATGGTTAACCTAATTTTGAAATATCTAGAACTATAAAACTGAAATTTTAATATGTATGGCTCTTGTCCTTTGATTAGGTGCGATGCATTTCCAACATATCCAAGAACTTACGATGCTGTGCTTGCTAAAGGGTTGTTGTCAACTCATCAACAACACAGGTGTTCCATTCTTGATGTATTCTTGGAGGTCGATCGCATACTACGACCAGAGGTAAAAACAATATCAGTGAACCACCAAACTAGTCCCCATAAGTTTACATGGGGCTATTTTAGTCCCAAAGTTTATAGAAGTGCTAAAATAGTCCACAAATTCTTTAAATTGGGGCTGAAATAGTCCCATGGTACACTATTAGAGCTTCATTTTAAAGAGTCTAAGGACTATTTTGATATTTCTACAAACTTTGGGGTTAAAACAGCCCAATTTAAATAATTGGGAACTATTTTGGCACTTTACTCGAAACAATATCATTGCTTGAGCTTATGTACTATAGTGCTTCCCAGATTGAATATTAAAACTAACTTTTATCTGCTGCCATTAGCCTGTTGATTTTTTTTAAAAAAATTTTCATTATTTTTATTAATAATATTTTAGGGTTGATCAAACTCAAGCAATGATCATCACTGTTGATGTTTTAAATTATTTATTAGAGCATTATAACAACATTTTTCTTTCTGATGCAGGGTTGGGTCATAGTTCATGACTCAGCACCACTTATTGAAGCGCTCAGATCAGTAATAACACAGATGAGATGGGAAGCACGCATGGTAGAGATAGAAGCTAACAAAGATGAGAGGCTTCTTGTTTGTCAGAAACCCTTCTTCAGAAAACAGCCACAATAAATTCAAGTAATAACACATACATACATACCAGTTATTTCCTATGTATTTACATACCTAACACCCAAACTTCAATTTTTTTCATTTATACCACCTGTCTATGCATAAAAAAGTGTATTTCACTATTTAAAAGTTAATATAGTGGTATTTTTGATGTGATATAAAAGATTTGAGTGTTATAAATATAAAAAAATGTCAAGTTTAGGTGTTAGATACCTAAATACTTAGGAATTTGAGTGGTATGTATGTTAATGCCATTCCCCAGAAAACTCACAAATCTGGCCTCGAAAAGCAACTAAAAAGGAAAATCTGGAATAAGAGAATCACTGACTCGTTTGGCTGAAGTGGCCTCGTTCTCCTGTCGAGCCAAAGGCGTTCATAGGGAAATGTATAGTGAATTCAGAATTCAAAGAGTACATTTTGTGCAGAGGACTGAGTGTGAGAGTATTCTCTCAGTTAAATCTGTTCCATACGTAAATTTGGTTTGTACTCGCTATTTATTGTTATCCATTAAAGCTCTTTTCCATATTTGCATTTACAATGTATGGTTCTCATCTCTGTTTAGCTATACACATCCGATTTGAATTTCAGTAAAGATGATTTTCAATATTGTCTTGAACATTACTTTTGTTTTCATTAAAAGTTTTTTTATCCGATAACATTAATGTTGATCATGCTATCCATCAAATTCAAACTTTATGCTGTACATTAAACTTTACAACACCAATAACAACAACAAAACCTTTATCCCACTAAGTCAGGTCGGCTAGATGAATCTTTTTTCTCCATTGCGTCCTATTTAACGTCATATTTTCATTTAATTTTAATAAAGTAAGATTATTTTTTATACTGTGTGCCCAAGTCTTCTTGGGCCTACCTCTGCCTTTCTTAACATAAGTCGAATCTAAAACATCTACTCTTTTAACTGGATAAGCGGATGGTCGATGTTTATTGCGATCTAATCATCTAAGACGACTTACTCTAATTTTGTTCATCATTGTAGCCACACCAATCCTATCATGGATATATTCATTTCGCATTTTGTCTCTAAGTGTAAAGCCACTAATCCACCTAATCATTCTCATCTTGGCAACACTTAACTTATTTTTATGCTTCTCTTTTAAAGGACAGCATTCAGCGCCATAGAGCACTGCAGGACTCACCACCCTCTTATAAAATTTTCTTTTCAAGTATAAGCGTCACTTTTCTATCACACATAGGCTCGAAGCATTCCTCCACTTCAACCAACCAACTTCAATTCTACTAATAACATCCTCGTCAATATCACCATCACTTTGAACAATAGAACCGATATATCTAAAGTGTTCACACCTTTTAATAATTTGATCACCCATAGTTATATTTTTGTCACTAGAGCTATTACTACTAAAATTATAGTTCATGTATTCAGTTTTAGTTTTACTCAAACGAAGGCCTTTAGATTCCTAGGTAGCCCTCCATAATTCATGTTTTTCCTGAGCTTTTTCTCCCGTCTTATCCACGGGAAGGATATCATCAGCAAAAAGCATTCACCTAGGTACATCCTTCTATGAGTGTCAAGTAAGACCATCTATAACTAAAGCAAAAAAGGTATGGGATTAAAGCCGCTCTTTGATGTAAACCAACATAAATAGGAAAATATTTGGTCAATCCTCCTATTCGAACACCAAGTAACACCTCTTGTACACATATCTTTAATGACTTGAATATAAGTTATATCAACACCCTTCTTCTCAAGAATTATGCAATATTAAGTTTTTTCTAAATCAATAAAAATTCATATGTAGCTCCTTATTATCTTCGTCCTTCTCCATCAAACATTTCAATAAATGTATAGCTTCCATAATAGACCTGCTCAGTATAAATCCAAATTGATTATAAGAAATCTTTGTAATACGTCTTAACCTATGTTCAATTATCCTCTCTCATAATTTTAAAGTACGACACATCAACTTAATTCCTCTATAAATTAATCTTTAACTTATTATATTCATGTTATACATTAAGTTCAATTGTTAAAATTTTTTCAAATTTTTTAACAGCACCAAAACAAATTATTTAAAAAAAATAAAAATATAGCAAATTATGTCACGTTTTTACTATCACAAATTATGTGGCATTATTTTGTCAGTTTTTCTAACCAATACCCTATAATTAAAATTTACGGGCATTTACATACATACCATCATAGGCCTATGTATTTACATACATAACATCAAAACTTTGCTTTCTTACATGAATACAACTTAATTTTTTAATATCACAAAAACTATCAATATTTTTAACATTTAAAAAGATAAATACATATTGTTATGCATATGCAATGTGATATATATGTAAAAGTAAAACTAGTTAGGTGTTGGATATGTAACTTTCATGGAAATGTCGAAGTGATAGAGAAACAACGAATTAAACAAAATTGAAGAGAGCAAGATAAATATTGCCCAAGTTTGGCTTTAGCAAAGAATTTTTTTTAAAGGGTACATTGATTCTTGGCATTAGGTCAATAACTATCTATAATTTTTCATTTGGCTAAACATTAACATAAATATTCAAAGTTTAATGACATGGGTTGTCTCAGACGGTCTAATTTATGCAGTCCATTCTTTTTATGATATAGTTTAGCCTAAAACAATGAATCAATGTCTAGCATTAAAAGATTTATGGAGTGATCAAAGAGATTATAAGATTATGTATATTTATATATATATACAATGAATCAATGCCTAGCATTAAATGAGTTATGGAGTGATCAAAGAGATTATAAGATTGTTTATATATATTTACAATGAAAAAATGACTAGCATTATAAGATTTATTAAGTAAGCAAAAAGATAAAGAGATTACGTTAAGGATCTGAACATAATACATACACTTTTGTGGTGGTCATGGAGATGTTTCCAAGATAAATTTAAAAGGAGTTGCCTTCGTTTATTGTATTTGCATGTCATCCGCAATAGCTTGTTTACTTTAGACGCGGAGTTAACGAAGAAGAAAAGTTTATGATTCGTTGAGTTAGAACAAGTAAATGGCATGCAATTTTAATGAATGTGATCTTATTACTGATCATTTTATAATTATGAGGATCAAGTAATGCAAAAGTACAGCAACTCTGAAATATATTGGCTAATATAGAAAGGTGATACAGCTATGCTTTAAGTTATAGAATCAAACTTAATTTATGAAGACGAATATATAAATTAGGAGCTTTGTCGTGAGAGAATATCATTGAGAAATGAGATTAGAAGATAAATACTATGAAAAAGCAAAAATGTTGGTCAAAACAAAATAAATGTGATAGTGTTAGATATGGCTCATATACCAGAAATTAGAGTCTGTTGAAAATAAGAGATGTGTCTCTTAGAGTGAAGAGATGCGTCTCTTGGATGAGAGGTGTGTCCTTGGAGTGAAGAGATGTGTCTCTTGAAGTCAAGAGGCGTCTCTTAGATGAAGAGGTGTGTCTTTGGATGAAGAGGCGTGTCGCTTGGAGTGAAGAGGTGTGTCTCTTGGAGTGAAGAGGCGTGACGCTTAGATGAAGAGGTTTGTCTCTTGGAGTTAAGTGGATTGGGCGAGCAGGGGCGTTTTAGTAATTTTATATTTTGATTTTTTCAATGTATATGATATGTAGCCCTATGAGTATGTACTGAACTTTCCTTCTGAAATAGTGAAATCATCGCTCTGCTCCTGAGGACGTAGACACATTGTCGAACCTCGTTAAATCTTTGTGTTTTCTTCTGGATTTATGTTGATTCTTGGTTTTATTTGCCATAAATTTCTCAACAAGTGATATGAGAGCGAGGTTCTAGGGCAGAAAAGTTCGGCGCAGGAAGGACGAAGAAGGATTCAACAATTTGGTAGAAAGATTCAACGATGAGGGCTTCAAAGCTTTCTGGCTTTGGCAAATTCGACAAAGGGTTTCAGCAATGGTTCACGGCAGCGTTTATGACCAGGCACAACTTCACGAGAGGTTGGAGTTTGCAAGCGAAGCAGAGGATCGGGCACAACAGATTTGCAGAGGAGTTCGCGAGCGGGTTGTAGGGAGTTCGACGAGAAGGTTCGAGACAGTTCGGACCAGGCGACAATGTAGAGGAGTTTGGCAAAGAAGTTTGGACGGTTCAACGATAAGAGGAACACAATTTCATAAGGTAGTCTTCCCTGAATCGAGAATCGCGACAAATCGCGATAGGAGCAATTTCAGATTGCATTACCTAGTGCAAAATTCGAAGTTGATGGAACGGATAACTTCAGATTGTGCCAAATAAGAGTGAAAGATTTGTTGGCACAATAGGGAATCTTAAAGGCTTTGCGGGCAACCAAACCAGAAACCATGGAGGATGAAAATTGAGAAGAATTGCAACAATGAGCGGCAGGTACCATACGTTTGTGTCTAGCAGACGAGATTATGTATCTTGTTATGAATCTAAAGTTTCCAGGATAAGTATGGACGAAATTGAAAACTCAGTTTATGTCCAAATCTCTGACGAATAAATTGTATCTGAAGCAAAAACTGTATGGGCTGAAGATGCAAGAAGGCTCTGATCTGGCATAACATCTGAATGTCTTCAATCAAATAATCACAGATCTGACACAACTTGATATGATTATTGAGGGCGAAAACCGAACAATGATTATGTTGTGTTAATTGACTTCCTCCTATGAACGCCCGATGACTACTCTTACATATTGGAAAGAAACAATCAAAGTTGATGAGATTACTATAGCATTGTTAGCTCACAACCAGCGGAAGCAGAATGCAGGGGAAAGCTCTCATGGTGATAGTTTATATGTTAAGAGTAATCAAGATCGTGGAATGAAGGAGAAGAAGAGTTATGGAAGGTGAAATTCCAGGTCAAAGTCTAAAGGCAAAAAGGCGATTCATTGCTACAAGTGCAAGGAGTCGGGTCGTATAAAGAGAGATTATCCAAAACTCAAAAAACAGACTGATGAGAAACGTGTTGTATCTTCAAATTCTGTGAATATGGTGCAAAGCGACAATTTAGATTGCAGTGATGGTGATATATTTTTAGTTACAACAACTCAGTTGAAGAATGCATGGATTATTGATTCAGAATGTTCTTATCACATAAAACCTAACAGAGAGTGGTTTGCTTCATACAGGTTATCTGATTCTGGTTCAGTCTATTTGAGTGATAATAGATGTTACAATATTGCTAATATTAGTGAAGTCAAAATTAAGATGTATGATGATACTGTCAGAACATTATGTGGTGTTATACATATTCTAGATTTGAAGAAGAATTTAATTTCCTTAAGCTCTTTGCACATAAATGATTTTATGCTTAAGATAGATGAGGATAGAGAAACCATCAGAATTATTAAGTGTGCATTGATTGTGATGAAAGAAAAGATAACTACAGGTAATATCTATAACTATTGGGAGTAAAATTTGTAGATGGGGTTCACTTTGTTGAATTATATGGTGAAAATGTAGCAGATATGTTGATCAAGCCAGTTAATATCAACAAGTTCTTGCATTGCTTGAACTTGTTGAAAATTTACAGTTGCTAGACGGCATGGTAGCCCAACCCACTTTGGTGTATGAGAAACTCTAAGATATCTTCCTCCTACAGGCTGGATATTCGCCAAGATAGAGATTTGTTAGATGACTCATATAACATAAACTGGAGTCTCTTGAAGTGAACATATGTGTCTCTTAGAGTAAAGAGATGTGTCTCTTGGATGAAGAGATGGTGAAGAGATGTGTCTCTTGGAGTCAATTACAAAGTATCTACAACTAAGTTACTAAATAAATCATTAACTTGTTATCAATTTTATGCCTCCTCAATCTCACAGTGGTTACTAATTGAATCTGACGTTATATTTTTAACTCTGGTCGGCTGTCTTCATTAAAATCCTACTGACTTGTTTATTAACCAAAGCTGTGCAAATCAGACACTTCAAAAAAATATCCTCAGCAGACATTAACATTAGAAAGTTCAGTTGTGTGGCTTTTTAGAGTTTTTTGTCTTCTTTCACTTACTATTATTGGTACGCTCCCACTAGACGAAAGATGGAGAATCTAGAACAGTTTATACAGGGTTCCATGCTTCCAATTTAAATGAAATACTTGCAGGATTATCCTAAAACAATTTTACATTAGCATTTGCAATTTTTTATAGCTGGATTCGAACAGTTTGCATCAACCATAACCCTTTTTGTTGGAAAGCATCGTTAATTGGGACTACATAAATGCTATCATTATATACAAAATTCATGCAAATCGCTTTTGTTTCATTTTACAAGTATGAGTGCACATATGCTTATCATATTATTTAATCTGAAGTTGTCATGTGTCCATGCCCAAGGCATAGAGCGGTAGGAAACCGAGAGAGAGAGAGAGAGAGAGAGAGAGAGAGAGAGAGAGAGAGAGTTGATGCAGCGATTACCCTCGATGGGACAAATGAGGACTGTTGCCGAGCTTTCGAAACCATTATATATAGATATAATATATGTTACAAGAGAGAGGGAGAGCCAAAATGGCCAGTTTCCCCCTTTTACATAAAAGGTTCCTATTTTGTAGACTTTCGGAGGACAAATATAAAAGTACAAGGTTGCCCCTGGGAGTTATTTTCATTGACACATCTTCACGTCTCTGGCAATTTTTCGTATATTTGGGTCTATCCAACGAGGCAGTCGCTTGACAGACTGAGTGGTCGCTCTACGATGGTTGCCTTGACGGATCGAGGTGGTTGCTCGACAGTTTGAGGTAGTCACTCAATCGTGGTCTCTTGACAGATCAAGGTGGTCGCTCCGTGGACTGAGGTGGTCGCTCGAAAGACTGAGATAGTCGCTCTACATTTGTCACTCGACGGACGGAGGTTGTGGTCAGCTGGTTTCTACTACCGTTAGATCTCCTTCAGATCTGTGCCCGAAGTAAACTACGATAAGAATGAGATATTTTAAATATACCAAAAATACAATAATAATGAGCCAATTATACTCCCTTGATTTCGGCGTTGTTTAACGCATTGTTTTTTTAAGCTTTTGGTCGTTTATTCTGGCATGACTACCGACCTTGTTGACTTCATCTGCTACTTATTCAATACTAGCAAAAAGGTGTTAATGATTTATTCAAGAAATAGATGACGTTGTGGGTCCATTTTTACCTTTGTTTATTTTTATATCATACCCTTATTGTGTTATTTGATCGCGACAGTTGGATGTTATGATTTGGCCAACGACTCAAGTCTTCGGAAAGACTATCGGTCGTTTTTAATATTGTAGTTCATCAATCTCTTGGGTCAAGTCTTACAAAGTACGTGTCTCATTTGCTCGGTCGGTTCATCGTCTCGATCAAGCCTCACCTTTCACCAGGGTTTAGGAAGATCTTGTCGCTGCATTCACGGGGCTAACCGACGATACTCATTGCTGGGATGATTTGCACCTTCCTCTTCGTGAGATTGCAGCTATTGAGCAGAGAACTGCTTCCATAGCTTTTACATATTCTGAGTTTAGAGATATTTCTTTTTATGCTTAGCGTTAAGGGTCAGACATTTGCTCACCTCAAAGGGGAGTCTTTTATTCACTCCATCGAATTCTAGTTCTTTGAGCGTCGCATGTGAATTCTTCTAGTGCGCCCAATCTCAATTAGACCTAGGAAAACATATTTAGGAGGGTTAACATATATATATTTCAGAGAAAAAGAAAATAAAATAAAACTATTAGATAATTCAGTCGGTGAAAAAATGCACGTGACTAGACTGTCTTGGCCGTCGATAGGCCGGATTCACCTGACCGTCTGGAAGTGTGGGTCGGCCCGGCCTTGTAAGGTGACAAGGCGCTTTTGGCTGGAAAACGAATTGAATCGCATTTACGTAAACCTTCAAATATATAAGAATTGAGTGGCATGTCTGTAAATCTTCATATGTATAAGAACTTGGTGGTATCCATGTAAATCTTCAAAAATATTAAGAATTGAGTGGCATGTGCGTAAATTTCCCTTAATTTTGAGACGGGCATCCGGAGGTATGCGGCCGCTTGGAGGAGTAAGGCGGCCGACGACAAGCGAGGCGGTCGGTCGGGAATCCGGTAGGTTCTGCCTTCTGCGTACAACGGAGGAAAAATTGCACTGTAGCCTTTACGGTGGGTGGTAGGAAGACAGTGGACCAGAAGAAAGTCGGTCGGCCGGTGAGTGAGTCAGTCTGGTGGCAGATAACTGGCCGGACGACAGTTGGACTGTGCGACCTGCACCCGAAAGAGAAAGAATGGCAGCTTCCGCGCGCGACAGGCGATCTGGGCCTTTGCAGGGGAGACGGCTGGACTCCCGGCGGCCGGTCCATATGTTGCTGATCGGCAGATAGCCGCCGAAAGATGCGACTAGGGCGTTGAATTCCATGAACGCTAGAGACAAAAAGTAAGCTGTCGGACTTTACAGGGGAGGCGACCGGACAGACGGCAGTTGGTCGGTAGTTAGCCGGTCAACGGGTGGCCGGCCGGGAGATTCATATGACACGTACTTCACAGCTTGAATCTGGATCGACTTTTTGGTACTTTTGGCTTCGTTGGCAAAAGATTAGCGTTTCGGTTTGGCGGCCGGTGGAGTGGAGAAGCCGGAACAGAAAAAAAACGCAGTTTGGTCTTACAAGAAAAGGAGATCTGCTCACGGAATTTTTATTGCGTCTGGACGCCAATAAAACTTCACCACGTGGATTTCTGGGTCCGACCATGGTGAATTTGAAAAAAATGCATTTTAAATTCCTTTCTGCCGACTCGACCCGACCCGAGTTGAGGTCCGCGTTGGAAAAAAACAAAATTTTCGCACTTTTAGTTCCCGCCAAAGTAGAAAGCCTTATTTTGTCTCCATTATCTTTAGGATGCGAAGACTTTTTTTTTTGTCTGACTTAGCTTGTCGTGGACCTGAGGACCTGAGAATTATTTGTCTGCTTTTGATTCTAACCTAAAGCTAAAACATGCTACCGTTCTCACATAATATATCCGATCAAGTCAACAGTGAGTTGGAATATCAAAATATATTCGAAGAAAAAGATTTTCAGCTTAGTTTAGCTGCGACAGAACATATCCCTCAGGTTGGTAAAATTTGTTGTATGCACTGTTCTATTACTGTTTCACTGTTTTTGTAGTTTTATTACGGTAGTATGCCCGTAGTTTCAAAAGAGTAACCTCAAGTTTTCTTTCATAGTGGGACGTGGTGTTATTTGGGTAATATTATGGGTGTATTCAAGTAGTTTCAGAAAAGTATATTCGTTAAGTATTCTTTCAGCGGTACGTGGAGTTATTTTGGTAATTTTGTGGTTGTATTCAGCAGTTTCTTAAGAGTAACTTAACTTTGCTTCAGATTTGGCCGTGGTTTTATTTAGGTAATTTGAAGGTAGTATTCTGATAGTTTGGGGGAGGGGACGTTTTATTATGTCGTTAATATTAGGGTGTTATTGTGAAATACTGTCATGTGTGGTGCTTTTATAGGTAGTATTAGGGTTACATGTGTATTATTCGTGATAATACCTAAAAAACGCCAATGCTTTTATAGTTATAATTACGGTACCTTGGTGTGACTGTGGTGTTATTATGGTATTATTTGTGTATTATTCGTTGTTAAGGATAGTTTTACTGACATACAAATCCCGATCCAATTGCAGATACCCGAGAGAGATAGTGCCTCCAATGATCCATTTGTAAACAGATTGCTTCAAGCTGTTATCAATAATGAGGAGGCCCATGAACAATATTGTGCCTATGCATACATTGTTGGATTTTCTGTGCGAAAGGATCACATTGTTTTTTGGCTGAATTCAAAGAGGATCAAAATAAGGGACTTTGTTTGTGGTAAGGCTGGTGCAAAGAGAGTATTAAAGGACAATGTATCGGTGAGGTACAAGAGAGCGGATACAAGGACTGGTTGTGCTGTCATGATCTGATATGCCGTTGATATCCAAGGGAACTGGTCAGTAAAGAAATTCATAGAAAGTCATAACCATCCGTTGACAGATGTTGACGACAAGCACTGTTGCGTTCAAGCAAAAAGATGAGTGACATCAATGTGGATGTTCTCAGATCGAAGACAAAATCAAGGATTATAACCACCGATGCGTTTAGCTTCCTAGCCACAGAAGTTGGTGGAGTGGAGAATCTTGACTGTAAGAAGAGGGATGCATATAATCTCTTACAAAGAGAGAGAAGATTACACATCGAACTTGGGGACGCTAATTCCTTACTACAATTATTCACTACGCGGCAAGCCAAGGATCTAATGTTTACGTGGGACGTCCAAATTGATGAGTCAGGCAGTTTGTTGAATTTCTTATGGAGCGATGGGATGTCCAGACTCGATTATGACTGCTTTGGTGATGTCATAATATTTGATACAAGCTATAGACTGAATAAATACAACTTATGTTGTGCGCCGATTGTCGGTGTGAACCACCACTGGCAGAATGTGCTTTTTGCAATTGGTTTTTTTTTTCGGATGAAATGATTGAGTCCTTCAAGTGGTTATTCAAAGCTTTTATTCGTATAATGGATAACAAGCACCAAATCACAATATTCACCGACCAAGATCAAGCAATGACTAGAGCAATTCAAGAGTGCTTGCTGCACACGAGACATAGATTATACCAATGACATATATACAAAAAATTATCTTTAAAAGTGCATTGTGGTTCGGGAAAAAACAAGAGAGTACACGTTCTCTTTTATAAATGCATGTGTAGATGTGACCCAGAAGTGGAATTCGAAGAAACTTGGGGCGAAATGATTGAGATGGGAGAACTTCGGGAGAATGTATGGTTGGATGAATTGTATAATATAAGACATCGTTGGTCAACAGCCTTCAATAAAGACATTTTGGAATGGAGATCCTATCAACGCAGAGGAGTGAATCGACTAATAACATCTGCCATAGTTTCTCTAAGCCAACAAGCACTGTAACTGAATGTTTTCTGGCTCTCGAACATATCACGAAAACTTGGCGAAGAAATGAGAAGGACGAAGATTTTAGATGCAAGCAATCTGCTATTGTCTCTGCAGTAAAATGCAGCCCTGTTTTGAGGCAGGTTGCTTTACTTGACACTCGGAAGTTCTACTCGAAGTTCGAGTCAGAGTTTCTTTATGGTTTGGGTGGACTTGCTTTGGAGGGCTTTACCAACAATGATTCAGAATTTCACATAAGAATCTTCGATAATAGAGACACAGACAAATATTGGATTGTGAAACTAGACAAAGCTAATTCGGATATCACGTACATTGCAAAAAATTTGAAATGATGGGTTTACCATGTGCTCGCGCTCTAAGGGTTTTTCAACATGAAAACGTGTACAAAATTTCTGAAAAACATATATTACTTCGTTGGTGTACACATGCAAAAAGGGACATATACAACAGTTTAGAATATCAACATCTCAAGGGGTCTCAAATGTTGCCAATCGTCTCAAGTGAACTTATATATCGCACACATGTTCATAAATTAGCATACCAGATAAGTACAAGAACGCAAGGCCATGAAGTTGCTGAGAAATTTGTGCTAGATACATTAAAGAAACTAACACTTGACGCTGATGAAATATTATGTGGGAAAGAACCCCAACAAAAGGCAAAACCAACTAAGAAGAAGACCTCGTGTAAAGAGAAAAACCTGAATGACCCAGTAAAGATGCGTCCTAAAGGAATATCTAATTCAAGGTTAAAAGGATATTGAGAAAAAAATAAGAGAACAAAAAGTAAGTTTAGTTTGCTGAAATAATTTTTATTTCTTAAACTTATACTATCTCCTCCATAACGTGTCAACTTTTTTTGTAGGAACAGAGAAAGATGCAGGTCCAAGTGATGCTAGAGTTCTCCAAAACGACGCAAACTGGTTTGGAACGTCGGATTACTTAAGCCAGATAAATTATAATGTGGACGAGGCTATTCATTTATTGTTTAATTTGCGATGTTTACAGCTTTTTATTCAAATTACTCCAGGAACTGCCTACATCACAACAGACAGAGACATATACAAGCATGCTAATGAACATAGAGGATGATATCCAAATTGCTAAAGACTTGTTCCACTGATGCTAATGAACATAGAGGATAATTTGTTTGAAGATAGTGTTTTTATTTATTTGAATGACAGGTACATTCATTATCGTTGAGTTATTATCGTTGAGTGACTACCGTTGGAAAAGAATTTAATAACGGTATATGTACTAAAAATGCAGTATTATTTTAGTTATATTTTTGTGTTATTGTCGTTTTATTCTATAAGTTGTGTTTTTAATCCCCTCGCTTGGTTGCTTTGGATTAATCACTAGATAAAACACCCTAATAATGATTATAAATACAACCGAGCATCGGCCTGATTGGAATCAATGCGGTTGTATCGGAATATTCCTCGTTTTATTCCTGAACAATGCGCGGCGGAATACCTTTCCGTAGTCTTGTATTTGAGTATTTTTCGATGTATTCAAGTCATACCGCGGATCCGCCGAACTGGTTGTATTGGAATATTCCACGTTTTATTCCAACAACTCAGCGGAATAATACACTGAATACGACCCTAACACAATGGTGATAATGTTCAAATACAACAGAGTTAAATCGTAAAAGTGGATGAATCAGAATGTGGGCGAGGCTGTGTATTTGAAATGTCGAATGATTTTAAAAGGAATCCAAATAAAGCCGAGGTAGAATTGCTATTTTTTCGGTTTGCGGTATGCATACATTAATTAGGTTATAAAAAAAATTTTATAACAGATATCTCTAGTTTTATTGTCGATATATTCTGGTATTATTGGAATTGTATTCCGTGCACTATTACGATAAAGCAGTCACAAAAATTGAGTCTTATTTTGGTTATATTTTGTATTACTGTCGTTTTACTCTATTAGTCATGAATTTTTGATCCCCTCACTTGGTTGCATTGGATTAATCACCAGCGGACTCCTGACAGAGAGACGTAAAGCTTTCTGGAGCATTCAACCATAACACCATTGTAAAATCACTTAAATACAACCGAGCATCGGCCTTATCAGAATCAAATGTGGTTGTATCGGAATATTCCTCATTTTATTCCTGAACAACACGCGGCGGAATCCCTTATAGCAGCTGGTTGTATTTGAGTATTCCTCGATGTATTCAAGTCAAACCGCGTTATATTTTTGTATTACTGTCGTTTTCCTCTATTAGTCGTGAATTTTTTATCCCCTCACTTGGTTGCATTGGATTAATCACCAGCGGACTTCTGACAGAGAGACATAAAGCTTTCCGGAGCATTCAACCGTAACACCATTGTAAAATCACTTAAATACAACCGAGCATCGGCCTTATTGGAATCAAATGCGGTTGTATCAGAATATTCCTCATTTTATTCCTGAACAACGCGCAGCGGAATCCCTTATAGCAGTCGGTTGTATTTGAGTATTCCTCGATGTATTCAAGTCAAACCGCGGATCCACTCCACTGGTGTATTGAATATGAAAGCGAAATATTTCTAATACTACCGCGCCGGTTGTATTGGAATATTCCGCGTTTTATTCCAACAACTCAGCGAAATAAGTCACTGAATACGACCTTAAAACAATGGTGATATTGTTCAAATACAACAGAGTTAAATCACAAAAATGGATGTATCAGATATCTCCAGCTTTATTGTGGATATATTCTGATATTTTTGGAGTTGTATTCCGTGCACTATTACGATAAAACAATCCCAAAAATTCAGTTTTAATTTGGTTATATTTTTGTATTACTGTCGTTTTACTCTATTAGTCGTGAATTTTTTATCCCCTCACTTGGTTGCATTGGATTAATCTCCAGCGGACTCCTGACAGAGAGATGTAAAGCTTTCTGGAGCATACAACCGTAACACCATTGTAAAATCACTTAAATACAACCGAGCATCGGCGTTATCAGAATCAAATGCGGTTGTATCGGAATATTCCTCATTTTATTCCTGAACAACGCGCGACGTAATTCCTTACAGTAGCCGGTTGTATTTGGGTATTCTTCGATGTATTCAAGTCAAACCGCGGATCCGCCGAACTAGTGTATTGAATATGAAAGTGGAATATTTTTAATACTACCGCGCCGGTTGTATTGGAATATTCCGCGTTTTATTCCAACAACTCAGCGGAATAAGTCACTGAATACGATCTTAAAATAGTGGTTCTATTCTTCAAATACAACAGAGTTAAATCGTAAAAATGGATGTATCAGATATCTCAAGTTTTATTGTGGATATATTCTGGTATTTTTGGAGTTGTATTCCGTGCACTATTACGATAGAGCAGTCACAAAAATTCAGTTTTATTTTGGTTATATTTTTGTATTATTGTCGTTTCATTTTGGAGTTGTATTATTGTTTTTTTACTCTATTATTAAAAATATGTGGTTTTCAAATAAAACAACTTTAAAGCATTTCCTGATGTGGTTGTTAAACCTTGCCAGGGTAATTTCGAATAAACTGCAATAAACATTGTAAAAAATCCTCCAATACACTGCAATATACTGCAAATCCCCATCAAGCCAAAATAAACATTGTAAAAAATACTCCAATACACCCAAAAAATGACAAGAGAAATGTAGCATTGGAATATTCCAGCAATATAACCAACATAAATAGTTTCATTTTAAATGCAACAGACTATTCTAGTAGTACAACCAATTTCACTCACTGTCAGAACCTGTTCGATTATATTTAATTAGAGACAGAAACCACAAGCAGAGTTCATATGCTAATTGAGCGCAGAATTTGGGCATATCTGCTTGCCAATTCTACTCTAGACTTCAGTCATGAGGGGTAGCCCGAACTAGTCTTTCAAGGTATTTGCAGACAAACATGCCACAGTCAATGTTGTTCGTCTATTTTGGAATACCCTGGACGTGAGCCAGATTCCATTTTGCGGGTTTCTTATTCTTGAAGAATTCTCTAGTTAAGTTTGTAAACAGGTTGATCTACAAATTGCAATATAACAATTTTTATTAAATCAATAAAAGTCAAGAGAAACTAAATTATTGTCCATAATATACTCACAACTCGGGTGCAAAGATCTTTGTGTATGTCGTTGGGAAGAAAATCGTATAGTTGCCATTTCTTTTTTCTTGGGTCGCAGACCAATAACACCCAATGAGAATTATCCACAATAGGAATAATTATCATATCGGTGTCTTTCACCGCTCTGGGAGTGATGTGTGACAGAAATTGTAAAGGATCACCCTCCATTTTATGATAACTCTGCATGAAACAACATTTAGTTAATATTTTCGTGTCATTCATTAATATGTCAAACACATTACACTCAGGTTATTACCCAAAATAATGGGGACACGTATAGGTATTTTTGGTACGCGTTGGGATTTTGTCTCTTTATTTGGTGCAGGATGGCGGCGAGGGCATCGACATGATCATTCCCGACGAACTCATTAAAAAGTAGGTCATCCATCATTCCACGATCTATCAGCAAGAAGCATTGGTTGATGATAATATCACCCCTACATTAAAAGCAAACATATTTTATGTCAATTATATCTAAAAGAGATTTGGAAAGCATCATGAAGAAGTTGGTACACGTACGACGCTTGATAACTTGACAAAAAATGTTCAATTGTTCCGCACTCCTCAACTCTAATAAGCTCTCTCCCAGGATAATTTACGAGCGCTTTCGACGTTCTGTGCTGTAGACAAATGAAATCAACGTTAAATGTATGATGTTTAAATAAGAGCATATATAAATACATTACGTAATATTTATAGAAGTACCGCTGGGGCAAGCACGGTTGATGTCGGTTGATGCACCACTAATGCTTTGGAAGTCTCCGATTGTTGTGTGCATCTGCCTGTGGAGTTGAACTGCTCAAAGATCCATGTGAGGCTGGATTGCCCAAAGATGGTGTATCTGCATTTTTTTATGTGTCTTGATCGTTGTCAGCAGTAATACCATCAGCATCCTCAATAATCTTCTCAATTAAAGCGGATATCTGAGCAAGAGGTTTTGTTCCCGATGATAACAAGACTTCTTTTTCTGTCAATTGATCGTGTGCCTTATCTTGGTCTTCCATGCTCTCTACTGTCGGGTTCTGCGGGTCTTTTATATCTTTTACCGTCTTCCTCCTTTTGAATTGAAAAGCAGTGAAATGTGATTTCACAACCTTCTTCCGCCGACTCCGTCGGCCCTTCACCCTTTGCATCAAGCTAGGAATGGACGGTGTGACCTCGGCATGAATATCTACATTAGTTTCACCTTCCGGTATGAAGGTGTCCTCGTCCTCACCTTCTCCGGTTTGGGAGGTGTGACCTGTCTCATCGTCGTCCATCATATTTTCATCTGCATTGAGAGGGACTTCACTGGGTTGTTCTGGCGTACCCGTTCTTTCTTCAGCAGTATGGACTATAGCAGTATGAACTTCAGCAGTAGGGACTTCAGCAGGCGGGCTGGCGAGTGGGTCGAATTCTCCAACCAAATTTGGTCCTTTGACTGATAAATGTTACTAAATCTTTTCAACTTTCGTTCGGTGCTGACATTTGCTCATGCAGCCCCGTCACCCCATCACTTACTGTATCGATGCTTCTTTGATATTGCAGGAACCATTTCTCCTGGCCTCTAAGCAATTCATTCATAACTTCCTTTTTACGATTCATGGTAGCAAGTATCGCAGCAATGGTGCTATCGTCTGCAGCAACGGCACCCATAGCAAATGAAGATGGTGAGGGGGATCGAATTTCGGCTGATGATCTTGGACCGTACTTGGAAGGCCCTCATCCGGGTTGGCAATCAAGAGAAGTTCATCGACCGTGACATCGTTGAATTTGTCGTGCACCTAAATACAATTCCAAGAAGATATAAAATGCTTTATTAACTATTTCACAGTCAGGTATTTGTTAAGAAAGTCGGGCATGACTTACCCGTTCGTATTTAGCCTCTTGAAGAATATATCAGTTTGTGACGCGTTCCATTTAACAGACCTCGGCCACCACAACATTCTGGGTCTCGCATCGGGAGTTGCGGGCATCACTAGAGAAGTGTGCTCATAAAACCAAAACTGCGTGGAATCAATGTA
Organism: Papilionanthe hookeriana x Papilionanthe teres; assembly: GCA_022702705.1. Classification (NCBI taxonomy): domain Eukaryota; kingdom Viridiplantae; phylum Streptophyta; class Magnoliopsida; order Asparagales; family Orchidaceae; genus Papilionanthe; species Papilionanthe hookeriana x Papilionanthe teres. Next base: position 66,585,365 of record CM040425.1, on the reverse strand, counting down.
ATATTACCATTATCGATCAATCAATAAACTAAAGGATTAAATAAGATACTAACCATTAATAAAAACACAAACCCATTTATGCAACCGATGGATCGATTCAATCTAACTTTAATTGCAACTGCGTTGATTTGCTCTATAAGATATTCACATAGAGCCGAAGGCCAGTTGTACGAGGAGAATGTCTCTACATTATCGCCATATGCGTCAAGATCTGAAGGAACACTAAAATTTCTTGATGGAAAAATTAAATTTGACAACAAATATTTTATGTAAATATTCTCCAATGAGATCAAAGTATCCCCGCTTGCAAATGCTAATATTATGTCCCTTATGTTGACAGCATTCATTGTGGCTGATGGACGTTGCTTCCACTTCGGCATTGCTCCTCGGTTTGGCATCTCAATCAACAGTGCAATTTCATCAGGCAATAACATAAGCTCTTTCCCACCCAATTTGAACAACATTTTGTCATGTTGCCAACATTGTAGAATTTGAAGGGTAAGAATGTTCTCCTGGGGATACGGAGGTAGATCAAAGAACTGGTCGATATTCATTCGTCTGAGATTACTCATCACATCTTCAGACACTGCAGGCCTGACCCCATCAAGTAGCTCTCTCACAACGGACGGCCGACATCTACAGCTCATGTTTCTCGAGTTAAGAAACCTGTAGCAAAAAAAAATCATAGTTGTATTATTAAAGTTTTGAACAAGTGTTGGTTGAGTTTTATTCTAGTAGTATTTTGGTTTTATTTCAGTTTTATTTGTAAAGTAAAGAAGGTAAAAATTGTTTTATTTTGGTAAGTTGCATAACAATTGTACTATTATTAGACTCAGTTTTATTTTTGTAATGTTTATGTTTTATATGAGTATTATTGAGGTTGTATGTTTTATTTTCTATTACGATATATGTAAGCAGTATTGTAGGTTAATTTCAGTAGGTTTAGCTTTATTATAGTAGTATTTTGGTTTTATTTCGGTTTTATTTGTAAAGTGAAGAAGGTAAAAATTCAGTTTTTATTTTGGTAAGTTGCATGACAATTGTACTTTTATTATACTCAATTTTATTTTGGTAATATTTATGTTTTATATGAGTATTATTGTGATTATATGTTCTCTGTTTTCTGTTAAGATTTATGTAAGCAGTATTGTAGGTTTATTTCAGTATTATTTGTAAAGTGCAGAAGGTAAAATTTCCATTTTATTTTTGTAAGGTGTAAAACTATTGTACTATTAATAGATTTAGTTATATTGTGGTAGTATTTATGTATTATATGAGTATTATTATTGTTATAGGTTTTTGTTTGCGGTTAGCTTATACACTGGAAGTGTGCGGATTTTATTTGAGTCATATTCGGGTTGTACTTCAGTATTATTCAAGGTTTACATGCAAGAATGCTTTCTCCTAATAAAAATACGAATACAAAATAAAAATATTACCTCGACGAACTGTCGGTGGTGACATTTTTGCTGCTAGCCCCCTTTTTCTTTTTTTTTTCCTCAATGGTGACCTTCTGCTTAGGTTGTTCGGTTTGTTGTTGCTCATTGAGTAAAACCTCTGTTTCCATTTGTACTGGAATATCTTGTGCTTCCATCGGGGTGTTCTTTGCTTCCATTTATGTAAATTCCTGGAAATGGAAATTGTATTTCTGTTCCCGATTGGAAACGCAATGCCCTAAAACCCTAAAAATTTGGGAGCGATGAGGCGTGGCGTAGTTTTCCTACGGGCAAAGTACTCGATGAGACGTTTCGTTTCCGGTTATATTTTCTAAGCGTTGGCGCGGAATTTGAAAAGGGTCGGACATTTTATAATAAATATTTTTTACGCTAGTTTTATGGTTGTATTCTCATGAAAGCATTGTCGACGGAATATTCCAATACAACCAGTTTAACGTCCGCTTTTCTTCTGCCGCCGTTGGATTTAAGAAATATTACAAGTGTTTTAAAGCTGTATTTTTATAGCCGAAACCGTGGGCTCAATTGGAATATATTGCGGAATATTCCAATACAACTAGTTCTGCGGCACGTCATTCCCATCTAAGTACGTTGTATACAGCGCTTGTATTTCCGTCATATTGCGATCGTTTTACGGTTGTATTCTTGTGTTATTCCGAAGTAATACCACTGTAATACTGCAATAAAAACCTCAATGTTATTAAAATCAAACCAAAAACTTACCAACAGGGTATTAAATTAAAATTATAGAAAACACTTACAATGTCACTTTCAGTATTACTCAAATAATACTGAATTGCAACCTAAATAATACTCTCATATTACCAAAACCATAATGTCGTAATAAAACAAAAATAATAAGAAAATAAAACCTAAATTTTACAAATGCAGAACGTAAATGTAATACCGCAATAAAAACCTCAATGTTATTAAAATCAAACCAAAAGCTTGCCAACAGGGTATTAAATTAAAACTATAGAAAATGATTACAATGTCAATTTCAGTATTGCTCAAATAATACTGAATTACAACCTAAATAATACTCTAATAATACCAAAACCAAAATTCTCTAAATAAAACATAAATAATAAGAAAAAAAAATCTAAATTTTACAAATGCAGAACGTAAACAATACTTAATATATTCATCTTCCAAATCCATCTTCAAAATTCATCTTCACTTGCTTTACCCTAATCCAGGAATCTCAGCCCCTCTAGGAATAAAACATCCACCTCATAAATGCGTCGTTCCTCCAAAAATCCACAAAAGTCTCCCCGTTTTAAAGATAAATGGTGAAGACTTTGTACTTTGGCGGGAACGGAAAACACGAAAATTTTGTTTTTTTTCCGTCACGGGCCTCAACTCAGGTCGGGTCGGGTCGGCAGAAAGGAATTTAACATGCATTTTTTTCAAATTCGCCATGATGGGACCCAGAAATCCACGTGGCGACGTTATATTGGCGTCCAGACGCAGCGTTGCATACGCCGTCCGGACGCAATAAAAATTCTTGCTCACGAGAGGGGTTGGAGGCCTTTCGATCAGGAGAAATTATTGCATACGAAGCGCAGTCGCTGGGTGCAGAATAACCTCCCAATACCCTCATTTTGAGGGTATTGGGAGGGTATGAAGTGGTTATTGGTTATTAGGGTATTTATAGGTTATTGGTTATTGAGTATTGATAGGTTATTACAAGAGTACTGGATGATTATCAAGGAGCTACGTGCGGACTGCGTACGCTCCGTATGCAATAATTTCTCTCGAAGCAGAGGGCATGCACAAATCAATCAGAAAGAGATGGAATATCTTTGAAATCGTCTGCTATGAGGAATAGATGAATTGAACCTGTTATTGCAAAGAAAATATTACGCCAAGACTCCGCACATAGAGCTACCTTCGGAGTCTAGTGAAATCGCGCCACATGGCACATGGAAAAAAATTTGTCCGGTAATGCATGGAATATTCCCCCATGTTATTTCACGTTATTCAAGCGTTATTGTGTATTATTCAAGTGTTATTCTGTTTTGAGAATATTCCTGGTGTTATAATAACAACACATGAATAACACACAATAACACTTGAATAATGCAAAATAAATAATCCCCATGTTACGGGGTGATTTTTTTTTTTTTTGTCACACTCCACGTGGCGCGATTTCACTGGACTTCGCACGTAACTCTACGTGCAGAGTCCTGATGTAATATTCTTTCATTATTGCAAGTCCCCCTTATGTGCCGTTCTCCCGGAGGGTCTTTCCTCGGTATTGTTCATCTTGCATGTCCACACACACACACTCTTAAAGAAGAGCACAAAATAGGGACTTGCATATATGAATATTTTCCCCGGGGTTTCTAACACCATTATCTGACAGCTAATGCAATTATATAGAGTTTTAACATCTTCATGCTAATTTGTATCTACTGCAGGCTTTCCACTCAGATGTTACAGCCTTACAGGTAAGAAGTGTGTACCAACAGATCCATCTTGATTGATAAGCGCATTTTCATTATAATCAGATAAGTGACCTTTTTAGAAAGTAATAAGGATTCATATAATTGTTTTTAAAGCTGGCATCTTATATTTACACATGAAGTGCTTATTGCAAGTAATTACACTACGATCATTGCAATTTATTAACTAAAAATATGTTTTTACTAGCACAAACGAGTACCAACACTTATACTCCAAAAATAACTGCGACTTCATGTATACTAATGTTGCAATGGGCCAATGGCCTGTAAAATACAATATTGTATTTTGATGTAGTAACTCTGCATCTTGTCTAATGATGTTACTCCCTAAATATGTTGCACACTGCGCAGGTGTCAAGCCTGCATCAATGGATCCAACAAAATTCTCAACAAATTTTTAAGTTTTGCAAAACTTTGCCGAAGACATTGGAGGGGTTAAGCAGGAAAGTTGTCCATTTTTCTGGGAAGGTCGTTGTCCTTTACGCTGTTCATATTTTTAGAATCCGTAAGGTCTTTTGCTTGGCTCTCACACCCTTTCTTTTATTGAAGACTGATTATTTATAGTTGAAATCATAACTTCCAAGAAATAATCTTCTCCAACAACACAACCACAATTTTTCTTAGACACTACATTGCAGTTTCAGGTAAGAAAGTTTGACAGAGAATGGTAGTCAAACTGCAGCCCAAATTCTTTCATTATTTAATAGTTTCATAAGCTAAGAAATGTTTTGGCTGCAATGCCACGCATCCATATGATCAACCATTCTGGTTTGTTAAAAAAAAATCACGGATGTTAAATATATGTTGAAATTAATTGACCTCGATAACATTTTCCGGACAGATAAAAAATATTGACCCTACTAACATTGTTTATTTGGCCCATCACTTCCATTCAGTCTCAATCAACTTTACAAGGGTATAAAGCAAAAGTAGTCTCTACTAACAGCAATATCAACTCAAACCGCAATGAAAGATAATCACTAAGGGAGACAAAAGTATACCTAATTATCTAAACTGGGCGGTTGGTTCAACCTGACAAAATTATGCCAATGGAAATATTAACTATCATCCATCTCACAAAAAGGATTTCAATGCTACCCAAAAGCGATCAATGGTTAGATATCAGTCCTCCCAAAAGCTGCCAGCAGTAAAGGAAAAGAGCCCAAAAGAGGCTGTAAGATGTTAATGAGGAACACTCCCACCTGCAAGTCAGAACATGGGTTCATTACAGTTTAATTGGAAGATTGAGAGTGAAAACAGGCACAAATTTCTTACCTTAGCACAGATCAAAATCTAATCAGCTTCTGCAGCACTACCATCTCTGTTCACAAGCTGCTGGCATGATTGGACATTAGAGTAGCCAATTGTACATGAGAAGAGCTTAAATGCCATAAAAGAAAGCAGATTTTACAAATCGCATGAAAAAGAACAAGAAAAGGTAATAAAACTTTTGGTGAAATTAGGATTGAAGTTCTCTTCACTCGGGAGGGTTCTTGGCTTAGTGGTCAAACCTTAGTTGGGGCTTGGTGGTTGAAAACCAACCATAATACTCTTATCCTTTTATTTACTTGTACTTTAGTTCATAATTGTATCTCTCCCCTACACTCGAGCTCTCAATCACCTCCCAAAGCTCTTCTCAACTCCCTTCAAGCTCTCAATTTTTCCCATGATAAACCCTAATTTCAACTCCTTCCGACACCATCACGTATCTCTCCTTACATCTTGGCTTCACCCCAAGCAAGGTTAACCATAGCCCTCTCCCTTATCCGAAGCAAAAAAATAATAGTCAAGCATACCATTTTGTCACATCAAATAATCCCTCCACATGAAAACCAACAAGTTTAAGTCATCCCACTTCACAACTATCCCGCTACAAATCTCCACCAATTTAGGTATCAAAGTTAAAATCTGGAGAAATTGAAGAGTGCACCAAGGCAACAACAACAAAGCTTCTAAAAATTGTCAACAAGTGGCAAATTCAATTTCTCCCTGGGTATCCTATATAAAACCTAGCTTCAAAATCTTTATCTTGGTACATATTATTTGTATAATAAATCTAAGATGATAGCATGTTATTTGGAAAGCTTATGATAAAATTTATGATGACACTTGATGAGCAACATATCGAACACAGGTCTAATCATAAGCCGGTCAATGAATATGAGTGTGATACACATCAATAAATTATTTTTGCAAACCCGTGAAAGTGATTTAGATCATAATAGCTTGAATCATATATTCACTTAGTACTTGCATTTGATTTACTATTTTATGCATTTTTATCATATTGCTAATAAAAAAGACTTGCTAACAATTGTTGATTTTTTTCCCCCAATACAACTTATATTTCATTTATTTTCATCAAGCATTATTTTTTAGAAGACAAACTCGCAACAATTATGTTTAAACTGTAACTAAAAAATAAAAATTAAAATATTTTATTGTGTAACAGGCCACATATTAGGAGGGACCAATTTACAGAAATACAAACAACCTGAAAATCACAATAGGAGGGCTCAAGAATATAATGCTCCATCTAAGAAAATTGAAAATAGAAGCGCCCACCATTAAGTCATTCATAACCAAAATAAATTTCTGAATTGGAAGGTCCAAATGAATGAGTTCTTAAAATGGTATGAAATAGATGATTGCTGAAGGATCGCTTCAGCTAAAATGAAGTTGATAGGCCAAGCCAAAAATTTCATGAAATATTATTTTGACAAAAGAATTAAAGCTTGGTAAGATTAACCTCACTACACTGGAAATGAAAGAGATGAACAGGTCTAAATATTGTTCAAGAAGCCATGAAAAAACTACACAAACAATTATTGGCAAGGAAAGAAAATCAGTAGGTTATTTAATGCATAACTATTCTTAAGTGGGACACCACCCAATTTCTTCATTATTTACATACCTGACACTAAATTTATAGTTTCTTTAATACCATCCAAAACTCTTCTAAACCCTCAGAAATACAACTCCATTAATCTTTATGTCCCTTCGCCTCACTTAGAATGTATTTGGGGTGGCAGCTGTTTTTCCAAGAAACAGTGTGACTTGCAGTCAGAAAGTTACTGTTGGAATTGCAGTCATTCCCTTTGGATAATCTGTTGTACTACAACTATTTATGATAAATAAATGTAAATTAACTAAATAACTGCAGTTATCCAAATAATTATAACAAAATAACAAAAACAGTTTCAACAGTACATAAACAAGTTAGGAGTTCAATTTCTCCAATACATCAATATTAAGTCATCACTTTGCACATGATATCACAATAGTAAAAAGTACAAATACAACCATTAATGCTATAATGAAATTCGTTTTCATGTCCAGACAATCAAATCTATAATATAATTTTTTATCCATAACATCTCCCTTGACTTGGTCGCTATTTGTAGAAAACTCCTATATCATTAGCCCATAAAAAAAACATGCAATTTTCACGCATCATATTTTTAAAATATCTCCTTAATGTATACAGAACACTGAGTTCCAGAATGATAGTATATAGCGCTTGAAGTATTTGATCATCTTGAACTTATTATTCCTGATATTATAATATCTTATTATTTTAATTGACAAATTAGACTTCATATACAATAAAATAAAATAAATATTAGATTTAAAAATCAAAAGAAAAAAAAAACACACAAGAAAAAATATGAATCTCTAAAATTATAATTTTGAAAATTAAAATATCAAAACATGGAAGAGAACCTAGATATCAACAAGTCCTCAATACATCTGATATAGTAAACATCAATCATAAAACACTGCAAAATATTAATTACATATACTCAATGAGTTCGCTAAAATATATGTAATCTTTTCTCTTAACTAGATCATCTCCCGAACACCTTTGCCATCCGATGCGTTGAAGTAAATTGCACCGAAGCCTTCCTCAAGCAATGATTGTTATGCCGGATGTTCGAGAATATCTACAGGTATGCATGTTGAATATTCATCTAAGACCTCGAAATCAATATCATCTTGAGATAGATGTCTCCATATAAAACTCTCAAGAGTTATCGTTGCAATAATTATATTGATACCAGAGTTAACCCAAACTACACTCGAAATGAAAATATTATTGTTAAAATTCAAGTTGATTACAATGACGACTCATCAAAATAGAAAATAAACAATAACAAATATGAAAAGGCACCCTAGGGCAACATCAAAGGGGATGAGTGATGGCTAGCTCGCAGGACATATGCTAGTAGGTGGTAGGTTGGATGTTGGCTAGTGGGGTGGTTGTAGCAGGGAAGGGCTGGAGTGGCTTGAGATAGCAGGTTAGAGGGCAGGGTGATGGCACCCCACCCTAGGGCAACATCAAAGGGGATGGGTGATGGCTAGCTCGCAGAAGATATGCTTGTAGGTGGTAGGTTGGATGTTGGCTAGTGGGGTGGTTGTAGCAGCTGGAGTGGCTTACGATAGCAAGTTAGGTGGCAGGTTAAGGAGTTATAAGGGTAACGACAAAGAAGGGAAGGTGTTCGGGGTGTGACGGCTAGAGAGCAGGGAATGTTCGTGCGTCGGTGAGGCTGACAGCAAACAAGAGAGGGGAAGTCGGAAGGATAACTATCCAAGCGAGAGCGACTTATAGTCGGAGCACCCCTCAAACCTTTGGTGAAGATCACCTCCGAGAAGTTATAATCGGAGCACCTTCTTGCCTCGAATACAACCCTAGATTGAGAAAACAATTGTCGAGGGCTAACTTGGATAGAAATTCAGCAAAAGCTAAAGCCTAAAACAATAAGCAATATATTTATAAATATGTAGGAGAGAAGAAAAAGGGGCATAGTTCCCGCCAAATAGCTAGTTGGTCGGTCCAGCCTCCATGCTGCACTAGCACCATACTGAACTGACTGATTCAACATGAAAGCCCCGTTTCAATCTCCCAGGGTTGGAAAACTTCGACCTTATTTGTCGAAGCTTTTGTCTGCCCATTGTTGTAACCTCTCGAGGCTAAATGCTCCTTGACTGCGGTCCGAAAAACATCTGGATCCCATTGGCGACTGCACCGTCCCTCAAGACAGCTTAGGGTCGTTCCCCATTTGCGAGCAAACAAATATATCAGTCTAATCTTCTGGGAGCTCACTACTGATCTAACTCATGCATGTGTGTCACGTATATACTGTTGAATACTCCCAAAATAGCCCAAGGTTGGCTCAACCTAATCTGAATTGAGGTTAATATGAGCCTCCTTGAATGTTGGTGGCCATGGTGGTAGGGTATCGATCTTGATGTCCTGAAATGTCCTCTGTCGTGATTGTCTCTTGTCTGGAATTGGTTTCTTAGTCGTATCATCCTCTGTTGCCACCAAAACTGGTCCCACCAATACTGCTTTGCTGGTAATGGCTCCTGTGATTTCGAGATCAACCGAAGGAAGGTTGATACACTTTCCCGTCAGTGAACAAGATGTTTCTGAATTCGTCATGCTGAGTCCTACGATCAAATTTCCACGGTCTCCCTAACAAAAGATGGCAGGTATCTAAGGGAACCACGTCTCACCACACCTGATACTGCAGTTGGCTTCTAATCGAGAATTCTACTAGGCACCTCTAATCAATGTTAGTCATGTTCTCTTTCTTCGACCACATTAGGGAATACGGTTGGGAATGCCTCTAAGTCATGAGACCCAATTTCTCTATCATTTGCGTAGATGTCACATTCTTGTTGTCCACTCCATCGATGAAGAGACTACATATCTTCCCTCTCACAGTGCAACAAGTGTAGAATATGTTGTGGTCAAGCCACTGCAGATCTCTAGTATCCTTAGTCTGTAGAACCCGTCGAACCACGAGCATCTCACCTTCATCGGGTGGGAGACGATACACCTCAACCTGTTCCTCAACTATCTCTTCTTGCTAACCTCCTCCACTGCGCTCTGCCAGTAAAAGATAACTCGACTCGTTGGGCAGCTGGAGGCGTGTGCCCAAATCTGTGGCATATGAAGCATTTTCTAGTTGGACTATAGAAGGCGTGCTCTGGGGGCGGCTCTGTCCTTCCCCAAAACAATTTGCTCAACTCCCAAAGAAGTGCTCTTGCTCATGACTCCAAGAGTGGGTGGGTTGCCTGACTGGTGGTGATTGTTTGCTCCATTTCTGCTATCTTTCCAATTTCAACACTAAGGTATAAACATCTTCGAGTGACCAATAGAACTGCAGATATAACATGTTGTTGATAACAGAGTTCAGGCCCCCCAGATAACGAGCTATGGTATTCCTCTAACTCGACCAAATCACACTTCATTTGCAACTGATCAAACTACATCATGAACTCCTCCACTGAAAGATCTCTCTGCTGTAGGTTGTGGAGTCTTAGAAAAATATCCTGGCGGTATTGAGGAGGTAGGTATTTTCTCTGCATCACCTTCTGCATCTTCTCCAACTTGGTAATCTTGTCATTGCCTTCTCTATTCTTCTGCCTCGACAAGTTTTCCCACGACAATGAGATGTTCTTTCTCAATTTGATAGCTAATAGTTTTACACGTTTATCCTCTGACACATCCTTATACTTGAAGATTAGCTCAACAGATTGCAACCAATCGAGAATGTCATATAGATCCAAACCTCTATCGAACTCTAGTAGATCCACTTTAATATCAAAATCCATGTGTCCTACATAAGTGGTCCGAAATGTGTCTCCTTGGTGGCATAGTTAGGGGTTGGGTATTGTGGTAGTAGAAAGGGTATTTAGTGTTAGGAAAAATAATTTTAGATTATGGTGAATGCTAGGAAATCCTAAGATAGGAATAGGGTTTGGCTAACTTTGATACCAATTGATACCAGAGTTAACCCAATCCACTCTCGAAACAAAAATAAGCCCAAGTTTTCCTAGGCCTGCCTCTGTCTTTCTTAACATAAGTTGTATTTAAAACATCTACTCTCCTAATCGGATAATCAGGTGGTCGACGTTTAATGTGACCAAACCATCTAAGGCGACTCTCTCTAATTTTATCCGTCTCCTAATCGATTGGCTGCAAACAGTCGAACAAAATTCGAGTATAAAGATATACCAGAGGACAAGCGAGTCAAGCTAGCTGCAATTAAACTAAATAGAATCTCTCCTTATGGTGGGAGAATCAATAATGGCAGAGGAGGGAAGGAAGTGAAAAGATAACTAAGTGGGAGAAAATGAAGGCAATGAAGAAAAAAATACATTCCACCGCAGTATCGCCAAGACATATTCCTAAAACTCCACAACTTGCAGCAATGAGACCTATCACTTGAGGAGTTCACGGCCCAATTCGACAACCTGCAGCTAAAGTGCGAGCTAACAAAGCCAGAGGAGCACACGATTGCCAGATATCGCTGAGGCCTAAAACCCGACATTAGCAATGTGGTACAACTACAGTCATATTGGACGTTGAGGAATGTCCAGACACTAGCCTTGAAGGTGGAGAGACAACAGAAGCAAAGCACGCAACAATTGTCGTTCAGACCATCACCTTCAATTAAGCAGTTACCTGCAAGTACTAAAGCCGACAAGGGTACCTCGAGAGGAAATAACAAAATTGGACAACGGACTAATAGGGCAGATTCAAGCAGGAAGAAGCAATAGAAAGGTAGTTCCTCCAATATAGTGCCAACCACGAAGTGTTTCCTGTGCCACGACTACAATCACGACTACAATCACGTAGCCTCCAACTGCCCAACAAGCCAAGTTGTCACACTCACGGATCAAGGCGGTGTTGAGGAAGTAATGAGAAATCATAGGAGAGTCCAGAAGAAGAGCTTTAGCTCCACGGAGACGAAGGAGAAGCACTAGTCATGTGGCGAATACTACAGTCCAATCCCGAGCAGGACCAATCTTGGCTAAGGCATAACATTTTCGCACCAAGTGCACTATCAACGGAAAGGTTTGCATCCTAATTATCGATAGTGAGAGCTGCGATAACATGGTGTCCACACGCATGGTAAAAAAGTTTGGATTGGACACAGAAGCATCCCCAGTCATATTCTCTCACTTGGTTGAAGAAGGGAAATGAGATACGTGTGGATCAGTAGTGCATAGTTGACTTCTCCATCGGAGACCAGTTACACGAACAAATATGGTGCGACAAGGTTCCTATGGACGCCTTCCACATTCTGTTAGGTAGGTCTTGGCAGTTTGATCGTAAAATTTAACACGATGGGTTCAAAAATACTTATTCTTTCAAGAATGATGGGAAACAAATAGTTTTATTACCTGCTAAGGATGCCAAAGACAAGGGAGATATAGAGATAGCATTAGTTCCTCGTACCACTTTCCTGCACTCGATCAGTGTGTTGCCCCTGTAACACTAGAATTAGTCCTCCTAGAAGGAAGCAAGAAAGAGATGTACCAGCACTGCTGCAACCATTGATACAAAACTTTCAGGATGTTATGTCCGACAACATACCAAATGACTAACGCCACTAAGGGACATTCAGCACACCATCAACCTTATACTAGGATTTGTACCAGCCTACAAATTAAGACCTACGAAGTCATAGAAAGTACCAGCCCAAGTTCAGTCACGACCCTAATGGTTCCCAGAAAGGATGAACCGTAGCGAATATGCATCGACAGTCGAGTCATCAATAAGATTACCATCAAATGTTGATTTCTCATAACCCACCTGGTTGATTTCTTTGACTTGCTAAATGGAGTCACTATCTTCTCTAAGATAGACTTGCGCAGTGGTATCACCAGATACGGATGAGGCCGGGAGATGAGTGGAAGGCAGCCTTCAAGACGCGGGACAGACTTTATGAGTGGATTGTTATCCTTTCAATCTGTCAAACGAGCCTAGCACTTTTATTAGATTAATGAGCCAGGTATTCCAACCTCACATTGGGAAGAAGTTTGTCGTTATCTATTTTGACGATATTCTAGTGTACAACCCGCCGGAGGAAAATCACTAGCATCAACTGAAGGCAATATTTGAGGCACTACGAGCCGAGCAACTATATGTCCATCTGAAGAAATGTCACTTCATGACAAGCCAGGTATGCTTTCTAAGTCACATCGTGTATAGTGTAGGCATTCGGATGGATCTCGTAAAGATAGAGACCATTATCAGCTGGGTTGTACAACAATCATTCACCGAGCTGAGGCAATTCTTGGGGCTGTCATCCTTCTATCGAAGATTTATCATAAACTTTAGCACTATCACCTCTCGTCTAACTGAACTTCTAAAGGGAAAGGAGTTTACTTGGACAGCTGCAGCCCATGTCAGTTTTGACACACTTAAAGAAAATGTAAATCAGGCACCTGTGCTAGCAATACCAGACTTCAACCAACTTTTTAAGGTAGAATGTGATGCCTCTGGTGGGTGGATCGGAGCGGTACTAAGCCAAGGACACCCCATCGTTTTTTCAGTGAGAAAGTGAATGAGTCCAGGAGGAAATACTCAACTTATGAGAAAGAATTATACGTCATCGGAAGAGCTCTGAAACACTGGAGTCATTACCTGTTGACAAATGAGTACACTATTTACATATCACGAGGCCCTAAAATTCCTCAATAGCCAGAACAAAGTAAAGAGACAACAAGCCACCTTGGTGGAATTTCTAGCTTCATTTAAGTTTGTACTAAAACACAAGGCAAAAAGCCAAAACCGAGTAGCAGATGCATTGAATAGTCGACACATATTGATCACATCCATACAGGCTCGAGTCGTGGGCTTCGAGGTCATAAAGGATCTATATGAAACAGATGAAGATTTCAAAAACATATGGGAGCAATGTCAAGAGAAGCCAGCAGGGCAATATTATCGCACAGATGGATACTTATTCCACCAGAGTCAGTTGTGCAATCTCCAGTGTTCACTGAGAGAGGCAATTGTCCAGGAAGGCCACAGTGGAGGTCTAGCAGGACATTTCGGCAGAGACAAAACTCTAGCCCTCAAAAGAGAACTTCTTTTTTTCCAAAACTAACAGGAGATGTAGAATGACGTGTCAAGCAATGCAGGATGTCATATGGCCAAGACAAAAGCTCAAAATACCAGATTATACACACCGATTCCACTACCAGAGGGAACGTGTGTGGATGTCAACATGGATTTCGTGCTAAGACTTCCAAGTACTCAAAGGAACAAGGATTCTGTAATGATTGTAGCAAATAGATTCTCCATGATGGCCCACTTTGTACCCTGTCACCGGACATTAGACGCCTCTCATATCGCTGATCTATATTTTAGGGAGATTGTAAGGCTGCATCAGATTCCCAAGATTGTCACCTCCGACAGAGACGTCAAATTCCTAAGCCACTTCTGGAGGACATTATGGGAAAAGCTCAACACCAAACTTCAATTTAGGCAGCACATTTACATACAGACGGACAACAAAAGTAGTAAACTAGAGCCTCGGTAATCTCCTGAGGTGTTTCGTGGGAAAAAAACATAAAACATTGGGATCCCGTCCTTGCCCAAGCCGAGTTCGCCTATAACTGCTCCATCAACCAAACTACAAGAAGAACTCACTTCGAGATTGTGCACGGGCACAATTCGCTCACGCCACTTAAATTGGTATCGCTCCTGCCATCTTCAGAAATCAGCAAGGATGCCACAAAACAAGTTCACGAAATCCAAAAGCTCCACGAAGAAGTTGAGAAGAAAATTGCTAGGCATAATCAAAAATACCAAGCACGGGCAAATAGATGCAGGAAGAAAGTAACGTTTCAGGAAGACGGCCTCGTATGGATTCGGTTAAAAACGGAGAGTTCCCACAAGATCATTCGGAAAGCTCAAGGCAAATAGACCTTTCAGAGTACTTCAGTAGTTGAACGATAATGCTTATAAGATTGACCTGACTGGAGACTACAACATTTCAGCTACATGCAACGTCACCGACTTACACCATACTCTGAAGAGCCTGAATCTCCAACCCCGGGAGACTAATGTGGGCGCTTGGAATGGCGCCCAAATTCAGCGCAAAACAATGCCTCGAGGAAGGGCACTTCGAAACTACGAGGGCCGAAGCCTAGCGAAACTACGCGAAGCGGGCAGGGACCCGCGATCTCGCGAAGGCGAGAGAACCTGCGGTAGGGGGAGGAATCGCGAATTCTCGTAGTTCAACGGGATCTTTTTTGGGAAGAGTGGTTTGGATTTTTCTTGTCTTTTCCACCCTTTTCCTCTTGTGTAGAAGTAGGAAGTTATAAATAGCTATCCCTGAGTGTGTGGAGGCAGTTCTACTAGAGTTGTCTCTAATCTCCTGTGTGAAGTCTCTTCCCTCTTGTTAGGGTTGTAACCAATGACAAGTGATGCTTCAATTGTATCCTGCTCCGAGGTGGTGTTGTAAACTTCAAACTCCTTCGCTACTGCTCACCGTCATCTTTTCCCTACCACTCCCCTAGCTGTAAATCACCCCCACATTCCTACTGCCACCTCTACTTCTTCCATGATCTCGTCATCCAATCCACCTATAAACAACCACACAATCCCCTACCTACCCAACCACTTATCGTTGTAAAATTCAAACTCGTTCACTACTACTCACTGACCCCTTTTCCCTATCACTCCCCTAGCTATCTATCACCCCCATATTCCTACTGCTACCCCTATTTCCTCCAGGATCTCGCCATCCAATCCACCTACAATCAACCACACAATCCCCTACCTACCCAATGACTGCTCACCCCACTGATGCCGCTAGCGCATTTGAATCTCTTCTTACAGCTCTAGCTAGGGATTCGTATATTATTGTATTTCTCTTTAGTTTGAGTCGTGTTGTATTACTATTTTTTATATTAATAAAAGTTTACCTTTTTTTTGTATTATGCCACGTTCTAATTAGTTCTGGTATCATGATCAAAATAGAAACTACTTAAAAACAGTCCCAAGCCATTATATTGATATTCTCAAATGGTTTATTATTTCTAAAATGATTAATTAACTCAATTATGAGCCATCAATTTACTATCATAATGATATTCTATTTTTTTTTCTTCGAAGGAGTGAATTCAAAGCTTCCTTAATATTTAATAGCATGTATATAACATATTAATCACAAATTCTACTTTTAAAGCTAGTTAATGCAGTATAAGAATACTCAAATTACATGTTTTAATTTGTTATATAACCATGTTGTATTAGCTAGTTATGCTTACATAAACTTTGGATTAGTAGCAAACATGACAATATTACACCTTGATGTTCAATTTCAATTAAATGATTGAAGAAATTTTTTAGACAATAATCCATACATGATTTTATACTTGAAAAAACCGTTGTCTGAAATAAAGAACTTTAAAAAAAAAAGGTGGGCTCGAAGTTCACTGCACTCAAGATAGGTTGATGAGTTTTATTCCAACCAACATATTTTAATACCAACTCCAACCAAATTGCCAATATCCTGAACTCCTATATATCAACAAACAAAAATTTATTTAATTTGCACACCACTTTTCATAAGAATAAACAATGTGATTTACAATCAAAACTTCAAATGCTCATTAGATTGGAAACAAAATATAGCAATATACATTTTATTTTTCATCAAGATATTGCACTGCAAAAATTATCGCACGGAGGTTTATTCATAAAAGATATTCAGAAAAGGAGGCAAGAAGGGGCAAAGTTATATACGCCTACCCATTCCTACAACTCTCCAATTGCCCAAACATCATGCACCGGGTTATCCTGTCCCTACTTAGGCTACTCATCATCTATAAAATGATATTATTTCACACATTCTAGGAATTAGATAAATAGAATAATGATCTAAGGAATTTACCTCGACTATGGAATCTTTCAACTTCTTATAAACGGATCCTTCTAATGCTCTCTCAGCAAGCTCATAAACGATAACATTTCCCTCAGGGCCATTAGTTTTCTCTTTCTGTAGAAATCTACAAGTTTTTTCAAGAAAAAAAAGAAAAAAAAAGATATGCAGTTTAATATCAAGCAGAAGATATCTGCATTAAATTTTAGTTGTAACCAAATAGAAGCCGACCTCTGTTGCACAAGCAAGTCCAATGTTTGCTTGGTGTTCCCAAAGACTGGATGGTTCTCATCACTCTCACTTAATCCCATCCGTCTTAAATGATGCCAGAGGTTCTCTGCGCATGGAATACTGAATTAGACTGAAAAAAGACCAAATGCAAATCTATCCATTTAAAGCGTTAACATCTATAAAACCCAAATGTCTTGAAAGTAAAATGGAGATAGAGCTGGAGAGTACAACTCAAAATAATCGGTATTTCAGTAAACTTAAACAAGAATAACCACAATAAGAATAACACAGCTATTTTAATACAGATAACTTTTCTATTTAATCAACTTGTTTATTTTATTTGAATAAGTAAAAAAAAGGAGTAGAAATTACACCAATTATAAACTAGAAAAATTAGCAATGAAAGATTAGACAGGACGGAGAGTGGCCAAAACTATAACTGATAGAAATTGATGCCAGAGCTGAAGGTCTTTCCCAGAATGGTAATGGGGCATTTACACACACCTTCAGGGATTTTACCACCAGCGAGATGAATGATGCTGATCACTACAAATGTAAACCCAGAAAGATGAGATGTCCCCTTGTCTTCAACAAATTTTTTGTAGATATCAGAAGGTAATTGGCTCTCAAGTATATAAGATTTTGTATCAGCAACACCTGAAAACATTTATATAATTAACAAATTGCTCTAACAATTCTTAACCTAAAGACTGCAAGAAAGTTCATTGGAAGTGATAGCAACGTCTAGGTGACAATCATGTAGTTGTTCAATAAGGAATGATACCAAGAGATATTGCATTGATTTTATCCAGAATAAGTTTTAAATGAAGTATTATTAAATTGGGGCATTTCTATACATACCACCCAATTCTTATGTATTTACATATCTAACACCAAAACTCTAATTATTATACCACCCAAGTCTTTTATATCACATAAAAAATACAACTATTTTTTATGCCTTCTCATGTATGGGAATGTGGCATCTATGTAAAAATTGAAGTTTACGTGTTAGATATGTAAATACAAAAGAATTGAGTGGTATGCATGTAAATCTTCCTATTAAATTTTATTGAACAAAAATAATTAAATGCAGTACGAAAATCTCACTCTGCTGAGAAGTGCGGCTTTGCCTGTTAGAGGAAGGACGTGAACGCTGAAGCTCTTTCATCTCATAGCCAAATATGAAAGAAAGCTTTTCTTTGGCCTCATTGATGATTAGTGTTGGAAGAGATCTTTGGTGATAGCTTTTAGTTATCAATTGGGTTATTTCTTCCCTCTTTATGGGGCATCCATTTCCTTGGTGGGTTCTAAAAAGAACATAACGGATAACTTCGGCAACCAGTTTGTCTTTTTCCTTTACAAGTATGAGACGGAAGAATTATGTAAATTAGCTTGCAGAGGAAATTAAAGAGGACTAGTTAATTAACAAAACCTCTTTAGAAATGTTGATTTGTGATAAATCTTCATTGCTTGCCATTCTGCAATAGTTCAGCGTAAACATGAGTTAGAGGAGATCCAAGAATGCGACTAAACTATAAAACAATTTAATATGTATAAAAATGATATCAATTTTTTAAAGGCTAATTTTAATAGTTTGCTGTTATAAATGAAAAGAGGAACCCACAGCCACTGCACTTTAATGCATTAATGCTCTTCCCAAGGTCGCAACATCAATATATGGCCAGGTTAACATAAAGCAGACTTCATATGGGATCACCGCAATTATGGAATAACCTATAAATCCAATGCAGACTGCATATGGTTCTTCTTATATGCAACTCTTATAAGAAATTTTTTTCCACAAATAGGTATTTATCCATTTAAAGCATTAACAAATATAAAACCTGTCAAATTTTACAGAATATACTTGCGTGCTTTTAGTAACAGGAAGAGAGGTATAAATAAATATTATAATATCTAAATAAAAGAAAGATATAAATTCAGAAATAGACCAACTAGTAAATACATAAATATGAAACGGAAATAAATGAAGCAAATAAAAACAAATAACAACTAGTGATAACTACAGCAGTACATAGTCTAATAATTAAAGCTAATAATTATAATACTCCCTCTCAAGTTGAAGCATATATGTCCATTATGTTTAACTTGGATTTGAAGTCATCAAACAATAGCTGGGAAAGATTCTTGGTAAGGATACCTGTTAATTGGCCATCAAATGGGACAATGGAATACAAATCTCCCCTGAATCGAGCTTCTCCTTAATAAAGTGTTTGTCAATCTCCAAATGCTTGGTCTGATCATGCTGGACCGAATTATGGGCAATACCAATGATTGTTTTATTATCACATAACAGCTGAAAAAAAACAGAGACTGACATACTCAATTCCCAAAGCATGATGTGTAACTAGAGAGCTTCACAGATACCCAAGAACATAGAGCAAACTCGGCTTCGGCACTGCTACGGGCCACAACTAATTGTTTTTTGCTTTTCACGTGATAAGATTTCCTCACAGGAATTAGCAATATCCTGAGGTGGATCACCGATTATGGATAGGGATTCTATGGACATATTGGAGATGGTGCTCATTAGGATCACGGATGAATTGACTCACAATACCTACTGCATAGCAAATGTCGAGGCGAGCATAAGCAAGGTAGATGAGTTTCAACACAAGCCGTTGGTAGTGAGTCTTGTTCACCAGAACCGTGTTCGGAACATCAGCTAATTTCTCATTGGGATCTATTGGGACTGCCACTGATTTGCAAATGAGAATGTTATTCTCTGTCAATAGATTAAGCACATATTTGCACTAAGACAATCAAATGCCTCAAAATGCCAGAGCAACTTCCATGCTTAAAAAGTACCAAACTGACCACAAGTTTTTTTTTATTTTAAATGAAGTAGAAAGAATATCTTTCAATGATTCCAATGCTGGTAGATCATCACCTGTGAGCAGAATATCGTCGACATGGACAATAAAAATAGCAATTTTGCCACTGGAGAATTGTCGAAACTAGAGAGTATGACCTGATCGGTCTTGTGAAAGACCATGACACATTACCACCGTTATGAACTTGCCAAACCAGGTCCTTGGGGATTGCTTCAGTTCGTATAAGGGCTTTCGCAATAGGCACACTTGTCCCGGGAGAACAACAGAGTCAAAGCTTGGAGGGAGGCACACTTAAACCTCCTATATGATATCCTCATTTAGGAAAGCATTTTTGTCATCCAGTTGGAGCAAAGGCTAGTCCAAATTCACAACAAGGGAAAGTAGGACTCAAATGGTGTTTAATTTAGCAATTGGAGCAAAAGTCCCCTCATAATCAACTCCGTATGTTCGTGAGTATCATTTGGCGACTAATTGTGTCTTATTGCGTTCAAAGGATTCATCATAGTTAAACTTGGTGTTAAAAATCCTGTGGCGGTGTACTGTTTCATTACTTGGAGGAAGGCCTGCAACATTCCCATGTATGATTCAGTTGAAGGACATTCATTTCATCCATTACTGCAGCTTTCCAGGACGGATCAGCTAATATTGTTTCAATAGTATATGAGACGTAATGATCTGTCATGGCAACAACAAACACTTTATAGGTCGGCGATACATTGTGGAAAGAAATATATTTTTCCATAGAATAAAGAAAACTTGCCTGATTACATACCTCAACAGAATAATTCACCTCCTCATTCAGAGTGGTGTCAATTCTAGGGATGTCGCTCGAAGCAGATTCCAGGTCTTGTAAAGAGGTAGCGGGCTCCAGAGTGGGATTGCGGTAAGTATAGACACAGAGAATGGGAGGAGGAGGTTCTGGTTGTTGGTAAGTGGTGGATCCAGAGGAACAGAGGGCTCTTCGGATATTGTGGTTAGAGAAATACCCACAGAGGTCGAATAAGGAATAGTATACAAGAAATAAAGTTCCTCCTCATTTGAGGCAATGATAGGAAAGTATGGGCACTTTCAAAGAAGGAAACATCTGCAATTACATAATTTATTTATAGTAGGATCAAGACACAGATAGTTTTTTTAAGTGGCAGAATATCTAAGAAAGACACATTTTATAGACCTTAGATAAAGCTTACTACGATTAGAAGCCGTGCATCAAAAAATATTGGACTAAAGAGTGGTGAAGGACCGATTGGTTGAGAACATTAAGATGACAAATGAAGTTCTAAAATTACTAACTTTTTGTGGGAATTATATTGATGTGATAGGTGGCAGTACGCACGGCGTCATTCCAAAATCATTTCGGGACATTAGATTGAAACATAATGGATTCGAGAAGGTGTCAATTTTTTCTCTTTGCTACTCAATTTTGTTGCGGAGAGTCCATACATGAGCTATGATGGATGATGTCCTTACTAAAAACTCACCAAAAATAAAATTAAAAAATTCACGGACATTGTCAGTTCAAAGGACTATAATTGAAGTTTTGAATTAGGTCAAAATGAAGAAGTGGAAGTTTTTAAAGGTGACAACAACTTCAATTTTTTTTTGTTAAGAAATAGACCTATGTCATTCGAGTGTTGCCATCAATTAACGTAAGGAGCCATCATTTATTAGTGTAGCTAGAAGTGCAAAAGGGTCGCCACAAGTCACCGTGAATAAGAGAAAAGAATGCGGAAGGCGAAGGATGAGATGGATAAGATAGCAAAATTTTTATTAATAAACATCGACGGATACAATTATTTTAAATACTGAAAACTGAGATGACCCAAACGATAATGCAACATAATAAGACATTCAGATGGTCAAGAAAAACTGCAGCTACTGGAAGAAGTGCCCTCATTCTTTGTGCGTCTCTTGGAAGAAGTAGAGCCCGACTACACTTTTAGCAGTTCCAATAATCCTCCCCGATCGACATCCTGAAAGACACAAACATCAGGAGAAAAATTAACAACGCAATCTATGTCATGTGTCAGTTTAAGAACATATAACAAATTACACTTCAGCAAAGGAACATGTAACACTAATTCTAGAGTTAGACCGGTTATTAATACAACTGATCTTTTAACAGCAATAGAGTTACAGAAGTCATCAACAATTTTAATTATATTTTCTAGAGCATGGATAATATGTTGAGAAAGTTTGAGAGCATTCGGTCGTGTGGTCCGTGACAATTGAATCAATGATCCATGTACTAGAAAAACAAGTGTGACATAGGAGTGATACATTGATGGACATGGGAGGTTGACGAGCTAGACGTGAACTGACAGGATCTGAGCAGTTTGATTAAGTGCTTCATCTGACTCTTAAGAGAGTCGAGTGATACCAGAGTGTTCCTTGTAGAAGCTGGTTGTAGCTTAGTAGATCCAGAGGTCGTTGTGAGACCTTTGGCAAAGAAGGATTTGGCTGAAGATTTATATGTATACAACACTTTTCTCAAGTATGATTGAGTTTGTGACAGTAATCACAAGTCAAACCAGTGACTCAAGGAAAGTTTGACAAGAGTCGAAAACTATTACTAGCCAAGGCAGATAATTTGATTGGGGTGGAAGTGTCGAGCATGACAATTCATCAGCTCTCTTCGCGTCAAATATCAATGAAAGCAGCACGGGCGGAAGAAAGGGAATTCCGACCAAGAATACGGCTCTGGACTTCATCAAGTTCTTTATTAAGACCATAGGAGTGATACATTGCTGAACATGGGAAGTTGACGAGCTGGACATGAACTGACTGGATCTGAGCAGTTTGATTAAGTGCTTCATCTGACTCTTAAGAGAGTCGAGTGATACCAGAGTGTTCCTTGTAGGAGCTGGTTGTAGCTTAGTAGATCCAGAGGTCGTTGTGAGACCTTTGGCAAAGAAGGATTTGGCTGAAGGTTTATATGTTGGTTTTTCAAGAAGTACACAACATTTTTCTCGAGTATGATTGAGTTTGTGACAGTAATCACAAGTCGAACCAGTGACTCAAGGAAGGTTCGACAAGAGTTGAAAACTATTACTAGCCAAGGCAAGTGTCGAGCATGACAATTCATCAGCTCTCTTCGCGTCAAATTTCAATGAAAGCAGCACGGGTGGAAGAAAGAGAATTCCGACCAAGAATACGGCCCGGACTTCATCAAGTTCTTTATTAAGACCAGTAAGAAATTAGAACATGCGAACTTTTTCTACAATTTTATGGAAGAGGAAAATATATGTCAGAGATTCCCTCGTGTAATCATAGTAGAGATCGCATTTCATACATAAAAGCACCAAATCATTATAACACTGGGTCACTATTCTTGATCTTGTTTTGCCTTGCAGATCTTCTTGGAAACCTCGTGAAGTTGGCTAGAGTTCTCTGCATCTAAGTAGGTATCCCGAACTACAGTCCATAAGGCACTAGCAAAAGGGAGAAACAAATAAGAACGTCCAATCGTAGTTTCCATGGAGTTAATCAGTCACGAAATGATCATGGAATTTTTAGCTTCCAACGTTTCATACACCATGTGAGTTTTAGGAGGTTCGCGAATCATGTTCGTGGAGCCAAATTTCTCGTGTCCCTTGACGACCAAAGACACGACTTGGGACTATTGGAGAAAATTAGATTCGTTCAATTTATCGGTGGTGAATAAGTTCATGTGATTTTTTGGTCCACCTGTCTGTGGAGGGATTAAGATCGGTGTCGACCCTCCGGTGGACTCAAGCACACCGTCAGAAAATGGCTCGGTGGTGGAAGAGTTCGCCATGATTCCAACCGAGCCAAATGTCATGTTGGGTTGCCCCCAGTGGCGAACCCGCATATTGCCGAGGGGAAGGGGAGGGGATTTGGTAATTTGCCCCAACCCACCCCCCCTAAATCTGTCACTCTGCCCCAATATGCCCCATGTGTAATGGTCCTGCAGCAGTGAGGCCCATGCATATTCATTTTAATTTTATATAATTGCAAATCATTTTTTTTTTACCTTAAAACATATCAAACACAATCAAATCAAACTGCATACCCAAGCTGCTCTTAATTGTCACGCCTTAGAGTTGTGATTTTTAATTTAAAGAAAAATCAAAATTTTTATTAAGGCCTCGTTAGAGCTGGTGTTGTCGTTGAAAAATTTTGGTTTGAAAGCTGCGGATAGAAAAACTCCATTAAAATGCTTCAGTACTAAAACGAAGTTTGAATAAAGGCTACGTTTGACGGTGAGGCGACGCACCAGGACGAAGTACGCGATCTAGAACACCAGAAAAGAGGGACCTCCTTACGACCTGAAGCCCGTTGGCCAAATGACCTCCCGATAATCTCTCGATGTTTTCCGCAACAGAAAGGAGGCGAGTCGTGCGGCCAAACGAGCCCTAAGAAATGTAGGACATAAGATAAACCTTAGCGACAACCTCAACTTTGATTTTTTTTTTTTTTTCTTTTTTTTTTTGGAGGAGTGGTGGGGTGGGGTGGGGTGGGTGGGGCGGTAGGGGCCATTTACATACAAACCACCCAATTTCTATACATTTACATATATAAAACATAAATTTTGCTTTGAATTATATAATAAGTTTGCCCCTTCTGAAAAATAAGGGTGTTTCCGCTCCTGGTTGCTGAGACATTAGAAGATCTTGGAGAAAAACAACCATGAAGAAACCCTAGAAAAAATAGTAGGGAGAATAAGCCGGTTGATAGGTCTCGATCCTATGAGGAGTGCGGCAAGCAACTGGTTCGGCAAACCAACAGTATCACAGTAAAACAGTAGGTGGGCAAGACACATCGAAATAAAGTAGCAGATGCGGTAAGGCAAGTAATGCGGAAAAGCAGCAATAGTGCAGGAAGAAGTGTCACGGCAAGTATCGCGATAAAACAATCGCGACATAGAAGGAAACACAGGGATAACCTGTAGTTGGCCGCCAGCTAGGGTAGAGGTTCTAGAGATAAAACTATGGATCTCATACCATGTCAAATTTCAGAGAATATAGCTGCAAACTTCTATTGATAAAAAAAGAGGTATAAATACATATTACAAAATAAAGAAAATATATACATTCAGAAATAAACCAACTAGGAAATATATAAATATGGAAACGAGAATAATGTAAATAAAAACAAATAACTATTAATAACTACAACTGTAATTAGACTAATAATTAGGCTAATAATTCTGACAAAACACAAATGTCTTTAAAGTAAAATAGAGATATAACTAGAGTACAATTGAAAATAACTGGTATTTCAGTGTAAACTTAAAAAATAATAACTATAATAAGAGTATGCAGCTATTTTAATAGAGACAACTTTTTTTATTTAATCAACTTATTTGTTTTATTTAAATAAGTACAAAAAAATAGTAGAAATTCCAACAATTATACAAGTAGATAAAATTAGCAATGAAGGATTGAACGGGATGAAGGGAGGGCCAAAAATATGACAGGTGGAAGTTGTTCAAAAAATTTTAATAAGAATATATTTAACTTCAGATGAGCACTAAAAAAAATTAATGAAATTTGAATATTTATAAAACTAGCCTCAAATAGTTAGGATAAGAATAGTGATGGTGATGATGAAGCATAATTTTCCTTTGAAAGTAACAAAGTAACAACATGTGCAAGGCATATAATAAAAATTGAGAAAGAATAAGGAAGCTGGAAGCATATGTCCTCGATATCTTAAGAACTGATTGTAGTCGTGTTTCTCATAAAAAATATGACAGTACTAAACAGGATGACAAAATTATAATTTACTCCAAAACAAATAAGATGGCAAAAATCAATAAAAATTACTCAATATATTGGAAGAATGGGGTAGACTGATTTGCCTGCAATCAATGAAAGCCAAAGATTATGATATGGTCAATTAGTAAAAGTAGTAGTGTCAATTTGGATTGATAGGATAAGCTCGGGTCTGATCTAATGACAAAGCCAACTCAAGTCGAATCGGACCTATCTAACACACTTATATATGGATAATGCAAGTATTTAGATCAACACAATCCAATCAACATGAATATTACCCATTTCACTTAACAAAATAAATGCTTATTTTAACAATATGTTTCAAGCTTTTTTTCAAAACTCAAACCCTGAAAGTAATTGGGTCAATTTTGACAACTTAATTTTTGGATTATCCAAATCAACTCAATTCAATTTTGACCACTCAATCAGATGCCTAAAAATGTTCGGCAACCGTCAACAGTTGCAGAAACTGTCGGAGTAATCCGGACAGTTGATCTCCCGTTTGACCAACAACAAAGGGCATACAAAAGGCAGTTGTTCGTCCCTCTCTAAACATCCCTCTCGGTGCACACAAGCACACTGACTCGTCTCGTGCTCGGCTCTGCGCTTGCTCAAAGGAAGTGATTCGGTGGTGAAACAAGTTCTACGGTCGGCCGCCATTTAGCAAGTATTTTCTCCCTTTCCTCTTAGTTTTAAGTGCTTAATTTAAGTGTTTAATTTAACTATTTCAGTAAATAAAAAAAAAAAGAGACAGAATCTAGTTTAGGTCAACTCAATAGTTTTGGATTAGGCTTGGGTTTGGGTTTGACTCGGGTCGACCCTAACCCCGTCCTAATCCTAATCCCTAAAATGATTTAACCAAAAACCTAAAATCTAACCAACATCTAACCCAACCACTCCTGAACAAACCTAAACCCGACCCAGCTCATGTCTAGCCCAACCTAACCCAGGTCTGACCAACCCAGACTTGACCCAATCTAGACCCGACCCAGCTCAGGTCTAGCCCAACTAACCCAAATCCTAAGACCTAACCCAGGTCTGACACAACCAAGACCTGACCCAACCTAGACTCGACCCAGCTCAGGTTTAGCCCAACCTAACCCAAATCCTAAAACCTAACCCTAAAAACTAACCTAGGTCTGAGCCAACCAAGAACTGATCCAAACTAGACCTAACCCAGCTGAGGTCTAACCCAACCCAACCCAACCTAAACCCTAAAAGCTAACAGGTCTAACCCAACCCAAACCTGACCCAACTAATACCCGACCCAGCTCGGGTCTAGCCCAACCTAACCCAAACTCTAGAACCTAACCCGAAAACCTAACTCAGGTCTGACACAACCCAAACCTGACCAAAAATAGACCCAACCCAGCTTAGGTCGAGCTCAACCTAACCCAAACCCTAAAACTTTAACTCAAGTCCGACCCGACCCAGACCTGACCCAACCCAGACCTGACCCAACCCAGACCTGAACTAGCTTAAGTGTAGCCCAACGTAACCCAAACCCTAAAACCTAACCCTGGCTGACCCAACCAAGATCTGACCCAACCTAGACCAGACTCAGCTCTGGCCTAGCCCAACATAACCCAAACCCTAAAACCTGACTCAGGTCTGACCCAACCCAGACCTGACCCAACCTAGAACCAGCCCAGCTCAGGCCCAACACAACCTAACCCAAACTCTAAAACCTAACCCAGGTCTGACCCAACTGAGACCTGATCCAATTTAGACCGACCCAGCTCGGGTCTAGTCCAATCTAATCCAAATAACCTGAAACACCCTGAAACCACCGAAATGACAAAAAATATCATGATACCACCCGAAATGCCCTGAAACTATCCAAAAGACCCAAAATACCCCGTAACCACCTAAATAACCAAAAACACCCCGAAACGACCCAAATGATCGAAAATATCCCGAAAAAATCCAAATAAACCCAAAAACCCCAAAATCACCGAAATGATTCAATATACCACCCCTCCCCCCCAAAATATCGTGAAACCACACAAATGATCCAAAATACCTTGAAACTATCCCAATAAATATCCCGAAAATACCTAAATGACCTGAAATACCCTAAAACTACGCGAATAAACCAAAACTCCCTAAAACACCCAAATGATCCAAAATACCCTGAAATTATCCAAATGACCTAAAACACAACAAAACCACTCAAATGATCTTAAACACCCTGAAACTACCAAATTGACCTGAAACACCCTGAAACTACCCAAATGGTCCAAACCAAACCCTATCCGGGTCAACCCAAGTCAATCGGTTCAAACCAAACCAAAACTACCCGAGCCAACCCAAGTTAACTCGGTTCGAACCAAATCAAATCCAAACCTACCCAGGTCAAACCAAGTTAACCTAGGCAAACCAAAATCAAATCTTAGCCTACCTAGGTCAACCCATGTGGACCCACGATAGACCTGAACTACCCTAAATCAGCCCGAGTCTAATCCAATGTTATATTATGTTCTATTAGGCAAGTATCCATGTTTTATTGTGTTATTTCATGTTTTGTTACTTATTGTATGCCTTTCATGTTCTATTGCATGTTTTATTATATTTTTCATGTTTAAAAACAAACAACAACAACAAAAAATGGAAAATAAAAATAAAAAACAAAAATAAAAGATGGAAGCTCATTCCAGGTGGTTTTCTTTTCGAACAAAAATATAAATATAACAAACTTCAAAACTTAGAAAAACTTGATTATCCAACATAACTGACAAGATCTAGGAATTGAAATAAAAGATTAATTACGTAGAACTTCAAATTACAATGAAAATACACCGAGATAAAGAATTGAAACAGAACCTACGTAGATCCGACATGAACCATAGGTTAGTTAACGTATCCACCATAACTTAAGGTCATATACTTACCCTAGTTATTCTAGGTATAGAAGCATGGGACAGTTTAGGTATCTAGAATTAAAGATTAGGAAATACAAAACACCTACCCCTTGAGACTAAAGGGAATACCTTAGAAGGATGTAACCCATGTTTACCGACGAAGCTATTTCAAACCTCATCGAGACTATGAATCCCTTGAGCTACGGCATTTAAGGGGAATTCCTGATCATGAGGCTGGTTATAGTTGACGGATACCGAGTTCTCAGAATGACAGAAAGTCATGGGCATCTTGACAGAGTAAATCATTCTTAGTGTCTAGGTTAGTCTACGTGTTAGACTTCTTTATAGAGTTTAGGTTCTACTTTCCATCTAAAAATATTTCCTATCTTACTATATAGTATAGGAGTTCTGATTAATTCATGTCTATCATTTTAAATATCACTGATTCACCTTGTAAAACCTATGTAATTAGTTTAAAGAGCATTTCAATTAATTTAAAACTATCTCCGGGATATGAGACATACTTTACTGGATAATCAAACCATTTGAGCCCAAATCCTTTAAATCATTTCATAATTCGACTCATTAAATTAATCGAGACTTTTCTTTAGGGTTTATGACCTTAATGATGTAATAAACTATTAGGGTTTGCCCTCGTAGAAAGTAAAGCCCCAGATCATAAACACATGAGGTAAGGGAAAAAACTCTGGTTCAGTAGACCGAAAGAAGGCTTCCATCATGCGGGTGGTTAGGTCCATTTCTAAGGTAATATTTTGTTTTCTTCTAAAGGACATATTACTCTTCGAAATATCGTGCTCGATCATCTAGATAGAATGTGAACCGAAAAGCATTGTGGTGTTGACGAACAAAAATTTCCCCACCAATATCTCCATGTACAACTCTTCCTTCAGATCCTCGTTCAACATGGTTTTTCATGTCAAGTTGATCCAATTCACATTCATTATTAACTGTTATTAAAAAAAAAAAAAACTACGATAGTAATAAGTTTGACAACTAGTGTGAAGATTTCTTGATAATCAATTTTATAGGCATACGGGAAGTCTTTAGCAAAAAGTTTAGCTTTGAATCTCTCAACACTCCCATCAGCTTTATATTTTATGTTGAACACTCATTTGAATCCCATTGGCTTCTTATCTTAAGGAAGTTTAGTAATAGTCCAAGTGTCATTATGCTTTAATTTTTTAAGTTCGTTTTCCACTATTTTCCTCCATTCTTAATTTTAAAGAGCTTCCTGAATAAATTTAGGAATTTGCACATTATCAATGTTATAAATAAACACTTTATAGGCCGAGTATAGCTTTCCATAACCTACATACTCTTGACTTGGGTATCTCGTAGAGATTTTCTTGTCATCAGCACCATAAGAGAGATAACTCATGAGTACTAAACTCCTCACCCGAAATTTTAGGTGAATGTGAACTCAGGTTTTAGTTGAAACAGTTTTGTCTTTACAAGTTGTCTTCCACCTGCCCAAGATTGTTCTTCTTCCTGGTATACACACAAAATTCTTTATTGTGGACTTCAGGTTGGGTTAGTTGCATGTTCTTAATAATAGCAGAAGAACCGGGTGGAAGAGTAGGAAGAGAAGTGTGTGAGTTTGTTGTGTATGTGTCATCTAGTGCATCCCAAAATTGATCTTTGCTCGCACTCTCCCCTTAAACATCAAATTTGGGACAATAAAATAAATTTTTAATAAATGTGACATCCGTGAAGTTGTATTTTGAGGTAACAGGAGAGTGACACTTATATCCCTTTTTGTTAGAAGCATGTCCAAAGAAAATATTTTTGATAGATTTAGGGTCAAGTTTGGTACGGATTAGAGAATTAATTTAAACAGAAGATACACATTCAAAGGTTTCAAGTGGTATAATAAGAGAAAAAATTATGATGTGTGGATAGGTAACCATCAAAATATGAGGTGTGTTGAAGTTAAGTACCTTGCTAGACATTCGATTGATAAGATGTGTTGCGGTAAGAACTATTTCACCCAAAAATACTTTGGAACTTGATGATAAATCATAATTGAGCAAGATACCACAAGTAAATGCATATTTTTCCCTCTCTGTTATTCCATTTTATTGTGGGATATCAATACATGAACTCACATGTATGATTTTATTTTCGAAAAATAAAACCCAAGAATGGGATTGAAATATTTTGTTGCATTATCAATTTGAGAATTTGAATTTTATATTGAAATTGAATTTGTATCGTCATTGAAAGTTTGAAAATTTTGGGATGTTTCAGATTTTTCCTTCATTAGAAATACACAAGTAGTTCTAATATGACTATCAATAAATGAGACAAACCATATACCTCACTAAGAGTTTTCACCTTTAAGGCTCCCCAAATATCACTATGAATAATGAAAAAAATGAAGTGAGAGTATATACTGAGTCATGGTATAATTATTTTTAGTACGTTTGGCAAGTTGAAATTTTTTACTATGAAAAAATTAGGTTTTTATTGAGAAACAAATATTGATACAACTTAGCTACATAATTGAAATTATGATGACCTAGACGACAGTGTCATGACATAACTTATTTTTCAACATATATAGACTCAACATACTCAAAAATTTTAGGGACATGAAAGTCCAATCAATTGTGTTTAGAGAGAGATTTTACTTAATGAGGTATAAGCATTGGTGCATTTCAACACAACCAATCACTTTCCTCGATTCCACGGCTTAAAATTCACAAGAGTTTACATGAAATTTAGTTATATATTTCATATCGAGTAAATTTACAGATTGAAATCAAATTGCAGTCCAATTGTGGAACATATAAGACGAAGGAAAGAGTAATATCCGGAGAGCGATTCACATCTTCTTTCACAGCAATGTTTAAGTGTGTTCCGTCAGCAAGTCTTACCGATCTAGATGTAGAAGTCTCCTAATAGTTGAATAGAGCATGCATGTCAATTATCATGTGATCTGAGACTCATAAATCTATTATCCAAGTTTAAAATCTCACATTACTAACAAGATGGAAGAAGAATATATGACATTGGTGTGTCACGGGGTTGGTGTCTTGCTCTGAAGTACCTCCAAGTTGTTTCTTCGGTACTTAAAATTGTTCTTTGGTGAATAATTCCTTCGATCCTTCGGATGTTGTAGCAGCATTTGTCTACTTCTCTTGATCCTTCCTTCCCTACCCGGGTTTTCAATTAGTAGCTTTCCACAGAGTTAATAATATTTGTCTTTGATATACCTATTCTTCTTACAATAATCACATGTGGGGTTGATTCAAAGCTTTTATGCAATGTAGAATTTACTTAGGGAGATTTTTTTTTTTCATTATTACAAACTTATCAAACATATCTCACCTAAACATAAAATTGGAAGGGAATAAACCAATCAAAAGATTTCTAAGATACCCAATCAAATCCTCAAATATTTGGAAGTGCGTTCAGCCCACAGAGAGGAAAATATCGAAATAACCAAATATTCTCGGTTTTCCACAAAAACAATATTGAAGAGGCTTGCAAGTCAGTAATTTATAACCATTGATATGCGTAATCATTCAAAAATAGCCATGTTCTAAGCAGTTAACAACTCCAAATAGAATATATATGTATATAATAACCAGCAAATAGTGGATTCCGAATAATGACCTTTAAATAGAATGAACTTAGTGAGATTAAAAATAAACTGTTTTCCTGCGAAAATCAACTCGAACATGAATGTAGTCCTTCTCATTATTACATCCTAATAGCAAGCCTTCCATCAAACGCAGGTATGAAACTTTCTTATCGTACAAATTTATGATTAAAATGGTGAAGTTTATTTAATTAATCTAGGATTTCTCTAGCTATGTTTCGGGTAAGAAGAGGAAGAAGTGAATGTGATTAAAACCCCTAATCCAGCGATCAGCCTTGTTGGATAACTCAAATACAGCAGCATCCTGTTAAGCCTGGGATTTGAGCAGCAAAAAGGCAACTTTAAATCCTTCAGGTTCTTAAAACCCGTTTTTGCTCCGTTTTCCCTTTTATCCAGGATTTAGTGAACCCCGCTAGAAGATGGATTTACCGTATTTAGAGGAGATGAAGATCGCGAAGGCGGGTGGGAGGACGGGGGAGAAAGACGAGGGTTACCTTCCTCGATGGTTTCGGGTAGAAGCGGAGCTGAAGGAGGAGAAATATGAGAGTTTTGGACGTCTTCGTACGCCGCGATCCCGTCGTTGCCTTCCCAGCTAGCTTTAGTTGCGACTGTACGGCGAGTGTTCCGGTCACCAGGGCGAAGCTGAATGTAAGCGATGGTTTCGGGTGACCGCGAGTCGGGGTACGGACGTTTGCGGGGTTTCGAGCACGGGAGGGCAGGGATACATAGGCTTCTGGATTAAATTAACTTATTAAGTAAGTTTTAAATAATTTAATGGATTTATAGTTAATAAATAATTAGCTTGTTATATTAATATAAATTAAATTACATATTAATTTTATCATTGTAATAAATGTTAAATAATGATTATTTATTTTAATAAAAATAAATCAATTATTAATTTTTTGATATTAAATTATTGCTTTGATAAATAATTAATTTACTAAAATTCTTAGTGATTTAATTAGTTGATGAATATTTATTTATTTATTACCATATTTAAAAATAAAATTTAAATTTAAATTTATTAGATTTAATAATTTCGTCATTAAAATATAATATTTAATTTATATTCAAATAATAACCATAAATATTAAAATAAATTATCAAATAATTTTGTAGGATTTAATCAAATTTAACATCCATTATACCAAATATTTTTTAAGATTTAAATGGGATGTCTTGACAGCATGCATTATTGTTATTAATACATTGAAATAATGTAACCTGGTTATTAGTTTAATTTATTATAAGACAGTTATGAGATACTAGAACCCCAATTGTTCTCACTTTAATTTGGGATGTTGTTGTATTGGCAATAAATAGTGTACTTGATGTTTTGATGATATCCGCATCACAATAAATGTTCATGTGATGAATAAGATGAGTTGGCGCTTCCACAGCTGAGAAATGCTTTCCAAGGCCGAAGAAAAGCTGCTGAGACCTTAAGAGATTTCCTGACGATGAGAAGAATTCTTGAAATTGAGTATGACTTTCTCAAGAACTGGAAAAAATCATGAAACAATGTTGGTATGGATGTTGTGTCTCATGAAGTACCAATAAGAAGCAGCAAATAATCATGAAAATAAAAAAAGACGCTCTCTAAAACATCTGGTTAGCTTTTCATATAAATAATTTTGTTATCCAAATTTTTTCGCATATTACAAAACTCACACACGAACACACATAAAACACTATACACACACACACACACATTGTTTTTTGAGAAGCCCGAAGGCAATTTTATTAAGAAAGAGTGAAAGTACGAAAAAGTAGATCCAATCTCCAAAATAAACAAAAATCAAAACTCCAAATTGCGGAAATCAAAAATTGCAAAAACAAAGTTAAGTTACATACTAATATTAATGATAAGCCTATCGAGGTAGGAAAAACAAGAAAAATAAGAAACTTATTGTCCTTGTATAGCCCAATGAAAAGCCAACACATATAGCAAATCGAAGCTTTGTTCCAGTCCAAAAGAGAGGTGTTCCGGGAAATCAACTTTGCCAATGAAGAAGTGCCAAACCAGTCCAACCAAAGCAGACGGGGGTGGCAAGTACCATCCAGATTACATCCAAGAAGGAAAAGCAAAACATGAGAGAGGTATACTATTAAATTTTTTTATATTAAATTACTGCTTGATAAATAATTAATTTACTAAAATTCTTATTGATATTTAATTAGTTGATGAATATTTATTTATTTATTGCCATATTTAAAAATAAAATTTAAATTTAAATTTATTAGATTTAATAATTTCGTCATTAAAATATAATATTTAATTTATATTCAAATAATAACCATAAATATTAAAATAAATTATCAAATAATTTTGTAGGATTTAATCAAATTTAACATCCATCATACCAAATATTTTTTTAAGATTTAAATAGGATGTCTTGACGACATGCATTATTGTCATTAATACATTGACATAACGTAACTTTGTTATTAGTTTTAATTTATTATAAAACAGTTATGAGATACTAGAACCCCAATTGTTCTCGCTTTAATTTGGGACGTTATTGTGGTGGCAATAAATAGTATACTTGATATTTTGATGATATCTGCATCACAATAAATGTTCATGTGATGAATAACCAAAGGTTGAGATGAGTTGGGTCTATTTGAGGTGGCGCTTCCACGGCTGAGAAATGCTTTCCAAGGCCCAAGAAAAGCTGTTGAGACCTTAAGAGATTTCCTGACAATGAGAAGAATTCTTGAAATTGAGAATGACTTTCTCAAGAACCGGAAAAAATCATGAAACAGTGTCGGTATGGATGTTTTATCTCGTGAAATACCAATAAGAAGCAGCAAATAATCATGAAAATCAAAAAAGACTCTCTCTAAAACATCTGGTTAGCTTTTCATATAAATAATATTGTTATCCAAATTTTTTCGCATATTACAAAGCTCACACACGGACACACATAAAACACTACACACACACACACACACATTGTTTTTCGAGAAGCCCGAAGGCAATTTTATTAAGAAAGAGTGAAAGTAAGAAAAAGTATATCCAATCTCCAAAATAAACAAAAATAAAAACTCCAAATTGCGGAAATCAAAAATTGCAAAAACAAAGTTAAGTTACATACTAATATTAAGGATAAGCCTATCGTGGTAGGAAAAACAAGAAAAAAAAGAAACTTATCGTCCATGTATAGCCCAATGAAAAGCCAACACATATAGCAAATCGAAGCTTTGTTCCGGTCCAAAAGAGAGGTGTTCCAGGAAATCAACTTTGCCAATGAAGACGTGCCAAACCAGTCCAACTAAAGCAGGCGGGAGTGGCAAGTACCATCTAGATTACATCCAAGAAGGCAAATGCCAAACATGAGAGAGGTATACTATAAAATCTTGGTGAGACCAATGGGACGAGAGAGCACCAAAGTTCAAGCAATGCTAGAAAACAATGCATTGAGGTGTAGAAAAGCTTCCAATTAGTGTCGTTTGTAAAACCCGAGAAGAGTTGAAATAGCATAAATTACGACAACCAACAAAATCAAAAGAGGCTAAATTAGCTTCAAATATAAGAAATATCCATAAAATCACCAGACGGTAATAATTTGAGCTCCGTGGGAGGAGTACACCGATTTCCACAACCAAATGTCCTCTCTTTGCCAGCCAATCAACAAGTGAGTTCACCTATCTATAATAAAACTCAAATTGATACTAAACATATGTATATCAATAATATTTCAAATCTTGTTAAGATAAGATATTAAGTTCCAAATAGACCTTTTTTGTTTAGAGATAACTTCTATTATCAGCGTAGAATATGTTTCCGCCACTAATTTGGTTCAGTTAAAAGGTACTGTAATAATAACAGCTAGCATAATTGCCCAACATTCTTTCTCAATAGGAGAAGAAGCACAAACATGAGAGTAAAAATAACATAAACATTGCCCAAAGTGATTCTATTATATTTATATAAATTTATTTAGTTATTTATTTATTTATTTATATGTGTATGTATATATGCCAGTTTTTGAAATATAGGAGTATTCTATTATTTGAATTTATTGTGATGACTATTTCATTGATGTTGCCTTAAATGCTTGCTTTTTCCCCTGCTCTTCGGTGTTCATTGATATCTTGCTTTATATCCTAATTTATTTTGGCTGCTTAAGCCAAGAGCCACGTGGAATACTTCATAAAAAATTTCAGTACTTATTAGTACTCAACACCACTTACAGAACAGAGGTGTGTTTATGATTTCAATATTATAAAATTGGAAATATGCCTTTAAAATTTTGAAGGCGGAATAAATAAAAATCAAGCCTCTTGAAGAGAGAGAAATGCTTCTTTCCAAAAGCAGTGATAAATTAGTGGAGGATGGTGAACTTCCCCACAAACTTTTGAGCTTACTACAAGTATATAGCATAACATATTAAGGACCACTTTTATATTATCAATGCTGATTTGGACCTTCAATCAACAACATCGAACCTAAGTATTTTTATTATAAGTTGTGTTATGCAAAGAGTTGATATTATATATCATATCCTTATATATAAAATAATATCCCATTTAGGAGAACAAGGCGATCTTCCTCTCCCTGACTATTGATAAGGAGGTCATAAGCTTATATTTCTATATCCTTATTCTTCTATTACATAAATATTGTATATATGCATTTTATAAATAGCACTAGCCTTCAGATTTAAGGGCATATATAGGAAGTAAGACGTCGCATTCATGTTCGTTTGTTCGATGATGGTGTGTCGGTCCACAAGGGAACGACACAGAGACTTTTTGTCTAAACCCATCCGCAGATTTGCTCCATCCTTCGATCAACCTACTTTATTCAGTTAGATGTAGTGATATTCTCCGCTCGACCTAATGTGGAGTTGTCCTTCGTTCAGCTTGGTGTGTATTGATTCTTCGTTCGACTGTTTGTTTCGGTCGGACCGATAGAAGGGAACAAATTGCTAGGATATTGGGATACTTTATTCTTTGACTTGACATCAACTTTTATTTCAACAAAATAAATCAACATTCGACTGATCTCTGTATGGTTTGACCGTGAGTTCCACTTCATCTGCCACATATATGAATCTTTCTTTGAGATTCATGCAGTTAAGAATCCTGTTATACAATGTCACGATAAATTAGATCCAATATACATTTCTATTGTGATAAAAACAGAATTTTCAAGTGTACATTAATCGTTTCATTAACTAATTTCACATTGCTCATGAAGTTACATCTATTATGCATTCATGTTAAATTTTAGCTTTTGTATTGCCATAACTCTAATATTTTGTTGCAGTGATTATATTTATTTTGTTGTATCAATCTTATAATTTGATTGTGTTATAATTTGTGTAAATTATGATCAAACAATCTATAAATCATGATCAAATAAGTCTTGAATCATAATATAATAATATTCGATTTACAATTAATTTATTTTTGAATAATTATCATATTAATACTAACATCTTTAATCATGATTCAACAATCTTCAAATTTATATTAAATTATTTTAAAATAATATTCGAGTTTTGCCAAAGCTATAATAATAACTACTAGTAGCTTTCTGAAAATACAAGGCTCGAGATGGCGCTCATGTTTAAAAGAGAAGCTATATTTCGCTTTTATGATTTGTTGGAGGCCCCTTCCAAAGCCATTGAACCTTATCTGATCCCCTCTTTACCTTGATTGCATAAACCATGTACCAGAAATTACAGCTTGAGAAGCTTAAGCGCTTAATTCCATGCAGTTTTCTTTCCGGAAATGGAATATA
Source organism: Papilionanthe hookeriana x Papilionanthe teres (assembly GCA_022702705.1). Taxonomy (NCBI): domain Eukaryota; kingdom Viridiplantae; phylum Streptophyta; class Magnoliopsida; order Asparagales; family Orchidaceae; genus Papilionanthe; species Papilionanthe hookeriana x Papilionanthe teres. The sequence continues at coordinate 66,547,680 of CM040425.1, read as the reverse complement.
CTGATCCAAAGCTCCACCCGAGGTGGGTTTTTCTTAGAATCTCTTGATCTCTACTCCTCATTGCTAAAATCTGGTTGTCATGGCGATCACCTTACCTTTACATTCGTGGTAAAGGCATGCGCTCAGCTGGCTTCCCTATGGTCAGGCAGAAAAGTTCATTCGCATGTAATCTCACTTGGTTTCCAATCTGACGTCTTTGTCCAAACTTCTCTTTTGGATATGTATTCCAAATGCTCTTCCTTGGCGGAGGCACGCAAGTTGTTTGATGAAATGCCACTCAAAACTGTGGTTTCCTGGAACTCTATAATCTCTGCTTATGCTAAGGATTTCTATACACAGGAGTCATTTCGGTTTTTCAATGAAATGCGCTTTTCTTGTCTCACGCCAACCTCAAGCACTTGCGTTAGCCTTGTATCAGGGTGCTTTTGCTCAACCTCTTCCTTACAACAAGGTATGTCGGTCCATTGTTTTGGTATTAAACTTGGGTTCAATTCAGATATGCTCCTCTTGAACTCAATTTTGGGTATGTATGTAAGGTTTAATTCGATTGATGATGCAAGATACCTTTTTTATTCAATGATTGAAAGATCAGCTATCACTTACACCATAATCATTGGTGGTTATGCAAAAATTGGAGATTTTTGTAAAATGTTCAATCTCTTCAATCAAATGCGCTTGAATCGAGTAAGTTTGGATGCTATTGTGTTTGTCATTCTCATTTCTTCCTATGCTATGTTTGGAAGATCGTTGATCGCATCCTCTGTGCTTTCTCTTTTGATCAGAAGCGGTTTGGATTCTGAACCAGACGTGGCAGCTTCAGTAGTTAATATGTTTGCTAAATGTGGTGATATAATTTCTGCTCGGAAGTTTTTTGATCCTCTCATTAAGAAGGATGTCCTCCTTTGGACTTCAATAATTGGTGGTTATGTTCAAGTTGGGCTTCCAAGGACAGCATTAGATCTCTTTGAGAATATGTTAACTACAAATTTGTTACCAAACAAAATAACAATCATCACTATACTATCAGCTTGTGCCAGCATTGGTTCCCTCTCTGCTGCTGAGAAAATTATTGCTCATATTGATGCCCGGTGGCTTAAATCAGACTTGCAAATCCAAACATCATTGATCCACATGTATAGTGCGTGTGGGAGTTTAGAGAGAGCTGAAGAAATATTCATTACTCTTTCTCATAAGGACTTGACAGCATGGAGCTCCATGATAAATTGCTACGCTTTTAATGGCATGGGAGAACAAGCACTGGCTCTGTTTAAGGAGATGCTGAAGGACGAAAACATTGAACCAGACGCAGTAGTTTTTACTGATGTTTTGTCAGCATGTAGCCATTCTGGTTTGGTTGAGGCTGGTTTGAAATGCTTCACAAGCATGCAGCAGGAATATGGTATTCAGCCAAGCAAAGAGCATTACTCATGTGTGGTGGATCTTTTGAGCAGAGCGGGGCACTTTGATTCATCTTTGGAATTCATTCGTCGCGTGCCGGTAGAATTAAGAAGTCACTTATGGTCTCCTTTTCTCAGCGCATTAAGAGCTATTGGCAGTGTTCGTCAGGAAAACATTTTGCCCAAGAAATCAGAGGTGGAGAATGAGGGAACAGGGAACCAGGTATTACTCGCTGGCATATCTGCTTGTTTAGGGAAGTGGGAAGAGGCTAGAGATTTCAGAATATTAATAGACAAGAGAGGGTTGAGTAAGGAAGCTGGATTGAGTAGAACTGAGTTTTATGCCTGAATAACCTACCTAAATGTTGATTGTACAGCACAATGGATATTTTTCTTACTAATTTATTTATGTTTGCATAGTCAGTGAGGTAAACTGTGCTTTGTTTTAGGTTGGCTAGTATGTTAAAGGTAGACCTGCTTTTATTTCATCTTAATGATTGGCCTCATAGGTATATGTGCTCCTGTAGCAGATCATTAATCTTACCCACCTTAATACACAATTATCTAAGCATGGTGAGAATCGTTGATTTCTGCCTTTAGATATCTACACTTATAGTATATGCATCTGTGTTGCAAAGATGTGTAATTTCCTTACGTCTGGTTATATACAGTAGATCTATGTGTTTTCTATAATATATTGGATATGATTCGGGTGATGTAATAATATAAGTTACTGATGTATGGTTTTCCTATGATGTGCATACGTGATGTGATAAGGCTATAGTGATGTGATATACATGATATGGATATTTATCTTGTAGGAGACTTAGGGAGGCAAGGCCTAGGAGATGGGTAGTTAAGATTGAGGCCCTTGTTATTGGGTATTTTATTTCTATTTTTGTATGTTTTAGTATGACATGCCTACTTATGATGTGATGAATGCTGGGCTTATTATGATTATTTTTAGGTTTCTCTACATTAATTAATCAATTAAACCAAATAAAAATTGGCATGTCTTGTCTATAGTCGAACTTAGATAGTGGTTGAGCGGTTGGCTCATCATTTTGGGGTATAGATGAATGGCCATCATTACCAATGGACCCTAGCTAAATTTCATACTGCACTAGTTGACGTGGGAAGGTGATGTGGATCGCGTAAATGTCAATATTTTTTATGTTAAAATTGGATATGATGTCGCAAATAATATGATTTCTCGAAGATAAAAATACTATTCGACAATCGATTGAAGCGAAAACAAACAATTTTGGGGATATATGTTAGAGATTATTTCCGTCTAATTTGGATAGAATAAGATTTATTTTACTAAAGAGTATAAGTTTCTAAAGGGTATGCCTTTGTAGTTAAATACAGTCTAAGGGATGTCATGCTTTTAATGATTGAAGTTTTGGCGATCATGTATCTATAGATTTTCGGCATCGATTTTTCAAAAATATTCTTTTTGAAAATTCAATTAGGGAATGATTAAGTTTTGAACAATTCCTATTAGATGCTAAGGGAGGAACAATAAGAAGCTTAATGATACCAGCACTATCTTAAAATTGGCATTTATATTTTAAATTTGTATTTATAACTTATAAACCTGTGGCACAAACGTAGCAATGAGAGAAGAGCTGCCTCAGATCCTATAGTTGAAGTGGGTGTTGCCTGTAGGGTGGGGAATGTTAACCTATATATCTATTTTAAAAGATGATTAGATCGAACGTAATGAAAATAGAGAACAATAATTGCAATGTCATATAATTTGATTTGAAAGTATTTCAATTACGTTCGAAGTATCTTGAAACATCTCATAATTTCATGCTTGCAGAATGGATGAGACCTTTTGACGAAGATGCAATGATGCGTTGATCAAATCTAAATCACTTCAATCATCTTTGAAGTTGTCCAGATTATGCTTGTTCATAAAATTAACTACATGAACATATTTGGAGCTTCAAAATTACACATGAAGGGACATTCAATGATCGATACAGTCTAGCATAGGCAAAACGACAAAATATCAGTACGACCCATATAAATTTTAATCAAGATCACCTCAATGGCCATCAAATTTTCTCAAATGAGCTCCATTTATAAAATGAAATGCACCAGCGCATTTGAAACATCAAAATTACCTTCAATAAATATTAATATTGGTGTATTTTTTGTTTGACACACGCGCACGTACACACACACACAAATCTTATGAGTGTAGATTGATTTGGTGAGCAGCGTGACAGAGCACCCAACGCCTATGCGTCAGGTTGTGGGTGCTTGAGCGCCTTGGGTGCTGCTCGAACAGAGAAGCCGACGCCTATGCATCGTCTTTGGGTGCATTTGCGCCCACTATTTGTGATGACACTATTTGATTCCAGTGGCATTCGCACTTATGTGCCAACTTTTGGGCGCCTAAGCGCCCCACTTAGGCGCAACGAACAAAGACGCTGACACTTATGCGCCAACCAATTGATGCATATGCGTCAGAGGCGGTTTCAAGCAAAATTTGGTTTTTATTCCCAATTTTGAGCTGCATAAGAAGATGTTCCTGTGCTAGTTTCTTTGACAAGTTCTAGGTGAAGGAGATAAGTGTCAGAGAGGAGGATTTTTGGGATCTAGGCGTATGTTTTTTTGCGTCGGATTAGATCAAGAAAGGTTTGTAGCGAGTACCATAAGTTTCCTTGTGTTTAAAGAGGAAACATGTGTGAGTTATTTATAAAAGCATTCTAAATTTATAGTGGAAATTTCCGGCGGCGTGGCTCTGCTGTTTTTTTCCCTTCCTTAGGTTTTTCCGCGTAAAATCCTCCTGTGCTTTTCTAGTTGTTTTGATTGTGCATTATATTTAAATTTTAGTTCCTGTTTTGTTGAATTGGTGTGATCTTGTTATTCTACAGTGTGATTTAGTTTCTAATTGATCCTAAGCCCCGATAACATTGGAAATTTTTCTTGGAGAATCTTATCAAACTGGCATCAGAGCGGGCTTTGATTCGAGAGGGATCAATGGCCGAAGAAGCAAGGTTCAAGGTGGAGAAATTCAGTGGGACAAACTACATTTTCTATAAGATGCATGTGGAGCATTTGCTGTATAAGAAAAAAATTATACTTGCCACTACAAGGAATCGCAAGGAAGCCTGAGTTTATGCCTATGGAGGAATGGGAAGTGTTGAATCAAACGACACTAGGTTTGATCAAGTTATCACTTTCCTTATTTGTTGCGTTCAACGTTATGAATGAGAAAATTGTGATGAATCTTATGGCGAATGGCGACACTAGGCAAGATGTACGAAAAAACCTCAGATTCCAATAATCTTTTTCTAATGAAGAAATTATTCAACATGAAGATGGTGGAAGACAATTCAGTGATAGCGCATCTTAATAACTTCAACATTGTGACGAGTCAGTTTTATTTTGTGGGGATTGAGTTTGATGATGAGGTCAGAGCCCTAGTGATACTATTTTTTTTTCCGGATAGCTGAATGGCTTAGTAACGACGGCGAGTAATCCTTCAGGGACTTCAAAGTCGAACTTCGTTGACATCGTGAGTCTGATGTTGAATGAAAAAGTTTACAGAAAAGCAACGAAAGGTGAATCTTATGATTCTGCATTGAATGCTCATGACAGAGGAAATAATCTGGGCTGGAATACAGGGAGAGGCAGACCCAAGTCTAAGAAAGGAAAGCCTAAGTCAAGCAGAGGTGAATGTTGGAACTGCGGTAAGAAGGGACATTTAAAAAAGGATCGAAAAACTCCACGGAAGGTAGTGAAGGACAGGAAAGTAGTTATTATACTAATGTTCTACTTGAGAATATAAAAATTACTCCCCGATGTTATCCCTAGTCAACACTAAATCTTGGATAGTGGATTCAAACGTCTTTTTTCATGCTTGACCCAATAAAGAGGTATTAACTACACTCAGAGTGATCTAAGGAAGGTTTTTTTAAGAGATAAAAAGCAGTATAGTCGAAAAATGGTAATGTTGATATCAGGTTGTCAAATGAAATAGTCTGAATTTTTACTACAGTAAGACATGTTTCATGTTTGAATAGAAATCTCATCTCTGTAAGCCAGCTGTCAAAGTCGGAACTTATGACTGCCTTCAAAAGTGATTTGTGGAAGGTGACCATGGGGAGTTAGTGATAGCTCGAGGCAACATTGAAGGAACCATTTATCTGATCAATGAAATAAATGATTTCATTGAAGTGGTTGGAATCAAGGTAAATGCAGGTCTATGACATCGTTGGTTTGAAGTATTTTACAAGTGAAAGGTTGTGGTAGAAAATGATACAATACTTGAAGTTGGAATGTCTTAGATCAGATAATGAAGACGAGTATCATGATCAGAAGTTTAGGAATTTCCATGCTACAGAGAGGTTCGACATGGGTTCATTGTCCCAAGGACACCGCAACAAAATAGTGTGGCTGAGCGCATGAACAAAACAATCATGGAGCGTGCTAGAAGCATAAGGGTGCATGTGGGCTTGAGAAAATAATTTTAGGCTGAAGTAGTAAATAGAACTCTTTATCTGATAAACCCAGTTCATTAGTACTTTTGGAAGAAGACTTACCTGAAGAAGCTTGGAGTGTCAAAAAGGCGTGCCTATCTCAGTTAAGTATTTAGGTGTTCTGCATATGTACATATTGATGTAGGGTTCAGTAACAAGCTTGAATCAAAATTTATCAATTGCAGTTTCATTGGATATGACTCAGGTGAATTTGGGTACAAGTTCTAGGACTATCAAAATAAAAAAATTCATTAGAATTATGAACGATGCATTCAATGAGATAGAGATGCACAAGGATAGGGTTAGAACTCAGAACAGTCTGTTAGCTACATCTGAAGAATCCAAACATGTCCAGATAGAAGATACTTTTGATTAGGAGGAAGGAGAAAAAAGAAATACTCAACCAGCAGGAGCATAGGAAGTTCCTTAGTCACCTGCTATACAGGTTAGAAGATCTAATTGAGTGACACGACCCGTACACAAGTCTTCTGCTTCTTTACACTATTTGTTATTTACTGATAGTGGTGAACTATAGCGCTATGGGGAGGCCACTTAAGTTGAAGATTCAAAGGAGTGAGAGCTTGAGATGGATGAAGAAACCCAATCTTTGGAGTCAAATCAGACTTGTGATTTGAGAATACTATAAAATGACAAAAGAGCACTGCACAACAAGTGGGTCTACAAGCTGAAAGAAGAATAAGAAGATAGCAAGCGCTACAAGACAAGACTTGTTGCAAAGGATTTCAAGCAAAGGTAATAAGTGAATTATACATAGATCTTCTCCCCCAGTGTTGAAGTTGACTATTGTAAGGATTGTGTTGAGCTGGTAGCAGTGAAAGATCTATATCTGAAGCAGATAGGTGTAATAGCTTTCTTACACGGAGATCTAGAGGAGGAGCTGTACATGGTGCAACCACAAGGTTATAAAGATCTAACCAAAGAAGATTTTGTCTGAGCTTGAAGAAGAGCCACTATGGCTTGAAGTAAACCCCGAGATAGTGGCACAGAAGATTTGACAGGATCATGCTAGATAATGAGTACTTAAATTTCCAGACAAACCATTGTTACTTCATCAAAAACTTCGGTAATTGTTACATATTGTTTCTTTTGCATGTGGGTGACATGTTGATTACATAGTGCATATATGAAAAATATCAGGGTCTTGAATAAATAATTATCAGATGAGTTTGAGATGAAGAATTTATGTCCAACCACGAAGATCCTCGGGATGAGAATCAACAGAGATATGCGTGCATAAACATTGAAGTTGTCTCGGGCAGTATATGTTGAGAATATTTTATGGAGGTTCGACATAAGTGAGGCAAAACTAGTTAGCACTCCCTTAGGCAATCACTTCAAACTATTTAAGGAGCTATCGCCCAACTTTAGAGTAGAGCAAATACAGATGGAGAGAACTCCGTATGTTTCAACAGTTGGAAGTTTGATTTATGTGATGAATTTTACCAGGCTAGATATTGCATATGCAATGAGAGTGGTCAACAGGTACATGAGCAATCCAGCCAGGCATCATTGGGAGGCGATAAATTGGATTCTCAAGTATTTGAGGGAAACAATCAAAATAACAATCTGTCATGAAAGTGCGCGGATCATCCTACAGGGATTTGTAGATTTGGATATGACTGTTATATATTTACATTGGAGAACAAAGCAGTGAGTTGGTTTCCATGTTGTAGAAGATCGTTGCACTTTCAACTATGGAGGGCCAAAAATGTTCTTATCACTGATGTTAGCAAGATGATGATTTGACTGCATTGTTTCATGACAGAATTGGGCAAGGAGCAGGGAATCATAAAGCTCTACAGAAATAGTATGAGTGTCATATTGCTTCTGCTTTTCATGCTAAAATAAAACACATACAACTCATGTATCATTTCATTCAATCTATTCTAAAAGATGGGCAGTTATTTCTTGAAAAGAAGCACACAATTTAGAATCTTGCAGATATGTTGACGAAGGACTGTTGAGAAATTGAAGCCATGCTTGACTTCAGTTGGGTTTCATGAATGTTGAGACCAGAGGTGAGCCACACCACGATACGTGAATATAAAATCGACTCAGATGGAGGTGCAAATACAGAGGGCTAATGCTCATTACAATCAGTCTCCAAGTCATAAATTGTTGTGAGTGAAGATTGATTTAGTGAGCAGCGAAACAGAGCACCCAGTGCCTATGCGCATGGTTATGGGCGCTTATGCTCCTCTTGGGTGCTGCTCGGAGAGAGATGCCGATGCCTATACGCTGACTTGGGGCCCCAGATGCGCCCACTATGTGTGAGGACACTACTTGATTCCAGAGGCATTGGAGCTTATGCGCTAGCCTTTGGGCCCCTAAGTGCCCAACTTAGGCGCATCGAACAGAGAAGCTGACGCTTATGTGCCAACCTATTGGCGCATATGCGTCTGGGGCAGATTCCATTGGGATTTGGTTTTTAATCCCAAATTCGAGCGGCGTAAGAAGTTGTTCCTCCATAAGTTTTTTCGACAAGTTTCTGGTGAATGATAGAAGTATCGGAGAGGAGGATTTATGGGATCTCGATGTTTATTTTTTTGCATTGGATTGGAGGAGGAAATGTTTGGAATGAGCCTTGTCAGTTTCCTTTTGTGTCAAACTTGTGTGAGTTCTTTGTAAAAACATATTGAATTTCATGTTGAAAATTTATGGTGGCGTCGCTCTTTGGTTTTTCCCCGTTCTCGGGTTTCTCCACGTAAAATTATCGCGCGCGTTTCTGATTGTTTTGATTGTGCTTTCAATTTCAATTTTTATTTCAATTTTTCTGAATTGGTGGATCCTTTTATTCAGCAGTGTGTTTTGGTTCTAATTGATCATAAGCCTCGATAAAGTTGAGAACTGTTCTTAAAGAATTCCTATCAACACACACATATATTGATTGAGGATTTATATACATAACACCTAAAAATTATCAAATTTACATGTATCAAACCCAAAGTTTACTATTTACATATATAACATTTAAAATATAAAGATAAAATAAAAAAACGACACCACCATTATATCGCTAAACAGCATGATCTTATCGAAGAGGATAGCAGCCAGAGATCACTAAAGAAGGAAACAGTCAGGATGCACTTGAAGATGAAATTCTCGTTGAGGATGCAGGCAGAGCACTGATGAAGGAAAAAGTTGGGATGCACTTAAGATGAAGTTCATATTCGAAACATTATCTTTTTAAAGACAGAGTTCGTATATGAAATATTAATTTCGATAATATCATAAAATGAGAGGCTTTATCGAATAAACTATCTCATCTATTCTGCCTTATAATTTATATTTGTTGTTTGGATATTTGCTTCAATTTTATTGTAATATCTTTGATTTTTGTTTGTTTGTTTGTAAAGTGTTTAATAATTTATTTTTCATCTTCAAATATCAATGATTAAATATATTGTGATAGCAAAGTTAAAAGATTCCATTATAATTTTTTATTAGTTCATCGACGCGAGCTCAAACTGGTTGATGACATAAACCGCTTACACCTAATTTACGAGAAAATATCACATCTGTCTTAGACAAATGATAAATAATCGGATCATAACTCAACAAACACCTTATTAATAGATGAGATAACGACCAAACATACCAAACTGTCTGGCTGACGCATATCTGGATTGGTAGAAATTGTTATATACGGAGTATGTATGCAGTTCTGCTTGCGTAATCCCCTCAATAACTCCTCAACGACCTTCGTAGTTTTGTATTTCAGGGTTATTGGGGTCACTGGGAGATTATTGAAATTAATATCCTAATAACCTCACAAAATTGTAAATAACACCAAAAAAATATAAAAATGAAACTGTAAAATTTATTGAGGGTTATTATGAGATTAATGGACCTAAATAATCTCCCAATGACCCCTAATCAACTCAAAATAAGAACCCGTAGAGATTATTACAGGTGCAGAGCTCGATGAGTAACAATTTTTGGGGCATCCCCAGGACTTGAGATTTTTCTACGTGGTCCGCGGCAAACTGGCCAGACTATAAATACGTTGCTTGTGCTGCCGTTTGAAATGTTTCGCTTCCGCGGGCGTCGGTTCTCTTGAGCGACGAAAAGCTACTCGTACCGGCTTCTTCAAGCCCATTTTCGGCTTTCAGGTGACTGATGTTAGGGTTTAGAAAGACATAAGCACAGTTGTACGATTAAGTGGTGGCAGATATTTTCTCTAGGCTTGCATCCGAGCCAGCGTTCACCGTTGGAGCTGTATCTTCTGCTGCGAGACTTATTCAACAACACAAAGCTGAAGGCAACGTCCTTCGTTTCCTCGAAGGCCATTTTCTGCTCTCTGGCTACTGAATCTAGGTTTTATACGGAGATTAAGCAAGTTAGTCCCGGTGAGCAGAGGTAGATGTTCTTCCTAGGGTTTCTTTGAATATTCCCTTCATTCCGCGTAGAGGGAGGTGTTTCTTTAGGCAGTTTTTTGATTCCGTATTGGGTGATCTTTCTCAAGGTTTAAAGATGCAAAAACTCGGGATTTCCAGTTTGAAAAGCTTCGATAAACTCCGATCCTTGGGTGGATCCTTCTCTGGAATGGAGAAAACACCTCAGATCGCAACTATGAGGCCTCAATTTGATTCGTTGTCACATGGAAGTTTCACAAATTTAAAGATGACGGCAGGTATTTTCATTTTCCTTACTGGATATCCCTCACTACACACCTTTCTCATGAGGATTTGTGCTTGCCTGACCCATTATTTTATTATTGAGCTCTATTTCAGACAAGCTGGTTAGAGAACAAGCATCAGTGAAAACCGACCTTGAATTGGCGGTAAAAAGAAAAAAAAATGTGTTTGAGAAGTATTTGCCTCATGTCTTTGATGTTCTTCTGCTGTGATTGTTATCTTAATCTCATGTTTTGATCTCCTGTGATATTTCTTTGATGTTTATATCCTGTAACATACAATTGAGTAACTTTGAACTTTGCATGTTGGTTTCTCACGCCTTTGACACTCTTAATTTTTATGTCTTTATTTGTAAGTTCCTGCGGTAAAGTAAATGTTTTCATTAGATTTTATAACTTTGCATAAATTTACTTTCATCTTATTTTAAATTGCCTTATAGTTGGTGAAAGTGCTATTTCGCTCAAAAATTGAACTTCCTTTACGTTGTTTCTTTAACATCACTACTCTTGTTATTAACTAGAGTTTTTTCTCTTTCCATACCTCTTCAATTAAATTCTAATCATGTGTTTCTATGTGCAAATGTGAATATAAGAGTAAACCTAGTTCGCCCCCTCAACAGTTTGGTCCTTCCCACATCATTCCTTTCTATTATGTAATCTTTTGCTACTGAAATGTAATCCTGTTACTCAAGAAGGGATGACCTGCTCATAGTGAAGTTGTGTTCTCCCTCGCCGTGCCTGTTGAAGACGAAGTAATGAGCCGGGGATTGGCGTGGGGCGGGTGGTATTGGTGCGGGTGAGCGTGGTTTATAAGGGCAAGCTTGTCTAAAATTAAAGTTAACGGGAAGGTGATACATTGCCAGATTTTAAAAATTGACTTTTAATTTTAAAACATTTTCACCCGAATGAATTACCTGACAAACATGTGAAACTACGTAAAAGCTAAGAACTACTAATTTTCTCACCTTCGTTTTCAGATTTATACTGGACTAATATTCCAATTCCTCTCAAAATGCCGTTGTGGGACTAAAGTTCATCAGAATTTTAGGCGTATTTAAACATAACACCAAATTCTTATGTCTTTACCCGTGCAACACAGCAACACTGCAACACAACCGCGTAAGGGGCCTTTCAGTGGTGTGACTTTTGGGAAAAAGGCTTTTGCGTACATACCACCCAATTCTTATGCATTTACGTATAATAATTAAATAAAAAATATAATGATAATAATATGGATAATCAGTCATAAGGCTAAGCATCCTTTCGTTTCGACTTAAGAGTCAAATTTCTTTTTCGAATCAACGGATAAGCGAGAATGAGAGACTGAGAGCGAGGATTAGAGAGGAGAGGAGAGTGGGTTGCGTGCCCTAGCAGATCGATTGGAAAGAAAGAACAGTAGGAAAAAGGAGTTGTATGTTTCTTCTGTAACCCGAGATTCGACCCTTTGCCTAGCCATGGGCACTTTGCTTGCGGGTTCTAGTGGAGGAGTTGAAGCATCCTTACTGCACGCGCGACACCACTATCGAGCTGAGGAAGGCTTGTTGTGCCGAGCCCTAGTTGATGGAAGGAAGGTGTCAGAGAAGGAGGAGATGGCTTTGCAGCCACCGTGCGTTGTTTCCGTGAGGAGTGGAGGAAGAGGAATCATGCCCTATCGAAGGAGTTTAAAGCTCACATGCGCGGGATATAAGACCGAGCAGGGTGTAGGGTAAGAGCAGTTTTTAAGCTATTGAATTAGAGCAACAACAACAACAAGCCTTTATTCCATTAAGTTGTCTCGGTTACATGAATCATTTTTTTCCATTGCATCCAATTGAGTGTCATACTTTCATTTAATTCTAATAAATGAAGATAATTTTTATACAATATGCCCAAGTCTTTCTAGGTCTAACTCTGCCTTTCTTAATATAAGTCGAATATAAAACATCTACTCTCCTAACTGAATCATCAGATGTTCAACATTTAATGTGAACAAACCGTCTAAAATGAATTTCTCCAATTTTGTTCGTAACGGGAGCTACACCAACCCTATCCCGAATATATTCATTTCGCATTTTGTCTCTAAGTGAAGCCACTCATCCATCTAAGCATTTTCATCTCGAAAACACTTAACTTAGTTTTATGCTACTCTTTTAAAGGCCATAATTCTGCGCCATAGAGCATTGCAGGTCTCACCACTATCTTATAAAATTTTCATTTCAGTCTAAGCGGTACTTTTCTACCACAAAATAAGCCCGATGCATTCCTCCACTTCAACTAACCAACTTGAATTCGATTAATAACATCCCCATCTATATCACCATCGCTTTGAACAATAGACCCGATATATTTAAAAAGTTCACAGCTTTTAATGATTTGATCACAACTCTGTCACTAGAGCTACTAATACTAAAATTAAATTACATATATTCAATTTTAGTTCTACTCAAGCGAAGGCCTTTTGACCCCAAAATGTAATGATGTTAATATTAAAGTTTATGAGCTTAATACATGTATTGTTAATGAAACATTTTTGGTGCCAATGAGAGGGAGAAGCTTGTGTGCGAGTAAGAGCAGCCAATCGAAATTGTTTTAAGGTTAATATTAAGTTTTAAATTCAAATTTAATTAATTTAATAAATTTTATAAGTATTATTACAAGTTTCTATTAAATTTTATAAGGATCAGAGCTATTAAATCCCTAATTTGAGGGAGTAAGGTAACACAAATGTTCTGTACGAGAGAAATGAAGAATCGCAGTCGTGAGGTGGAGAGCTGATGCTCTTATAAGGTAAGCTAGGGTTATTTTCTTAGAATTTTAAATAGTAATTTTGTTAGGATTATTGTATTATTAATAAATAATTGTTATAAGTAATGTTCTCAACTATTAGTAATGGATTTATTGCTTGATGATAGATGTGATTGATCGAAGAACTTTTGCTTTGTATGATTTGGAGACTTTAGTTGTTGATTTCATACAAGGAGAAGGTAAATGTTAGAACTTTTAATGTGTTGTATATGTTTAGAATAATTAATTAATTAAAATGATATTAATTATTAATATTATGTTCTGCTAAAATAAAAAAAATTTATATTGAGGAACGTTAGGACTGAAGAGAGAAGAAGTAATTTCGGTATAAATGATGAGTGTTTAAATTGAAAAATTAATTATAATTAAATACATAATCATTTAAGTATTAAAATAATTTTTTTTGCTAATTAATGTAAAAAAATTTGAGGTGGAAAATATTCAGATCTAAAAACAAGAAGAATTAACAACTTTAATACATTTTGGCAATTCAAGTTATTAAATTACAGGATCGACAGAAATAGGATGGTGAAAGACTTGAAGTGAGTGGTTATATTTCTAAATTTTAGTAAATTTTTTTATTTCAAAATGTATGTTTGATTTAATGTATGGTCTAATTTAGTTAGATTTAAATTGTAATAGATTCTTCACATTGTTAGACATGAAGGATATGCTTGATAAATTGTTCCCCATTAGAGTAATTATATGTTAAATATAGTTGTATAACAGTCGTTTAGAAAGATATCAGATTATTGCATGACATGTTTGTTCTATTATAGATATACATGTTAACTTATTGCATGGTCACTTATATACATTCCACATTATTGCTTTAATTTTAGAATTTTAGTAAATATGCATATATCAGTTTATTTCATGACTTATAGATATAGTAAGATTATATTTATTCATCACTAGATATATGTAAAGTGTTTCATAAGAAAAAAAATGCATGATCTGAAAGAATGAAATAACTTACATATGAATGCTTATATGTGAATGTTAAGATGATGAATTCACCCACTTATGTATATGCATGGTGCAGTGGACACCAGTGTACCCGTGCGCGTAGTTGTTTTTTTACCATCTCATATTATTGTGATGTGATTACCAACCATTGTGCTGATGGGAGAATATTGGTCAGAAGCAGGTAGACAGAGATTATCACCCCAGATGATTTTGATGTTTATATTGTTAACCGAAGTTCCAACGGGAAAATATCGGCTAGGGGCATGTGGGTCTTTCGATCTCTGAAAATTATGATATATTTAAATAGCTAACCGCCGTGTGAATGAGATAATAGCAGTCAGGGGTGTGTTAGGTAGTTTTGATGGCTAATATACGACAAAAACAACAACAACAAAGCTTTAATCCCACTAAGTGGGGTCGGCTACATGAATCCTTTTTCTCCATTGCGTCCTATTTAGTGTCAAATATTCATTTAATTCTAATAAATTAAGATCATTTTTCATGCAATAAGCCCAAGTCTTCCTAGGTCTACCTCTGCCTTTCTTAACATAAGTTGAATCTAAAATATCTACTCTCCTAATTGGATCATCAGGTGGTCTACGTTTAATGTGACCAAACCATCTAAGGCGACTCTTTCTAATTTTGTCCGTCACTGGTGCAACACCAACCCAATTACGGATGGCGAATATGTATGTATTAAACTTTGAAAAATACTGTAAAAGAAAATGCATATAAAAGTTTTAGGTTATTCTCATTGAGTAAATCACATAGACAAGTATATTAGATTATTATAAGATCTCATGTAGTAATATACGAAAGACTAGCATATATATTACTTTCTTTTCCTTGGGTTCTTGTAATTTAGAAGTGTGCTCACGTGTTATTTTTAGATAACTTATTATATTGTTTTAATATTTTTTTTTTTGGTTTTAAACTTTTAAATAAGATGAATAGAAGATGAATTAATATTTAGAAGCGGAGAGAACAACTACCGGAAATGTAAAACTTGTTAATTAATTTATTTTTTTTAATGACACTTTTATGAATATTTGAGTATTAAACTGTTAGACATAGAAATAAGAATTTTTTTTTTCCCATCGTCCTATTATTTGTCCTTTTCTTTTTTGATTCGAAGACTTACCACGTCGTGACATTGCACATGTAACACCACTTGATTTTTGAGAAAAAGGGGTATTAACATACGTACCACCAAATTCTTTTGTATTTACATATCTAACATCTAAAATTTCTTTTTTATATTATTTTTTATATTATATAAACTAAATTTCTGATATCATGTAAAAAATATGATTATTTTAACTTTTATATATTGTTATTTAATTATTTTGAGCCAAAATGAGTGAGTCACGTGCAACCAAACCTTTGTTTGTGTTTCACACATTTTTAAATCCAGCATAAAAAGTTGTTCGTGTTCTGCTTGTTTGCTTAACGAGCGATCAAACTCAAGATATTTAATAAGTTGAACACGAGTTGTTCACGAACGGCGGGCTTTTTTGATAGCCCTACTCAAGGCTAGTTTATGTAGTTTATTTTTAATATAACTATTCTTTTGTCCCATTCAAGTTTATAATTATATTTGTCTTTTTCCTACATTTCATGTTTCCTTTTTTATAATATTAACTTTTCGAGGAATCATTTTTCATGGAGGTTATTTGTAATATAACTATTTATTTGTTTCATTTGGTCATTATAACTGTATTTGTCCTTATTTTTCACTTCATGTTTCCATTTTCGCAATTAGAACACATCGAAGAATCTTTTGTCGTGGAGGTTATTCATCTTTATTGTCATTTTCTACTCTCTTTTTTATTCAATGCAATTTCCTTTTTATTTTATCATACATTTTTGTTCATTACTTGTTGAATTAATTTAATTCGGCTTCTTAATTAACAGGGGCTTTACCTTCTTGTTACTGTCTGGCATTGCAATATTTTTTCTGCTGCCCATCCTGGACTATTCATGATGACCATGTTCAATGGATTATCCTTTTTTGTTATCTCTCTTCACATTTTCTTGTAAATTACTATTGTGATCTTTAACACGTGCTTTAATGGTCAAACGTGACTTTCAGTGCCAGAATTATCTTAAAGTGGAATGTACAGCGCACTTGAAAATGTTGCTATAAAAACATGACCTACCAATTTCATACAATGTTTAGTTTAGCTGCAACTTCTTTAATTCTGATGGTTGGTGCTAAATAGGTTGTACGTAGAATGACATTAAATTGTTGTTTTATTTTCTTTCCTAAGCTTTATGATCTGAAAGAAACACAACTTGCTACACAATGTGCTGTTCATCCACAAAATTGACTGATGTTATAAGTTTGAATTTCATGTGGTTATTGAAGCATACAAAACTGAGGAAAGCAACAGAGCAGATACACGTGCTAGAGGCCAAAATACAGGAAGCGGTTAATGAAAATGCAAAGCTTAAGGTGAAGCAAGCGGAAGATGCAAAAATCTGGAATGGATTAGATACAAAATTCTCTTCTACTAAGGCACTTTGTGGTAATTTATGCGAGGCAGTTCAGAAATTAGCTGATCAGAATGATGCTGGTATGGTCAAGTACTGATTTTGTGTTGGTCGGAGACTATTTATTGTCTAATTTATAAGTTTATTTCTGCATTTTTACAATTATAGCTGAGGAAGACAAGAAGTTAATTGAGGAGAAGCTTTTGGAGAATGCTAAAGTTTTGGATAACTTAAAGGTTCAGTTTGACGATTTATCCATAAAACTCCAATGTGCAGATAACAAAATAAAATTAGGTTAGAACTTGACATTTCTTTCTAGTCATGCTTTTATTGTCATATGTACAGAACTAATTTGATTGGAATGGACTGGAATAAAAAATAGCTCACGAATTCATACATAGTTTTGCTTCAGATTGTTTAATAATATCTTTTTTTTGTAGGAAAACAAGAAATTTACGAACTTACACGAGAGAAGGAAGAAGCAGAAAACCGCTTCAAGGATGAACTCTGTATTGCTGATGAAGTTATAAAAAAGAAAGGTAAACTAATTTTCTTCAGAAATTTTATTTTTGGTTTTGGTATGGGTATCTGATGAAAGTAGGATATGATTAAAAGATTCATTGTGAGATTTCGTTTGTTACTTAGTTGAAATTATGATGAATGCTTATATTTGGATAATTCTGAAATATATCCATCAAGTTTTTAACATTTTTGCCTATGGGGAGTCGATCTTAGCGTTCAATCAATTTTCTTGGATATCAGTGCCGAGTTTTTGTTTTTTTTTTCTTATTACTTCCATTTGTCGAAATATTTTATATTAGTCCGGCATGCTAAAATCTTGGTTTTTCCCATTTGACTTTGGAAGTTCAAGCCACTTTGACATCACCCATTTCCTGCTGCGCAGCGATTAAACTTGAAGTGCTGAAAAGTTATTGATAATGATTTGACTCCCTGAATTTTTCGCGTAGTTAAATATTTCATCCAACAAGTGAATGAGAAATAACATCTCCTTTCTGAATTGTTTTTAATATGTATTGACTAATTTTTAAGAAGACTTGTTGTCACTAAATTGGGCATAAGAAGCTCACAATTTTATTTATGATTTTTTAAATAAATTTGATATATGGATTGATGATGCAAGCTGTATTTTAGAGTTAGTTTAGCATTTCATGATTTTAGATTCATGTTTATAAAACAACCTATTGTGCTGTGTCTATGAGATTCTACGTATGAAAATTTTATGTATGGTGAGGTGCCATAATGTTATTTTAATGTATCTGGAGTACTTTAGTTTTTTTTAGCTTTCATAGCTTGATTTTGAGGTTATACAGACCACCATGCTTAGAAAGATGATGGGTGATAGTAGTGTTTGAAATCCCCTTGATCGGTTGACCTCCCCATTACTTTTTTACATTTCCACCATCATTCTCTTACATTTCCACCACTTTTGACCTCTTCATTATCCCTCTCTCTCTCTCTCTCTCTCTTTAATTTTATCTCTTTAGTTTTGAATGCTGATGTTGATGATTAGTAGATGCCTTTTATATATGCTTTGTATATTTTTAGGCATGAAGAATGAATGATGAAATGAATGGAAGTAGTTTTTCTTGAGCTCTTTTGTTTTTTTGTTCTCTCACATCGAAGTAAATGATTGTTGAGTGTGAGTGGCGCATAACCCTTGAAGATGGACTTCTGAGGAAGGAAGATCACAACCACTGTGAAGAATTCTTTCTTGAAGTAATATTCATTGTCGTGCATCACATTAATGCTTGTCATGTTTTGCCTCTAGGAATTGCATTTTCCTTGTATTTCTATCATTCTTCATTCTTTTTTGTGATTTCATCTTATATTGTTTGTTACTCTTGTTATTATATAAAAAATGAAGATATTATCCTGCTAAACATTTAATTGTGTTAATCAAAAACATTAACTAGTCGCAATATATTGAGTTTTGTTTTGAACAAACAATGGAAATATCATTTTCCAATAATAATAATCATTCCCATTTATCTTTTTTTTTTAATGTTTTAATTTTGGCCATATCTTGGTCATTTTACCTATATTATTTGCTTTCAAGGAGTCAATTTCCATTCGCTACACTTTCTTTAGAACATTTTGAAAATTTTTTCAAATTTTTTCATATAAACCTTCAAAATTGGCCTAGTATCTGTGTATGTGATTAAAAAAAAATGGGCCGTATTAGGATTAGACAAAACTTCCTTGGATTGGATCTCCTCCTCCTCTTTGGCATTTCCTATAAAAAAACCAGACACTTTATGTCTACGTTCGGCTCGATCGTTTCTGTTCTTTAATTTTCCATCCTCTTCTCCAGTGACAAGTTGAGGTCTTACGACCCTCATCAGTTGCTTGTTGGCATTCCTTCGCCGCAAGGTTACTCGCAGGAGGGTTATCTAAAATCCGTTAACCTCCTCTAGGTTTGCCCACTCAGGTTTACCCACCGTTGGGTATAAGGCCAGGGGTTATCCTCCTGTAGTGTCTTGTTTGTTTTGAGCTTACTCGCCATGGTACACTTAGCAATCGTCATGATAATAGCTTAGTAGAGGTCCTTCACTCATTGCGGGATGCTTGGTGGTGTGGTGTTGCTATTTTCTCTTGCAGGCGTGCTTTTAAGAGAGGAGTTTGAGGTGAGTGTTGCGATGACGGATCTTCCAGACGTTGAAGTGATCTCACAGTGAGGATAAGCAGATTTGGGTATCGTTCTCGAGAGCTTTATTGCATGTACCTTTTTATCTTCCTTTTTAAAATTTATGGGTATTGTTTTTGCATTGTATTCTCTCTATTTAACTGGTTTTGTTTTGCATTAGAAGAAAGGGCAGACATGGATGAATACTTGTTCCTCACTCTATCCTTTATCTTGTGAATTTGTTTAATTACCTTGGTATGAATAGATTTTATCATTTAAAAGTTAAACTCTTATGTGAATTTTAATCATATTTTGTACTTGTAAACAAAAAAACTTCAAAATTGGCTAAATTTTGGTGCTCATTAATTAGCAGAAAAACCTACTTTTAATGCTAACATTTTTTGTACCTTGTTGAATTTTTTACCATAGTTAATGTCACATACATTAAAATTATGGGAGAGAGAGATTTAACATAGGTTAAAACGTTATATAAAAATTTATTATAATCGGTTTAGGTTTATGTTGGGCAAGTCTACTACAAACCTATACATTGTGGTTACGGCACTCGAGGCGCTCATGATGGCTTACCAGCTTCGTTTTTGGGAGCAACAAGATGCTAGCCAATCGAACTGGTTGGTCTCCTCTACTTTCTGGCACCCTCCTCGTCTTGGATGGATAAAGGTAAATTTTGATGTTGCCCTTACTATTTATGGGTCTGCAACCACTGGGGTGATTGTTCGTGATGAATGCGGTAAAGGCTTAGTTGCCACGGGACACTATTTATAAAATTGGAATAGTGCTTTAGTGGAGCTTCAGGCCATCTCATCCTTCCAAAATGTTTGCCAACTTTGGATGATGGAGTGTCAAGGTATCATTATTGAAGGTGATAATGCCAATATTATGCAGTTTTTGAATCTACTATGAAAAGGGATGTTTGGAGCCAAAAGCTCGTTGATGCGATGGATCTAGCTTTTCTTTTGAACTTTAAACAAGTTTTATTTTTTTGCATACCTAGAGAATGTAACAGGGTGGCTCATTTTTGTGCCAAGTGAGCCCTTAGTGGCTCTTTTTTTTATGCATGTAGATTATGATTGGGAACTCTTATCTTATTTGTAGATGATAGATCTTCCTTTTATTCATCATAGATGCATACTTGCATAGTTTTGTACATTTTTTGATATAGTAATGCAAATGCACACTTTCAAGCTGTACATTTATTGAGAGGTTTGATAGAGAAGTTCAGAGAGAGTAAGGAGGATCTACATATGATTTGTATTGATTTAGAAAAAGCTTACGATAAGGTTCCATGAGCTCTTTGGAGAGTTCTAAAGAAGAAAGGTGTTGATAGACTTATATTCAAGTCATTAAAATATGTATACTAGAGTTGTTATTTTTGTTCAAACGGAAGGAGGATTGACTAAGTATTCTCTTATTTCTGTTGGATTATATTAGGGATCAGATTCAAGCTCATATCTAGACGTGGGGCTTCCCCGCGTGGACGCGAGGCGTGGAAACAGTGCTTCTCGCACTGACACGGGACTCGCGGGTTCTCCCGCGTGTGAACCTGACTGGTCTGTTGAAGACCGGTCTAGTGGAATTGTGGGTCGGGCAGGCCGGGCGAGACTCCTGACAGGGTGAGTGGCCTCCCGCACCCCTCCTCCTTCCTTTTTGGTTTCTTCATTTTGAAAGTATTTTAATGGTAATTTCTGAATATTTCCTGCCTCCCCACACTCCTTTATTTTGTGTGGGAGTTTCCTTCTTTCTTTCTTTCTTTTCTTCTTCTTGTAAGAGTCTATTTAATTGTTGTTTTCAGAGCTTTGGGGGAGTTTTGCTGTGTGTTGATTTTAGATTTATTGTGTGGATTACTTCTCCCTTTCGTAGGACTGTATTTGAGGAGATGATGGTGCTCCGGCTGTATCCCACTTCGAGGTGATGTGTATCTTTCCTTCTATTGCTTGCTTCCGTCTTCCCCTTGCTCTCTGCCATCTACCATCTTCCCTCTTTCTGTCATTCTGCAGACAACCGAGCACAATCTTTCCCCTTCTGAAGGCTACCTGCTAGCTATGCCTATGTCGCGACCTTCCCCCTTCTTGCCAACTATGCCGTGAAGCTCTCCAACTGCACCTGCTACTACCACAATCACCCATTTGCCTTCCTACGTACTGCCCAGACTTCCTCTCACACCCTCAAACTTTTGCCATATCTTGCCCTGTCTCCCCATCTGTAACCACCAGCCCCAACCTGCCTTCCTACTTGTTGTTTAGTAGCCTGTCACCACCCTCGTCATCATTCTAGAATGTCTTTTATTGTATGTATTGTTATTATTTTCATTGTTAAGCGACCTCGGTTGTATCCTATTTGAAATCAACAATAATAGTGGCCATTTTATTTTTGCTTTGAGTTTTCTCCGGTATCATTTGGTATCAGATCTATAGCCCAATCTTAGTCCTATCCCGGGGTTCCCTAGCATCCGCCATAAACCAAAACTTTCTTTCCTATTATCGGATCTCTTTCCACAACCCAAACTTTAAACCTACCAAAATTTTTCTCTCATATTCCTTAATCTCTAGCCATGCCACCATTGAGATACATATCCGAGCCTTCACAGGAGGAGATACGGCGAGAGATCCATCGACTTCGGCGGTGGATTACAGACATAGAAGATGAAATCTAGTGAGATGCTACCCTTGACCGTGTTTCGGAAGGTTGAAGGGCGGAATGAGAATATGTAAAGATGAAGCGGAAAACACAACATTAGTTTCTACCAACTTACTACCGCCAAAATTTACAGATCCGAGCTTCTAAAGTGGAAAGACCACAGCACCAAGCGACCCCTAGCTAATATCCATCTAAAACAATCTGCAAGTCCGTCACAACCAGAAAATGTGGAACTTCATTGAAAAGTTCCACAAAGACACCGCAAGCACTGAAGATAGTGATGACATAAACGAGAAGGACCGGCTTCCATTTAAAGAGATAAACGGTGATCCAGAAAAAAAGTTGTCTACAAAGAGGATCCACAATTGTCAGCCAACAAGGAAGAGACGCTACCAATTCCAGTTGACTTAAAGGAAAATTTCATAAGATGGTTGTGAGACTTGCAATGCTTTGCGATGCAGAATGTTGTCCTATAAAAGAGAAGCATAAACTAAGTTAAATGTTGTTGAGCTGAGAATGCTTAGGTGGATGAGTGACTTTACACGTAGAGATAAAATTCAACGCGAATTTATCGTGAAATAGTTGGTGTAGCTCCGGTGGCAAACAAGATTTGAGAGGGTCGTCTTAAATGGTTTGGACACATTATATGTTGACCATCTGATGATCTGGTTTGGATAATAGATGTTTTAGATTTGGATTATGTATACCTAAAAAGACCCGGGCATGTTGTTTAAAAATGATCTTAATTTTTAGAACTAAATGAAAATATGACACTCAATAGGATAGAATGGAGAAAAATGATTCACGTAGCCGACCCCACTTAGTGGGATAAAGACTTATTGTTGTTGTTGGATCTTTTCCCTTAGTGGCATATTATAATGGGTATTCTTATTAACATATACCCCATTCACGGCTATATAAAAATGTTCTAAACTCTTATTATTCAAAGTTTTAGGTAGAATGAATTACTTCAGATATAATGCTGGTTTTGACTACCTTCCGAAAATGAAAATGTGAGTCACTTTCTGAAGAGGCAAAAAAAATAAATAAGTTCATTATTGCTAGATCGAAGGAAATTTACCAAGTTTAAGCCTATTTCAAGTGGAACCTAAAATAATATTTAACCAAGCCAAATTCTTTGTTTGACCAAATCTGACTTCCGAGCCTAGTTTCTTCAATTATTAAAGTATCACTCATCTAATATCTATTCTTATTGATCGTAGACAACAAGAATGTAGGAATGAGAATAATGAGTGTGCTTTTGTTGTTGATGGGATAAAAAGAATCCTTGGTAAAAATATTGTTAGAAGTCATTCCATATGAATTAACCACCCTTAGGGCTGAAGAGCCTCCTAGGGTTTTATTTTTTGTCTCAATAGTTATGTTCTGATTGAAGTTTTACGGTAATTCAATAGGAACAAACTAATTATTACATTTGCAGATATAGTGTAATTGACAAAGAGTTTCTTAAGTTTAATAAGGGAGATATGTTATTCATAAGAATGAGATTCATATAGTTTTTGCATTGAACACTGAAGATTGATTGTTAGATTAGTTTGATTATATGATTTTCTAGATCTTATGATGCATACTGTAGTTTTTCTAAGCGTTCAGGTTGGAAGACTTGATTTTATATTAAGAAAATAGTTTGAATGATATTGTTGATGTTTCTGTTTTATATTTTTTCTGCTGGCACATTCTTGGATATATCTTCATTGATGCTGCTATCGTTATTGAGTCAATGTTTGAAATCTCTTGTGAGATGATCATGAGTTTTTATGGTGTTTGGAGAGTTTACATCCGTCCTTAGGATTATTTAGGATTCAGAGAAAGAATAACAACTTGCCTTTACTTACATTATTGTATACCCGAGCTTGATTAGATGGCGATGAATTCTTCAAGGGTGGATGATACCCATTGTATTTTGAAACTAGTTTTATTTTTCATAATTTTATATTCATATACCTAAGATTTATTGCGTTGTACTTATGAGATTATGTATGTGTGTTTTTATGTATATAATGAGGTTTTGTATTATTGTTTTTATGTATTTTAGTCCTGTATGTATTTTTTGGTCATTTTTAATCTTGCATTTTGTTAAGCCATAAGTTTATTTAACTGGTTTTAACAACTAAATTTAAAAAGGCCAAAATGAGAACTGAGGCGTCCTGCCTTCTTAAAGCTAATTGTAAACCTCAAGTTCTATGAAGACATTGTCCTAAAAAATCTCATAAAATTAAAATCAATTCCTAAATATGCTATAAACTTTTGATAAATTAATATAGTTCATCATCATAAATCACAATTTCACATAATAATAGAAAATAAAATCTCAGTTTTAAATTTTAATTGAATACTTTAAATTCTTAATGAAACAAGGTTTAAGATAAGAACTCAATACTTTATATTTGTCTTGACTGTTGTTTGTAGCATTATTTTCTTCATTTTTTAGTATCTCTAGAATAATCATTATATGTAATAATTTTGTTACTCTCTGGTTTGATGTCATCATTATTTTGAAAACATTTTTAAATCAATATCATTTCCTTTTTACTCTCTATATCAATTATAATTTTTTTGATGCTCCCACTCTTTGCGGATTTTTGTTTTTTTTTTTTTTGTTAACTAGTTCCCCTCTCTGTATGGCTAATTGAATGTTGTCCAGTTATGTTCACGTCTGGATCTGAACAAGTATGAGTGAGAACTTTTATTGTTTTTTTTTTATAAGTTATAAATATGTGATCTCTAAATTTTGCCCATGAATATTTTAGATTAGCATGAAAAGTGATGATTAATATATATAAATCTTGGATGCTTAATTGTAAATATTCTAGATTAGAATGAAAAGATACTAATTTTTTTTAAACAAAACAAATTTATGTTATTGATTCTATCCTAGTTTCTCGAGTATTGGACTAAGATAATGAGCAAAAAAGAGTGTCTATTAAGGATGCTTTTTTTTCCTCATTAACACTCTTCTCGTTGTCTAATTTAATTTTTAAATGTGTGTTGCTTTGTACCTTGTTAGGCATGATTAAATGGATGGAAGTAGTTTTTCTCAAGTACATTTGCTCTCTTCTTATTTTTACCCAAATAAATGATCTCCTGGGTTGAGCGTGACCATTGGAGATGGAATTTTCACAACCCTGACAAAGAAATGTTTGTGGAAGCAATCTTCATTATTATTAATTATATTAATGGTTTGTTAAATTTCCATCAGAGGAATTTCATTTTCATTGTGTTTTTGCTTTTCATCATTCTTTCTTTTGATCTCATCTTCTCTAGTTTGTTATTCTTGTTTCTTTATAAAAATGCAAAACATTCTTTGTTAAACTTGTACTTTCTCGCGCTTATCATAACTGGCAGTGAGTTCCAACATAGTGAGTTTGGCATGGACAAATTCGGAGGTTCTCTTTTCAAAATTAACAAAAACTATTCAACCTGTCCCACATTATGGTTTCAGATGATATCATGTTAATTAGGATTGATCTAGGAAGTGCTTTTTCTTTGCTTTTTGATCTCCTAGTTTGTGTTATATAAAGTTTTTAAATATCATTAATGTGACATTCAAATTAAGTGCACTAGTTTTCTTTTACTTTGCATATTGGATGGCAGTAAGCGATCCTTACGTTGTTATTTAAATACAGGTGCTACAATCAAGGAGTTAGAAGATGCAGTTGAAAAAAGTAAACATCACATGCAGACTCTTGATTCTCAACTACAGGCTGTACAACATGAGCTTAATTCTAAAGAAGACATGTTAAAGAACTTGAGTTTCATCAAGGATGATTTGGAGAGGAAGAACAACATGTTGCAGTGCAATAACCAAGGTTTGAAGCAGCAGATAGAGAACTCATGTTTAGAGATAAAAAATCTTGAAGAAATCATCCGTAGTTTGATGTCTAAAATATCTCAACTGGATAAGGATTCTTCAGCCATATCAAACAATGTTTTAAAGCTGATGACTTCCTTCAAAAAATACTATGATCTGATACATCAGGAGAAGGATATGACTGCTAAGCTTAATCAAGGAAAACTAGATAAACTACAACAACAATTGCTGAATGCCATGGATGAAAATAATTCCCTTAATTTGCGCAATGACCAGCTATCTAACAGGATTATTGAGCTGCAGAAAGCTCAGGAGTTTGTTATGGTGCAACATGCTGATGAATGCCGCTTAGCAGAAGATAAAGCACGCATGTTGGAATCTGAAGTTGATGGACTTCTTTCAAAGAAAAGTGAATTGGAGAAGGTGGCCAACGAACTAGAAGGCAAAGTTAAACATTTATCAGAGGTTTCTAACGTTGCTGAGAACAAAATGGTAAATTTTCAATTTTTATTGAGCAATTAACTATAATGCGATGCATCCTGATTTTCATAGTTGAAATTTTCAGCAAGAACTGTCGCAGATAATTTCAAAGCTAGAATTGGAGAATCACAATATTCAGTGTAGGCTGCAGCTGCAATTACAGGAAAAGGTTGAGGAAGCGGAAGCTTTGAATAATGAGATAATAAAGCATGAAAAGCATGCAGACTCACTAGGAAATCAAATCAGTGAGCTACGTGGTGCTTTGGATGAGAAGGAAAAGCTTATAATTAGTTTACAAGAAAGGGAAAAGTGGCAGGAAGAACAACAATCTGAGGTTATAACATAACAAAGCACATGTTCTATTATCATCTCGTCATCATCATTTTCCTCATATCAACAATTTGATTCATTCTTATGAATCGTTTTTCCACATTCATTCTCCCTGAGCTGTATTGTTTTTAATTATAATGCACCCTTTTTTTGGCACAAATGTTAATCATGTTATTATTGGTCCGCCCCTTTTCCTTCCAATTACTTTCTTGTTTGGTTAGTTTAATGCTTTGATTTGTCTTTTTGAAATGTTGGGCCGCCTTTAGGTCAAGGCGGCACTTACTGCAGCAGAGTGTAAACTTGCTGATGCTAAAAAGCAGTACGATATGATGTTTGAAGGCAAACAGGTTGAATTAACTAAGCATTTGAAGGAACTTTCTCAAAAGAATGATCAGGTATGGAGCCTTTTAAAGGCCCTACTAAGAACTATGTAACAAATATGTCAAGCTTTAAAATTGATTGGGAAACTTGCAGGCTATCAATGAAATCAGAAAGAAATATGAGGCTGAGAAGGAGGCGATGGCTGCTGAGGAAAAAGAAAAGGTTTTGCACATCATTTAAAATCCACATATAGATTTTTGGACGTATGAAAGTAGTCTATCTTGAACTGTCTATAACTTCAGGCAAACAAACTTACAAAGGAAATGGAAAGAAACTGTGAGGAAAAAATAACAAAAAACAGAGAAGCTGCTGAAAGAAATTTGTTACATGTTAAGGAGGAGCATAAAGCAATGGTATGTCGATTTTCTTGAGATAAGGAGTTGTTTTACTTGTTACTTACATCTTGGGGATGACGTATGATGCATTTGCTTTACTACATGTCTTTCCTTTTTTATTGCTTAGGTAAATATATTTTTATATAATTTTAATGCTTCTCAATAGCTGAAATAACATTTCCAATTGTTTAATCATGACATTTGATATTATGTTGGATTCAAATATATTAATTCTTGAATAGAGAATAAGAAAGCTTAGGCGCCTTTAATGTAAATTTATTTTAGAATTCCTTTCGAGTTAGTTTGCTGTGTGCAATATTTTAGCATTTGTCTCCTCTTTACTAAGATACCATTTTTCTTCAAAATCCATCTTAAATCTGTAAAATTTTATCTTAAGTTGCATATATTTGATATCATTAAGTTTCAAATTAGACAGCATTTTCTTATATGTTCAGTTGCCATTTTAAAACCTGTTTGCAACTACGAATCGTCTAAGGGCAGATGGAGCTCAGTGCATGATATGAACGGTTATGTCAGGCATAAGGTATAGTAGACCATTATAAATTTGTTTGTAAAATATTGGTCAGCACTAGGGACACCAATAGATGGTTGTTCTATAAATAGAAAAATTATTACACGCTGCTTAAATAGGTTTTATTATATACAAAGTATTTAAACATACAAATATATTGTTTATTTTATTTCTAAAATTTCGAACAATGTACTCATTGTATATTTCATTCGATTGAAACACAAAGTGAGCATGTAAGTGCATCATATTTAGCCTAGTTGACACTTTTTTAGGGCTCCTAGAAGGTGTTTAGAAGTGGATCTAGCAGGGAGGTGATTTTGGGATAACAAGAGAATGATAATATGGGAGTTCAATGACATTTGAAAGGGGGATAATAGTGTTCCACGGCTGTCCGAGCTGAAAACAACAAATAGAATCAAGAATGGCGAGGAGGTTACACCACCTATCTTTGAATATGCTACACTTACACCACTTGTAGAAGGAAGATGATACAACACTCTTTTATGGTAGAAATTAGAGATTGCAATCTCCAAATTATACAGACAAAACCGAAGTCCCAAAAATATCAAAATACAATAATAAACAGTCTTATAATAGAAAATAACCTTAAATATGAATAAAGAAATTGGAAATAGATCAGAAAAAGGGAAAATTTGCAACTAAATTTGATAATGAGATGGGAATTTCCAGTTTGTCGATCATGCGATCGTAGGATTTCTCGATGACACGATATCGCAAAATTACTGCGATCAGTGCCTAGTGCCCAGTGTCACTCTTCCTGACTAGGAGATGGTAATTCTTCTTTGGAAATACCCTGCTTCTAATATCGAATGTACTTCCCATAAAACACCTAATGAACCTTTCAATGTTGCGGTTCATCTCTCCTATCTAATCATCTATTTGGAAGTGCATTGTTGAACTGAATTGAAACTTAGTACTCTGCTTACTCTACAGAACCTCCCATAAATATCTAATATTTTTTTTTCCTGCTTACTCTATAGAGCCTTCCATAAATAGCTAATATTTTTTTTATCTCTATTTGGAGTGATGGCATGCTGGACATTGATCTGTGGTGACAACATGAATTGAAACTTAGTACTCTGCTTACTCTACAGAACCTCCCATAAATATCTAATATTTTTTTTTTCCTGCTTACTCTATAGAGCCTTCCATAAATAGCTAATATTTTTTTTATCTCTATTTGGAGTGATGGCATGCTGGACATTGATCTGTGGTGACAACCTAAGAGGTAAACTATAGAACTAAAAATCCTGAAACTCCTCTAGCAAGGGCCAGACTTCCTTAGATCACTGCATTCTAATATCATCAAGGTCTGTTACATTGGCTCTCTCAGAGCTTGGAGAAATGTGGCATGGGCATTAAAGTTCATGTATCTTTTTGAGTATCTATCACTGATGACTCCTTTAATTGTATAAGTAAAATACGCTTATCGCCCTTGATAAATGAGTAGGTATTTTTGTGGCCATCATGAAGTGTATTCGTGCTATTTTCCCCCCAGTCAACCTAGAAGAATGTGACACGTATTCATATGTACAATATAATACCAAACCTTTTCTTGCAACTAGTCTCCTATTAAAATTTCTATCAAACATGTTTTGTTAACATTGATCTTATTCCTCTTTTTCAACCAAGTCCAGAGAATATGACTGAGAATGTTTATGGGTAGTGAAACTCAACTTGTCTATTATCTATGTAGATACCACATTTTCATAACTCATAACTACTTCAATCGATAATGAGACTATACACTTTTTCCTTCACAATGCAACAAATAAGAAAAATGTTGAGGCGAAGCCACCGCTACTTTCTCATGGCTTAGCCTGAAGGATTCATAAAATCACTGACATCTCTTCATCGTAGGTTGGAAGGTGATACTCTTCTCTGACATTCTCATCCGCTCTTGCATCACTGCCTATTTTTTCAAGTGTTTACCCAGTGAAAGAGACCATCCTCTTGTTTCGACAATTAAACGTGTAATGTGTTCAAAACTAAGACACTTCAAGTACTTCCTTGTCATGATGAATTTGAAAGTGATGATGATCTCTAATTTTTCTCCACTTTGAACTAATTTTTTATTAGAAAGAGCCGGCTTGGGTGCTCTAACGCTGTTGATCTCAATATCTGTTTCACGATATTACTCGATCAACTTGAAAAAAATAGTGAACAACAAATGTGACGCTCAATAGATTGAAGCTATTTCATTTCAAACTCTTTTGAAGTTGCCTGAATGACATCCTCCTATAAAATGGATTGCACGAGCGTGTTGGGAGGGTCACAGTTGCTCAAAGTTATCTTTTATCGTCGAAAGAAGCAAACACAATGAAAATGATAGGCCATCAGCGCGATGCACATAATTTGGAATTTAATAGCCTCTATCATCCTCAAAATTGCTCAAATGATGTCCAATCATAAAACGAACTTTATAGATGCGTCCAAAATGTCACTCAATTTCTTTCTCTACTAAGCCACCCCTTAATTCCATGTTGCTCCTTGCTCCCCCCATCTTTCCTAATAAAAAGAAACTGTGTCCATCTATTTTATATATTTTACATATAAAAAAAATAAGTAAAAAGATCCAATCCCCTAAGTTGCTCCTCATGGGCAACACCTTTCCTAAGGTGCTACTCACACAAGTTTCCTGGCAGATACACCTTCATCCCCCAAAACGAGCTCTCTTTACCCGTCTCCTTTTCCCACTACATGTCAGAACCTCACACCTCCTCAATTTCGCACTCTCGACCTACTTTCTCGCAGCCTCGACCAGAACTCCATCACAACAGTCCGAATCTCCTCTCTCTGATTCTGATTGTTCACGCAAAATCAAAGTGAAACTCCACCTGCTCTCATCTCAACCCCATGCCTCAAGCGAACAGTTACTGCGACACTCTCCTTCCCCTTATTTTTCGAAATCCACGTACAGCCAGCATCTCCCTCATCACAACTTACCCGCGCTACCCTTCTCCCACTACTCTACCCGAAAACCCTCATTCCAGCTCTTCCGTTCTTCTCTCTCTTCTTCATTCTGCCTCCGTCTTTCGCCGCAACCTGCAGCTCTACCGAACAGTTCGTCTTTCTACTGCCTTCTCCATGCCGTAGGAGACAACAATCCACTCCAGTTGCTTGATTTAACACCTTACGCGAGCAGCTTTAGTCCTCCCCTCCATCCTGTTCACACCAAATCTAGCCACTCCTTTTCCCTTCGTGGTTCACGCCAAACCAAGTCGCATCAACCGACATGAAACCAAAATCCAAGCTATCCAGATGGCCAGCTATCCTCTTGCCGGCAGTTCACACTAGGAAATTATCTCCCAGCCACCAAAACCTCACCCTCTCTCTCCCACCTCTTTCTCTCTCTACCTTAGAAACACAAGAAAAAGAACAGCAAAAAATAAAAACAGGAGAGATAATTATTGATATTCGTGCCAAATTTGTTGTTGACTGCCTCGTGTTAAGGTATAATACACTTGCAAGCGGGAGATTATATTGCTTAGACTGAAATGAAAATTTTATAAGATGGTGGTGAGACCTGCAATGCTCTATGGTGCTGAATGTTGGTCTTTAAAAGAAAAGCATAATGCTAAGTTAAGTGTTGCCGAGATGAGAATGATTAGTTGGATGAGCGGCTTTACACTTAGAGAAAAAATGCAAAATGAATATATCCGTAATAGGGTTGGTGTTGCACCTGCGACAAACAAAATTAGAGAGAGTCGCCTTAGATGGTTTGGTCACATTAAACGTCGACCACCTGATGACCCGACTAGGAGAGTATATGTTTTAGATTCAACTTATGGTAAGAAAGGCTGAGGTAGACCTAGGAAGACTTGGGCTTATTGCATAAAAAATGATCTTAATTTATTAGAATTAAATTAAAATTTGACATTAAATAGGACGCAACGGAGAAAAAAGATTCATATAGCCGACCCCACTTAGTGGGATTAATGCTTTGTTGTTGTTGTTGGATTCTAATGCTACCATATTTGTGCAAATAATAAAATTTAAATATTATGAAATATGCATATTATGAACTATATTTCTAATGCATTGAAATGTGCACAAGCACATTAGTCAAATTCAGATGAAATCTTGTTAATACATTCTATAAGTATATTAAGATGTGTGTATATTGTCAAAACTAAACTCCCACATGGTGTCCTTACGATCATTTCTATTTTTATAAACTTACATGTTTGAGAATGTTGCATGGGCTAACTTAGATTATTTTTTAAATGGTTTTCTCTGAATACTTTGCATGCTAATCAACTTTAATAATTTCATGTGCTCCAACTAATGTGGTAAATTTTTATACACATGGTTTGCGAATACTGTGCGGGCTAGCATAAAATCATATTTCAAATACCTGCATTTGCTTCGGCGACGATCACAAATGTTAAATTTATGTGTTTGAGAATGTTGCACGGCTAAAACATGCTTAAGCTCATATCTAATCTACTCTAAATATGTGCAATACTCTTTAAAAAACATCTTAAATCAACATGTTTAAAATTTCTGCATGTGCTCTGATGATAACCCTAAGCTTCTTAAACTAAGCTCTGAAAATGCTATGTGGGTTAATTGCTTACTTTAGCTTAAATTAAATCCATCTTGAGAAGCGTACACACATTTCAAAAGTTTACAAAAATCTCCTTTTCAAATATCAAGTTGAAAATTATAGAATTACACTTGCTTTGGAGCCGCCTTGCCTAGGGCAAGGTTGTAAGTTTCAATTTAGTTAGTTTGATCTTCCTCTCCACAATTGAAGTTCACAAAATTGAGCCTCATTAAGTCAGTCTGATCCTCCTCCTAATAGAGATTGAAATTGACATAACTTCTTTCAAAATGCTCAAGCAAACAAAATTAGTCAAATTATAAAATAAACATTTTGATTAATTCCTTGATGATTGGCATATTACTTGCACATCTTAATCAAAGGGGTTTTATTTATAAAATTAGAATTTTAAATTATAAAATTCAAAATATTAAAAAATAATATATCTTAAAGTTAGAGAGTAAAATTACATACACCCTCCACACTAGTTTGTCATGGGTAACAAATCTAATGCTAACTTTAACCGATAAAGTGCTAATGTCATATCAAATATACTATTAAATTCACACTCAAAATAATTTATGACAGTAAAGATGTTGCCCGAGTTTTTTATCTGCGTAGTTTGGCCAATAGGCACCTTAAAAGAAGCATTTATGATTAGGGTCATCTGACTGAGTGGTTTTAATGTTTTACCGGGTATGTTTCAAATGTTTTAGTTTTGTTGTTGTTGTTGTTTTGGTTTTGCATGTGAAGTAAATGCAGGTAAGGAAGTACTGGAAAGTAAAATGAAAGAAAATGACAGTACATTAAAATAAAATGTGTACCTGGGCTTTTGCTACCGCTGCATGGTTAGTTCATAAAGCATAATATAATTTGTGGAATTACGCTCATAATTATATTTTAATTCTTGCTATATTTAGTCAGAGAATAAAATCAGGGTAATTAATTCCTTAATTTTAGGGTATTTACGTTACTCCGTAATTATAGGAAGTACTTAATTTCTTTCTATTTCTTGTACTCACCTATTTATAGGTAAATTATCTATGGAATCAAGTGAAGAGAATTATTCAAAATTTTCACATGGTATCAGAGCCATAAGGCGAAGCCTCTCCCGCTCATCCCGCTCTATCGTCTGTGTCCCGCTCGACCAAAGCCTCTCCCGCTCGATCGAAGCCTCTCCCGCTCGATCGTCTGCGTCCCGCTCGGCCTCTACCGCTCGATCGTCTGCGTCCCGCTCGACCTCTCCTGCTCGATCGTCTGCGTCCCGCTCGACCGAAGCCTCTCCCGCTCGATCGCCTGCGTCCCGCTTGGTCTTAATTCGATCGTCCTCTCACGCGATCGTCTGCGTTCGAGCGCAACCCTAATTTGCGCCTCTCCCACGATCGTCCATGTCCAAGCGCCGACTCTTCCGCGATCGACCAACCGCGAGCACAACCCGTTCCAGCCATGCTCCTCTTCGGCGCAGCCTCTTCTCTGGTCATTCCGCTGGCCTCCTCTCCTCTCCAATGACTAAGTACGGCCATGCCTGCAACTCCTTCTCCACTAGTGATGTCACTTCTAGCCACCCCTCCGCGGTCGGGTCTCCATCTGCTCGACAGTCCGTACAATAATCTCGTCTTCATCACCAGCCACAAACTCACCGGCCAGAATTATCTCCAATGGTTGCAGTCAGTCATGATGTTTGTATGCGGCAAAGGCAAAGACGACTATCTCACTGGTGATGCTCCTGCTCCGGCGACGACAGATCCGTCATACAAGACTTGGAAATCCGAGAATAATATGATTATGGCCTGGCTTGTTAACTCGATGGCCCTTGATATTAGCAAGAATTTTTTTCTCTATAACACGACTAAGGATATCTGGGATGCTGCTCGTGAGACATATTCTAGTTCGGATAATACAGCCGAACTATTTGCTGTTGAGACCATTCTTTATGACTTTTGTCAAGGTGATCTCTCCGTCACTCAATACTTCAATACTCTTACTTGGTATTGGCAACAACTAGATCTATTGGAGGTGTACCCTTGGAAGTGTCCCGAAGACACTATCATATTTCACCAAATCGTGGAACAGAAGCGCACCTTCAAATTTCTCATCGGCCTCAAATCTGAGTTTGACCAGACTTGCTCGTGGATTTTGAGTTCGAAACCTCTCCCAACAATTCGTGAAGTTTTTTCCGATGTGCGCTGCGAAGAGAGTCGCCAAAAGGTCATGTTAGGTGCTTCCTCGTCCACTTCTGTCCTCGAAGGGTCCGCCCTTGCTGCTCACATCCCACCCACAGATAACTGCCAACGCCAGGGCCGCCCTTGGTGTGATAACTGCCGCCGTCCTGGCCATACTCGGGATACGTGTTGGCGGATTCATGGCAAACCCGCCAATGAGAAGCCCAAACGTGATCCTCGGGCAGCTACCACCATCACCACCGACGCCTCTCCAGGAACGAGCCCGTTCAACGAAGACCAGATTCATGCCCTCCAGAAGATGCTCGGTCGGCTGTCACCAGTCAATCCTCCTAGTGTGGCATCGGGTGCCGCCAGCCTTGTTGCCTAACAAGGTATTTCCCCATCTGCTTTCGTCTTGGATTCGGCCTCTTATCGCCCATAGATTGTTGACTCGAGTGCCTTCGATCATACGACCGGGGATATCTCCTTATTAGTGGATTACCGAGCCAGTGTAATCCGAGCCTCACTGTTCGGATTCTTGATGGATCGGCCTCCGAAGTTCGTTGGTCTTGGTTCTGTCGCATCTCTCCGGATTTATTCCTCACTTCGTGCTTCGTATGCTCTCTTTGGATTGTAATCGATCTCTATTAGTATGCTTCACTCATGATTGTCGTTGTGTTCTTAAATTTTTTCCAGTATGTTTGAATTTCGGGATTCGAAGTCGGGGTTGATGATTAATGATCTTGAGTTGCGCGATTAGTCTCTATCTTCTCAACATAACCCTCTGTTGGTCTTGTTTCTTCTCTTGGTTGTGTTCCAGGTATCGAGTCCATCTTGCTTAAATCCTCTTAAGTACATCCGTCTTTCATTCCAGGTGTTAATAATGATAGTGAAATCGTATTCTTCATTATCATTTAGGTCGTCCTAATTTTATATACTGTTAGAAATTGTTTCATCATTTATTTTTTAATAAAACTCCTACCTCTTTTAATTGCGAATTTTGTCGACTTGCCACGCACTCGTACTTGATTTATCGTTTATCATACATACCACTCATCCAATTTTCTCGATCCATAAGTGATGTACGGGGTCCTTCTCGTGAAAAAAATATTTACAGGGCCGATGGTTCGTGTCCTTTATTGATGATCACACACGCGTGACTTGGATCTATCTTATGCGTGATAAATCCGAGGTAGGACCAATATTTCGTGCCTTCTATCAAATGATACTTCACTCGATTTGACACAAAAGTCGAGCTCTTAAAACAGATATTGCACGAGATTTTTTCAACACATCCCTAGGAACTTTTCTTGCTCACCATGACATCCTTCACCTTGGCACTTGTATTGATACTCCCCAACAAAATTGGGTTGCCGAGCAAAAAAATCGTCACTTGTTGGAGGTAGCCCGCTGTATCATGTTTACCACATCGGTCCCTAATGTTATTGGGGCGATGCAACATTGACTGCTGCCTATCTCATAAAACGGATGCCCTCTCGTATCCTGGGTTTCCTTACTCTAATTGATGTCCTCCTTCGCTCCTTTCCGACTACTAGTGTCCTCCCTTCGGTTGTCCCTACCAAACTATTTGGTTGCTCCGTCTTTGTTCATATTCACAAACAACACCGCAGTAAATTAGATCCCAAATCAGTCAAATGCATCTTCATAGGGTATTCGACCAATAAGAAAGACTACAAGAGTTATTTCCCTTCAACAAAAAAGGTCTATCATTTTATGGATGTCATCTTTTTTGAGCATCAGTCATACTACTAAGAGTTTATCGTTTAGGGGGAGAGTCGCAGTGAACAAAAGACCTGTGTTCCTTTATCAACTGACACAGGTCTTTCACCGGCTGTCAAACCTCCTCCATCTCCTATTCAACCTCCTCAATCTCCTATTCCAAACCCGTCTACACATCCCGCACCTCAGGAACTTCAGGTCTATACAAGACGGAACAGAACTGCTGAAAGAATAGAGAACCAAACACCGCTTCCAGCTGCTGTCCAAGAATCTAATCCGGCTCCAAACCTCCCTGAAACTCACTTAGGTACAAAATCTATAGACACTAGTGATTATGAGCTTACCGCGCCTGTGAGAGATGATTCAGATGTTCCTTGCACTCAACATCCTATCTCTCGATTCGTTTCATATGAGAAGTTATCTCCTCTCTATCATGCATTTATTCTGCTTATTGATAGACATAGAGGTCTCGAATTCCATTCGGGAAGCACTCTCACACCCGGGATGGAGAAAAGGCGTGAATGAAGAAGTTGCACTGAAAAGAATGGAACGTGGATTGTATCCGATTCGCCGAGAATACGAGGCCGGTAGGATGCGGGTGGTTATTTACTGATCGAATGTAAGACGACGAGAAGCATAAATTGGTTGAAAGCCGTGAGTTACAGAAGGTTATACGCGATCATACGGAATTGACTACCGAGAGGCATTCGCCGCAATGATGGCCAAGCCGAACTCCATTAGAATCTTACTCTCCATTACAACAAACTGAGACTGGCCACTAATGCAACTTGATATCAAGAATGCATTCCTTAATGGAGATCTTGAAGAGGATCTATACATGGATTACCTCCTGGTCTAGAAGGATCATTCTCTAGTGGCAAAGTATGCAAGCTTCGAAATCTGCTGTATGGTCTCGAACAATCTCCTCGAGCTTGGTTTCGCCGATTCACCAATTTAGTAATCAAATGCGGTTATACTCGAAATCGAGTCGATCATACTAATGTTCGCAAAAAGATCCGAGAAGAAGATTCACTGTACTCATCGTGTATGTTGATGACATCATTCTTCACGGTGATCACACCTGAAGAATTAATGACAAGTTGAAGAAGTTTTCAGCCATGAATTCGAAATTAAGGACCTCGAGACTTAAAGTTCTTCTTAGGAATGGAAGTTGCAAGATCCGAAATGGGGATAACCGTAACTCGAAAAGTACGCATTGAGACCTATGAAAGAAAGCTAGTATTCTTGGATGCAAATCAATAAATACTCCAATGGACCTATATAAAAAATTGGAATGGAGAAGGATAGCTTACTAGGTCGACAAAGGACGATATCAGCTAGAACATTGGAAGACTTCTTATCCCACACCAGACCAAATATAAGTTTTTCAGTAAGTATAGTGAGTCAATTCATGAATTGTCCTATTGGGGAATATATGGGAGCTGTTAACCGTATCTTAAGATACTTAAAGATGACTCCAGGAAAATGATTATTATTCAAAAAGAATGATAGTCAAAAGGTAGAAGTCTTTCTTGATCGTTGATGGCGGAGAGATATATCCACCTGACGATCAACCTCTGGGTATTACTCCTATGTATGCGGCAATCTAGTGACATGGATAAGCAAAAAACAATCGGTGGTATATCAGAGTAGTGCAGAAGCAGAATACAGAGCGCTGACACTTGGTATCTGTGAAGGAATGTGGATCAAAAGATTTCTCAAGGAGCTTAGAATTATGGGAGAAAATTCAATCAGGATGCTCCGTGACAATCAAGCAGCAATCAGCATCGCAAATAATTCTGTTCATCATGACCGAACCAAACACATTGAGATTGATCAAAACTTCATTTCGGAGAATGTGGACAATGGAATCATCTGAATTAGTGCATACTCCTTCTAGAGACAGAACCGTGGACATTCTCACCAAGGCTCTTCCTAAGTCAAGCTTTGATGAGCTAACCAACAAGTTGGGCATGTACAATCTGTACAACCCCATTTGAGGGGAGTGTGGAATTACGCTCATAATTATATTTTAATATTTGCTATATTTAGTTAGAGAATAAAATCAGGGTAATTAATTCCTTAATTTTAGGGCATTTATGTTACTCCGTAATTATAGGAAGTACTCAATTTCTTTCTATTTCTTGTACTCACCTATTTATAGGTGAATTATCTATGGAATCAAGTGAAGAGAATTATTCAAAATTTTCACATTTTGCAGGGAATTTAAATAAATTGCAAAACAAGAAAACATAAACTACAGTGTAAAAAAGCAACAAAAATGAGTCGTAACAAAAATACGAACAGGCAAAGCAAAACCTGTGGTCACATATGGAAGGCCAATGCTAGGTATATGACATCAATAAAGGTGGAGGCTCAGAGCTGGACTGTGTGCTTCCCGACCTTAAACAAGAGCTACTAACCCGACAATCTACGGAGGGCAGTCCTTAACCTCGATCCAAATGACTATCCATGGACCTTTATAAGTTTTTTAAAAAAATTATTTGATTTTCATGCAAAAGTTGTTTTAAGTTTCTATGCAGAGTTCCTTTTAACGAGCAAAAGAGATTTTTGTTTTATTTTTTAAATATTTTGTAAAGTGGTGTGGTCCAACGGCTAGTCACTCTAATCAAGCTAGGATTACTGGCGACCTAAGAGCGTCAGGGGCAACAATCCTACTAACAGTCGACGAATAGTATCATCTGTCATTTTTTCTCCCTTATTGAAGATTCTTGAGAGAGGAGATACTATCATAAAATTCCCACATTGTATCTATCGGTTAAACACACATAAGCAATGTCGTCATTGCCCTAGCTACCTAGACCTCAGACTATACTAGTCCGATGATCCATATCTAGCCAAAAAATGTCCCAATAACCAGAAGGATCTGAGTGTAATGTTCAAGCTCGAATCCCGGAGCATTGAGTTTCATTGTAAGGTAAGTCATGGTGAGAATTTCACTATTTGATTTAATTAAGGAAGTCTTGAACCACATTTTGGTGTACCATTATGTTTAGTGTTTTAATCAATTTGTGAATTAGGGTTAAGTGTCTTGTTTCACCATTCATTCAAAAATTAGGTAGATGAACTACCATCTAGAGCGTGCTCCTAAAATCTAGGAAGCTTACATTTTAACCTGTTCTTGAAGTGATCTTTGGTGTTTTACCATCAATTAAGTTTTTTTTTTGTTTTCAACTAATCCTCAAATATCTTTTAAGTGTTTTCCAAATAATTAAATCATAAATTCTCATTTTGACTTAACCATTTAATAAGAAAAATAAGATAAAGGAGGTTGACTCACTTCCAAAACTAACAAAGCCCAGAGAGGGAATGACAAGTGAATCAGTCTAAAAACGTTTAAATAATAATCAACAGAAACCCCAAAATAGTGGGCAAAAGGGCTCTTGAAATTCAACTTCAAAATGTGTGTAAATAAGCATTTAAATGATATATAAACCTCTCCAAAGTCAAGGCATAAAATAGCCCCAAAATGATGCTTTCAATGCCTCCAAAACAGTGCCAAAATCAGCCCAAATCAGTACCTGAAGTGGCTTCAAAAACAGCACAAAACAAGCCAAAACAGGTACTTAAAGTGGCCTAAAAAACAGTGCAAAACAAACCCAAAACAGTACCTAAAGTGGACTTAGAAAATGGTGCAAAACAAGCCCAAATTGTTACCCAAAATGGCTCCAAAAGCAATGCAAAACTAGCTCGATCAGCATCTATAAAACATCCTACGGCGCTCCACAACTCCAAACAGCACTCAATAATTCCAAACAACTTTAACGCTTCCTACAACATCCTACAACAATTGGCAACTTCATAAGCAACATTCAATGCTTTCCACAGCATTTTAATGGCCTCCTACGACTCCAAACAACAATATGCAACGCTACACAACGTTTCTAAAGCCTCCAACGACTCCAAACAACAATATGCAACACTACACAACATTTTTAAAACCTTAAACAATAATTCACAGCACTACATAGCATTCATGCAACATATTTCAGAACCTACGGAGTTCCAAACAGCACCCTGGACTCCCAAATCAGCATTTAAATGGTGCACAATTGATATCGGGGGAGCAAAAAAGAATATTATGGAGGTTCGCATACATGCTACTCAATTCTTATGTGTTTTCATACATGCAATTAGGTAATTTTGATGTGACTTGAAAGACATTCTCCTAACACCTCTTATATCATGTAATGTTGATATGCAAAGTTATATCTTGCAATCCATATTCAATTATCACTACACATGATTCCATATCCTCAAAATTCCTTAAATAATTCATGATATCAAGGTGAAATGCCTTCAAACCAAGGAACTGTAGATATTAAACATATGAATACATTAGGATTGAATGATATGTGTATAAATTAAGGTTTTAATTTAAGCACATAAATACATATGAATTGAATAGTATGTATGTAAATTACCCTTTTCTATATTTATATATTTTTTAAAGTTTCAAAAATATATATTTAAAATAAACAACGAAGAGGAAAAGGAAGGGGTTACGCTGTTAAGGTTCGCCGGAGAGAGGATCTCGTCGGAGGGCTGTTCGTTGGTTGGAGCTTTCTGTGGGGGAGTAGGTGATTGCTTCTGTCGAGAGGTGAAGAGGGAGCTGGATGAGGGGGAGAGTTGTTGTAGAGCTCTTGGGCGAGCGTGAGAGGGAGTCGAGTGAGGAGGGAGCAGGTCTCGGGGCAGGGGGTTCGGCGTGAGGAGGTGGCGAGCGAGGCTTTCGGTGTAGGGCTTCTGTCGGGAGGAAGGGGGAGGCCGAATGCCAAGCGAGGATTTCAGTGGAGTCGAGCGAGTCTTTTCTGCATGAGGAAGAGGCAAGCTGAGCGAGGGATAAGGTCCTCGGTGGTGAGATGGAGGATTTGAAGGCTTCGGCGTGAGGAGGAGCTTACGAGAAGCTATTGGCGTACGAGAGAGAGGAGTAGGCTAGGGTTTGGATGGCGAGGAAGTGAGGGGGTATGTGGCTTCGATCCGGAGATGAGCGAGTTCGTTGGAAAGGGAGAGGTGAGCCAACAAAGGTTTCGGGCGAGCGTGGAAGAGGGGGGCTGAGGTAGGCAAGGAGTTCGGTGCAGAGGAGGAAGCGGTCGAGCGGGTGAAGGCTTCGGTGGAGGCGATCAGGAGAGGGGAAGCAGGCAGACGGGTTCGGTGCACAGGAGGGGCGAGGACTTCGGTGCAGTGAGGAGGCGTGCAGGTGAGTCTCAAGATAGGAAGAGGGGTGCCGAATATTGGTTCCAAGTTAATGGATCGCTGAAAGACAAATTGAAAAAAAACAATGAGATTGGACTTTCGAGAACTTTCTTTCTATTATTTGAAGAATGAAGAATACAAGTCTTAAGAGAGTACTTTTACATTGTAACATAACAACCTATTTATACCAATCAATGCATAACGTAATAAAGGAAAAA
This sequence comes from Papilionanthe hookeriana x Papilionanthe teres, assembly GCA_022702705.1. Taxonomy (NCBI): domain Eukaryota; kingdom Viridiplantae; phylum Streptophyta; class Magnoliopsida; order Asparagales; family Orchidaceae; genus Papilionanthe; species Papilionanthe hookeriana x Papilionanthe teres. The sequence goes on along the minus strand of CM040425.1, from coordinate 66,505,788 downwards.
AACGTACACAATAATCGCGAGCGTTAAGATCTTATCAGTCGCGCTTTATTATAAACCTATATTTATTCCACTACTTCGTGTAATCGATTCATGCTATTATAGAGCTCGTATTTATTTCATTAATTGCGTAATCAATTCAAGCATATATTTATTCCACTAATTATGTAACGTCATTTTTTGCTCATCAATTTATTTTAACCAATTCAAGATTATATTCACAATCTTTCCGTAAGCTTGATTTGGTTCGAAATTGTTTACGCCAAGCAGCTCTCGCATTTTTGTGAATTTGACTCTTGCTAGAGCCTTGGTGAGAATATCCGCACGTTGCTCTCCGTGCTTACGAACTCCACGATGATATGTCGATTCTCGACACACTCGCGAATAAAGTGGAATCGAGTGTGGATGTGCTTGCTGCGTCCATGAAACACCAGGTTCTTTATCAATGGACTCGAGCTCTTTCTGCATGGCTTCATTCCATGCCTCCTCTGTTGCTGCCTCGTGATATGTTGTTGGCTCTAGTGAGCAACAACAACTCATCAAGATCCATCTCTACTAGAGGTGCCTCCACGTAGATCTCGGCAAGTGAGTGGAATTTCTTGGGAGTATCTTCAGTTGTGGATTTCTCGAGGTCTCTTGTTGTCGTTGAGAGTTCGGCGTGACTACTGGTGTTATTGGTGAGGTCGAGTGGTTTGACGAGGCCGAGTCCGCTACTTCTCCGTCATCTTGTAAAGTTCCGAACTCCACATAATTTTGTACGTGCTCGTCATCATCGTTGCACCATTCCCACTTCTCCTCTTCAAACACTGCATCTCTGCTCACAAGGATTTTTCGGTGTGGTGGATCGAGGAATCTGTGCGCCTTACTTCTGTCTTCGATGCCAAGGTACACTATTGCTTGACTTCGATCATCGAGCTTGTTGAGATTTGGACCTGCTACCACATGTGCGGTACATCCAAACACTCTCAAGTGCTTCAAATGAGGTCGCTTGCCGAACCATGCTTGGTAGGGGGTACATTCTCTCAGCATCTTTGTTAGCAAGCGGTTCAAGAGATAAACCGCATGTCGTACCTCCTCTCCCTAGAGGTTCGCAGGGACTTGCATGCTCTTAAGCAAGCTTCTCGCAGTGCCCATCACGGTGCGATTTCTCATTTCCGCCACACCTTTTTGTTGAGGTGTGTACGGTGTCGTGAGGTGACGCTCGACTCCCTCTTCTTTGCAGAATTCCACAAACTTCTGGGAAGTGAACTCGCCACCTCGATCAGTTCGCAAATTCTTCAACTTGTACTCCGATTTGTTCTCCACGAGCTTCTTGAACTCCTTGAATGCTTCAAAGGCTTCTCCTTTTTCTCTGAGCATGTACACCCACATCCAATGACTATAATCATCAACAAGTAAAAAGAAATATTTGTTACCAGGGAGTGATGTCGGGGTGATCGAACCACACAGATCCGCGTGCACAAGTTGTAGAGGATGCTCGGCTCGGAAGTTGGCTTGGGCAGGGAATGTCAGTCTTGTTTGCTTTGAAATCATGCAACTCTCACACACTTGATTGGGGTGTGTGATCTTAGGCAGCTCTATGGACATCTCCTTCTCCCCCATTATCTTGAGTGCATAAAAGTTTACGTGCCCAAGTCTCGCATGCCATAACCAAGCCGGATCTGTTAGTGATGCTAATAGAGAAGCGGGTTGGCTTGTCTCGAGAGAGATCTTGTACAACCGATTTGGCGATTTCTCCACTTTCATCAATAGGACGCCATTTCGGTCGAACATCTTCATGAACGAGCCAACTAAGGTGATCGTGTTGCCTACTGTCAATTGACCGAGACTTATGATATTACTTTTTAATTTTGGAATGTAATATACCTCGGTCATTAGACGTCGATCACCGTTCTTGCATACGAATAGGATGGTTCCTCGGCCCTTGATCTCGACGAGTGAGCCGTGTCCGAACTTTAAATTTCCGGTGATCTTCTCGTCGAGCTTATTGAACTTCTCTCGGTGGCCCTTCATGTGGTTGCTTACTCCGTTGTCAAGATACCATACGTCGGTGTGATTATACTCCTCGCCACTTGCAAGGAGGTTCGCCATGACCTTTTCTTCATGGAGCAACACCACCTCTGGTTCCTCCTTGGACGATTCTTGCGTGAACTCTTCGGGGATTGCCTTCTCGTCTTCGGGCAAGGGATTCGCCACTCCCTCGGCAAACATCTACGCTGACTCCTCATCATGGAGGCTAGTAAGGTTTGCTTCCTCCTCGGGCTTCTTGCTACGGCATTCGGACGCGTAGTGTCCGTACCTTTGACAAGCGTAACACTTCACTGTGCTCTTGTCTTTGCGGGGTTTGATATCTTTCTGTCGAGGTGAGCTTTCTCCGCCTCAAGCTTGCGCTCGTCCCCGCTATTTGCAACAACCTCGACTATCTCCACCGTTGTCTCCGCTACTCGACGATTCGGAAGAAAAATCGGCTTCTCCATTTTTCTTCATTCGTGACATCCATTCTGCATGCGTGAGCAAGAGGTGCTTCTCCTCCTCTGGGTCTCCGTAGCCGCAAGTCTCTCTTCGTGGACTTTGAGACGACTGACGACCTCATCGACGGTCATGTTTTTGAGGTCACCTTATTGCTCGATCGCGATGATGATCTGCATGTATTTTTGTGGTACGAGTCGAAGGAACTTCTTGACGGAGGAGATCTCCTCCATCTTCTCTCCCAACGAGCAGATGCCTGTCACAATGGACGTCAATTTCATGGTGAAATCGTCCACTGTCTCTTCGTCCTTCATGCTGATTGCCTCAAAGTGAGTCCTCAAGGTTTGCACTTTCGCCTCCTTGACTCGCTCCACGCCGACGTGCATCGTCTTTAGTGTCTCCAATACTTGCTTGGCAGAGTCCTTCTTTGCCACTATGAGAAGAACGTCCTCCGGTAGCGCTTGATAGATGACAGCGAGGGCATTCTATCCTTACGCTCTTCGACCTCGTCTTGCTCCACGGCGTCCCACACTCCTTGAGCCTGTAGGTTCACACGCATCTTCAGCGCCCACACCGAGTAGTTACTCTTCGTGAGTAATGGATATGTGATCGTCACGTTCCCTTCTCTTCTGATCTTCATTGCTGTCATATCTCTTACGATAGATGTCCTTCGGCTAGTGGCTCCGATACCAAATGTTGGTTCCAAGTTAATGGATCGCTGAAGGACAAATTGAAAAGAAACAATGAGATTGGACTTTCGGGAACTTTATTTCTATGTTTTGAAGAGGGAAGATTATAAGTCTTAAGAGAGTATTTTTACATTGTAACATAACATCTATTTGTACTAACAAATACATAACGTAATAAAGGAAAAAACGTACACAATAATCGCAGACATTAAGTGTCATCAATTCGCGCCTATTATAAACCTATATTTATTCCACCAATTGTGTAATCAATTCATGCCTATTTTAGAGCCTATATTTATTTCATTAATTGTGTAATCAATTCAAGCCTATATTTATTCCACTAATTATGTAGCGTACTTTTTTGCTCGTCAATTTATTTTGACCAATTCAATATTAAATTCACACCGAATGAGCAGAAGGAGACGTGCTTCTTTTTTTGTATCACGCTGGTTCCAAAAATACGTTACACGAGGAACTGAATGGTTTCCGTTAAAGCAGCCGACCTAATTGGAAGTTAATAATGCATGATTAAATTTAATTAAAGATTTAGGCGGGGTAATTTGAAATTTGAAATCACAAATTGAGTTGTCGGCTCGACCCAACACAATTGGGCTATGTTTAGCCCGAATCGAACCCAGGTCAAGCATAAACTCACATCCTTTAATTAAATTTAATATGCATCGATTTTCGTGTTGTTTACACGCAAGCAAAACCAAGACAATACGGGTGTCCTTCTTAGGTAAAGTCGATGTTCCAGATGTGTCCGCGTGGTCCGTTTCGTCATCCTGGATCGTCCGGAAGAGTTCGTTGAAGGTCGGCTCAAAAATGCGTCAAATTTAATTTTCTTCAAATTTTGGGTTTGTGACAGATCATTTTGAAAATTTATTTTGGTTTAATTGACGATGCGATGTGTGTGAGTGAGTTGTGATGCTTATGCGCGTTGAACGTGTGAATCGTGGTCTTTGCATAGCCGAGCCACGAAGGGTTCGCCTAAGGCCTCTTGCTCCTATAGGAACTCATTTTTGAGCCCTCTACATGTTAGTCTTTAGCCCTTGCAACTAAGAGTTTAAGTGCTTGAGACTACTCATGCGAGATCTTCACAAAAATGGATCAAGAAGTGGTTTGAAATTCTACGTGGTGTGGATCCACTACTAGTCCTCTAGGATGGTCGACAGAGAATCTTAAGGCTAGATCATAGGCTATAATGTGAAATAAATTAAGACCTCACTAAAAATGAGATCAACACTGTTTACTTAGATTAGCCCTCTTAGATAAATCACCACCCAAGGTCCATAAAGTTCTCTTGAACGAAGGAACTCATGATTGTTAATAAGGATCTTCTGTCGGGTTATGTCGACTACTTCCTCTGATTAGGTGGTTAAGGAACTTAAAACAGAGACAAAAAGAGTGAAATTCATTTCATCTTATTTGATGCAATACCCAGGACCTTTATATATAGGAATCCTACATCCTGGATAAGGAAACTAACTAATTAGGTTACAATTATTTCCTATAACATTCCATAGCTAATTAAGCATGATTTGTACACAATAATCTATAAGAGGAAAGACAATAATTTCTGTATTATCGGAAAGACAATAAATTCTATAAATCGAATCAGATCTTTCAAGAGGAACCATGACAACCTGGATTGTTATCACAATGGAATCTTGATGGAGTTTGACTCCATTTTTATTATCATCTTCTTTTAAGCTGGCAGTCATAAATTCATAATTTAAAGTTCCTGACGTTATCGCTATTATATGCTAAGTTTGAGCACTTAATGCCAAATGATTAGTCTTAATCAAAAGTACTCCCTCGTTATAGGGAGGGGTAAGTAACCACGGGGTCTTGAGCCTATGGGAAATCTTAAAACTCAAAACTTAAAAATCCTCATAGAATGAGTGTGAAATGTCTGGGTTTATGGAGAAAATACTGAGGATTTTAGGTTTAATAATAGGAGTAAATTTGGAAAGAAAAATGGAGATTGAAAGGAGGGATGGAGAAAATAAGGAGGATTGTAGATTGAATACTTGGGGAAGAATGGAAAGATTGGGAGGGGGTATGGGGGAGGGGAGGGAGAGGTAAAGTCAGATGCAGTAGATGTTCTTTTCTTCACCTGAAAAGAAAAAGGTTTTTAGTTGGTTTAATGTTAACGTTTTGAACCCTTAAATCTTATATGGTAAGATGACTAGTTTGCTATGTTTGAGGCGTTTAGTACTGAAATGCACATCAGGTAGGAACATGCTAATCCACACTGTAGCTGGTGATTGTTTTAAAATTTTCTTCTGTATAAGATTTTACTTCAGGACCTTTCACAATTTAGTTATGATTGCAATTATCGAAATACCAAATCAGGGCTATCTTTAAGTGGCTGATTGACCTTATTTTGGTGTTGAGAATGGTTTCATTTATGAGCAAGGTTTAGTGTAGTGATTTTATACATTCTAATGTTACGTTTGTTGATTATGTATCAAATGACTGAATTGAGGGACAAATTTGATGCATTTGTTCTCAGGAAAACATATTTACCGCTATTTTGTATCTTTCAGATTTCCAAAATTCAGCAGGATCTTGAACAGAAGGAGAAAAGTCTCCTTGCTCATCATAGAGAAGAATTGCAGCGGATTCAGCTTCTTGCAGAGAATGAAATGAGGGAGGTAATGAAAAACTTGCTGGCCATTCACCATTCATTCCCCTTGTTTATTTTCTCACTATGAAAAACTGGTAAAAAACAGAAAATATCATCCCTAAGGAAGGAACATGAAATCCAAATGAAATCATTAAAGATGCAATACGATGATGAACATAAAAAGCTGCAAGAAGACTTGGAGATGCAAAAGTCAAAGGTCTAGCTCTTTCATGGCTGTTTTGGGTTATTTGTTTCTTAATTGCTCTGAATATTCATGTGACGTTTTTGCAGGAGGAGAAGCAGAGAAAATTGCTACAATTGCAATGGAAAGTAATGAGTGAAAATCAACAGGACAATCAAGAAGTGGACTCTAAGAAGGTTTATAAGTTTTAATTTTAATAACTATTTGATATAAAATTAGCTTTGTATTGCTAAGTGTTGCTTTTTGAAGACAATTGATGTTGCTTTTGTTTCGTAGCTTTAACTAGAGTGTACTTTAGAGTACTTTATGCTTTTCAAGCTTGAGAAATTGTTTTTTTTTTAATTTTTCCTTTTCTATTGATATTTTAATCATATATTTTCTCTTTCCTATTGGTTTTCTTGATTTCGACAGACCGTTGAGCACGGAGTATTGTGAACCTGGTCATTTTCTGATGAGTATGGAGTATTGTGACAATTTTTTTTTTTTTAAATTGCTAGTCCAATGATGCTAGAACGATCTGGAAAATAGAGAGACAAGAGATGATGCAAGACCAATCATTCTTTAGACATAAGGTGACTTAATTTTCATAGGAGACAGGATTGCTATGGGAGATGGAGGTGGAGATAGGATTCATCGTGGGAGATATGATTATCATGATTGATGGGATGATTACACGAAATTGTTTCTTCTTGAGTGACGGGAGAGAAGTTCATCATGGGAAGCAGGGATGGAGACAATCAAGTTATAAATTGTATTGAGTGCCAATTTTCAGGTCAGTGTTGAGCGAATAATAGAAAGTGAGTCCAGAGAGACTAAGTGACACAATGTTGAATGAGATCACTAGATGAATCCCCATTAACTAGGGGAGATAAGCACTAATAGCAATGAAGGCTAAGCACCTTGATGGCTGCCATGTGAGATAGAGATGGAAAAGGGGTGCTGATAGACTAGTCGAGCACTAATAAGACAGCTGATAGGATAATGACTTAAGTCAATGGTTTTGATTCCGTATTACCATGCTAACAATCATAGAAGGTTACACATTATTTGATTATTCATGATGCTTGTGCAATCATGCCTATATGAGGCAGGAAAAGAGTGCAATATAGAAAATATGATAAAGGAGGACACTCTTAATAATGAAGTTATATTACAAGGATAAATTCTATAGATTCTTACCATAAATATTAATCACATTTGATAATATATTTATTGAAGCATCATTTAACGTAATACTTCCTATAACTCTAACATGTGTATTAAAATTGTATCCTCCAAGTATGAGATAATAAACAAAATTATTTTGTGCGATAGAATTTGTTATTTTATTGTTGACAATCTATATCAACAATTTGTTGCTTGTTGAGGATTTCTCTGCCATGATAAGGTATGATCGGATTTTAAATAATGATGATGTTCTGATTGAGCAGCCTTGAGGTTCAAAGAACAAAGTCATTATTTGAAACTTATTGTGCCATGGCATTCCTGAATAAATAACGATATGGTTAATTGGATGGTCATAATTAGTTGGGGACCAATTTTAAGATCTCATTGGATGTCCAGGCTGTTTGAATAACAAACTTTCAAACCACATAGACATTCACCATAATTTATAGCCCACGTTTAACACAAGACTCTAGAATGTTGTTGCCAGCCTGACTAATAACTCCTTCAATGTAAGATTTTATCTTCTTCCCATTAGACTCTTCCGAATTAATTGTTGGTGCCACTTCTTCCAAGTTCTTTTATAAATCCCTACTCTTCTTAGTCTGCAAAAAATCAATTTTCACTCTCCTAGCCCTCTCCACTAGACTGAATAATCTACATCTCAAGTGACACTAGTGGCTGCCTAATTGAATCCTTCAACCTAAACAAAAACTTGTGATCTTTCTCCTCAACTATTGGAACCAGCTGAGGTGCATACCTTGAAAGCATAGTGAACTCTGCCTCGTACTGCATTATCGAATGATCACTCTTTACCAATCGGATAAACTTCTTCTATATCTGTCTCCTGACCAACAATGTTACAACCAGTCTTTGAAGACCGTCACAAAGTCCTCCTTCTGGATCTAGTAGATGGTTCTATCTCCAAACTTTTCCTACATTAGTCCTTGTCAAGATCTCTCGGCTTCTCATTCAAAGGCAAAAGTGGCAAGTGTAACTCTTCACTCTGGTGGACAAGATAACCCATCTATAATCTTCTTCACTCTCATTAGCCAGTTCTTCGCATTCACTGAACTTCCTTCTCCAGAAAAGAGTGGTGAACTTGTATCCTGAAATAGTTTTAAATACTTGTCCATCTGGCCTCTCCCACTAGAACTGACCTGAGGCTGAGACTTATTAATCATTTGAGTCATTGCAGTCATCATCTCAGCAAATGCATCAACATTCACTGGGACATTCAAAGGTATATCAGTCCCAATGTCACTCTAGCTAGCCTCGTCTTGATTATCCATATTTCTAAAATAGAAGCAGTAACAACAATAACAAGTCTTTACCCTCTAAGTGGGTTTGGCTATATGAATCATTTTTCTCCATTGCATACTATTGAGTGTCATATTGTCATTTAATTCTAATTGATTAAGATCATTTTTTATATAAGGGCCGATGTCTTTTTAGGTCTACCTTTGTCTTTCTTAACAGCAGTTGAAGTTAAAACATCTACTCTCCTTACCGGATCATCAGATGGTCAATGTTTAATGTGACCAAACCATCTAAAATGACTCTCTCTAATCTTGTTCTCCACTCGAGCTACACCAACCCTATCACAAATATATTCAATTCACATTTTATCTCTAAGTGTGAAGCTACTCATCCACCTAAGCATTCCCATGCAACACTTAACTTAGTTTTAGCTTCTCTTTTAAAGGCTAATGTTCTGCGCCATAGAGCATTGCAGATCTCACCACCATCTTATAAAGTTTTCCTTTCATCCTAAGCGGTAATTTTTTTATCACACAATAGGATCGAAGCATTCCTCCACTTCAACCAAACAATTTGAATTCTACTAATAACATCCCCATCTATATCACCATCATTTTGAAAAATAGACTTGAGATATCTAAAACATTCGCACCTTTTAATGATTTGACTACCCATAGTTACCATAACTCTGCCATTAGAGCTATACTATTGAAATTACATTCCATGTATTCAATTTTAGTTCTACTCGAACAAAAGACCTCTATAATTCAAGTTGTTTTTGAACTCTTTCTCTAGTTTTATCCACAAGAAGTATATCATCAAGTAAAAACATACACCAAGGTTCATCCTCCTGAAAATGTCCAATAAGAGCATCCATAACTAAAGTAAAAAAGATTTTGACTTAAAGTTGATCCTTGATGTAATCCAACTGAAATAGGAAATACTTGGTCAATTCTCCTATTTGAACACAAGTAATAGCTCTAGTATATATATCTTTAATGACTTGAATATAAGTCATATCAACACCTTTCTTCTCTAGAAACTTCTCTTGGAACTTTATTGTAAGATTTTTCTAAATCAATAAAAATCATATGTAGATCTTCCTTGTTCCCTATGTACTTCTCCATCAAACTTATCAATAAATGTATAACTTTCATAGTAGACCTGCCCGACATAAATTCAAATTGATTATGAGAAATCTTTGTATCACATCATAACCTATATTCAATTACCCTCTCCAATAACTTTCCTCTCCCATAATTTTAAAGCATGACACATCTTAATTCCTCTATAATTTGCACACTCTTGTGCATCCCCTTTATACTTAGAAATAGGAACCGAAATACTCTTCCTCTACTCCTCAGACGTCTTTTAGTTTTTAAAATAATATTACAGTGTTTAGTAAGCCAAGAAACTCTCAAATCTACTTAATATTTTCACACTTCAATTGAGACATCATCAGGTCCTATTGATTTTCTACTATCGGTTCTCTTTAAAATCTCCTCAACTTCTTTTTTACTAAAACAACGACAAAAAATAATATATATTATTATTATTAACGATATTAAGGTCACAAAGGTCGATCATATTTCCATAAACTTCATTGAAAAGTTTATCAAAATAGCTCACCCACCTATTGAATATCTTTTAAGAAAACATTTTTTTTATTTTCATCTTTAATACACTTTACTTGAGTTAAATCTTTATTTATATTTTATCTTTGTTTGGCTAGTTTTTATATATATATTTCACTCTCTTTAGTATTTAATATATTATAAATATCATTAAAATCATAATTTTTAGAGTCGCAAATTATTCTCTTAAGACTCTTTAAGGACTACTTCAAATTTTTCTCAAAGTTTTTACATTTAAACTAATTTTTATAACACAACTTTTTATATTTTATCATTTCTTGTACATTATCATTTCACCGCCAACTATTTTTATTTATAGAAAATTTTCTTTTTGATTCTCCAAGTATATATTTTGCCATTTATTAAATAGTGTTAATTACTTTATCCCACATAGAATTTGCTTCTTCTCGAACATCCTAAATCTTGAAATCTTCAAGTTACTCATAAAACTAATTTTATTTGTGTCTATTAGGTGCTTCAATCTAATTCTATAACAGTGATTCCTAGTATTATTTATCTTACAACTCTTCATCTTAAAAGCTAAAATTAATAATCGATGTTGAGTACTTAAATTTTCACTTTGATTAACCTTATAATTTTTACATTCTCGACGATCTCTTCTTCTCATAAGAAAATAATTAATTTGTGTTTTATGAGATCCATATTTGTAAGTAATAATATGCTCATATCTTTTCTTAAATAAAGTTCCAGCAATAACAAAATCATAGACTAAAGTAAAATCTAATATGCTTCCACTTTATTTATTAATCGCTTCAAATCGTAGCCACCATAAATATTTCTAAAAGCTTCTAACACTCTACCAAGATGTCTATTTAAATTTCCTCCAATAAAAAATTTTTCAGGAGGTATCATTTGTATTAATTCTTCTGTTATTTCCATAATTTTTTTAAAACTTATATCTAAACATACTTGAGGAGCTTAAACACTTATAATATTAAAAATCTTACCATAAAAAACAATATGAAGGGCTATAATTCTATCTCTAATTTTATTAGTTTCTACAACATTATCTTTCAAACTCTTATCTATAATTACACCTATACCATTTCTAGTGCGACTCTTACCTGAATATCAAATTTTAAAAGCCTAAGCTATCAATCTCCTTAGCCTTTTCTCCAACAACTTATTTAATTTTTTGAATACATAAGTTATTTATCTTCTTATGAACCATAATATCAACTAATTTCATTAATTTATCTGTGAGAGAACTTACATTTCAAGATCTTATTCTAATATTAGTTTCATGGAGTAACTTCTTTACCCGGATTTGTCTATAATATGAGAATCCTTGATTCTTTAACACCACACCCTGAGCGGCTCTTGCACACTTCTCACAGTATTCAGGTCTTATAGGCGTGCCCTGACATTGACATAGATTTAAAGGATTCATGTCATGATTTTTCAACAAATTTTACGCCGGTTATCGACTACCTAACGCAACCTTCCACTTTTCACATCCGGACCTTGGGACCTAACAATGCCAGTATTTACAATTTATTTATACCTTAATTCAATCATCTTAATGGCTCTTTCATTCAAATTCATGTTGTTTAATCCAAACCTTGTTGGTATCTTTTTAATCACAACTTGCTCTAAACTTGGAAAATAACAATGCGAAAATAGACGATCGGACGGCGAAATTAAGTTTTATTTTATTCTACTTTTATTGTTAATAGTTTAATATTCAAGTATTAATATAAAGATTCACTAAATAAATCACTTTTATTGACAAATAAAAGTTTTACCTTTTCGGTTGTTGATGTCGCCTTCTATATATATTAGTTCCTTTTATATTCTTCTCGTTTACACGTTCAATGTCGCCCCTCTCACAGTACCACACACACATAATGTCAAAGTCTCCCGCGTAGGAATTATCAGCTCGGTCTTCTTCCTTTGAACCTCTCAAGCGAAGCTTGCTCGGTAAGACACTCTCGCATGTAATGGCACAATTGCTCCTACTCCCTGGCTTTGTTCCTCATAGGCAAGTCTTCCTGTTTCTTCTCTTGTCCTTCTGCTGCAGCTTCGTCTTCTTTTTCTTGTTCCCTATCTCTCACGCTCTATCTTTCTCTTGCTCCATCTGGCTTTCTGTTGCGCTTGGCCTCGAATTGATGAGGGGAACAGGAGCCTTCTATTTAGCTACCCGTACACGACGTCTCTACTTTTGAATTACACTAAATTTTATTTTTTTTAATGAAAATTAAAACTGATTATTACATGGTTGCTACTTCTTTTCTCAAGTCACGAATGAGAGCTAGAATTAGTATTAAGTTTTGATTATTTTTTTCTAATTGACTCATCGGAGACAAACTAGTCATAGGCAGTATTTCTCAAGATTTTAGGTGGCTGTGCAGGAAGGAGATAAGGTGAAAATAGATATATTTTATGATGATTTTCTTTATGAACATACTTATAATATTATTATTATCATTAATATTAATACTAGTAGTAAGATGTGTCTCACTCATGCACATTGTTAATTTCGATAAACATCAATTTGCATGTGCCATTGAACTTCATGTCGACGGCATGCATGCAGGACAAAGACATCATATGTATAATTTCTAAGTAATTTCAATGTTTCAGACGTGCTCACGCATTCATTTTGCAAACAGAGTTCATTTGAATAATCTTGATGACGATTGCGTCAAATTCACTTGAAGTCTTTCGACATAGGATTTTGTTTTTGCTATGCTTGCTTATTTTGATTGTTAAAGGTCCCCTCAAGTTCCTTTGAAGCTTTGAATGCAATGGAGTGTTCCATTTTGCACTCGGATGTTGTTTTAGATAAATTTGAGTGTGATTGAGGCTTTTTAATCTCAATTTATATGACGTCATTTTCAACGGTTATTTTCGGCGATGTGTTTGATGTCAGCAAGCTGCGGAGCTTGTGTTGAGGTCAACATAATGCAACTTGAGATGCACTAAACGGCTATTATTGATGAATCTCCTTTTGCTTTTGATGTGCTAAATTTATAAACAGGTTTTGGTTTTCTTTTATTGATGCTTTTTCAATTTGTCTTCAAGTTAGATTTTCATCGCCAAAATATAGCTCTCCTGCATCTCATTTCCTCTATTAACATAAGTTTCATTGGTAGAATCCAAATTAACTGGATCAATAGTACCTCTCACATTAAATCTATTTTTTAGAGTTTAATTATATTTTATAAAAATTTAATTAATTAAATTCCTTTGATCAATCAAATCCTCTTCTTTGCTTGAATATTTATAAAAAAATTGTATTGAAATGCAGAAAATGTAACTGTTTTAATAAAAATAAGAATTAATAAAGTAATTACCTACTCAAAGACTCTAGTTCAAGAAAGAGTGAATACAACAGTCGTCTCTATCTACCAATATTTTCACTTTTGAACTTGTAATCTTAAAATACTAGATTGCACCATTCCATTTTTTTAATAGAATGATCTCTTTAACTTTGTTTCCTTATAATTATCTCTCAAATTAAATCTTTTTTTCAAAGTTTAATTATACTTGATAAAAATTTAATCATTTAAATACCTTTGATCTACTCAATTTCTCTTCTTTGCATTCATTTGTGTAAAAAATTTCTATTGAACTGCATAAAATGTGACTTGTTTAAAAAATTCAAAATTAATAATGTAATTACCTATTCAAAGTCTCTAGTTCACCGAAGGATGAATACGACAGTCTTCTCTATCTACCAGTATTTTAGGTGGACAAAGGTCCTGCTAAGTGATAATTTCCAAATTTAGAGAAACCCTGGAACTAAAGAATGGCATCCTGAGCCAAATCTTTGTTTAGAGAGAAAAAAATGATGGAAATGAGAATAAAGAGGGGATAGGTACGGAGACTGAATGGAAATTGTTTTAACGAATGAAACATTTATTAGGAAGAATTGAAAAGCTCAACAGGAGAGAGGAGAAAGAAATCCTAGTGAGTTGGTCTCGGAATCGTTAGGATAGCTCCAGCTCTGAGTCAAACCCGCTAGGGTGTGCAGGCTCGAGTATTTTCACTAACTCAGTAGGAAGCAAAGGATTCACCTGACGTCATTACAGGTATTTCTTTATCTCAGCAAATATGTCAAATCGCTATTTATATTGTTAGACTTTTATTATTCTCCATATTTTAGGTTTTCTATCTATCCAAAATAAATTTGTCCGGGCTTTCTTTGATACTTGGGTATCACATTCATTTATCTTTGAAGAGTTTGTAAACTTTGAAGAATTTGGAAGCATTCGGAATGCTCAATGCCTTATTCGTTTTTTTATCTAATAGTTTTCGCATAATAGCTGATAGAAGTTGTGTGAATCAGACCATCTGCGATAGAAGCTTCAAGGAGAATTTTGTAGTGTTACTACTAACCTAGTTTGAAGTGATCCTAGAGATGAATTGACTATCCAATCATTTCACAATTATTGATTGCTCTAAAAAGATAGTTAAATTCAATGTACCCGGAGAAGAAGAATTCAAGTTTTTGAGAGATAGATGAGTCATGTCTATGATGATATCCAATTTAAAGGCATGTAAATTGTTAGCAAAAGGGTATGAAATCTTCTTAGCTCTAGTCATTAAAGTTGTGGATGAACCAAAAAAGTTAGAAGATATACTGGTATTGAAGGAGTATCCAGAAGTCTTCTTAGATGATTTGTCAGGTTCGCCTCAATGAAGAGAGATAGGTTTCCCTATTGATTTAATATCGAGTGTAGAACCATTTGCAAAAGCACCTTATGGAATGACTCTTTTGTATTTTGGATTTTTATTTTTGTGATGAAATGAATCTATTAGATAAGTTTTCTTCCTCTGATCGTCAGTTCCCGCTGGGTCGTGACAAATGATCTCTTTTGTTTCCTTTATAAGTAACACTGGATTTTGGCTTCAATCTTCAATGTGAAACAAATGTATGCATTTATTTTTGCTTATATCTGCTTGCAAGAATGAAAAAAGTAGCAATACAATTGAATTTACCAAAAAGTTTATTATAGCTCACTCTCTACAATCACTACGCCCATTAGAGATAAGTATACTCCTAATAAATTTTTTTGTGATCTTTCAAGTCCTTCATAGTGCCTTATATTTGTCTTTCAAACAGAGAACCTTTCAAATTACAATAGGGCGGTCGTCTTAGACTTGATCCATATTATGCAATAGCCTCTACCATCCAATCAAAACTCTTTGGGTTCGCTGCGTTGATAGTGATGCATGCTTATCCATCTAGCTTTCTTTTGTACAATTTGATCATTTATTCTATTATGTATGTTTTTCAAATTTTTATTTGCTGCATTTTTTTTTCTTCTTTCAACCTCTCAGCGAGTTCCTGAACCAACTAAGTTGGAGGAATGCTTCGGGCCTATTTTGTGATAGAAAAGTACCGCTTCGACTTAAAGGAGAACTTTATAGATGGCGGTGAGACCTACAATGCTCTATGGCACTGAGTGTTGGCCTTTAAAAGAGAAGCATAAAACTAAGTTAAGTGTTGCTGAGATGAGAATGAATAGGTGGATGAGTGGCTTTACACTTGGAGAAAAAAGGCGAAATGAATATATCCATGATACGGTTGGTGTAGCTCCAGTGACTGACAAAATTAGAGAGAGCCACCTTGGATGGTTTTGTCACATTAAACGTCGATCATCTGATGATCCGATTAGGAGAGTAGATGATTTAAATTCGATTTATGTTAAGAAAGACAGAGGTAGACCTAGGAAGATTTGGTCATTTTGTATAAAAGATGATCTTAATTTATTAGAATTAAATGAAAATATGACACTGAATAGGACACAATGGAGAAAAAGGATTCCTTTAGCTGATCCCACTTAGTGGGATAAAGGTTTTGTTGTTGTTTTTGTTGTTATAACTTCTCAGCAAGTTCTTTTTACTAAAAGTGATTCGTAAACGTGTTCATTTAAGATGCATTGATGCTACTCAATTAATAATTTGATTCTATTGTTCTCTCACCATTGTGCATGCTCATGTGGATATCTTGTTCCTCAATAGTATCCACCACCCTCTCATTTTGTTTAATACATTGGCCTTGTTCTAATTTTTAAATTTCTATTTGATAAACGTGCAATTTTTTTCTTACATATAATGGTACTTTCTTGATAATATTAGTTCTTTAAGCTGCTCCATAAGAATCGCTAAGATGTCCCTTGTCTAAAGAGATACCTTTATCGAACTCATTTCATTATTAATGCTTATGTGGCCAAGAGTGCATGACTCTAGAGTTCCATCTTTCCTCCTCACAGTTGAATTGTCCATACCTAAATTTGTTTGTATGTAAATGAATAAATTTTAAAATGATTTTAATTTAAAAAATAAAAAATAAACTCTATATATATATATTTATGAAATTTAGCAAATATGACAAATACTTAAATTACATAAATAATTACAAATTATTAACTACACAAATAATTTCATAATCTGCTAAAAATGTATAAAATCACTGATATTTATTGGGTGTCACAAATACATCAAAAATCAAATCTCGAATGACATTTATGAATAGAAGCACTAATCAATAAACCCTAAATCAAATCACAAGCTATGATATTAGCAAATAACAATTTTGCTAAAACCATTAAATCTTTTTTCCGAAAGAGCTTGTTAATCAATAAACCCTAAATATTCTCAAATTTACTTGAAATTTTGGGGCATCTACATTCATACCACGGAATTCCTATCATCCCATGTATTTACATATCTAACAGCTAAACTTCACTTTTTGCATTTATACCATTCAAATCTTTCATATCACATAAAAAATACCACCATTTTAACTTTTAAAAGGTAAAATGCACCTTTTCATGATAGGTAAGGTGACATGTATGTAAAAATTGTTTAGGCATTAGATATGCGGCCACTCACGTAATTATAGTTGAGAAGGTCGAGGGAGCAATGATGATGAGAAACTGGTTGCTGGATTCTTAGCTATTCTTCAATTATGGCGAAGCTATGGATGTTACGTGAGTGCTTTAGTGTTGGATTGAGTGAATCGCACCATGCATGCAGGATGCAAAGCTGATGCTCCTCACGTGCACCACATTGCTTCAGAAGCGGGCTTTTATGAAGACTGATTGAGATATGGTTATTTGCTGCTCTGCTAAATTTTAGCTCTATAGTGCAAACTATTTTGAAGTAGTTCAGGTATATCCAAGAAACTCTCTGCTGTATAAGAACAATTATTCAAGAGAATTAAATAAAATATATGATTTTTTAAATGAACATATTTTACTCATTGTTCTTGGAAAATTAGAAAAGAAATTTTGAAATAATAAACCTCAAACAGGTGGGACATGTTCAGATGCTGGAAAATGGAAGTGAAATTAGAACTACTTTTTTGTGATTTTCACTTTGCTTCTTTCACAGGGAGGCCGCTATCAACATTTTGTAAATCAATGTGTTTAATCTATCATGTTTGATTTTTGCTTGATTTAGTACTTCTCACATTGTAAAAAGACTTGGAGAGTGTTTTGGGCTTCGGAATTTGATCATGCATGTCTTATCTAACATGGTTGATCCTAGTGAGAAGAATAGGATGAGTTTTGGTTATATTCTCACCAAGAAGATGGAAAAACCGTGAGTCCACTATAAATGCGTAACGCATAAGGACAATTTACGAAAAGTTGTTGGAAATTAGAATGATGTATTCCACTTGTTTCATATCAGTCTTTTTCTTTTCGCATTGTAGTTGACAGCTAAATTTTTGCCTTCAATTTAACTTTTTTCCTCATTCTAAAACTCGTTTGACAAATGTTGGTGGGATTGAGACATAAGTAGAAGTTTCTTGTGTACTTTTGCAGGAATATTCTGCTTCATCTATCAAGATGAGGAATGCTTACAGACTGAATGGACATGAGGTCGTCTTGCCAACCCCTGAAAGTGAAAGGAAGGTGAAACTGCACTTTTATGCATATTTTCTGGATATTGTTATGCGACTCATGTCTAGATATGGCTATTTTTTGGTTGTTTTGCTTTATGTCTGTTGCTTGCTTGTTAGGAAATGAACTTATCTGGTTATATGCAAACACCCATGGCAGACCTGCTGAAGAAAGTCGGTGTCAGAAAAACTATGCCTAAACACCGGAAGGTAATATCTTCTTCGCACAGGTTTATAAGCATTATGGATCACTCAAGATGTTTGTGTAGAATGTACTGATTATTAGGTGTCTTCTGTTTCTGTGGTATCTTGTCTGCTGTAATATTTAGTGACTTGATTTAGATTTCCTAATTTTTATGAGTACGCATTGGATTGATCTAGTGTGGATCTTTGTATTTCTAATTTTTATGGTTATTATTATTTTTTTTTTGGTTGCTTCCTATTGACATGGTAGGTGACTCGACATGAATATGAAGTTGAGACATCAAATGGTCAGACAATTATGAAGCGCCGAAAAACTAAGAGCACTGTCATGTTCGGGGTATTAATTCTACTTTTGTTTTAAGGAAAAGCCTTGTGAAGCTTCATAGCATGCTTTTTTATTTTTATTTTTATTTTTTAATTTTCAGGATCCAAGTTCTCGTAAGACAATGCATGGGAGGACTCCAAATTCGAATAAAGATATCACAATGCGTGGGAGGACTCCAAATTCGAATGACGACATCACACAAATGTCAAAGGTGCCATTTCAAAAGTTGTCAACTGCCTTTATTCTTTTAATTGTAGATCAGCATGATACCTGCTTAAACCTTTTCTCTTCTCACGCTTATTGATTCGTTCGTGGTCATAACCTTTTTTCTGATGGTAAATGCCTGTAGCTCTCGATCTGTTTTTAAAATCTTCAAAATGAAAATTTTAGGGGCCGGTTTATGATTATTCTAGTTACAGAGGGATTGATGGGGCTATAATTTAGGCGCGCTCATTTCTTTCATGGGACAGTATTTGTTCAGGCATTTTTCAAGTTCTGCCATGGTAAAGTGGTTTACCAGCAAATGTAAGTAACTCGGGAGCATCCCATACAGGCAGAATAGGTTTGGAGCATGCCATTTCCCATCCCGTGAGAGCCGGTAGTGGGAAATCTCTTTCCTGCTGTTGAAAGCGAAGTCCTTGTTGGCCTCTATTTATTATATTTTTATTTATAATTTGGGTTTAGTTTATGTTTTATTATAATTACGCCTTTTAGAATTTGGTTTAGACCCTTTTTACTTAGGTTTATGTTAATTGTTGTTTCTTTTGTCTTTCCTATCCGGAGAGCTATACCATTTTCTTCCTTAAGGGGTGAAGCTGTATCTAGTAGAGAACATGTGATGGGTTCTTTCTATCATCCAGACCTTGCCAACATTTCTGCTGATCGATGTTTCCCAGCTTTCTTCCCTGCCAGACAGCACCTAACTAGATTTTCCCTCTTCCAATCCTTGTCGATTTCTAGATTTTCCCTTACTATTTTTCAAACATCCCCAACACTTATTTCAACCCGGTACACCTTGGAACCCAGTAATAGTGCCATTTGGTATTACAGCTAAATCTTAATGTCAATTCCTAACTCTAACTCTAAATCTTCAACATTTAACATTTCTTCTTCCACCAAAGCTCATCCTTATTATACCCTTAGCTAAATCTAAACCCTTGGCCAGCCTTAGATTCACGACCCTACCCTAGTTGAAATCTTAAAGTGAGGAGCAATTCACCATGCCACCTTGGTGAAAGTGTTAATGAGGTGCTCGGGAGCTAACATGGAGGATATGTACTGAGAAATCCTTCAACTGCAATGTAGGCTTGTTGATTTTGATAGAAATCAACATACAAAAGTCACTCTTAACAACAATGATGTTCTGAATGGAGAAAATAAAGAAAACTCTTTTCACTAAGAGCTTCAAGCTAAAAAGAACAAATCTTGAGCCGGTTTAAGGATAACTTTGGGGCGATGGTTGATTTGTGAAGTAGCAAGTGCACATTGAATATAGTTGCAAGACCCATCCACATGAGAAGTCAGCAAGAAGGAAAAAAATTAGATTGATTGAGGATGAATGGAGAGTACCCGCAACCTACAGATGATGGTGAGAGGATTGTGTTTTTATGAATCTTCTAGTTTGAACTTGAGAGGGATCAACTCTAACTTAGACAATATCTTTTGTCTCTATTGCATTGTGAAGATGAATGTGTGTTATCGCATTATAGATAGACGTGAGAATGTGTTGTCTAACCTGATGGTGGATAAGTTTAGCTTCACTATCAGAAGCACTCTCAGCTCCATTCTCTAATTTGGTTGAAAAAAGAGAATGCGATTCTTTGTTGACGAGATACTTGATAGAGTTTTCTATTGAAAAAGAGTTATAAGATTAAGCATAGTGTACTTTGTGCCTATGGATGCATGTCACATTTTGTTAGACCAACCTGATAATATGAATGGGTAAACTTCATAATAGTCACAAAAACGCCTCATTTTGTAATTGTGAGAAGCATGTTGGATTATTTCCCTTAAAGTAGTTAGCCACAACGAATACTCAGATAGTGATGGATCTATAGTGTCTCATGTTACATGTCTATAAGCTAAGAGAGACGCGCCAGTGCGATTGGCCTTTTGATGTTGTAGGACAGTGAGATCAATCAGTAGATACCTAAGGTATTATGGCCCATATTAATGGAGTTTCAAGATGTTTGGACTGAGAACCTGTTATCTGGATTGTCAATTCTACTCAGATTCAACATGCTATAGCTCTCATTTTAGGCTATAAATCTCATTCCAAGATCAGTGTTCTTCAATCGATCATCTTATCGGATATAAGCAACAAAATATGAGGATTTGCAAAAACAGTTTGAGAATTTGATGGCTCGTGGATTATTTTGTGAGAGTGCCAATGTTTTGCCAACATTAATTGTGCCCAAGAAGGATTGATGATGGAATATGTGCATTGATAGCAGGGCAATGAATAAGATCATTACTTAATATCGGTTTTCTATTTCGAGATTAGATGATTTGTTGGATCAATTATATTGAGTTATCATCTTGTCCAAGATATAACTTTGAAGTGGATATCAACATATTCGGATGAGGCCCAAAGATGAATTAAATACCGCTTTCAAGTCGCATAATGGATTGTATGAGTGGACAATCATTCTGTTATCATGTCTAATGCACCAAGCATTTTTATAAGGTTAATGAACAAAGTTTTCCGAGCATTTTTTGAAAATTTATAGCTGTGTATTTTGGTTATATTCTGGAGTGCAACTAGTCAGAGGAGGAGCATTTGCAACATATGCGATGAATTTTTGGTGCTTTTTGGACATAGCAATTATATGATCATTTCAAGAAGTGTCATTTGTTGAGCCAACAAACATGTTTCCTTTGGTATATTACTTCAGCGACTAGCATTGGTTCAACTCAATCATTTACATAGGTACATTAGTTCCATAAATTTACTTTTTTCTACTGGAGGCTCATTAGAGAATTTTGTTCAATTGCATCCCCTTTGACAGATCTTTTCCTCTGACCTTTGTTCGGGTGTTTGAGGTGGCCTGACGCACTCTTATGTAGGGATTAGAATTGCACTAAGTCAAGGCGGACATCTCATCATGTTTCTTAATGTGAAGCTAAATAGTTTTAGGCAAAAGTATTTCGATTGTGAGAAGGCGTTCTATGCCATTGTGAGAGCCCTTAGTTATTAGAATTATTATTTATTGGCCAATGTGTTCACTCTTTACATTAGCCACGAGACCTTGAGATTCTTGGAAAGGAAGAGTAAGATAAAGATAGACATGACTCCTGGGTCGAGTTTCTCTCTTCATTCTATTTTGTGCTCAAGCACGATGCAAAGATTCAGACAAACTAGCTGATGCACTGAGTCATCCATACTTATTAGTCACTATCATGTAGTCAAAAGTAGTGGGTTTAAAGTATTAAAGAATTTATGCCAATGACGAGGATTTCTAGGAGATTTGAGTTTATTGTTAAAACGTACTGTGTGACCATTTCCACAGATAAAATGACTACTTGTTTTATCAGAACAAATTGTGTATTCTTAGGATTTTGTTTTGAATAGTATTTTGCAAGAGTACCATAATGAAGGGATGGCATGATCCATTGGCATAGAGCTTTATTTTTTATTCTCGCGCATGATCAATACAAGATGTGGAGAGATATTTAAGGCATCGCGTAAATTTTCACCTAGCCAAGACTTGAGGGTAGAACATGGGTCTCTTCATTCTACTTCTAATTTGAGAGTCATTTTGGGTGGATGCGAGCATAAATGTTGTTGTGCATCTCCCACAGAGCCAAAGGAGCAAAGATTTGATTATGGTGGTAGTGGACCGCTTCTTGAAGATGTCACATTTCATACTTTTCCACAAGTTGATAACTGCTTCACATAATGTAATCGTATAATTCTATGAGGTAGTTTTTTTTCATGACATACTCTGAACTATTACTTTAAACAGGCATGTAAAAATTTTCAGTTCACTTTTGGAAGACCTTAGATAAATTGGGTATAATACTCCAATATAGTTCAACAGGGTTTTCTCAGATTGATGTCAAATAGATGCGGTGAATTATAGTTTGAGAAACCTTCTGAGGTACTTTGTGGGGAAAAGATATTCGACAGCAAGATTTGATTCTTCCTTAGGTTGAGTTTGCTTATAATAGATCATTTAGTTAGTCCACAGGTCACAACTTTTTTGAGACTGTTACCATTAGAATTAGTGCTTATTTTTCCCACCATAAAGCTTAATACTGATGCAGAGGCCAATGTCCGAGTGGTTCAGACGTTACATGAACAACTGAGGAAGGAAATTGCCAAGTAGAACATCAAGTATTTGAAGCAAGCTAACAAGTCAAGGAAAGTCGTGATCTTTAAAAAAAAGTTATGTGGTGAAAATCAGATTAAATGAGAGGTTTTCTGCAGGTTCATTTGGAAAGCTAACAGGTTATAGCAGACGGTCCATTCATAGTTAAAAAATTCAATGACAATGCATACAAGATTAATTTATTAGGAGACTAAAATATTGTTGTTATCTTTAACATCATTGACTTTGTCATTTTACTCTGATGATGCAAACCTTCCGCAGAAAAGGCGATGTCTCTCATACTTGGGCATAGTGATGCAGAAGCGTCCTGTTTAGGCGGGACGAGCATTGGATGGGAAATTCCCTCTTGTGAGAGCCAATAGCGGGAAATCTTTTGTCTACTGATGCTAACTGGTTCTTGTAGGCCTTTATTTGATTTATAATTAGGGTTTAGTTTGTCTAAGTATGATATGACTGTTTTAGAACCTGGTTTACTTTTTACTTCATTCGTGCCTTGTCAAATGTGCTGTCAATTGGAATTTCTTGCCTTCTTCCCTGCTGGACAGCAGCCATACTAGAATTTTCCTCCAATCCATATCGATTCTTTAGACTTTTTTTTCGCTATACTATGCTCCTAACATCCAAACGCTTCTTGGCCTGCCTACACCTTCTTTGAACCCTAGAACAATTTCTATGTGTTTTCGGAGGATATGATTCTATACGATGGATGGATCTGAGGATAAATTACCCATGTGCTGTAATGTTCTACAGAACACTAGTAAATGTCCTTATGCTGTGCCAAGATGAACTATGAATGCTTTAATGTGGTAACTTGCTTTGTTTGTTAATTTCTGTCAGCGATTAACTCGTTCATGTCTCCAGTAATTGTTATCATCTTTATGCAGATGACAAGTGGACCTCAATCCCACCATGCTAAATTAGGTGACTTGTTTTCTGAAGGCTCTTTGAATCCTTACACAGATGATCCCTATGCCTTTGGATGAAAGGTAAGTTCAAATTGGTGCGCTTTTGTATTGATTCTTTTTGAACGGGCGCTCTTCCACATTTCTGTTTCCAATTAAAAACATCTAGTCAAATAAATGAAAATAAATGAAAAAAGTTTGCACTCCAAAGCTTAATTTAAAAATTTAGACTTAGATGAAACCATTTAGCCCTTTAATAAGTTGATAATTATGAACTGTTTAGAGTGTCAATTTGTTTCTTGATTCTTCGGCTCATTGGGGCAATGTTTTCTTATGTGGCATTATGATATTTTGTTATGTATTGTGCTATTCTGTGTTGTACTACTGAGTACGATGGATGATTGCTTGATTAAATTGCTGTGAAATTTTATGAATTATTTTTTATAATTTTTATAAAAGTTTTATTCATGATGTTGTGAATGATTAAATGACTAATATCAACATATTAATTAGCAAATTATATAAGAGACGTAGGAACGAAGCCCTGAGGCCATCTCCTAGGCCTGTATCAGGTGATTACGTGAGGAAGTACCTGAGACTTTGCAGAGCCCTTCGTGTTTGAGAAGAGACAAATGCGGGCAGGTCTATCGTTGGGTTAGAGACGAATTGCGAGAGAACGATGATCGAGCAGGAGAGGCTAATGCGAGCAGAAACGTCGTCAGGCCGACCTGCGAGCACACAAAGGATCGTTGTCTGGCAGGGCGACGTGCAAGCAAACCTTCGTCGACGGGTACAACGAAATCGAAGACGCGAATCGTCGTCGTGGGATACGATGGAAATTGGAGTGGAGCCGATAATTCAGCACCGGGAATCGTCATCAGACAAAACTCTAACAGAGCCGCCAGCTCCCAATGCCATATATATATATATATATATATATATATATATATATATATTTAAAAGGCCTCAAGGTCGATTTCATTAAGATAAAACGGATACTAAGAGCTCGTGGATGGGCCGAAACCCGAAGCTCAACCCATACGATACGACGCTAAACAAAATGAAGCTTAAGGTCATAACAAAAAATTACAAAACGACCATGTCTACGAACGAGAACGTGTCGCTCTCGCTCCGTTCCTAGGAGATCCATAAAGTAAACTCTTAACGACCGCACCATCGCTAGCGAGTGATCAAAGTATCATCAACAAAAAGAGAATCGCCAGGCTTCTTTTTCCGTCGAGAAGTGTAAACCTGCCAATTCGCTGCCTCTTCTTCTTCATCATCTTCTTCTTCTTCAGATGCTTCGTCTTCTGATGTCTGAATCTGCGAACACTTACCGGTGAGTCGGTTAGAAGCGACAGCTATGGTAGCCTCCTGAGCTGTTTGCACCGCAGGAGAGGGGGTCACCATACCGACTGTTCGACGAAGCACGGTGCTAATCACCTGGAGAGGCAACTAGAGTAGGATGAAGAGTCACCCCGACGACCGTATGTCGGGCTCGGATTGTACCGTGTTCCCTTTTGAACTGGGGTAGCATCGACGCTTTGTTGAAGAATCTTAACGGTAAGCTAAAGAGCCCGGAGGCCATTTTCCTCGAGGGGGTGCGACTGCAAGCAAGTGCCCATAGTGTGCCCAAACATTTTGCAATGTCGGCAAAAAGAGGTTTATCCTCTACCACCACCTTCCGCCAAAACCCATCTTTGTCGTCCGCGATCCAAATTCGATCCACATCTGGGAGGGTAAAATCCCTCTCAACCTCAACCCTCGCACCATCAGGCGATACCATATCATAAGTGTTCGAATCCACTCTCAGAGGAGTACCAAGCGTTTGACTAATGTTATATAAAGCTTTACGTTGGCACAAATAAAAGGGAGTCCCGAAGCTTGAACCACATAGGAACAACGGGAGGTTCTTAGATGGGTCAAAATCCGAGTCCATTTAATAATCTTCATATAGGTACCAGCAACCAGAACTGATTGTTGAGCAAAAAATCTCGCATAATCTTCTTCCTTTTGAATTCTGATAAGTAGATGTCTACCATCCAAAACTCCCAATCTCCAACCTCCAATGAAATTCAGATCCTCAAAGAACTTTCTGACCAAATCCATTTTGGGATGACCAAATCGAATTTCCCGATTAGCGTGAACTTCACTTCCTCGCAAGAACCTTCATTTCCACGACGAATGAAGATAACCGCCGGCTTCCCATCCTTTACCCCAACCTGCCTAATAAAATGTTGTTCAATTTTACTCGCCGCCGCATCGTGAAAGGATTGTGGAAAAAACGGATGATCGGGAACTTTTTGTGGGAGATATTCTCGCTACCACTCCCGCAAAAGTCGATTTCTTCGCCATGAAGGCGTTTGAGAACCGGCCGATGTCGCAGCTTGCAGCGAGGCGACAGGAGGGGTCGGCTAAGAGGACCCTGCCGTCGAGGAGACCGTGCGATGCGTCGTTCGGTCCGCCACGGACGAGCCCCCGGCCGCGAGCAAAGCACCGCGAGGGACCGCGACCGCACGTACGAAGACGTTCCGGGCGACGCGAGCTCCCGACCCGCCTGCTGAGGATGACAGACGACGCGAGCTCCAGGAGACGATGCGAGCTCCCGAGACCCCGCAAGCTCCTTCGCGAGACGACGAAGCTGAGGGCGACGCACGGAGACCGACGATCGACGAGATCGACGCAGTGGAAAAATCGCCGCGGGTTTCGCCATCAGGCGAAAACCCTAGCGGAGCGGGACGACGACGACGGCATCGTATATAATATGCACTGCATCGTATATATATATTAGGGAAGGAGCATTATTCAGCTCCATATATATTCATCAAAAAGGAGTTAAAAGAGAGTTGTGAAGATGGATTCCCACTGCAAATATAAACCCAAAAAATACATTACGCACCCATAGGGGTTCCACCTTTAGCAGAAAAAAGAAAAAGACAGTGAAGATTAAACAAAAAAAAAGAAAAAGACAGTGCAAAAATGTAATCCAAAATGTGACATCAACTCTAATAACAGTATATTTTGTAGCAACCAATCATATTCAATAGTCTCTCCGTAAAGCAAAGCCGAGTTCCAAAGACTTGTGTAGTAGTAGCATCCATGTCAGCCCATGTACCCGTAAGCAGATGCCAAAAATAGAAAGAACAGCTTCCATGTATACCCAAAAATCAAGTCAGTCAAATGCACTCAAAATCAGGTGGCTAGAGAACAAACCAATTTTACCGTATCTAGTTTTAGTAAGGGAGCCAGCTAACAGATTATTAAGTTTGCTTCTATTGCCTGAAGTAATCGGTGTATCATCCATTAAATTTCTGAGTTCTAGTAGGCCCTCTTTCTTTTTCTTCCTCCTGGATGTGTAAACATGTCATTCCTCATCTGAGGACTGGCTCATCTGATCAGTAGGTTAGTCGACAGATTGTCGTGCATGTACATCATGAGTCATTTGCTCCTAAGTAGTGATAATAACTTGCTTGGTATTTGCCTTAGGTTGCGGTTACCTCGGATGAGGGGCATCATTAAAATAACAAATATTTTGAGATGGATCAATATTAATAGTATGGGGAGCTGTGTTATGAGACTCCAAGAGTACCATGCTCCAATCCAACGGCTGGAGTAGAGTTTTCAAAAGCATAAGCATCTAGGGGTAAAATGGCTTGGGTATGGTGTACTTCATCTGAGACGACCATGGTTTGAATATGAGGATCATCAGAAATTTTCCCCTTAAGAAAAATGTCAGGCAGATGAGCAGAGGTGTGTGCAGTGTTAGAAAAAGGGTCGAGTTGAACATCCTCAGCAGAGGTGGTAGGTGGCAGACGTCCACCCCCAATTTAGCGCGAATAGATTTTTGAGCAGGTTGTTGTACTTTAGCAATATTTGGCCTTAAGTGAGGATGCAAGCGATAGCAAGTAGTAGCGTTGCGGCCAAATATACTACAATGAGAGCAAAGTGATTTGTCGGTCGTTAAAATGTGTGGGATTGAGACTTTTGAAAAGTAGGACTTGTAGTTTTATAAAATAAGATTTTGATTTAATTTAATATACATATATTGGTTTTTAAAAATAAAATTTTAAATTTGAAAAATGAGAATGGACGAATCTCATTTATTTAGCAGTTTGAATGAATGAGTATCATATCGCAAATAATGCATCTATCCCGAAGAATAGACACCCTATTTGACGATATCGCTCTATCAAATAACTACAAAATTCATGATATTCGTTCTGGTTTGCGAACCTTTATGTTGACCGTCAAGTTCTCATATTTAATACAAAAAGAATTAAATAAGGTTTATATTACCTGACTTCAGGCAAGCCCTTATAGTCAATTACCCCTCAAATGACCGAGGTCATCTGAGAGAACTCTCGATTTAGATCAAAGGTATCTATCTTCATGAATTCAAAGGGTAAGGTTTTCAAAGTAATGTGGTAATAGTCCAATAGGTGAGTGACTCGAGATTGGAACAGTTTTTGTAGGAATTCAAATGAAAGAAAAGTAGGGGATGTCATAGATCTCGAGGAGTACCTCGATGACTTCCCAGGCTATCCTATTATTGGGTTTTAAGTTTTGGAAATGCATTTATTAAATTTCAATCCTGCCAATTAATTATAAGAATTACATTTACATAACATCCCAATTATGCAAATAATCCGGGAGGTGGGAGGATTTATGTCGTACCGGATGACAACCTCGGAACCCTAAAGCGAATTAGGGCTTATATTGCACAACATGATTGTGCAACGACCTAAAAGAACGAGGATTTATGTCGCACTAGACGGACTACCTCAAAGTCCTATGGATTGTTATTTAAACTAATGGATGATTTTGCTGATGTAGACAAGTTTTGCTGTTGAAGATGGTCGTGCTGCCCTCGAAGTCGTGCTCCGTACTCCACGTTGTAGCAGTGTTGCAGTTTAGATTTAAAGTTTAAAGTGGACATGCAATTGTTGAGTCAGTAATTTATTTTATTTTTGGATGTGTGTTTTACAGTAAACAGGGGTGACATGCTGTAGTAAACATGAGCAGTAGTAGCAGGAAGCAGGAGTGTGCTACACTAAACAATAAACCAACATCACAAGCATGCTTTACTAACAGGAGTATGTATTGAAGAAAACAAAACATGTTAAGCTAGCAGGTTTATGTACTAAATAAAGTAAAGCATGCTAGACTAACAAGTATATGTACTGAAGAAAGTAAAGCATGTAGTGCGGTAAAGAAAAGAAGTAACGATCTTACGAATGTATCGTAAGCGCGATTACACATGTAATGCATTACTCATTATTGCTTATCATTTTATTGTTTTTTGCAGAAAAGGCGTCAGCACCAAAAGAAAACAGGAATAAACATAGTAGGGAAAGCCTAATCAACCAGGGGGTGCTACTATATGTGTGAAAAAAAACCAGGGCCGGGGCAACGCACAGAAAGTTAAAAGAAAGAGGAAAAGAGAAAACAAATCCGTGGAGAATCTGTGGAAAAACGTATAAAATCCGTATAAAAACCACAAAGAACGGACTACAAGTCCGGGAGGACCGTAAGCATGATGGCGGGGAGGACTCAGAGCTGGGCTGTGTGCGTCCCAATCTTGGATAAGAGCTACCAGACCAACACCCTATAGAGGGTAGTCCTAACCTCGACTCGGGTAATTCACCGTGGACCTTTATAAATTTTCATTTATTTTAGTTTGCATGAATATAAAATTTATGGGTGAAAGACAATTTTTTTGTTGTAGAGGAAATTTTATTTAAAAATATATATTTTAATAAATTAGTACAGTCCACAGGCCAACTACCCTAATCGAATTAAGACTACTAACAACCTAAGAGTATTGGTAGCAACAGTCCCACCAAGAATTAGCGAATAGTATCGTCAGTCCCTAGCCTCGCCTTCAGCGAAGGTCTCTACTCAAAGGCAGGGAATACTATTCTAATAATCCCTCGTTTAAGCACACATAAGCATTGTCATCAACGTCCTAACCCCTAACCACCATACTTACAGCCTTGCTTGATGGCCCACGTATAGCAAAAGGCTATACGTGTACACTTATGCCTCGTACATAAGTGCAAAAGACTCGGCTAAGAAGCAAGAAGAAACAAAAGACAGGAGACAAGGAGGAGAGAGGAGGGAACGACCCGCCTAAAACAACGTCATAAAAAAGGCGGCTCGATCCTCAAAACCACAAAAATAAACGATCCCGAAACCTCGACTGCTCTGGCCCGACAGATTTAACTAAAACCTATCAAAAGTAAGTGTCGGCATATTTTTAGGTTGTGTGTTTTATTTTGAAAAGAGAGTCGCCTACAAAAATTGTCGGCGAATTTTAATTTAATTTAAATAAATAATTTGAAAAGTAGTATTTGATTTTGAAAATAATTTTAAATTTGAAAATTTTAAGATATGAAATCAAACCGATCTCACATCCCGAAAAGTTTATATAAACGAGCACCGCACCACAAACCGTATATCTATCCGGAGAATGTACACATCGCTTGATGATGGGGCTCGATTAAATAAACTAGAAGATTTATGACGTCCGTTTGGTCTACGAACCAATTTTATAAGCTGACAAGTTCCTCGCTTAATATGAAACTATTAAACGAGGTTTATATTACTCAGGTTCTTAAAGCTTCCTATAAGCGAAGCTCTATAGTTAATTACATCTTAAGTGAGGAATCACCAAGAAAACTCTCGATAATAATCAATAATTCGCTCTCAAGAATTTCAAAGTTTAAGTTTTCGAGGGTTGAATTTTGGAATTTGATAGGGAATGGATCAAATTTGGAACATTTTTATTTTGGGAATTCAAAGGAAGAAAAGTAGGAGAGATCACTGGATTCGAAGCGGACTTCGGTAATCTCCCGATTATCCTATTGTTTGGCTTGGATTTAGGAAAGTCCTAATGTTTATTTAATGTTTTAATCTTGCCGAT
This sequence comes from Papilionanthe hookeriana x Papilionanthe teres, assembly GCA_022702705.1. Taxonomy (NCBI): domain Eukaryota; kingdom Viridiplantae; phylum Streptophyta; class Magnoliopsida; order Asparagales; family Orchidaceae; genus Papilionanthe; species Papilionanthe hookeriana x Papilionanthe teres. The sequence continues at coordinate 66,475,181 of CM040425.1, read as the reverse complement.
TTAGTTAATTAGGGCTTATATTTATATGATAGAATCATACAAATCGCCTAGAAGATATGAGGTTTATGTCGTACGGACGACTACCTCGGAATCCTAAGACCGGTTAGGGCTTAATTTGCAATGCAAATGCCTAACGAAGAGTTGAGGATTTATGTTGTACTAAGTAAACTACCTCGAAGTCCTATGGCTTTGTTATTTAATTCTAAGAAAGTTTTGCGAAGTAGGTTCAAGTTCTTGACGATGATGGCCGTCGTCGCCCACTATGCTCCGAGCTCCTTGTCGTTGCAGAGGTTTAGTTTTAGAAATCATAAATCAGAGATGAGAGAAGTGTTGCGGTTTAGAGAAATCTTAATTTCCAAGTGTTTTTTGTGTTTTAATTAAAACAAATCTTAAAGTTGATTATAACGACACCTAGTTAAGATCCCACGGTTCCATCCTTCCAAGCACCATTATTTTTATCGGATTCACTTAGTCCGGATGAATTTGCTTAAACTCAACTGAATGAGTTCCACACTTTCATTTAGGCACGTGGAAATCCAGTTAACGAACACGTAGGTTACATCATCCGAAGTATTCCCGATCATCCAACAAGACGTTTTAATTTAGTTGTAATTGTAGTTTTGTGTTCGTTTCGTGATTAAATTTTGAGTTGTCTTATATTTTGAAATGTCGTGGAGGTGAATTTTATCTTGTAGTGTCTTTTATTTTAACTTTGGGTTTCGGTTTTGGTTTACGTCCTAAAGGTGTCGGTTTTATGCAATTGTTGTTTATCATGCAAGAAAAATAAAGTGCATTCGTAATAAAATAAGCTGCGATAAAATAAAAGCGTACACTGGAGGGTCTTCCCGTCATCCCAAGCTGCACTTAAAACACGAGTTAGAATATTTAAGCGAAGTTCCTAGGTAAAGCTAAGGGAAAGGTTTATGGTTTTCTACCAAATTCCTAATCTTATAATTAATCGTTTCCTATGACGTCTAGGTTCTTCGTGTTTTTGGTTTGAAGACGATTTTCTTCATCGAAGAATAATTAAGTTCAATCGTTCTTGTAAATATCCTATCGTATTGAGGAAGTCTTAGAAGAATCTTAAACATCTTTTCGATATTTCTAGGATTGTTTCAGTCCAAATGAATTTAATTGTGTAAATGAATCGATCGTCCGAGGTTTTGAAGTTTTGTTAACTCGTTCAGTGAACTAGGACATTTGAATGTCCTATAAGTGAAGTAACATTTCATTTTAATGTTCATTTAGGAGTTATGATAACTAAAGCTCCTAAAGCGCAAAATGATATTTAATGATTTGTGATTCAAATTTAAGTTCAAATTAATGATTTAAGTTTGGAATAGTGTTCAAGTTATTTTAGATTTATTTCTTCATGTCTTAAGTGAGGTTATTTAATTCAATTTAATTTAATTTAATTTATTTTAATTTAATTTAATTCAGTTTAATTTAGTTTGATTTGATTTAATTTAATTCAATTCAATTTATTTGATTTAATTTCTTAATTTAATTCAATTCAATTTATTTGATTTAATTTAATTTAATTTAATTTAATTTATTTAATTTAATTTAATTTATTTAATTAATTTAATTTAATTTAATTCAATTTAATTTTAATTTAATTTAATTTAATTTAATTGAAATTTTTGAAAGAGTTTAATGATTTACTTTAATTTAATGATTAAGTCTTTTAATATTTTAAATTTGAGTTATCATTTTAATTAAGAGTTGAGTATTAATGAGATGATTAATTTAGGGATTTTTAAATTAAAGAATAAATCTCTTCCTAATAATATCCCTATTTTAATAATTCCAAATTTATTATTCTTCCAAATTCAATTAATTATTTAATTAAAGTTTAATCATTTTAAATTGCTTAATGGGTTTCTACCCTTTAATTATTAAATTTCAATCATCCAAATCGATTAGGATCAAATATTTTACTTGTTAATTTTTTTTATTAAACCTAAAGTCTTAATTAAGGATTAAAATTTTAATTACCATTTTGCCTTTTAAGCCTAATAATTTCATAACTCACTAAATCGAACTCAAATGAAGCTTGAAATTTTTATGTGATTTCACTCATATGTCAATAAAGACATGAGATGAGAAAATGTGATTTTTCCGTATTTAATTTATTTATATAATTATTTTTTGTAGAAAAGAAATTTCCGAGAAAATTCAATAATACGTACCAGTGAAAGTTTCGTTCTTAAGAAAATTGAGGGACATTCCTAATGACTGCAGAGACCACTTGGACCAAATTTTGTAATTTTTTGAATTATATTTTATTTATTAGAATTATTTTAAATTCTGAGTATTAATTAATTTAAAAATAAAATAAATGTTGAAAAATAAATTTTATAATTTTTTAAAATTCTCTCTCGATATCAAGGATTCCAGAGAACCAAACTTTGCAATTTTCTCGATTTTTCTTTGATTTATTATAATTATTTTGGTGAAAATGCTAGAAAATATATTTTTTTAATTTTAAAATTACCCTAGAAGCTTTAAAAATTAATATCTCACTAAATAGTATCTAGGAAAAATATGGGACTTGTTCTAAGTGATTAAAATTCAAAATATAACATTTTAGTGAATTTTATTATTTTTGTGATTTTTATTATTTTTTAATTATTAAAAATATTAAAATAATATTAAAAATCAACTTTTTTGAAAATTGAAATTTTAATTTTCTTAAACTCCCCGATATCGAGAGACTCCAAAACCAATTTGGTGAATCTTTGAAAGATATTTTGAAAGTTATGAATTTTTAAAGTTTAAAATGGCTAAGTCGGCTTAATCAACCCAATTAGTGAGGCTAACTGAGTCCAATTGACCTCAAATTTTTATGATGGGTTCCTCCGACCCTAAAGGTCGATGGAGAATCGATTTCAAGTCAATTTGATGCATGGTTAACTCTAATTAATTAGAGATCTATTTTGGGGATTTAAGCCAATTAGGGTTAATCTAAGTGAATTAACTCAAATCCTATTTTTCCTAGGTTCTTTGGTCATAAGGAACATCACCAAATTTTCCTAGAATTTATTTCACAACATGCTAATTTTGGAATTAAAATACTCAAAATAACGAACATGCATTTGAAAAATCAATAACTTTTCATAGGGATGGCCTCTCGACTTCGAAAATTCGTGGAATGTTCCCAAATTCGGAGGCTTAAGCTCTATGGTCTCATGCTATAGTGAATTGTATGAATGCATGGAGAATTAAATGTATGCAGAGAGTAAATAAATTATTAAAAATAAAATACTTGATGAAATTAAATGATTTCTTTTCCACATTATTCTCCTCTGTTCACTCGAGCGAGTGATATTTTTCTTTTATTTTTCCGATTTTTCTACACAAAGTTATGAATTTTCCAAGTTTAGGGAATTAAATAAATAGAAAATACCCCTAATTTTCTACTTATCCACGCGGCGCCGCCGCATCCTTAGCCTCTCCGAAGCGGTACGTGTCGCGCCGCGATCGGGCGCCGCCATCCGAGTCGGCCGTCCCGGACCCGCAGCTCACGTAACGTTCTGCGGTCCGGCGCAATCCGATCCGTCCGCTCGATACACGCGCGATCCAACGGCTCCTGGTCATCGTCTACGACTGGTGTGCACCCGTGACCGTCAACCCTCTAACCCTAATTTCTCACTCGATTCTCAATGGATTTTCGTGTTCTTATGCTCTATGGATTCGTCTTGAAGAGACGAACACATCCATACGATAAACATGCATTGAAATTTACTCGAATGAAATGGAGAATCTCTGTAAGCTCGGGAAGAAGAATGAGTTCATACCTTTGCTCGGAGAAGTGAAGCTTCGATCCGAGAGTTGTTGCACCTTCGACTGGATCTCGCAAGCTCCGGATGAAGTCTCCGGTCCAGTGAATTGTCTAGGTTGGACTTCGACCACAGTCGATCACAAAGCTTGGAGTCCGGAGCAGCCGGGTGGCTCGGAGATGGGGCTTTTCGGTGGACACCTTCCCTCGGTCCGAGTGAAGGTGTAGAGACAATCGATTTGGGGATTGGCTCACTGTGGAGGAGTGTCCTGGTTTTGGGCTTGGATTTCAACTCCGAAATTGAGCTCGCAGAGAAGAAATGGCGAGGGGATCTCACCTGGGGATCAAGTGCTCGTGTATGAGGAGGGGTGCGGAACAATTTTGGCGAGTTTTGGCGAGGTTTTTGCAACTCTCCTCTCATGGCCGTGAGGGGTGGTGTTTAAATAGGCATGGGCTGGAGGGCCTCCTGTGGGGAGTTAGGGCTTGGGATCAGCTGCTCTGGTGAGGAGAAGAACGACCATGGTGACCACTAGGCATGGGGCGGCTCAACGAGGGAGAATTTCAATGTTGGCTCACTCCCGAGGTCTCGGGCATGGCGTTTTCCGGCGACCAGGTGGCCGGCCGGCCGGCATGGGTCACCCTCGAGGTCGAGTGGGTCGTGGTCGGAGGCTTGTGCGGTCAATTAGCATTGGCCATGTGTAAAGGGTTTGAATCGAAGTGGAATGGGAAAGGGCTAGTTTTGGGTCTAAATGGGTCGACCCTTGGTTTTGGGTTAGGTTCACCCTCCAAGGCCAATTTGGGTCGAAGGAAAGTCACTTGGATCGACTTGATTAGTGGGGTCAAGTCACAATCCAAGTACAATTAAGCTTAAGCAAGAGTTAGGGGAGACATGGGAGTGGTTAATTACTCTTAAGAGAATCATTAAAGGGTCCCCTCCTCTTGCCATTTTGGGTATGGTGAAGTGTCCAAGGCTTTCATGGCTCACATGTGGCTCATGCATGGCTTCATGGCTCACCTTTTGGCTAGGGAAAGCTTGGTCGATTTCATGAAAATGGATTTTAGGAATATTTTGGTATTTTTGGGCAATTTGGCATGGTGCTTGATTTAGATTTATTTGATGATGGAATTGAAACTTAGGGAATGATTTTCATCGAATGGATGACAAATGAAAATGTCATATGGGCTTTAGAATCAATTTTGGGCTCATTGAAATGGTTTTAGATGAGCTTTTAAATGGTTTAGGAAAGTGGGCTTTTGAATTTTAAAATGGATTTTTGGGATGAAATTTTGGTAAAGGCTTGGGCGAATAATTGTTGAGTTTGGTTTAGGGATGCTTCATGAGTGGTTTGAAACAAATTTGAGGTGATTTGGGTTTGAATTGGGTTGGATATGGGCTTTTGGTAAAGAGGCTAAAGTGGGCCAAAATGGGCTACCATGGGCCAAAGTTGGGCTAGAGTTGAAGTTGATGTGAAATTAATGTTGGGAAATGTTTTTTGGGAGTGTTTCAAAGAGGTTTTGGCTTTGGTTGGGTTTTGATTTTGGGGTTTGGGCTCATTTTGGCTAGGTTTAGGTTTAGGTCAAAATTGGGCTTTTTGATTTTGGGTTGAATTTGAGTGGGGTTTGAGTCTAAATTTTGAGCAAATCATGTTAGTGTTTTGTTCATGGGGATGTTAAGGAAGGTTTGGAAAAGATTTGGGGTTAATTGGAGTTGAATTGGGTGAGTTTGGGTTAGGTTTGGGTCATAGTCCAATCGGGCTTTAAGGCCAAAAGTGAAATTGGACCCAATTTCAATCAAATTAAGCTTGGCTTTAGTCTAGATTGGTGTTTGGGATGTTGAATTGAAGTTTAGAATTGAATTGGATCAGAATTTGGGTCGATCGGGTAGGTTTGGTTTGACATTGGGTTTACTTTGGGTTAAAATGGGTCGAATCGGGGTTTTGACAAAAGTGGGGTAAATTGACAAAATTGACCCATGGTGTAGTTGAACAAAATGAAATTGGGAATATTTGGGATTTTCTGGAATTTTTACGGAATTTTCGAATTTTTGGATTTTTGGGTCGAAAGGGGTATTTTGGGTATTTGGAAGGTATTGGGGGGTATTTTTGGAATTTTTGATATTTTTGGATATGGATGATCGGTTTGAGTGATGTGGGAATGTTTGGGATTGATTTTGGAGAATTTTGGGTAATTTGGAAACTTTTTGAGAAATTTAGGCTATTCGAGACTTTGGGTAGGTTGGCGGGTGTTGGGTCCGGAAGTCAAAAATTGAAAATTTGGAAAATTGAAGATTGGGTGGATGTAAGTGAAATGAAATCATTTTTGTTGAGCCAGCGAAGCCATATCGAGCTCACATGAGCATATGAAGGGACTCATTTGAGCATTCACCACGTTGTTCCTAACCCTCTTAGCCAGGGCTTAGGGGTTAAGGACCATCCATGTGAATCACCTACATGAGTCGGGAAGTTAAGTTGGGTAAGGGTGTGTTTTAGGAGGTGTGTGAAAGTGTAGTGCATAGGTGTAGTGTATGTGTAAGTCGACCCTTTACTGGACCAGACCACCGAGGCGAGTCCTAAGGCCAAAGAGTCCTATAGGAACTCATCCTTTAAACTTCCACATTTGATTTCAACCCTCTAGGTGATTGAGGTGCTATAGTCGAGTTTGTGGAGTTTGCGAGGAGTTAAGAAGTGGTTTGAATTTCTAAAGGTGGGTCCCGATTCTAGTCATCTAAGATAATCGAAAGGAAAAGCTCTAAGGCTAGATCCCAAGTACTAAAGAGAAGAAGAGAAGACCTCATCAAAAATGAGGTCAACAGTAAGACCCCGACAGCCCTCACCAAGTCCAAATGCAAAAGACTCCGCTACTCACAAAAAAGGAAAACACACCAGGCCCCTAAAAAGAGGCACACTTCCTTGAAATGACCAATTGAAGGGGAGAAGAAAAAAAAAGGGGAATCCCAGAATATTCCAAGACACGACCCAAATGGCTAGGCACAATTTTAACAAAAGAGAAGGGTATAGCAAAGGACTCCAAAAAAGAGAAGGGTATAGCAAAGGACTCCAAACCCCCCCACCCCCCCAACCCCACCCAACCCCAACCCCACACACACACACACACACACACACACACAAGGTGCACAGGGGCAACCATAAAGCATTACAAATAATGAAACCAAAGCTCATATGGATAGTGCAAAGGGTGCAGCCATAAGACACCATAACCAGCAAACCGAGCCCCCAAATAAGGTGCAAAAAGAGAGCAGCCATAGAGGAGGCAAAAAGGTAAACCGAGCCACATATGTGGTGCAAGAGGGGCAGCCACAAAGGCATCAAGACAACAAACCGAGCCCCCATAAAATGGTGCAGGAGGGGCAGCCACAAAGGCTTCATAACCGGCCAAACCGAGTCATGCAAGGCATCAAACCAGCAAAAACCGGGCCATATAAGGCAAAACCAGTGAAAACCGAGCCATGTAAGGCAAAACTAGTAAAAACCGAGCCATGTAAGGCAAAACCAGACCAACACTAAGCCTCAAAAATCTGGGCAAAAGACTCAAAGCCAAGTAACATGTAACACTAAGCAATCATGTCAAACTCTTCCCCCATCTCCTTCCCATTTCTTTTAACTTCAAAATAGGCTTCTTAAATATTTCAGATTTTATAAAATAGAGGCCTAAACATAAAAGATGTTTCAAAAAGTATGTGAAGCTCTCCCAATTCTGCTTACTTTCTACGTTTTTTCTATATATAAAAGTTCTTTCAGATAAGCAATGATATAGCAATAGAAATAAAATGAGCATGTGTAACAATAAGTGGTTCTCGAGTAAACATTTCAATGTAAAGCCTCATCCACTAGTGTCCCCCACATATCACAAAACCGTGGTGCAAGTAAAGAGTCAAGAGTTTCCAATTCCAAGCCTACCACAAGAGCCTCTCAAGGCCCTCCCAAACCAACAAACTTTAGCTCAAATAGCCACATTTGAAACTACCAAATCATGCTCAAAACTCATTAAAACAGCTAGCAAGCATCTCGACATTCCAAAAATACAAGTAACATAGGCAAAAGAGGAGCACTAACATTTGTAAAGCAATGCATGTGAGATTTAGCTCTTCCAAATTATCATGTTCCCTCCCTCACCCATTTTCATGCTAAAATGCCACTGTGAACATGTAGTGCTAAAAGAAAAGAAGAATAAGCATCAAAGTTGAGGAATTAGTTGCATGAAAGCAAAGCAACTAGCTCTAGCAAACCCCTCCATGTTAGGGCTAACCAAAACATTCACCACTTCTCTTCTTTTTCATGCTACAACACTATTGCAAGTATCACATGCTAAGAATATGCATACACAAGTCCCAAAGCTAGTTAAGAGAGAGCCAATCATGGAGCAAAAGAACTTTAAAATAACCTTTTAAACCATGCCAACAATAGAGACTAGAGCATGCCAAATTTCATAAGTGAAGCACCTCAAGCCTAGAGAAGTATAGGTAGAAAAAGCATAGCATACCATTCAACCTTTCCACCCAACGCTCTTCCCCTTTTTCTTTTTCTTTTTTTTTGAAACAAAATAAGTCAACCTAGTGCTTCAAGCCAAGTAAAGCATCATATTTTGACATACATAAAACCATGCATTAAAAATAGAAAGAAAGGAAGCACCGCACTCATGCATACGCACCTCACAAAGATGCAAGCCCTAAATCTTCAAAGTGAATCATGTTAAGCCCAAGGAAATTTCAGCAAAAGAAGATATAACATGTTATGTAAAGCCTCAACCCTAAAATCAGATCTCAGGGCCATGCATGTTTGACGCCATTCTCAAGTTGTAAGAAAAGATGCTAAAGGCTTAAACGAACGCCAATATATGGCGCCATTCAGAAGACGAAAATGGCCTAATAAACCTTCACTTTAAAGTACGCTTATACTTGCATGAAACGCAACACCAATGCTTAACAACTTGCTCAAATCTTGCCATAAAACATCTTGGCCAAACAAAAGTATTAAACCATGAAGCAAGAAGGTTATACCTCAATGGCCCAACATGTAACAAGCAAAAGTATCCAGTAAGCAAGTAAGGAGGCCTAGCAGCCGGCCAGGACATTGAACAACCTAGTAAGAATATCGAGCAGACAAGGAGTTTGAGCAAGTCAGGACAATCCGACAGCTCCTCCCCCTTTTTCCAAGAATTTCGGCCAGCCTTACAGAGCTCCTCAAACAGGGTTTTTATAGCAAGAAGAGAGGAGGAGCTCAGCCCAACTCACCCAAGCTCACCCAAAGGTTAACCATACACAAGAGAGGGGCCAGGGTCGCGGCAGAGAGCGGCAGAGATGAGGAAGACGCGAGAAGGTCAAAGAAGGCATCGAGAAGGAATATCCTTTCCCCATTCGTGCCAAGAGACAGGCTCGAAAGGCGCTTAAGACCGAAGGGGAAAGTTTGCAGTCTGGCGCGGCTTTGGGAAGGAGAGCCTCGAACAGGATGTGTTAAAGAGGGGTGAGGAGTCACCTCGCCGCTGCGTGGACGGAAAGATTTGAGAACAGGCGCAGTTGAGGTTTCGGCTGGGTCGCACGAACTCAACCCTAGGGCTTACACGAGTGGGAGCAGGCCGAAGGAGATGAGTCAGGAGAAAGGGGCTCGGCTGGGAGTGTTGAAGGGGCGGGATTTGTTTCGAGCAGGGAGAGGAGTGCGTGAGAGGGGAGTCGAACGAGGGATTTAGGGAAATTAGGAATTTAAAGAGTTATAAAACATATTCTATTATTTTCTTAGGTTTAAACGCACCGAAACTCGTATCATTTACCCGTGCTCTGAACCCTGGCAAAGTATATTTCCTTCCTAAGCAAATTCAACGTTCTGGACGCACCGACGCAGTCCGTTTCACGATCCGAGGTCGTTCGGGCAACCTCGTCGTCGGTCGGGCCGAAAGTGCGTCAAATTTAATCCTGTCTGAAATTTTGATTTTGATGTCGATCGTCCTAGCAAATCGACTTCAGCTTCGATCCGTTGCGGATTGATTAAAGGAGTCGAGGCCGCAAATCAAGAAATTTGTGCGCGGTGTTGCAAAAACGTGCACGAGACTGCCCTAAGGTCTGGTAGTCCTATGGGGACTCCATTTGAATTCCTGACGTCAATTTCAATCTGTTATAAGCTAGAGGTACGAAATTTCGTGCGGGACTTCAAAAGAGTAACGAAGTGGCTCCTAACATTCTAAAATAAGGTGGGTCCCACTGCTAGGAATTTAAGATCGTCGGGGAAGCTCCTAAGGCTAGAACCCTAAATTCTAGGAGGAAAACTAAACCTCGACAAAAGAGAGGTCAACATGATTCTATTTCAATCTTTTGTCAATACCCGTTGTGATTGGATCTAATTCATACCTCATCCGGAGCTGGTTGGGTGATATCTCTCTCTACTAACACACATGCCACTGAGGGTATGGTGACAGCAAGCGTGGGACTATCAACCTTGAGAGGCTTACCGTAAGCAATTGCTAAGGAGTAGAGAATTTCATAGTTAAAAGAGTTGCAGTTTTAAACCCGAAAACTTTGCCCAAACAGGAATGATAACGGACTCCGCTTTTGGATCAAAATCGATAGTTCACTTCAGGATTTTCATTAAATGGTTGTTAATCTTGATTACTTTTCAAGAAAGAATACGAGTGTAATTCGCGTCGTTAGATAACTGAATAAGTATATGTCGGCCGTTAAGCAAGCCAATTTTCCAACTACCAGATAGCTTCATAGCATCAAAATCTTTACGAATGATCTCGTTTAAATTGACCATAAAAGGAATTTCCCCACTAGAGCAAAACGACAAGAAGACGCAAGAATACTGGTTTCAGCCTCCGAGAGAAAAAGAGCAGGTTTCTCATTGTTTTGCCAAGTTTTTTTAATGAAAGTGTAGTCACCCCCAACTTCAAGAATCTCGTGGAAGGATTTTGGAAAAATGTAGTACTTGTCGATACCAAAACCAGGCTCTAAACCCGCAGACACAACAGCGACTTAACTCCGCTCCATCTAAGTGCTCTAGCAGACGACGTAGCCAAAGTCACGATCAAACAAGAGGAAGAAGTCGATGTGCCGAATTATGCGAGGGAGGAAACCGACTTGTTCCGCAGAGAAGAAGAAAGTAGCGGTAGAAAAAAATAGTTCGGGAGGGATTTCTCGAGTTGGGTCAGTCGTGGAGTAGTTGTCGAGCTGGGTCAGAAGCCCTTTAGCCTGCAGTGAAGCACCGCAGAAGACGAGCCAGACGACACGAAATGCAGCTCGAAGAAATTGCTACAAATGAAGCAGACGATGCGAGCTCTTCAACCAGACGAAGCTGACGACGAAGGTAAAGCAGAGGAAATCAGAGTACGACGCGAGAAATATCGTAGCAGATGTTGGGTTCGTCATGAGACGAAACCTTAGCAGAGCGGAGATGACAACACATCTGTGTGTATGTATGTGTATATATATATATATATATATATTGCCAAAATAATAATTTCATTGATGGGAAGAATATTCAAATGTTTTAGTGAGCAGTTGTTAGGAACTCACTCACAAGACATACAAGACTAAAAAAAAAGGCAAAAATTACAAGTATACTAAAAAAAACCGGACAATTTCCTCAAAAGGATAAAATGGTTCACCAGAGAGGTTAATCATGATGAGCGACCTTTCCTCTCTCTGGTTATAGAAAAGGAGTCGAGCACCAAACTGTGATGAGACCTTCCACTCGAACAAGCGAAGCATCCTCCTGTAAATTTCTGAGTTCATTTAGTCTTTTTTTTCTTCTTCTTGGTTATGTAAACTTACCGATCATTTTCCAAGGGTTGTCCAACTTATCATTGAGTTGATCATCAATGGGGGCAATTTCTACCTATTGCACACCTTGAAATTGGTACTCCACCAAGGTTTGAGGGCCCTCAACATTAGTAATAATTGTTTCCATAGCATATGAAGCTTCATCTGGCATCAAAAAGAGATATCCACATTTTCGGCAACATGAGGGGGTTGAGGTAGTGAGGAGTGCTTCTCTGAGTCAAAATCAGTGGCAATATCCTCTCTAGTTGCAGTTTCCACCATATCAGCCGGTGGAATATATGCTTCTTGAGTAGTTAGGTGAGTCACTTGAGGTTGGGGTCTCAACCTAGGGTGGAGCCTGAAACATTTTTCAAGTGTGTCCAAACATTTTACAATGGGTGCAATAGTATTATGGTCTTTGTTCCATGACAATCTGTTGCTCGTACCCGTTATGTACAGTGTCAAGCCAAATTTCTTCAATGTCAGTTAATGTGATATCTCTCTCCACAAGGATCCTGACAACATAAGGCCTGACGAGATTAAAAGTGGGTATGTCTAATTTCATTGGTCTCCCAAGTATGGCCCCAATGGAATAAAGGACATGATGGTTGAAAATATAAACTTAAGCCCAGGTAACTTAAATCATATTGGTATTGTAGGTGGTTCTTGGTTTGGATCAAATTCAGGATATAACTTGAGCAACTTCATATTTTTTTCCTTCAATGGTGAGGTATTTCTCGGAGAAAATCCTAGCGTAATCTTCGTTCGTAGTCAGTTGTATCATCACATGTATCTCATCAAAGAGACCCACCTTCCATTGTCATACAAGTTTGATATCCTCAAAAGCTTTGCAAATTTTGGGATGCCCCAACTGAAATTTCCCAATGAGTGTGAATTTTCATTTTGGAATCAGCGTAGAGACTTCGAGGTCTGAAAAAATAAGAGCGGCCTTATCACCCTTCCTACAATTCCTCTTAACAAACGGTCAGTCGGCTTTTTCTTCAAGGGAATCTGATAGATTTGAGGAAACACCGCATGGTCGACAGCATTCTCTGAGTCTAGACTCTTACCAAGCGCCTCAACAAAAGATTATTTGCCTAGGTACTGATTCGAGGGAGGAACAGTGGCTATCGTAGCAACAGAGAAAAAACAGAGAAGAAATGGGGAGCTGAAGTCGAACTCTGTAGCAGAGGATCGTGCTATTGTCGAACTGAGTCGAGGAGGAAGACGATGGAGGAGTTTCGATCGTGTCCTAGCTAAGTGTCGAAGAATAGAAGTTGTGTGGGACGTAAAATCGAACTGAGTGTCTGCAACAGGGGTGGAAGTCGCGGCCTGAAGTTCGTACGGAGGAACCTTCAACGATGCAATCCCTTTTTGTCTTCCGTGAGGCAATGAAACTACTTCGACGCGAACCTCTACCCTTCGAGCATGACGAAGCGACTAACATCATACGTTCTCTACCGGCGTAAAGGTACCGAGGGCTACTTGAGGCCACATGTCACGACCAGAGTAAACCCTAGCAGAGCAAAACCCATCGTATTGTGTGTGTGTATGCCCAAGGGTTACATATGTATGATGGCGTTGACAGCGGGCTGCTCTGCTAGGGTTTGGCCCGATGGCGATGCCCGGCTCTGAAACTATCGGCTTCACTCCACAATTTCCTTCGTATCCCACGACGACGATTCGCGTCTTCGGTTTTTTCGTACCTGTCGACGAAGGGTTGCTCGCACGTAGCCTTGCCAGACGAAGACGCTTCTTTATTTGCTCGTAGGTCGCCTCTCCAGCTCGACGACATCTTTCTGCTCAGCTCCCGACGACGTCTATTTTCTTGAACGTCGTCTTCTACCTAACGATATCTGTTTGTTCACAATTACCTCTCATGCCGATCCTTTCTTACACAGTCACTTGACACCAAGGTGATGGCGTCGGGGCTTCGTTCCTACACCGCCACCCTTGTCGGTGATAACCCTGCTCCCGCTCCTCTTTCGAATATGTTCCCGCAGTGATTTCATGATGCTTTCGCGCTCGTCATTGACATCGGGTTTCTCAAAAAAACATCCCGTAAAAATGGTAAGCCTGCAATCTTTCTCTCTGAGGCCTAGATCTCCACCATAGTTGCATCTTGCCAGTTGGTCTTAGTAGGTAAGTTCTTTTATGAAAACCCTAAACCCGAGCTAATTCAAAGGGATTTTGAGCAAATAAAGTTGAGGGATTGGAAGATTGGTAAACTTGACGGTCGACATATTCTCATTCAATTATCAGATGATGAAGATTACGTCCAATTATTTGCGAGAAGACTTGTTCAAATAGATAACCGAGTGATGAATATTTTAAAATGGATGGTAAATTTTGACCCTCTTACTGAACCTCTTATCATTCCTGTTTGGTTGCGCTTTTCGGGGTTAAAGTTTCACCTTTACGATCAAGAGTTACTCTTCTCCTTAGCTATGGTATACGGTAAACCTCTCAAAATTGATTGGCCTACAGTTAACCCGACTCGGCCTCCTGAAGCCAGAATTTTGATTGAACGAGATATTGCTCAACCTTTTCTGAGGGAGATATGGATTGACTCACAGCATCAGGGCTTTTGGCAGCAAGCAAAACTCGAATAGATCTCTCTTTACTGCATCCACTGTCGTATGTTTGAACACTTCCATTCTCAATGTTATCATTTGCATCTGCATTTAAAACCTCCAAGTAAAAATGTTATTGGGTCTGCCCCACTTCATACCTGTCCCTCTTCCACTCCCGAGTGCAATTTACCAACTATTGAAATATTAGTTGACATGCTGTCACCTCTCCCTCCCACTACCAGAGACCCTTCCCCTGACAATATTGTTTATATTATTGCGACTGATGTGTTGGCAGGTGGTTCAGCTGTGCAACCTACAGCTTCAATCATTATTGAAAACAATGCTGTAGGATTCTTACCTCCAAAGGATATTGTTCGATCTGATAACCAGGAGAGCATTGCAGCTCGATATCCTCAGGAAGCATCAGGTGCTGAGGAGACATTTCTACCACCTCTTCAGAATGAGCATGTTGTTACTGTTTGTCAGGAGCAAGGGGACCATCCTCTCTACATGCCCAACAATCTGTTCACCACACGGATCAGTTGAGCCAGTCTTCCGATGAAGAATGACAAATTTACACTTCTAGGAGGAAGTAGAAGAATTGAGGCATACTCGAGCTCAAGAACTTAATGGATGATACATTGGTTACTTCGGGTAATGACATAATACTCAACGATTTGTTAGTTGACTCTCTTTCTAGAACTAGAGGCAGAGGCATGACTAAAGTAGCTCGACTCTAGCTACTTCCTGCGAGTATTGAACTTTTGGGTTTATCTGTATCATTCTCTTTTGGGGTGCTCATTTGTTTTTGCACTGCTAAACAAGTATGAGCAGCTTACTCTGATATAGATTTGTGATTGAGCTTGTTTTGCCTCCACCTTCATCATTACCATCCAATTTTTTGGAGAAGACTTTCGGTATGTTTGGGATAGCTGTAACTATTTGAATAAGTACTTGTGAAGTTGTTGTCTGGAGAATCTGTTGTGAAGCTGTTGCTAGGAGAAGCTGCAAGCTGCTGCAGTTTGTTTGGATAATTCAACTATGAAACTCTTGTGTTGCAACTGTTTCTAAAATAAAGACTATAATACCCTTGCAGAATGTAGCTGTATGTGCACAGTTTCAGAAACATTTCAAACAGAACACCAAAATTAAATTTCTAAATATTACAAGTCAGAAGTTTTAAATATTACATTAAAAGTTATGCATCACTTAACACTAATAAATAACACAAATTATAATTAAAATTAGAACAATTAATATTATTATAATATTAGTAGTCATTTCCAAACAATCAAGCCTCTTGGAAAATTTACTTTCCAAAGGAACTCTCAACACGTTGTCACTATATGAAGTGGACTCCTCACCGTCCTCAGCCCATCTAAAAAAGTCACAATCATCATAGGTTTTGTTTCTGAGAGGCCTATAAAATCTTCCCTCATTACTAGCTTCTTGGCGAGATGTGTATACACAATATTATAAACCACAGTTGCAGTACATAATTCTTGAGCCAGTGGAATTTCTTGAACTCATATTTCTTGATAATGTATGGTTTAAGCTTACATTGATGTTGAAATGAGAAAATAGAAGAGAAAAAAACATACATCAAATGATGTGTGCTAGAATAAGTAAATAAAAATATTAATGTCTTGGAGTCGACATGATGAAATGCATAAATAATGAGATCTTGATTGCCTTTAAACGTTTATTACCGAACTCGTATATGTCGAAAAACAAATCAACATAAAGACGATCCAAAAGTACTTCTAAGATCATATGTCTCATCATAGACCACAAGAGAATAAAAATAATTGTTCACATGTACCATTGAACACTGAAATCTGCAAATGGAAGTATTTAGCTTTCGTTGATTTGAATTCTCATACCAACTTTTCGGTGCGCCTTTGCGAGGTAAGCCCAGACATGGTTGAGACGTTGGACACTCATGAAGTTGCCTCTGCAAGCATTCGATAAATTTATTTCAAAATTATACAGCTAAGATTACTGCTTAGGCATGTAAATTTCTAGAGTCATGGGTAGAGAGAATTGCTTCTTAAAATAAATCAAGGTGGCCTTGACAAGTTTCTCTGTACTGATAGTGTACAGTGGGAAGTATGATGGGTTAAAATTTTTGAATGTGAAAAGATGGACGACATCAAACTTCGTGTCGGTGAGCGATCTCTCTTTATTATGTGGTTTTATATGAATCATCGAACTGGCATATAAGTTGGAAGTGTTTGTGATATGGGTGATGATATAAAACATCCATTACTAAGTTCCTATTAATAGAGTTGTACTATGTATCCTAACCCAATGACTTTGTGAGGGTTCAGGGTTGATACTATTATTCACTAATATCTTGTGTAAAATTGCCCTTAGGCTGCTGGTGGCTCTAGTAAAACAATTTGAATGATCGGTGGAGCGTTTGATTTATAAAAAAAAATATATAATAATAGAACAAATTTATTTGCGATGTTAATTTTTTGCAGTTGATGACTCTGATAAAAGCTTAATTTACTTGTATGCATGACAAATCGAGAATTTTGGGTGTTACCTTTTATATGTCGACTCTTCATTCACTTTGATTAGGGCTAAGAGTTGCTCTCCTTCGATTGTCTTGTTGGTAGCTTCTATTTAGAGTTAGTTTTATGCATACTGATGCTTTGGTTGCTTACTAAAAGAAAGCCTTTCAGATAAGAATTATAATGGCCAAAGGCTTGAAGTTGAGCCCATCTCTAACTCATAAATACTTATATCCAGTTCAAATTTTCATATATTTACCATTCAACTCCACATAAACATGCATGTCTATGTTATTGTTCGTATGTAATGATTCATTAAAAGAGGTTTATTTGAAATAAGCGTCAAAGGCGGGAGGTGCGTTCTACTTCTTTTTTTACTACACCTAATTATATATGCTTTGCTTAGGAGTGACATAATGGCATTCCTCTTTTACCTACTACATTCCTAACATATCAAAGAGACCCTAGGGTAAAGGACGTAGGATATATGCTTAGGTTGAAGCCTTAACACACGACCAACACAGTGACTTGGCAAAATGTTAAACATTCTTAAGAACCTATAAAAGTAACTCATTGTTTAAATAATAATAACAATGATAGAAATAATCATAAACCTGGATGTACATTTTAAAATCAAAACATTAAAACAAAGAACCTAGGGTATGCCGCTCGATGCATGGTTTATCATCCCTTCTCTCTTCACAGAACGAGGAGCGATGGTCAACCTTCAGACGATGATCAAGACCAAAATAATAAAGCGAAAGATGAACTGCAACTAAACTTTCCATAGAATTAAACAACATAATCTTTAAGACTTTGAGGCGGTTCGTCTAATGCGACATAAATCCTCATACTATCTTTTAGGCTTTCGCATAATTGTATGTCATGCGATATAAGTCCTAACTCATTTTAGAATTTCGAGGTTGTTTGTTCGGTACGACATAATTCCTCTTATCTTCATAAGCTATCTGTATTAATCGTATGTTGCACAACATAAGTCTTAGATTTAAAATAAACTAATAGGAGTAAACATCAAGTAACATCATTCCAAAATGTAAAGCCAAATAGTATGATAGTTTGCTCTTCGGAATCTATGACTTCTCCCTACCTTTCGCTCTTTTGGACCCCAAAATAATTGTTTTACATTGATACTTACCCACTTGACTTTCCTATGACCAATCGTGAATACTAAATTTCGAATTCTTGAAGACGAAACCCTGATCTTAATCGAGAGTCTTCTTAGGTGGTTTTGGTCGCTTAAGATGTAATTAACTTTAGACTCGGATAATCTAAACCTTGTTTATTCTTCCTATTAGGTATTTGAATGATATGTTGGAAATTTCAGAGACCAAATAAATATCATAAATATCTTGGTTTGAATAATTGTGACTGGTATTGAGTGATATCTTCATCTTCGAGATGTTGTATTACTTCTAATATTGTGCTCGATTATTTAAGTCGTTAAATATATGAGATCCGTTCGGTCTCATTTTTAAAAATTAAAAAATTATCTTTTTCTAGATTAAAATTATATATGTATATTAAATTAAATTATTTTTATTTACGAGAGGAAAAAAAAACACTTTCCAATGTTCTAGGCTATTAGCATGTAGTGGATAAGATATAACCTAGATATTTTTACTCTGATAATGAAGGCTTTTAAATTAAATTTTCACCCTTGGAATATGTTCAATGTTAATCTCTATAATTCTCGGAGTATTTAAGTTGATATAAAGATTCAATAAAATCATTTTAAGGGTCTGTTTGGGACAGTTGCAACTGTGAAGCTGTTTCAAAAGAAATCATTTTTCCAAATGTTGTAGTTGCTATTACAATATTATTCTTTTTTCAAGAACTCATATCGTAGTTTTCTGACAACCACCACATTTTAACAACTCAGGCTAAAAACAACAGTTTTCTACCACAAAAATTTCAAAATAACAGCGAGAAAGTTTTCAAAACATAATTGTGGTAGCCATCTAAAAAGCAAAGTAGGCAGAATGTTGTCCCAGACATACCCTAAATTTTCAATAATTTCGTAATTGCCAGTTTTTCTCTTCGCGGAAAGTCGAATAATTTTATATTTAGATAATGTTGTATGAACTAGGATAGTTTTTAGCTTACATATCTACCAAATTCTTTCCTTTATCAATGGCATCTAGAGAGTTTGGCTTTCTACCTTTTGCTTTATTCTTGTTATTTTTGTATTTGTAAGAGATAAATCTGACATGCACACGGCCTTAGAATCGGCCTATAGGAAATATAGGTAAAATAAGACGAAATCAAGTATCATAATAACCTGATACATGATTATTTACAACGCATCAAGAGTTATTGAAATGGTTTCACAAGCTTCCTTTTTATTTTTATGATTGCTACGAATTAAAATCTTCACATTACATTGCTATTCTATCACTGCTACAGGTTGCCAGGAAGCACCCCAACAACCGGCGAAAGCGTGCAGAATGTTTCCGGATGCCAGAAGTTTGCTACAATTTTCTTCTCTAGTTGATTTTTTTTTTCTTCTTTTCGTTTCTCTTGCATAGCTCTCAAAATTCTTTCATATCTACTCAGTTCATCGGAGATATATTGATATTGATTTCTAACCGTGATGCAATGATGCTTTTGCCAATATATTCCTTCACATCTACTCAATTCATTGGACATATATTGATATTGTTTTCTAAGCCTGTGATGCAATAATTTTTTTGCCAATTTGTTCTTTCTTTTCCCTTTTTTTTATTTTTTTATTTTTTTGGCATGCATTTCTGTCATGCGTCTCATTTTAGATTGCTGAGATCAAATTTAACATGAATCATGGTAATGTTTTGAAAGCCAATGATACCAATACTGATCATTCTGTTTAAGGAGAAAATATTATGTGCGGAGAATGGTCTGAATGGGCCTCCATGCGATGCACGTTGGCATGGCCGCTTCCAGACCATTGTCCGGACGTTTGTTGGCGGCATTTAGTTTTTTTCCTCATTCAAGGCAGCTTTTTGGACTTTTATGTTTCATAAAATTGTTATAGTTCTATTTAGTTATACTATTCTTGTGTTTTTTCGGGAATTTCTTATGATGAAAGGCATGTTTTTTCAACCAAGATAACACAACTGATTTTTCTATTTTTAGCTCAAGGAAAATATTGTGCTCTTAGTAACTTAAAAAATATATTTATTATATAAAAATTAAACATCTATTCTTTAGAGTAGTTATACCTTTAATAGCAGACATCAGAGATTCATGGTTGGGGGTGATTACTTGAACGGGGTAACTCCAAAGATTTAATATATGGCGGACCCTGCGTTTCCCATGTTTCAGGTGTTTGGAACAGTTTATTGGTGCGTTTCACATTTTGAAAATGCCTAATTTTGTTTCGTTCACGTGTGCCTTGGGCGGTTTGAAAACGGAGTTTACGTTTTCTTAGGGCCTGTTTGGAAACCACAATTCGCGGTGCGGCGCTTTACCGCACCGCAAAAATGCGGTAAAAAGCCTCGGCGCAGCCGCGAATCTGCGGCGAACTGCCGCGAAGCGGCATTGAAAGCGGACCGCGGGATATACCCGCGGACCCGACTTTCAACCAGCCTTCGAGGAAGGGTTTTCCTGCGTTGCCCTCGCCCCGCTGCTCTCCCCGAACTCTTCTCTGCCCTGGCCCTTCTCGTGAGCCGACTGCTCTTCTTCTTCCTCGACCGAGAGACCTTCGAATCTAAGGTAGCCTACCTTCGATCTATCATTCTATACGGCGATTTTGGTTGGGCTGCGCTGGATTTGCTTCCCTCTTCTTCTGTCCCGATCTACATATGGTTCTTCCGTCCCGATCTACATATGTTTTTTGTTTTGCATGCATCAAAATGTTATGCTTATGCTCCATCTTCTTGTGTCCCTCTTCTGCTGTCCCTCTTCTTCTGTCCTGATCTACATAGCGTGGCTTTTTTTTCTTCATGAAGTATATAGCTGTTCATACCAAAGTGCTATATCTGTAGATATGAAGGTTTAGGTGTGAGATGTGTAAACTCATACGTGCTATGTATGTAAATATGAAAGTTTAGGTGTGGCCCATAACATTCAAAGAAACCTCAGTGCTGCTATTATTTTCAACTTAGATCAGGCTTTCCCACAGGATATGGAAGCTTTATAATAGCCTTCAGCATTTGTATACTGAGATATCCTTCATACGTGCTAGTATTTTGGATGCACACACTGCACTGCACTGCACTTTTCAATAGCCTCGAATATCCTTCTCGATATGGAAGCTTTATAAACTCAGTAGTTTGTCTACTGGCTTTCCCACAGGAATTTGTTTAAAGTTCTTTCCAATAATTATTGTTTACCCTTGTTAGCCTTCAGCATTTGCTGAATATACAGTGGGAAAGAGGAGAGAATCCTCATTTTCTTTTTCAATTAACTTGTTACATTTTAAGCTTGAAAAAAAATGTTAACATTGAGGGAGCATACATGGATACAATTATCTTGAGGGAGCATACGAGTGATACAGGTTCTCTTTGAATCGAGTTTTTATAGATAATGAATCAGTCATTTGCTTCATGTTTTCGGTTACATCCTTAGCTCCCATGATTGTTATTTCCAAGTAATGGTATTTCAGACGAATGTTACGTTTGAGAATGTATTCAAGTTCTATTTGGTTGCTTCGATTATGTGAACTCCTAATGCATAAATGTATTTTTGTTTAGGCCATTGAAGAATAGGGTGTGCATAGAATAGGGTGTGCATAAATAGAGGAAGAATAGATATGGTGTGCAATATAAGATGGCAATCCCTCTATTAATAATGTGTGCATTGTGTGTGATGTGTAGTGTAGTGCTGTGTGTTTCTGTGGAAGTGCAGTGTGTGTGTGTTTTTGCAGTGCAGTGCTGTGTGAAGTGCAGTGCTGTGTGAAGTGTAGTGCAAGGTCAATGTGTTCGGGTGTGGTGCGGTGTATTGTGTAGTGAAGTGCGAGTGCAGCTTGTGGTGCGGTGAAGTTTGTGAACTTGTTTAGTGTATTGAGTTGTGTGGTGCGGTGCATCGAAGTGTAGTCAAGTGCGGTGCATTGAAGTGTAGTGAGGTGCATTGTGTGGTGCCTGTGTAGTGTGCATTGTGTGTGATGTGTAGTGTAGTCTTGTGTGTTTCGTGGAAGTGCAGTGTGTGTGTGTTTTTGCGGCGCAGGTCTTGTGTAAAGTGCAAGTCTTGTGTGAAGTGTAGTGCGGTGCAATGTGTTCGGGTGTGGTGCGGTGTATTGTGTAGTGAAGTGCGGTGCGGTTTGTGGTGCAGGTGAAGTTTGTGAACTCGTTTAGTGTATTGAGTTGTGTGGTGCGATAGCATCGAAGTGTAGTCAAGTGCAGTGCATTGAAGTGTAGTGAAGTGCATTGTGTGGTGCTGTGTAGTGTGCATTGTGTGTGATGTGTAGTGTAGTGCTGTGTGTTTCTGTGGAAGTGCAGTGTGTGTGATGTGCAGTGCTGTGTGAAGTGTAGTGCAGTGCAATGTGTGTGCAGTGAAGTGCAGTGTGTGTGTGTTTTTGCAGTGCAGTGCTGTGTGAAGTGCAGTGCTGTGTGAAGTGTAGTGCAGTGCTAATGTGTTCTGGGTGTGGTGCAGTGTATTGTGTAGTGAAGTGCAGTGCAGCTTGTGGTGCGATGAAGTTTGTGAACTGTTTAGTGTATTGAGTTGTGTGGTGCGAGTGCATCGAAGTGTAGTCGAGTGCAGTGCATTGAAGTGTAGTGAAGTGCATTGTGTGGTGCTGTGTAGTGTGCATTGTGTGTGATGTGTAGTGTAGTGCTGTGTGTTTCTGTGGAAGTGCAGTGTGTGTGATGTGCAGTGCTGTGTGAAGTGTAGTGCAGTGCAATGTGTGTGCAGTGAAGTGCAGTGTGTGTGTGTTTTTGCAGTGCAGTGCTGTGTGAAGTGCAGTGCTGTGTGAAGTGTAGTGCAGTGCAATGTGTTCTGGGTGTGGTGCAGTGTATTGTGTAGTGAAGTGCAGTGCAGCTTGTGGTGCAGTGAAGTTTGTGAACTGTTTCGTGTATTGAGTTGTGTGGTGCAGTAGCATCGAAGTGTAGTCAGTGCGAGTGCATTGAAGTGTAGTGAAGTCTTGTGTGTTTCGTGGAAGTGCGGTACGTGTGATGTGCGAGTCTTGTGTGAAGTGTAGTGCAGTGCAATGTGTGTGCAGTGAAGTGCAGTGTGAAGTGTAGTGCGGTCTTGTGTTGAGTTGTGTGGTGCCGTGAGTGCGAGTTGTACGGTTGTGCGGTTGTGTGAAGTGCGATCTTGTGTGAAGTGCGAGTCTTGTGTGAAGTGTAGTGCGGTGCGATGTGTTCTAGGTGCGGTGCGGTGTATTGTGCGATGAAGTGCGATGCGACTTGTGGTGCAGATGAAGTTTGTGAACTGTTTCGTGTATTGAGTTGTGTGGTGCGAGTGACCTGAAGTGTAGTTAAGTGCGAGTGCATCGAAGTGTAGTGAAGTGCATTGTGTGAGTGAGTGAAGTTGTGTAGTGAAGTGCGAGTACAATGTGTGTGATGTGTAGTGCGGTGAAGTTGTGTGTGAAGTGTGTGGGTGTGTGATTCCGAGTGGGCCGTGCGATGAAGTGTGTGTGTATTTGAAGTGCGGTGAATTTGAAGTGCGGTGAAGTGTGTGGGTGTGTGATTCCAGTGGGCCGTGCAATGTGAACCTGTGTAGTGTAGTGAAGTGTGTGTAGTGAAGTGCAATGTGTGAAGTCAAGTGTGTGTAGTGCAGTGTGAACCTATGTAACTGTTCAAAAGTTTCATTAATGAAAATAAAGTACTCACTTCCCGTGGACGTAGGTCAATTTGACCGAACCACGTAAATTTCCGTGTTCCTTTACCTTAGTAGCATTTTAAATTTACGTGTTCCTTTACCTTAGTAGCATTTTAAATTTTTCTCGTTCCTTTACCTTAGTAGCATTTTAAATTTACGTGTTCCTAGACTTTCATATGTTCGTTTATTTATTTCATATTTAAAGATATTGTTGACTTGTCTCCTATTATTAGTATGGCAAGTAAGAACAAAGAAGTTGCCACTCTCCGCAATGTGGGAGAAGGACATAAAATTAATTTTTTGCGATATATGCATTGCGGAAATCGAAAGAGGCAATAGACCGAACTCTTTTTTCAACGAGGAAGGTCTGCGAAACATAGTAATAACTTTTAGGGAGGTGACGAGCGAGGGATTACGACGAGTTGCAGCTTAAAAATAAATGGGACCGAAGCTAAAGAAAGAATTGAAGCTATGGAAGGACCTAAAACATGGATTTACTTGGTTTGGTCGGGATCCGTCGAAGCGAACTATTGCTGCTACGGAAGAATGGTGGATCGAAAGGCTAGCGGTAAGACATAATTGAATTAGTTTTGCTTGTGTTTGCACCCATCGCTAATAAAAATTATTTATTCTTACGGATTTATCCTACGGCGAGGAAGTTCAAAACAGTAGGATAGAACCGGAATTCGAGGAGAAACTCGATCGAATGTTTGGTGGGACAATAGCCACGAGGGAAATACGCGGTTGCACCTAGCCAAACAATGGTTGATACAACCCCGAGGAGGTCGCCGTAGAACTTTCAAACGATTCGGCGGAACTCCGCATATACGATCAAACCGAAATGCAATCTACAAACCGAACGAAGCGGCCCCGGATCGATAAGAAGAGGAAAAGTACTTGTTGGAAGTATGAAAGAGCAGCTATCATTACTTGTGGAATCGACAAATGATGCTCCACATAAAGTTCAAAAAACGCTGTCCACGAGGTTGTTAGGCTTCTAAAGGAAGACCCGGAGATTATAGGGAATCGACCACTTTTCTTCTTTGCTTATCGACCTCCTCCGGGACTCTCTCCACCGAGACTTTTCACTGCAGGTTGATAGAGAGCTACGCTTAGAATACATTCGATATTATTATGATCGACGCACCTTGTGATATGATATGGAAATGTTGCTTTTATTCCATCTATTGTTATTGTTGTTATCGATGTTGTACGGACGATTTTTATTTTGAATGGTTGAATGTTTGAGTTATTTCCTTTCTTAATGTAGTTCATTCATATGTTTCGCTAAGGTACTTGTTGATTTCTATAGAGAGTAACATGTTTTCTTTGAAAGGTGCGGTTTATACCGTCATGAATCCGGAGGAGATCCGACGCCGTAGGAGAAACGCGGCGATAAATATAATGCTGCAATACTACGATACATACGTCGATCGTGAACCTTGTTACACTTCATCTCGGGTTGGAGAACATTGGATGGGTGAAATGATTTCGGGACACCCAACGAGATTTCGTAACATCTTCGAATGTCACATGAGGTTTTCGGAGATCTTCTAGTTGACCTAAAAACATCTCATGGACTCCATGGGTCTTATAGGACAACGGACAGTGAAGTGTTGGGCATCACACTTTTTATATCGTCACGAACGAGTCCATGAGGGGAGCCATGGAACGTTTCCGAGCATTCGTCGGAAACAATTAGCCGATATTTCTCGGTTGGTTTGGCTTCTCTTGTCGGTTTAGCAAATGATGTACTAAAACCAGCTGATCCGACATTTGCGAGGACCCGACAGAGATTCTTAACGACGAACGATACATGCCATATTTCAAGGTACAAATGCTTAAATAAAACAAATTTTTATGGAATGGATTGCATATTTATATGATTATTTTTTCCTTAAGGATTGCATACGGCGCAATAGATGGAACGCACGTTCATGCTTATAGTGCTTGGATAACGAGAAAGTAGCTTATATCGGCCGTTACGGGAGGACAACTCGGAATATTATGGCCGTTTGTGATTTCAACATGTGCTTTACATTTGTATTGGGTTGGATGGGAGGGCGGCGCACATGACGATGAACTCTTTAAAGTTGCAACAAGAAAGCCGGAGTACAATTTCCCTCACCCACCTCCCGGTAAGGTCATTTATAATATTAAAAGATGATGTTTTTGGTCATACACCTAACTATACTTTCTATCATTACGGGGAAGTATTATTTGGTAGATCTTAGTTACTACATACGAGAGGGGTATCTTAAACCATATCCGGATACGAGATATCATATTCAGATTTTCAAAGAGCTAGTAATCGCACGAGAACTAGAAAGAGTCTGTTTAATAAGAGACATTCATCCTTGCGAGGCGTTATTGAGAGAACATTCGGAGTTTGGAAGAAGAAGTGGGCCATTCTTCGGGATATGCCTCCTTATCCGTTCCCCAAACAGTGCGAGATAGTGTTAGCGACTATGGGCCTTCATAACTATATCGAGCGGCATCCAACTCGGGGCGATGTTGATTTTGACGAGGTTGCTACGGATCGACGGTTTACAGGACCGCATTGAGCCGTCTCGACTACGGGAGGATGACGATAGTGCACCAATCCGTACAAAAGAAGGGAGGGTGCTGAATGAAATGGCGACGACTTCGAGCGGACATTACTCGATTGTTAGTTGGAGAGTGAGTGTTTTTTGCGGTATGATGTATGTCTTTTACATTCTTTTTGAGCACTTTACTTCACATTATTTACAATTCAACACTATAGATTGATTCTTTTCATTTTGTTTGACCATTTTATACTCAAATTAATTAAGTTCGCATGTGTGCTTGTATTACGAGTAAATATGAGCTCCAAGCACGTCATGCTACCTCTCGCCGATCGTTATGTCAGCTGTGGGTTCGAGCATCTCTTTTGACATCACGTCACCCGCATAGCTTTCGACGAAAGTTTTATGCCTCGTCCTCGGGACATTCCGGATCGGTGTCGTTTCTTCGATGGGCAGATAGTTTACAGGATTCTCACGAGTCCGACGTCAGGGAGTGTACGACCACAACGGAAGACGCAGTGAAACGGGAGTTACGGATTATGAAACTAAAGTGAACATTATTTTATTGTTGGTTGTTGTTGGAATAGTCCTTCGGTTTTTTTTCACTCTATCTTGCTTGCGACGTGTTTGAGAGTAGTATATGTTTTCTTCATGTAATTCTATGACTATTTTGAGATTTGCGATCGCGTAGAACTCTATGATTATTTTGAGATTTGGAAGCGCTCTCTTCGTTGTGTTATTAAATTTTTAATATAATTTGAAGAATCTATTTAAAATATTTTATAAAGCTCGTAAATTTTTATTAATATGAACAATCTTTTTAAATTATAAAAATTTTAATATATATATATATATAATTCATTAAAATTAAAAGATAACTAAATATTTTATTTTACAATTAAATTAAAATATAACAAAGCTTCGTAAATATTTTGTTAATACGACTTAAAGAATTTAACCTATATAGTGAATTATTGAATTGAATCAATAGTTCACTATATATATAGAAAATATATATTAAAGATATAAAAATAAAAAATCTAATTTCAATTTATAAATTTGTATATTTAAATAAAAAATTTAAAAAAAAAATTTATTTTACTTTCAAATATTTACATACTACATAAATATATCCAAATATTAAAACGAATTCTAATAAACAAGTGAGTCTAGTCATTTTCTACTTGCATATTGTTTTTCACATACTATAACCAAACATACAATGAACTTTCTCGCAATTGCTTCCACATAATTCTTTCAGCAATACAATGTGCATACTGAAATTGAAGAAGATACTAATTGCCTAAACAGCCCTTAAAGGAAGCGGGCCGCGAGATTGACCTTGTGTCGCGCTTCGAAGAGTTGTGTTTAATCAAGAATTATCTTTTGTGCCCTTCTGCTCAGCATACCGCCTCTCAAACTGATCTGCCCTTCAGATTTTCCGTTCAAGTTGCAGCGATGTCTGGTACGGACATGGAGTGCAGCGGTGGATCAAAAAATGGAAAGCAGCAGCGTGGTGGAGCCGGCTACCTGAACGAAGTGTTGGCAGCGGAGCCTTCTCCGTTCAAATCCCGCCCTTTGATTGCTTATCCGATGCTCCTTCCATCTACCAACCGCTCGACTGCTTCAATGCCGACGCTTATCGTCAAATGCTCGCTGACAGTGGAAAGTGCACTTACTATTCCGCCTTTCCTCTGGATATTCCACTAGAGATTCCTCCTAAAATGTTTTGCAAAGTGGAGTTGCCCGCTTCTGCGACGGTGATGCTCTGATAGTTGAGTCAGAGCGGAGGAAGAAGGTAGAGGGCATGCTTTGATCTAATGGCGGAGAGGCGAAGGCGCAAGAGGCTTAATGATCGACTCTTTATGCTTCGATCTGTTGGTTCTTAAGATCAACAAGATATTTATCGTGGCATTGATTAACCTCAGTTTTATTTTCTCAAAAAAAAAGTAACAAAATCAATCGGTATACTCTAATTTTACTATTCTTTATTGTGTTTCCTTTTTTATTCATTTTGAAGTCTTTTCTTGGCTTAATGATCAGCAAAGCTTGAGGTTGAAGCACAAATACATTGGCTAGGTATTGCAGGAACATATGCAAAATAAAAAAAGTTAAATGTTGATCAAGGCAAGGGATTTTATTTTATTCAATTGGGTTGGTTGTGATTCCACTTTTATAAATTGTCAGCAGAGCGTAGCTTTGCTTTATCTATATCCGGCCAATTCTAGCTGCCATCCTCTTCTACCAAGCACATTTCTTGCTCTAACCTATTGTGATAGTTGAGTATAGCTTTGCTTTATATATTGAGGATAGTTTCATCTTCTTTTTTAACTATTCTGTAATAGTTTTTTGCTTTTACAATATCGATAGTCAAGACACTTCTATTACAAATAACATTACTTAATAGGAGCATAATGATCATTTATCCACAAACAGCTGCAAATCAGTTGTTTTCAAACAGCTGCCCTAAATAGCCAACCAACTTATCAGGATAAGCTGCTTATCTGAACTTGCCTCAAACAGACCCTAAAGTTATCTATCGGTTTTTTTTTTATTTTATACTTTTTATTTCTCTTTTATTTGAAGTTAGCTATTGTTTAAAGAAGATTGGTAATTGAGCGGGGAGTGACGTTAGTTGAGAACTTTTTGAGGCTTGACAGTTGTGTACTATATCAATAAACGGGGTTTGGGTCCTCTTAATAATTTTTTATTGTCGGCATTGAACTTAGAATAGTTTATAAGTGATTAACTAAATAATGGATTTAATCTCTATACAAAATAGATTTTAGGGGCCGATTTGAATTTGAATTAAATAACTTCTATGGTTAGTTGAACTCCAATTAGAGATCGAGTCTTAATAGTATCAAGTGGGTAGCAGTTAGCAATTTAGTGATAAATGTTTAGAAAGAGGGCTCCCAATCAGGGGCGGAGGGCAATTTAATTTTTTTATCTCTCTTAAAATATCACTTTACTCTTTATTGCTTTTGCTAATCTCAATTGGGTCTACACCCCAAAAAGGAGGTTGTGAGATGCATTACTACATTTAAATCCTAAAATAGTCAAATGACCATAAGCCTTAGCACGGCCGTCACACCATGACATAAGATCAGGTAAGCTGCGTCTAGATAGAAAACAAAAACAATGAGCCCAATAAGCCTTAATAGAAAAGAAATATTAGACAGATGTTATTCAAATAGTAAGAAAAAACAATAAAAAGGATAATAAGAGGATATCCGTAGTATGTGCTAGCGGATAGTAGTCCATTCTAGATGTGCCCCCTCTAGGTACATATTTGAAAGAATATATGCACGTTTTTTTTAGTATTTTCTGCCGAAAGAAAGTCTGAATTGTCAAACTGGGAGTTAGCAATTTCAGTGCTTTGAATATAGTCAAAGGTTTAATTTCGGTAGTTTAAAAAGAAGAAAAAGGGGGCATTTACATCACATCACTCCATTTTTATGTTTACATATCTAATATTTAAATTTAACTTTTAAAACGTTATATATATATATATATATATATATATATATATGAATATATCCCTCCCTCTGGTATTTTCTACCAGGGGATTTACCTTCAAAATATATATATATATATATATATATTATATAAGACGGTATTTATATAAAATTTGAAGTTTATATGTTGCATATATAAATATATAGAAACTGAGAAAATTTTATATCTGTAGCACACAATTCTTATGCAATTATATATCTCACATCTAAACTTCAATATACACACACACTAGCGCACACACACACAAATGGTCTGCACGACTCTCAAAACAATCTAACGGCTCAGATTAACAAAGATATGGCGAGGATCTTTCTGACAAACGGCTATAATACTTCATCAATCTAACTGGCTAAAGACCACCCAACCGATTGATATCCAGCTGACCGAAAGACTATCGATTGACTGAAAGTTAGACGACTAATGGGTTACCCAAGCCAATAAGGGACATGCATCAATATTGATCCCTATGAAGAAAATGGTAGAAGAAAGGTTGCACAAAGCTACCTCAACAACTACCCTAAAGATCACCAGAGATTGCCAAGGAATAGTAATCAGGCAAGCCGACCGACCGCCGAAAGTTGACCGGCTATGACACTCAAAAATTGACTAGCTTCTGAGAGCAAAGGTTGACCGGTGTCCAAATGAAAGTCGATCAAAATCAGCTGAGTTGGTCGACCCAAGGACCTGCCTAGCATAAGGTTCGGGCAGGCAAAAGGACAATAATACCATGTGCAACTCCTCTAGTGCAGAGAAAAATATATAATTTTGCAATTTTGTCCCTCTCTTTTTTTATAAATAAAAGGATCATACCTTGTATTAAGAGTTTTTTTGTTCTTCTTTCTAACTCTTGTTCTGTATAGAACTCTCTTCCTCTCTCTTATAACCTATATTTCCAATATATAAATGGGTCACAAAGTTTGGGAATACCCTAGTTTGCCCCAAAATGGCAATTTGTTGCGTACTCTCTCCTTCTCTTTCTGTCTCTCTACCTTTCCCTCACGGTTCCCTACTGCTCCATTTCTTAGGGATGTCTCACAAGACAAAAGTGGATTCAACATTCTAAAAGGTACGGTGAGTGTAGGACATGCTACCAACAATTAAGGATGCGACACCAACGAGAAGAAATAGACTGCATAAACACTCCTAACAGAGAGCACTCCAAGTTCGACCGATGATATCCAACAACGCTCGATCGACTCTAGGCAACAGATACCTAGCTCGACTAATGAAGGAAGTATCATTTTAGATTTTTTTTTTTTTTGTTATGACACGAATATTTTTAATTTTTTTCTCTGGTCTGATTAACACTCAGGGAATGTGAACCCAAACAGCAACGCCAACACCGACCACAATGATCTT
This sequence comes from Papilionanthe hookeriana x Papilionanthe teres, assembly GCA_022702705.1. Classification (NCBI taxonomy): domain Eukaryota; kingdom Viridiplantae; phylum Streptophyta; class Magnoliopsida; order Asparagales; family Orchidaceae; genus Papilionanthe; species Papilionanthe hookeriana x Papilionanthe teres. The sequence goes on along the minus strand of CM040425.1, from coordinate 66,444,360 downwards.
TGGTCAATCGAACAAACCACATTACTCATGCATAGTAAATATTAGTCTCCAAACTTTAATTGCATAAAGCACTGGAGGTGGTTCATTTCCCAGTAGCGATAAGCTCTGCTAAACTTACGGTGTAAAAAACCATAGCTGTGATTCACAATGGTTACACCCGTGAAGGCTGCAATAAGATTTCTCAAGTCACGAAGAAGGGTGAGGCCCAAGCGAGGCGACGATCCGACTAAGCGACCGAGACCTTTAAGAGTGTAAGAGGCGATCCGAGTACGAATACCCTGATAAACTAACAATGACATAACATACATCCGATCGATAAAAAATAATAAAAAAGACTGACAACAAAGTTATGAAGGTCTGATCGCCGTCGTAACATAAAATCTGATCCTCATCGTCAGGCAACAAAATGCTTGTGCCTCAAAGCTCAATGTGGATAAAGCTATGGAGGTGGTTCCCAACCTTATAGAGTTAAGCTCTGTGAAAGGCACAACACAAATCATCCTAGTAGTGAGTCTTGTTGGTTATACCTGCGAAAACAACAATAAGATCCACCTAAGTTCCGGCAAAAGGTGCGGTCCGAACAAGATGACAATCCAATCGAGGAAATAAGATAGGCAATGTAAGACTGGTGTCAGATCATGACATAAAAAAAATGATCGACTATCTTTCCTAAGATCAAAGTCATCAACTAATACAAACATTCATCTTGATGCAATTGTCGCCAAAAAAATAGCACGATAAAGGTAAAATAACAAAAGAAGCAAAGGTAAAACAAAAATGTTTGAAACCGTCATTCATTCCTAAATATAAAAAAGGGTTCATTTATAAAAAAAATGTCTTTGCAAAAGTTTTTCTATAAAATTTTTCCGAGCTTCATGAGGTCGGCTGGAGTTCAGAGTGGATGGCCCCTCATCACCTCTAAAGTTTGAATTGTCTCCAAATGATCCCTCAGAGCCGGCATACAACACAACAAATTCATCCAAGTCTGTAGACTTGGGGTCAACAAGGCCCCGCCGAATGAATTAGTCGATCGTCGTGACACTGTCGACTCGAAGTTGCTTGCTCAGAATTTTTTCATAATGCGCATGGGTGGCTAGCACCTCGAAATACTTCTCTTTTCTTCATGGTTGCCATTTTTGCCTTCAGTTCCTGGTTTTCTTATTGAGCAATCAATAGAAGATATGACATAGCAACAATTTCCTCCTCCCCCGCTTCTAGCTTCCGTTCAGCTATTACTGTCACTTCTCTGCTTTCTTGGAGAGCATAGGTCTCAGCCCTCTCTAAAACTGCAACCCACTTCATTTTCGCCTGGTCGAGCTCCATTGATTGAAGGTAGGAAGCCTCCCATTCCTTAAGATGATAGCGATTAGTTTTCTTCTAGAGCTTGGGACTCTCTAGCGCCCAAAGGGACTTTGAGAAGGCTTGGATCATATCACTTCAACGAATGCAGACAGACTTCAGCCGGTGGTGAACCATTATACCAATCCACCTCCCATGTGATGTAGGTGTACCGACCATCAGTGTTATTCTAGATTTTAGCCCGTGCTTTTGGAGGGAGCTCTGTCAATTGGGGAACCCTTCCTCTTCCTTTGCCAGGAGGGAGGAGTTGGAGCATTAAAATCAGAATTTGGCACCTTCTTTTCACGATGTTGCACCTCCTCCTAAGATGCCGCCTCTAGATCAATCCCTAATTCGGTCCAAGCAGACAATCCCATGAACGTGGCATCTGAGCGAGGCGAAGCCATCCCATTCTCGCCATATCCCAAGAGGATTCTTCATTATGTTTGCTCTTTTATGGATGACCAGATGACACTCCAGATTATCGCTGACTTGTACACAAGAGAGTTGCACTTAGCAGATAAGTGTTAGTGAAAGCTAAGGATCTCCTTCTGTGATGAATAGTTTATCTGTGGAAGTTTGTTGGATCACCACCATAGTTGCAGATATAGAAAACAAGAAATTTCAAACCTGCAATGCTTGCTCCATCATTGCGAGCTGCCATCGACCTTTCCTCAGTCGTTGCAAATTTCTTGGTAGGAATTTTTCTTTGCCATGGCCTCAACTTTTTCCTTTCTTCAGCCAGTTTGGACAGCAAATTCCACCTTTCGTTCAGTTTCTTTTGCGTTAAAGGCAATCCACAACTCTGTCGTTATTTGTCTGAACACCCAATAAAATAAAACTCTGTTGATGGTCACCAGATCTATGTACTGGAACAGATAAGAGATGTCTGTCGATCTCAGCTCACTCAATTTGAGAATAGTCTGCCCCTTTATTTTGATACTCTGGTTTGTAGAGCATGAAACGATGAAGAATTTGAACTTCCAGTCCTTCACTTTACAAGCCTGAGAACTGGAATCGATCGAATTGCGCATACCCTTCAGCCTTCACTAGGAAAGAAAACATGTGGTTGGACAAGTCGGCCTGCAATGGAATCCCTCTTCACCAACTCGAAATAAAATTGAGCTTAATCCGGGTTGGAATGAATCCATACCAATTAAAGATCACCCGAAGTTCTTGACAAAGAGGCGGCTATAACCCGCACCTCAATTTATCTCTATAAATGACTAAGTTGCCACCAAATCAAGCAATCACTCACTCATCGAGGCGAGCAACCCGAAATCTAATTGTTGAATCGAAAATAAAAGCCTCTTCCATGAAGGACACCTCTGACAAGAATAGAATTGACTGCTTGGTCGCAACTACCACACCGAAAGTTTGAGCAATGCACTTTGGAACCATCATAAAATATAATGGAAATCGAGTGATAGTAAAGTTGAGAAAAAGACAAAAAGCTCCCAAATGAAAACTTCAGCCTTTATCTTTACGGACACAATAAAAGTGAAAATGCTGCACAAAGATTTTGAGATAAAAACATCACATCAGTGCAAAAATTGAGAAAAAAATGAAATGAAATGTTTTAGTTTCAAAAATAAAGAGATTACAGTCGGACCCTAGTCCGATAGAAAAAATTTTACAAATTAGTCTTCCCCCGCCTCTACTAAGACAAAACATGTCCTAACTAATCATTTATACAACATATGACAGCTTAGCTTGAACCGATTCACTCCATTGGCCTCAGAATGAGCCCTTTGAATAAAGGCATCCTCCAAGTTTTTAAGTGCTTATCAGCAAAGAGTGGATGTTTCCCATCATACTTCTTCCATTCGGATCATCACTTCATTGAGATCCACCTCTCGCCATGCCAAAGCAACCTCTATTTCTTCCAAGCGGCAGGTCAATGTTCTTGTGGACATCCTACGTCCCTCATCTACTTCCTCAACGATCTCAATAAGGTCAGCCAAACAATTGACCCCATTCACCTCCCTTTCGGTTGGCGCTTAGCTTGAACCTAGTTGCCACCGTCGAGTGACAAGCTCCCTACCATGGCTTACCCTTCTGTTTCTAGAAATACAAATGATAAGAAAGAAGAAAAATCTGAGTTATAAGACAAAAAAAAAATATATATATATATACTTAGTATCCTCTCCACCTTGAACAAAGTGGCTCTGCCTACATTCAACGTTGTAAGATAATTGACAGCTTTTTTCTCTTTGATCGACTGGTAAACTCCACCAATTCATGTTATACCTATCGGTTGAGGAGCACTGATAGTTATGGTTGGTTTGTGAACTAAAGAGGGCCTTAGTTGACAAACTAGCCACCAAACCACCCCAATCATTCCTAGTGCTGGTTCGACTCTTCTCTGGAGCCTCCTAGATCAAATTTGACGACTCCTTCTGCTTCACTCGCTCAAAAGGCTTCAATTTCTTAGCAAATTTCTTCTCTCACTTCTTCTTTAGCTAAGCTTCTTACTGACGTTGTTTCTTCACCCTAAGAGTGGCTAGTATTTTCTCTTGATCCACATATTTGGGCGTCAGATCAGATCCCTTCTCCATAAGGATGTCATAGATGTCGAGCGGATGTAGGGAGAAACAATCACTCCGGATGCTTAGAACCGTACACTATGTTGATACAATAATTAACCCAAACCACAACGAAAACACAAATATTATTTCTGAATTCCAAATATATTACAAACACACTACTGGAACGCTGGAAATAGACGATAAACAAACATAACAAAATAAATAATAAAAGTCGTCTGTGGGGGACGACGAGGACAATGGTTGTTGGACGATGGCTGGTGGCTAAGAAAAGAGGGTAGCTTTGAGGAGGTGGCAGGAGGGATGGGCAGCCACTGTAATAGAAAGATGGCATGGGGAGGCAGTCAAAATAGTAGTTGGTTCTTGTTTAGCACCGCTGGAAAATAAGAAAACAAGAAATATAAGATGTTGTGTGTTGTGGCAGTGAAGATGGAGGTTTAAGATAGTGAGGGTTGCGAGGAAGAGGGAGGATACGGTGATTGTCGCGCGGTGGGAGGGGGGGGGGGGGGGGCGAAAGGGCGGATGGAACTGCAGAAAACAGTAGATCCTTGCTATTTTGAGCGGTGACAGTAAAGGTGGCAATGGTAATGGCATCAAACTGCAGCTGGAGAGGTGCAGGAACGTTGTTGGAGGCTGTAGAAAAGGACGGAGAGGCGGGCTTTCTGTGGAAGAAGTGGGATAACAGTCAGGAGAATGGACCAAGAGACAAATATCTCGGCAGGGTCGAGCTATAGCCAAAGCACCACCCCGGACCCGTGGAGACGATCACCACCTCAGATAATGGGCAACTGGAGCTCTACCTTGACGTCAGATACAACTTAAAGGAGAAAAATACTCAAACAAAATTGAATTCAGATTTCATAAAATAACCCCTAACTCAAAGCACAACTCTTATATTTATAAAGACATAACTTATCTTAGGAAAAAAATTAAATAGGATGGATACTAAAAATAAGATTTTAGATATGAGAAAATGATATAAATTAGGAATGAGACTAAAATCATATTTCAGTTTTTAGGATAGACTTTAAATTATAAAGTAGAATAAAAATCATATTTCAGTTTTTTGAAATGTTTTAAAGTAGGAAGGAAAATAAATATTAGATGTCAGTTTTAACAAAGGTTTTAAATTAGAAAAAATACAGAAAGGAAAGTAAGAAAAGAATGAAAGGAAAGAAGAATGAAAGAAGGGAAAATGGAAAGGGGGGAAGAGGAATGAGGGGAGAGGAAGGAGGGTGCAAAACCAACTGGTTCTCTCTCAAGCCCCACATCATATGTCATATTTATATGATTCATAGGAATAGAAGTCCTGGGAATCTAATCATTACATTAAATTATGACTATTAAGATTCAATTTATTGCTTTAAAAATTTTCCTGTTTTTAATGCAGTTGTCTTTATCAAGAAACGAGAAATTTGATGAACTTAATATCTGCACCTAAAAATGGCCAGCAAAAAAAGATATGATAAGGATCCATCTTAGGAAAGGCTACAAAGTCTCATAAATCTGATCGACTGAAGACCACCCAGCCGATTGATGTCCAGTCGACCGAAAGGCTACTCATCGACGAAAGGTCTGAACACCAAAGAGCCAAGTAGGCCACATGGGACATACATCAATGTTGATCCCTCTAAAGGTATCTATTCATTACATTAAATTATGATTATTAAGATTCAATTTATTGCTTTGAAAAATTTCTTGTTTTTAATGCAGTTTGTCTCTATCAAGAAGCCAGAAATTTAAGGAACTTAATATCCACACATACAAATGGTTAGCAAAAAAAAGACATGATAAGGATCCATCTGAGGAAGAGCTACAAAGTCTCACCAATTGACTGAAGACCACCCAGCTGATTGATGTCCAGCCGACCGAAAGGCTACTCATCGACCAAAGGTCATAACACCAAAGAGCCAAGTAGGCCAAAGGGGACAAACATCAATGTTGATCCCTTTGAAGGAAATTACCGGACAAAGTTCTAACACCCTTGGCAGTCTAAAAAGTATCAACAGAAAACTCCCTCAACAGCTCCCCCACAGATTACTAGAGATCACCAATGAAGAACAATCAGGCAAGCCGACCAGCTGCCCGAAAGCCTGTTGGCTACCACACTAAAAAATCAACTGACTTCTTAGAGCGAAGGCCGACCGCTGTTCATATGAAAGTAGTCCGAAACTAACTCAATTGGCCGACCTAATGACATGTCATGCAAGAGGTCCATGCAAGCAAAAAGACAATAATACTCTACACAACCCCTCTAGAGCAAGGATAAAATATGTAATATTACACATTTGACATTATATTTTTCAAATATAGAGGGTCAATATCATGTACCAAGTTTTTTTGGGCTCTTTTTCTCTCACCCTTATTCTATTGGGAGAACTCTCTCATTCTTGCTTGTAACCTTTATTTTCAAAATATAAAATGGGTCACAAAGTTTGAGAATATCCCAATTTGTCCCAGAGAGGCAAGTTGTTGTGTACTCTCTCATTATCTCTCTATCTCTCTACCCCTTTTTTGGGCATGTCTCACAGAAAAATTCTAGAATCATAAATATATATTAAAAGATGGGCGACAACTCGTGTCTATTCACTCCATATGTGCTAATTCTTTTCAGATGGATTCGAACCCGAAACAGAAGAGACTTACGCTGAAGTTATCATCCAACAAATCATTGATTACGCGCGCGCGCACACACATACACAAATATATATATATATATATATATATATATATATATATATATTTGGTATTTTAAAATTTTTATGAAAAAATATATATTATTTTCAAGGTGCGTTTGAGGCGGCGGTGTGGTGTCGCATACAGTTTTTTTGTTTGTTAAAATTGTCTTTTGTCTTCGTTCTAAAAAAATTACAGTTAAAAATTGTGTGCCTCCTAGAAAGATACATGATGGCTTTATATATATATAATAATAATAATAATAATAATAATAATAATAATCACTGTAATTTTTTTAAAAATAATTTATTCTTATATTGACGAGGGATTCTTCAAAAACTTGCAGCTGTCCAAAATAAAACCTCAAAGTGATAATAATAATTATTTTGATCGGTATTAAAGATTTGAATGTTATGCACTATATATATATATATAAAAATAATTAAAAAAAAAACGTGTGTAAATATAAGGAAACGAAATTACACAAAGAATTGTGCGCTAAATAACCCACAAAAGGGAAGTTTGAAAAACGTGAATTGTACGCAAAAAGCAGGACGCCAGTTCTTCCTAGCTCTCAAAGCCCGGCAAAGTTCAGTCGGAAACCCCGGCATAGTTCAGTCAGAAGGAGAATCGATGGAGGTCGCGGCTATCACCAACATTCCCCTCTTTTCGTTCTCCAAGTCCATAAAATTTAACAAGAAGCCCTATTTCTTTCGGCGCCTCCCCTTGTCTCTACCGCCATGTCGGAGCATGTCCGTGAGCTCAGCTACGGCATTCGGGGGCAACATCGATCACCGAAGATACAGGGAACTGATCTTGTTTTCCTACGTGGGAAACGTACTGCGGAATGCCTTTTCTCTCGCCCCCGAATCTGGCGGATTAGCGCGCCTCTCTTCCTTATCTTTTTCCTCCACCGGCGGCGGCGGCGGCGGCGGCGGCGGTGTCAAGGGTGGCCGTGGGTTGGGTGGAGGCGGTGGCGGCGGCAGATCTGGCGGAGAGGGCCGAGCAAACTCCCTGGCTGTGGAAGCCGAGGAAGGCTCATCTGCGGGGCCTGATGTCATTCTTCTAGACGTGGGAGTAAGGGTTTTTCTTCCTTATTGACTCTTTGATTCACTATATGCTGTGAAAGAATTTGTTTTGGATTTATTCTGATGGTTTTGTTGTAGGGTATGTCTTGTGGCGGATGCGCTGCCAGTGTTAAGCGCATCCTAGAAAGTCAAGTAAGATACGTTTCACCTTTTTTTGTCTGTTATGAACTAGACTGTAGCGTTTCTTTGTTCATCTTTTTTTATATCATGTTTTGATCAGTAGAATCAAACATATGTTGAAAGTTGAATTTAATAGGTATTTACATACATTTCACACAACTCTTATGTGTTTACATTATTACATATCTCAAACCTAAACTTTCATATTTACACAGGTAGCACTCAAATCTTTAATTTCACATAAAAAAATAGCACTTTTACCACTTTTTAAATGTGAAATACACCTTTTCATGCATAGGTATAAATAACCAAAGTGCAATGAGTGCAAATATGAAAGTTTAGTTGTGAGTTATGTAAATTGTGTGCTAGGTACGTAAATTTCCCACGGTTTTAATAAATGATGGGATGGTAAACAATGTCTATGTTCTCAGCCTCAGGTATCTTCAGCTACTGTTAACCTTGCTACCGAGACAGCAGTTGTTTGGGCTGTCCCTGAAGGTGAGGTAATGCATAACTGGCAAAAGCGATTGGGCTTGAAACTTGCATCCCAATTGACCACCTACGGATTCAAGTCAAATATTCGGGGTAATAAAATGAATGAATTCATTAGTTGTGGATTGCTTTATTTCAAATGAAATTTTGTCTTTTTATATGTCTTACTTGGATACTATGCTTAGTAACTCTATTTCATTAGGAATGGATTCTATTTCTTTTTAGGAAGATTTACACACATACCACTTAATTCCTATGTATTTACATATCTAACACCCAAACTTAAATTTTTGCATGTATGCAACCTTACCGATGCATGACAAGTTGTATTTCACTTTTGAAGAGTTAAAATAGTGGTGTCTTGATATGTTATGAAAGATTTGGGTGGTATAAAAGTAAAAGGTAGAGTTTAGGTGTTAGATATGTAAATACATAGGAATTGGGTGGTATGTATATAAATTCCCCTTTTTTATAGTTTCTTTAAACATGTTGATGCCACAACATAGCTTCCCTCCTTTCGTGGCAGTATTGTTTATGTCGCAAACTTTATGGTTACAAGAACCATGCATTCATCCTCTTGTATTTTTGTGTCCTGTTGTTGGTTCTTTAGTAAGAGAAAATATTTCTACAGTTCTTTAAATGAGAACAAATCCATTGTGCACAAATTAACTACTTCTTATTTTGGGCTTGAAATTAATATTTGATGAAATTTTAATAATGTTCTGATTGGATACCGTGAATTTTTATTTTTTATTTTAATGTAAACTATATAAGATACAATCACAAAACCCTCAAAATTTCTTTAATTTTTCCCAAATGTCAAGGAATTCACTTTTTTGTCTCATGCAAATTTGCATTGGATATCATTTTCTAGTATGAATGTATTTAAGACCATGCCAAGGTATGCTGTTTCTCATCCATTTGAAAATTTACCATACGTAATTTATGCAAGCCGTTCTCCTTATGCATACCTTTCTCCTGTCTATTTTGTCTATGTGGCAGAGGCCATCGATTTGTTCATTGGCAATATAGACATCCCACTAGATATAATGTCATATTAGGTATTATAAGCCTTTAGTTATGTTTATTATTTTCCTTATTTATTTAGGATACTTATTTTTATTTTCTTTTAGGACTCCTTTATCATTGCCTAGTCAAGGTAATAATAAGTAGTACTTATGCCATGTTTTTTCTTTAAATAATCCACTTGAGTAACATTTAGAGCTCTTATAGTATATCTCTGTTTTACCTTTTGTCTCATTTAATTTGAACGTTCTTTTGTTTCAATTATGTTATATTATCATTTTTTGTTATATTCTAAAAATCTATGTGTTAGTGTTGTTTTTTTAATGAAATTTTCATTTGAACATGATTTTAGCACCTTATTTAAAATATTTTGTGCTACGTCATACACTATGATTTCAGGGAGTTTTTGTGTTATGGTCCACCATGAACCATCAAGAATTATAGGAAAGATTATATTAGGATATTAGGAATTTGAAGTGGCGTCTATTGAAGGTAATATAATAAGAAAATAAAAATTTGAGGTATTTGGATGTTATGATTATAGTGAAATTAAATTGAGCTAAAATTTGCATGAAAAGATTTATGCCAACGGGTATGACACTGCATTCAAACCTTAGTAGGCAAGAATGACAGATGGTTTCTCAAAGTTTACCACCAATTAGTTAGGTTATGGCTGATGAATATTACAAAGCCTTGATGTTCTATATTTACAATCGATCATTGCATAATATTTATTGAATTGCCTTTCCAATTTTCCATGCATATGTGATGTGGGTTGATTTTCTGTATAGATTCTGCAAGAGAAAGTTGGTATAAAGTTTTTGAGAGGAAGATGGATGAAAAGCTTCAGCTTTTGAAACAAAGTGGTACTTCTTTATTTTTGCTTCAAACTCATTTTCTTTATTAAAGTTCTTTATTGAGTCGTTGAAACAGCATGCTAATTATTTTTCTTGATGCCTTTGTGGGCCAGGAAGCTTCTGCTAGTTTTAGCTTTTAAAGTTTCCATATCACAATAAATAAAATATTCATACAGTAATGCAAAGATACTTCTAGAGGATATTGCGGATTCATATTTCTAATATTATTCCATGTTGACTATTCTCGTATTATATATATAATTCAACAAAACAACAAATACATAATCTTATTTAACTTTATATTTTTGATTTCATCAAGAGAGGTTATATTTCTCTATTTCCAATGGATTTTAATAGTTTGCTGAGCATAATTTGGACAATGCAACTAAAATTTCTCACCAGCATGCATGCATGAAATCTATAACTATCAAAACGAAATTAAAAAAAAAAAAGAGTGAAAATAAAATAATTAATTAAGTCAAAAAGCGCCCGCCAATGCACTCGCTTCTGTCTAATAACTGTTCCACACTCGTTCTCAATTATAAAGTAGCAAGAAGACTTTTCTCTGTTGCTCAGCTCGCTTCAAAACAATTGCACGAAGCCTTTCCCAATTTCCTGATCTCCACTCCCAATCATGAACCATTGCACCTCGCTTGACTCCTACTTCCTCTAGATGAAGCCCTCGCTCACTTGGAATTACTTGCACACAAGAGAGCTTCTCCTTCTTTCCCGATTCGAAACTGCAACGGGGAAGAAACCAACAGTCTCACCGAAGCCATTCCTGCACACTGCACAACCTTCATCGTCTCGCGCGCAGTACCAATCTGAAGCCTATGTCGTTCCTTCTCTTTCCTGTTTGAGAGCGAAAATCACACACATTTTCCTCCTATTGCAGAATTCGCACTTGTTGTCGTTCTAACAAAGCATCCCCTGCATTTACTCCGTTCAAAATCAAAGCCGCAAGATCCGAGTAGCCGCAGAAGCCATGCGAGCCATACTCTTCGTGCGATCTAGCCCGCCAAAGTCTTCTTTACCTCAGTCCACGCCTTCCTCCCACTTTAGAGCTCAACTTTGCCGATCCCTGTGTCGAAACCTTTTGATCTCTGCATCGAGCCCTCCTGTCCTTTCTCTTCAAACCTCAAAGTCACACCGGAACCCTCTTATCCTCTCGATTATGCACCATTTTTTCTTCTTATTTGAGCTTGAGCGAAACCCGATCACCCTACCCGAGCCACTAACACCCGAACCCAAGCTTTCCTTCTCTAATTTGTCGTTCATACCTCATATTTGGTTTTGTTAATACAAAAAATAAAATAAGAAAAAAATCAATATTGTATTTCTTTTTTTTATTTATTTTATTTCATTTTTTCGTCGTTGTCACCTCAATTCGGGTGATCGTTATCACATCAACTCCGACGATTGTTGTCACCGATCTCGCTAAAAAAGGTATAACGAAATGGGCAATTGGGTTATTTTTTAAATATTCATCCAAGGAAGCTCGAGTATCCGTCTTTAGGAATTAAGTATCATTCGGGAAAATTGCAGACTCGTTTGAAATTTTTTTATAAAATTAGGGGATTTAAATACTCATCCTGGGAAGCACGAATACATGTTCTTTGAAATTAAGTACCGTTCAGTGAAAGTAAAGTACTGCACGGGGAAATGCTTGGTTATGATTTGAATTTTTCTGTAGGTGCATTGAAGGTCTATATCGTATTTTAAGATCGTGCCGCCCAGTGTCTCACCATACCGACCAACGAGTTTTTTAAGACATTTGGAAAGGCTGACATACTCTTGGTGCCCCCTAACATGGGTTGACACCAGGAGATTGCCGAAATTTCGTGTGATTAGAACTTAATTCAACATAAAAATTTAGACTGTTAGGACTTATAAAATAATCTAAAATGTGGATCATTTGAATTTAAAAATAATTTAAACATGGACTTTTAAAAATGTAGGCTCTTTGGGCTTAAAAAAAAATTTGATCTGAACTTTTAAAATTTAGGCTCTTAGTGTTTCAAAAATATTTGGAATTTTGAGATTTCAAAATTAGGCTTTAGGGTACGAAAAATAATTCAAACATGGAGCCTTTGAAATTTGAAAACTCACCACTGGATTCACAACACATTTGCAAGCGATAGAAGACAGTTCTTTTAAAAAAAATTAGAAAGAAAATTACACGTGATTCAGTGATTTAATCATTCACACATGGTTTCATTATTTCAAAATGGTTTAAAACATTTATAGATTACATGCTTATTTTTAAACTCAAATTATGAATACTTAAAATTCATGAAAATAATAGTTCAAATGCTTTCAAGATATGCACTTACATCTTTAATGACATGACACATATGCAACTAAGAAAGTTGGGATGAGTTCAAGTAGCGTAATTGCATTATAAGATAATTCTCAATTTCAATTTATTGCTTCAAAATACATGTGTGTTGCATCAGATATGTATAAATTAGCATGTCAGTCTGCATGGGCTCCAAAGACCACGTTAAACGATTAAAGTCTACGTAGACTAATGTGAAATTATTTTGAAATATATTGTTCTAAGAAGCATGCAAAGCAATTGAAAAAAAGTATGCATATGTTTCTATATCTTCTATATGAAATTAATCTTCCGCATGTGTTCCACTGAAATGAACCAAGTATTTAAATTTAACGATCTGAGAATGTTGTACTGGTTAAAATAAAGTCTTTTCACTTTAGTCGCTTTTATTTTTGAGAAGTGTAAAAAATTCCTTTTTAAATAGTCTACGCTTATTTTAAAATTATAAAATCTCAACGGTGAAATTAAAACTCAAGAAAATTAAGTTATATATATGCTCTTAATCGGGTCTCCCTGTTTATTGGACATGTTGTATGTCCCACGCATCTAGTAAAATCTTCTTCATCGTAAGGACTGAAGTTGACTAGTCTAGTAATTTTGAAATAATGTTCAAACCTCTAATATAAGAATTTGTAACTCCAAGCTTCCTTTTTTATATTCTTCTCATCTCAAAGACTGGAGTTGATAAAGCTAACATTCTAAGACATTCAAGCATTCAATTTGAAATAAATTTTAAACATAAATATTTCAAATATTCAACTTTCGGATGATGGTCACGTTGATCAAAATCTCAACCAAAGTGGTCACTTTTAAATTAAGATCTTTCAAATCAATGTTTTCGAAGTAATAAGTTAAGCATTCAAGTTGAAGTTAAATCACTTAAGATTTAAAGTAAATTCAATCAACTTTCCACATTAGTTTGTTAAGGGTGATAAATTTTTGAATGACGTTAGCTCACAAAAAAGATAGTCACATCGATTATACTATTATATTCACACTAATTTCATGCTAGTAAGGACGTCATTCGAGTTTTTTGTTTGTGTGCTTTGGCCTAAAGGTTTCACAAAATAATGGTTACAACTAGAGCTCTCTGATCAGGTGAGTACCTCCAAATAACACAATTATATTACGATTACGACCACAACTTTTATGTTCCCTAATGTTATTTTGCTATTTGAGTTGTGAACCATAAGGGTACATCTGATTGACATATAGTGTTGTGTTAGCAAATACCGACTTAAATTTATCCCCTTGGACAAGCATTCATCTCATATCTACAAGTGTTTACTGGATGATGCAACTCATGATTGCTGATAAGAAGCTTTCAGTCAGGTTTGGTCGTCGATTTTCTCTGACTAAGTAGATCAAAAACCACTACGAACCGAGACGAAGGAACCATGAGACCTTCATCTGGTTTGTCATAATATGCCTCATCATTTGCTTTGAACTCCCAAGTGATGAATTTTATTACTTAAACTATATGTATACTGCTACTATATGTTAAATATTCAACTTTAAATGATTAGCCTTACTCGAAATTGCTCTTCTGATAAGGGTTAATGAACTATAGGGGCTTGCGCATATGGGAAACCTCAAACCTCAAACCTTAAACCTCATATAAAAAAATCCTTACAAAATTAGGACGAAATCTCTGGGTAGTATATTATCTACATCCAATTTGCCTTTTGAAAAATTGACCTTTAAAACTCTTGACAAACAAAATAGGGAGCTCGGGCGTCAAATATTTCGGAGCTCACAGTACATTTTGCTTATCTGCAATTTTATTTCATTATTAGTTCAGTGGTTGTATTTATTTTCCATTACTGATTTAAGCTGTCTAAATTCCTTATGGAAAATAATATTATTTTTTGGACTCTATAGCGTTGCTCCACAATGAAAGCCAATACTGTTTGAAAAAGGGTTCTAATGATGAATTCTATATTTCTTACTAACTGATATTCTCTATTTGATTATTTTACACCCAAATTGTTTATTTATGTTAGTTGATACAATTCGTAAACTATTAACCTTATTTAAACGTTATTTGTTTTCTTTAGGTCAGGATCTTGCAGTTTCCTGGGCTTTATGTGCAGTATGCCTCTTGGGACATGCCTTTCATTTTCTTGGATCAAATGCACCTTCATGGGTCCATACATTTCATTCAACACCATTTCATTTGTCACTATCAATATTTACTTTTGCTGGACCAGGACGAAGGCTTATTCTTGATGGATTGAACTGTCTATTCAAGGGGTCGCCAAACATGAATACTCTAGTTGGTTTAGGCGCTTTATCATCTTTTGCTGTCAGTGTAGTGGCTTCCATGTTGCCAAAACTGGTATTTTACTGTTACTTCCCTGTAAAAAATTTTCTAGCCGTCCATCTGCATATTCAATTTTTTTGTAAACAAGTCATTCTAAACGTTTATTATTTTTTTGATAGGCCAGTGCTAGAAAGATTCACTTAAATAATAACAAAATATAAGCTAAAATTGTGAAGAAACATTAATGTTTTTGGCATCTGGTAATGAAATGATGTGTATAAGTATTAATAGTCAAAAAATAATGGAGAAGACCTGCCACCATGCTTTGTTCTTTCTGATGGCTGCTTCTTGCAAAAGTATTAACAATCTAAGAACATCTCTAGAAATGTTTTAACGTTTGCAATGAGACCAGGCCTTGCTTAATGCTTCATTCAATATTTTGGTCGTTCATTTAAGTTACTTAAACATGCAGATGAATCAAAATTTTTTGATGAAAACATTCAAGATGGGTTTCCATGACATATTTGATGCAAGTAATTAGAAGTTATTGAATTTCGGTTCCAGAATTAGTTCAAGTAGTTTTTTGGTACATTGTGGATGAATGTGAGCTCTTATATTTAAAACTCTCCTTTGTCAAGGGGTCAATTGAGATCCAATTTGAGGGCTTGGAATTCACATTTAGTTTTACTTTTTGTAAATAACAACCATAAAATCTCATAAAGTTAATGGGACGATTGGTTACTATTTTACTTTTACTCGTATAGCGTACGGCTGTGGGAGGTTAATTAAAAATGAATGTCGCTACAGTAGCAAACTCAAGAACTGAGTTTGCGAGAAGTGAATACAAATGAAATATTGTTGAAACCCACATCAGTGAATCTCTATTCGAGAGCACTGCTCCAACCACTTTCAAATACTTTCGTTAGATGAAAGTACCCCTTAGTATTTTTACCACTAAATAGTTGAAGCAAGGAGCTTGACAATTTTCTCATGATAGCCTTACAGGAAGTTCCGCACCTGACATTCCTGGAAAAATGTAGCTATTATTGTATCTATTCTGCTCTTCTTGGAAGTTCTTTTTTTTATTTTTATTTCTTGACTCTGCCACTCTTACGCAACTATTTATTTTTTTAGTGGGGGCACAAACTAAAGATTTCAGAAGTATCATCGATGTTTATCATCTTGGCTTATGATCAGCATTGATGGATTTATTTATTTATTTTTGGTTAGAGTATTAATGTAAAAAATAAATATATGCTTACAAAAAAATTACAAAAAATGCGTATTATCTCGAAAGAAAAAGGTAAATATATGCTTATAAATTTTTTTATGATAAAACAATAACAGAAGTAAAGAATAAAAAATGAGGTGAAAATTGATTCTACCAAGCCTAGATGATGTTTTCAAGTCCTCTTTATGTTCTTAGGATGTAGATTATGCGTGCTTAAGATAAATACAAGTTGGTATTTTTTTTTTTATAAAGCAATAAAAGCAGTAAGTAGCACCAAAAAGAAAATGAGAAAGGAAATCGATTCTACCAAAAATGGATGATATTTTCAAGTTCTCTAAGTTCTTAGGATTTAGATTATCATGATTTTCAACCTGCTTTGAGCAAAGCACAGGCTCTCCACTACGCCTAACTAGTTAAGTGAGGGAGGAACTCTTCCTGCTCTTAATGCAAAGATTTTATAGCAACCATGGTTCCAGCTTACTCCTTCAATAATGGGTAGAGTTTTTTATTAATAAAAATAATTTTGTTTTATTGGACGAGGCCAGTGGGGGCATGACCCTAAGGTTTTCAAAATTGATTTGACACACTAAGTCGACTCAAACTTGATTAAAAAAAATTGGGTTTGGATTGACTCGAATAATATTCGGGTCGGTTCTGGTTAAGTATTCTAACCCGTTTAATTTTTTTAACCCAAGTTTAGGCGGAACCACATGATTGAAATTGACTTGAAACTAATTCACTAATCTGTAATTCACCTTTCAACCCAATATTGACTCAGATTGACTCGAAGTCAACCCAAGTTTGATTTGAATACTATTGTCTTATGTTAAACGTGCTATATTGGTTTATTTTGGGTCAACGATTTGAAGGCAGGTCAGGTTCATGTTGCATTTTCTGACCTGTTTAATATTCAAGTTAGGTTCTGGTTGATCAGTTTCAAGTTGGGTAAATTTCAGGTTTGACCTTAACCCAACCCCAAATTATGATTCAGGGACATATACACAACATGATACAATACCACTACACAAAATAATTGGAAAAAAAATATGACGCGATACTTCATAGTTGTTTTTTTATTGTTAACATTTGAGAATGGAGCTTCATAATTTCATTGATAGAAAAAGGGTGAGAAATACATATTACAAGGCCCAAATAAAATGAAAGACAAATTCAGAAATAGACCAAATAGAAAATATATAAATATGGAAATCAAAAAATAAAGAAAGCAAATAAAAATTAATAATAACTGCACAAATAATTAGCCTATAATTAGGCTAATAATTCTAACTCTCCCTCTCAAGTTGAAACATAGATGCCTATCACGTTCAACTTGGATTTGAAGTCATCAAACATTGGTTGAGTAAGATTCTTGGTAAGAATATATGCTAATTGACCATTGGGTGAGACAAATGAAATACAAATCTCTCATCAATCATGCTTCTCCTTATTGAAGTGTCTGTTAATCTCTACATGCTTGGTCTGGTAATGCTGGACTGGATTATGGACAGTGCTAATGACGACTTTATTATTACAGAACAACTTCACAGATACTAGGGACATGGAGTGAAACTCGGCTTCAGCACTGCTCATGGCCACAACCGAATATTTTTTACTTTTTCACGTGACAAGATTTTCCTACACGAATGAGCAATATCTTGAGATGGATTGCCAATCATGAATCCCATCCCGATCCGCATCTATATAAACAATAATAAAATGAGAGGTATGTTTTGAGAAAATTAAACCTGAGCCCAATGCGCCTTTCAAGTAGTGAAGGATCTTGTGGATAGCTCGGAGATAGTGCTCATAGGGATCATGCATGAACTGACTCACAATACCTACTGCATGGCAAATGTCGTGGCGAGTATGGGTGAGATAAATGAGTTTTCCCACAAGTCGTTGGTAGTGAGTGTTATTCACCGGAATTGCATTAGGAACATCAACTAATTTCTTATTGGGATCCATTATGACAGCCACTGCTTTGTATAATGGTGGAGAAATTTTTGTTCGCCAACATCATCGTGACTTTCGGAAGACATTCTATTTAGATGACCGGGTACAGCGTTTTGGTGAATAATATGTCCTCCAAAAGGAAGATAATATTACCTTAGAAATGAATCTAAACACCCAAAGACGAAAGCCTTCTTTCTGTATACGGAATCAGATTTTTTTTTTACCTCACAAGTGTAAGATAAGGTTTATTTTAATTATGAAACTTTTCTTCCTACAAGGGCAAATCCTCGTAGTTAATTACATCCTTAGGGTCATGTACCTTAAAGAAACTCTTGATTAATGTAATTAGTCGAATTATGAAGGGATTTAAAGTATTTGAGTAAAAGGGGTGGAGGAACTTGATTATCTGACAATGAAAGCTTGATATTCAATGAGTGATATTTATATTGTTTGAATTGACTAAATAGAGTTTAAAGGATGAATCAAGTATATTTGGAGTTTGAAAAAATTAGAATTATGTTTTAACGGGTTAGATATGGTTTAAAAAGATGAATCGGTGACATTTAAAATGATAGACATGAATTAATAAGAACTCCTATATTATAGAAGAAGGTAGGGAAGATTACTAGATATTAACCTAAACTCTATAAAAAAGCCTAATAGGTGGATTAATCTAGACACTAGGAATGATTTATTTGGTCACGATGCCCATGGCTTTCCTTCATTTCGGGAAAATCGGTATCCGTCAACTATAACCAGCCTGATAATCAGGAATCCTCCTTAAATGCCGTAGCTCAAGGGATTCGTAGTCTCGAGGAGCTTTGAAATAACTTCATCAATAATCATGGGTTACATCATTCTAAGGTATTCTCTTTAGTCTCAGGGGGCTGGTTTAGGTGTTTTGTATGTCCTAGTCCTTAATTTTAACTATATACCTAAACTGACATATGCTTCTATGCTCAGACTAATCCTAGATAACTGTTTAACCGTGAGTACGGTGGATACGTTAGCTAACATAGGGTTCATGTCGGATCTGTCTAGGTTCTGTTTTAATTCTTTTATCTCGGTATATTTTTATCGTATTTTGAAGTTCAATATTCAATTAATCATTTGTTTCAATTCCTAGGTCTTATCAGTCATGTTGGATAATCAAGATTACTTATGTTTGAAGGTTTGTTATTTTATATTTTTATTTGAGAAGAAAATCACCTGAAGAGGGGCTTCCATCTTTTATTTTTTTCTATTTATTTGTTATTTTTTTGTTTTTAAACATAAAAGATGTAACGAAACATGCATAACAAGGTAAAATATGATAAACATACATAAAACATGAAAACATGCATAAAATGACCTAATTATAACATTGGATTAGAGTTGGGCTGATTTAGGGTAGCTCAATTTTAAATTAGATCGACTTGGGTTAACCTATGTTTTTTGTGGGTGAGTTTAGGATTAACCTAAGTGAAGCTAGATTGACCTAGGTAGGCTTGGGTCTGGTTTGGGCTGACTTGGATTGACTTGGGGTTGACCCAGGTAGGTTAGGGTTTAATCTGGGTTGATCTAGGCTGACTTAGGCTGACCCAGGTAGATGAAGGTTTAATTTGGGTTGACCCAAGTTAAATTGGTTTGATGCAGGTAGGTTAGGGTTTAACTTGGATTGATTGAGGTTGACTTGGGTTGACCTAAGTGGATTAGGGTTTGAATTGGGTTGACCTTGGTTGACTCGGATTGACCCAAATAGGTTAGGGTTTGATTTGGATTAACCCGTGTAGATTAGGGTTGGGTTTGTGTTGACCCAGATTGGTTGGGGTTTGAGCTGGGTTGACCCAGGTTGGTTTGGGTTAGGGAAATAGGTTGGGTTTAGGTTGGGTCAGAAGTGGATTAACTTTGGGTTAGGTTAGACTAGACCTGAGCTAGGTCGGGTCTAGGTTGGGTCATGTTTGGGTTGGGTTAGACCTGGATTAGTTTTGGGTTAGGTTAGACTAGACCTGAGCTAGGTCGGGTCTAGATTGGGTCAGGTCTGGTATGGGTCAGTCCTGGATTAGGTTAGGCTAGACTCGAGCTAGGTCGGGTCTAAGTTGGGTTAGGTCTGGGTTGGGTCAGACCTGTATTAGGTTTGGGTTAGCTTAAGTTAGACCTAAGCAAGGTTGCGTCTAGGTTGGGTTGTCTGGGTTGGATCAGACCAGAATTAAGTTTGGGTTAGGTTACGCTGAGTCAGCTTTTGGTTGGGTCAGACATGAGTTACATTCATGGTTTAGGTTAGTTTGGGTCAGGTCTGGGTTGGGTTAGGCCTAAGTTAGGTTTAGGGTCTTGGTTAGGTTGAGTCAGGTCTGGGTTGGGTCAGACCTAGGTTAGGTTTAGGGTTTGGGCTAAACCATTTTAGGGATTAGGACGAGCTTGTGTTCGAGTCAACCTAAGTCGAACCCAAACCCAAGTCTAATCCAAGGCTATTGAGTTAACCTAATATACTCTTAAACTTAAAACACTTAAACTTAAACTTAACTTAATAATATTTAAATAGAATAAAAAGACTTACAAAAGAGGTGGTTTATCGAAGGAAGAGAATGTTCGCCTCAGAGAACAGGAGTAAGGCACTTCGACACTGCACCTTGCATTACTTTTTGCCCTCTGAACTGCACTGTGAATTGCACTCTACTGTCTCTTTTGGATGAGGCACGAAGCGACAACTGTTTTGATCCGTTGATAAAATGGGAAATGGAGGGCCCATATTACTTCGATAGTTTATGCAACCTTGGATGGTTTTCGGTTGTTTTGAGCCATTTGATTGAGTGGATGGTCGCGAGATCGATCTGCGGACGAAGGTCTCAGATCAGTGACACATAGGGCTCTCAAAAAGCTCGTCATTAGCGAATAGCTCGTGTTCGGGTCGGTAAGCAGTTTGTGTTCGATTTGTTCGTTAAACAAGCGAGTCGAACATGAACAAGTTTTTTTTTGTTCGAATTATAAACAAATCGAACACGAACAAGAAGTTGTTCATTTGTGTTCGGTTTGTTTTGGTTTGAAATAAATAAATAAAAATAAAATAATATAATTATAATTTGTTTATACTTAAATTTTATGATATATTTAATAGAAAATTTTAAATTTTAAATTTCATCAAATTATTATTAAAAAAATTTATTATACAATCTCTTAAAATTTTTATGTCATTTATGATTCGTTTGTCATTATTTCGGCCGCGCTCTTCAATATAAGCATTAAAATAAACCTTAATTCCATTATTTTGGCCGCGCTCTTCGACTTCTTCATTTCTGTCATTCTCCGTTTCTCTCCGGAGCTCGAGAGGCAACAGACGAGAAGCGAGGCCGAAGGCTGGGTCGAGTAAGCGTGCGAGACTGCGAGATTTCGAGATCTTTTTTTCTTTTCCATCTTGATAGATTTATTTTCATTTCATCGTCGTTTTGAGGGAATGAATGTCTTGCAGCTTGCTAGGGTTTCTCACTTTCTCTGATTTTCCTTCTTCTAAGTCATTTTTCTAAAAAGTTTTGTGTTCCATGAGATTGGAGGTTAGACATCATTGACAATTTGACTTTTCTCTTTTGATAGTCGTTTAAATAGTAGACTATTTTCATTGATGCTTTCTTTTTTAGGGTTCTTCACTTTCTTTAGCTTTTTATGGCTTCTAAGTTCTAATAATTTTATATCTTAGAGATTATGCTTTATTTTGCTTTCCTTCAAATGTTGCATTCTTAATTCTTTTTACATTCTTTCTAAGTTCCAACATTTGATAAATTTTATTTTATGTAAGTTAACATATGAAAACATAATAGAAATACATCAACGATACTGTTTGTAAGCTTCTGATGCTTCTACACCTGTTTCTGCTTCTTATTTTATGATTTTTTAAAAATGTAATCTCATGCTCCAATTTTTCTCATTTACATACATAACATTTTTTTGAGGTTGCTTCTGTTATTTTGATTTATATATATCTTATTATAAAGATATGACATTTATTTGATCTACAAATACATAAATATTGAAGTGATCGTTGATTTATTAACAAATGTTGCAGTTGATTCATAAATCAGTGTTTGTTCATTAACAAATATTGCAGTTGATTCAATTACATACATAACATAAGTGGTTACTGATTCATAAATGTTGAATTGATTGTGAATACATACACTACATAGTTCGGAGGTTGCAATAAACCTGATAAAAAATAAACTATGGTCAATAGAATGACTTTTATAACATTATTAAAAGTTTATAATAGAGGTTGATTTATTAATAAATGTTATTTTATAATGTAAACAACAAATATTTGACAAATTTTTTTTATTTATATCTGTAAATAATACTTATGTTAGCAGCATTTCGGTCCATGTTTATAAGAATCAAAATGGGTGAGATTCAATTTTACGAGTATACTAACATGGATGCTTTTGTTGTTGTTAGGACGTTTATAATTCTTTATTTTGTTGTTGAGGTAAACTTATCCAATTTCGTGCTAGTTATTACATATTAAAAGTTGGAAAACTTTTGATTTAGATTTTTCGCAACTTGGAAATTTTTTTATTTTTGACCGGTGATTCTATATTTGATAAGCGATAACTGTGATTATTTTTATAGCATGGATCCTCGTGCAGTTGTCAGCTTATTTATTCATTGCAATTTTTATGTTGTAAAATTGAATGAAATATTAAATGATAATTACAGAAGTGGAACATGACATGTGTTATTGCTGATTTTAGATGTGGATCATGTGGTGCAATTTTATGTTGCCTCCAAATTGATATTCTATTGCATGTGCTCAATTGGTAACATATTCTCTTTTTATTAAAAATGATTGGTGAAATTTTTGAGTTATATACATGTTTTTGTCATGCCAGTTCATTAAGATGTTTTATTATAACTAGCATTTACATAAGTTTCTTTGTTGTAGCTTCATGCATGAAAGATCAAATGATATTATATTTTTTGTTTAGTTATTTGCAATGTTAACATTTGAACAATTTTAATATGCATTAACTAGCGCATAACTGTCAGTTGCATACAAGTGAAATTTATTGTTCTCATAATGTGCCACAATATGTTGAAATGATGGTTGAAAATACTAGTACTGAAGCTAAGAAAGAAGAAAAAATCAATTGTCTGAGTGTATTTTGTAGCTATTAAATCCAATTCCAATGGGGTTGAAGTATCGTTTGATCAATGCACTTGTTGTGGGATAAAAATCCACAAACTAAAATAGACACAACCTCGCAGCTTCTTAGGCACGAATTAATAAGATAAAAACAAATAGTCAACAACTAGTTGACTTATCAGATAAAAGACTGAAGGATGAACTTTTTGCCTTTTGAAACTGACACTGAATTAGAGATTCTTATTTTCTATGATACCAAAAATTTTGATCAACGGTTTATAAGAGAGGTAATTACAAAGATGATAATTATGCATTATTATCTATTTATGATTGTTCATATACTTGATTCAATATACTCTGACATTAAATTTTCTTGCTCACACTCGTAAACTTAAAATTGATTGCTTGAAAGTCTACGAGTGTGAGCAAGAAAATTTTAAATATCGTCTTAAAGATGTTCACATGGTGTCATTAACTGCAGATTGTTAAACCTCTAATCAGAAAATATGATATATGTGCTTAACTGCTCATTATATTGATGAAACATGGAAGTTAAAGAAAATTATTATCAATTGTATTAAGTTAGAGCTTTCACATGTGGGCACTTACATATGCGATGCTATATATGAATGTTTGTTGGAGTGGAAGCTTTAAGACAACTAATAATGATGTGACAGTTAGTTCCTTAAAGACAACTTTTCAGTCACGAGGAAAATTACAATTTCGTGGTCTTCTTTTTCATGTGAGATTTTGCACACATATATTCAATATAATGGTTTAAGATTGGCTAAATGAGGTTTATGAAATCATTTAATGTCAGAGTTAGTGAAGTATTTGAAAAAATTTTCTGTGAGATTGCGTAAGTTTATAGAAGTGACAAAACAATTAGGAGTTTCAATTACAAAGTCTTTCTCTATTAATGTTTCTACTAGATGAAACTCAAATTCCTAACATGTTGAAGTTTGTATTTATTTATCGCAATGTTTTCCATCACTATGCAATTATAGATAGTAACTACAAATGGTTGTCAGTTAATTTAGATTGGTTGAAATACGAGATAATCAAGAAGTTTATTTCAGGTTTTTAATAATATTACGAAGATAATTTTTCATATTCTATATCCTACTTCAAATATATTTTTAAATGCAGTTATGCATGTTAAAAAGATTCTGATAGAAGAGTCATTGTCAAAAGATTATATGAGAAATATGATTATGAGCATGCAAATTAAATCCAACAAATATTTGGGGAATGTAATCTTCTGATATTTATTGCATCAATTTTAAACCTAGATTTAAATTCAAATTTATTAGTTACACTTTCACAAATATATTTTCACATGATATGGTTGATCAAAATCTTAAATCAGTTCAAGATGTCTTGTGGGGAATATATGTAGATTATATTATTGATTACATATTTTCAAGTCGTACATGTAATGAAAATCATATGATCAACTGCAGATGAAGATCCTTCATTTGAAACATTATATGTACGACTATAAGATATACAACCAACAACATAATCTAAATATATTTTCCATAAGACATCTTGAACGAATTTATGATTTTGATCATCCTCATCTTGTGAAAATATCTTCAAGAATGTGTAACTAATAAATTGGAATTTAAATCGAGGGTCTAAAATTGCTACATTAGACATTAGTAGATTACATTCTTCCAAATTTTGTTAAATTTAATTTGTGCACTCATAGTCATATTTCTCATATAATCATCTTCTGACAATGATTCTTTTATCAGAATCTTCTTAATTTGCAAAACTGCAGGTAACAATATATTTGAAGTAGAATATATAATACCAGATATTATCTTTGTAACATTATTGAAAACTGAAAGAAACTTCTTGATTTTCTCATATTTCAAATAATCTATATTAATCGACATTTATTTGTGGTTACCATCTCTAATTTAATCGTGATGAAAAACATTGACATAAATAAATGCAGACTTCAACATGTTGAAAGTTGAGTTCCATCTAGTAGAAACATCAATAATTAAAGGCCTTATAGTTGAAATTCCTAATTGTTTTGCTTCTTCTACAAACTTATGCAATCTCGCAAAGTATTTTTTCAAATACTTCATCGACTCTGACATTTTGAATAATTTCACTAACCTTCTTTAGCCCATTTTGGACCATTATATAAGGATATATGCACAATATCTTACATGAAAAAAGACCACAAAAGTGCAGTTTTCGTCGTGAATGAAAATTTGTTTTAATGAACTAGCTGCTACATCATTGTTATTAGTATTATCTAAAGTAATTGTAGAGATTTTGTTCTGGAGCTTCCACTCCAACAAACATTCACATATAACATCAAATATTGAAGTGCTCATTTGTAGAGGCTCTAACTCAATAATCTTTTTAAACTTCCATGTTTTATCGAAATAATGAGCAGTTAAACATATACATCCTAAAGTCTGATTAGAGGTCCAACAATTTTCACTTAATGACACCATGTGAACATCTCTAAGGTAACAATTAAGCTTTTCTTTCTCATATTCGTAGACTTTAATGCAATCATTTTTTCATTGTGTTCCTTGAAACAATTTAAAGATTATGATTCAACATTTTCAAAAATATATTGAACCAAGTATGTTAAACCATCATAAATGAATACTCATGTATAACTATCATTTTTATAATTACCTCTTATGAGCTGTTGATCATAATTTTTTAGATCATAGAAAATAAGAATCCCTGATTCAGTGTCAGTTTCAAAACGCAAGAAGTTCAACCCCTTTTGTTTTTATCTGATAAGTCAACTATTTATTGACTCTTTTCATTTATCTTATCATATTTTTCAACGTGTATAAGAAGCTGTGAGGTTATGCCTGATTTTGGTTTGTAGATTTTTACCTTATAACAAATGCATTGAACAAACGATACTTCAACCGCATTGGAATCTGATTTAATATCTACAAAATACTCCATGGACAATTGATTTTCTTTTCTCGCTTTTCTTAACTTGCGTTTCAGTATTCCAATGGACACTTCAACGGTTTTAGAGACATTATGAGAACTATCAGTTTTATCTTGTTGCAACTGTCAATTGTTTGCTAGTTAATTCAGATTGAGATTTTTCAAATGTTAACATTGTAAATAATTAAACACAAAAATATAATATCACATTAGTTTTCATGTATAAATGTGCATAAACTAGAACGAATGAACTTATGTAAATGATAGCTATAATAAAATATTTAAATGAGATAAATCAACTAGCATGTCAAAAACTATATGTTTATATGTTAAAAATTTCACCAATCTTTTTCAATAAAAAGAGAATGATACCAATTGACAACTTGAAATAAAACATCAATCTGATAACTTGAAATTGCACACATGATTCACACGTGAAATCAACAATGACATAGCTCATGGAATATTTATGTAATTATCATTTGATATTTCATTTAATTTTACAAGATGAAAATTACAATAAACAAACAAGTTGAAAACTACAAGAGGATTCATGTTATAAATATAATCACTCTTATCGCTTATCAAACGTAAAATAAATGGTCAAAATTAAAAATTTTGAAGTTAGTTTAAATTCTATATTAAATGCTTCCCAACCTTCAATATGTAATAATTTACACAAAATTAGATAAATTTACCTCAACAATAAAATAAAGAGTTATGAACATTTTAACAACTGCAAGAGGATCTATGTTAGTATACTCGTAAAACTGAATCTCCTCTATTTTGATTATTATAAATAGAGACCGAAATACTGCTAACATAAGTATTATTTACATGTATGAATTAAAAAATTGCCAGATATTTGTTTACTTTATAAAACAACATTTACTAATGAATTAATCTCTATCATAAACTTTTAATAAGGTTATAAAGGTCAATCTATTGGCTGTAGTATTTTTTTTTAGATTAAGTTCATTACAATATCCAAAATATGTTATGTATGTATCAACAATCACTTCAATATTTATGAATCAACAACTACTTATGTTATGCATGTAAATGAATCAACTACAATATTTGTTAATAAACCAATAGTCATTTATGATTCAATTACAATATTTGTTAATGAATCAACGACCACTAAAACATTTATGCATTTGCAGACCAAAAAAATGTCGCATCTTTATGATAAAATATATATAAATCAAAGTTACATGAACAACCTCAGAAATATCTTTATATATGTAAATAAAAAAATTGAAGTATGAGATTTCATTTAAAAAAAAATCACAGAATAAGAAGCATGAGCATTAGAAGCTTACAAACTGTATCACCGATGCATTTCTTTTCTATTTTTATATATTTATTTGCAAACAATATAACATATAAAAAAACTTGCATAACATAAACTTTTTGAAATGTTTAAACTTACAAAAATGTGAAAAGAATTAAGAAAATAAAACATTTGATGGAAAACAAAATAAAAACCTAATTTTTAAAATATAAAATCGTTAGAACTTACAAGCTATAAAATCCTGAATAAAGTGAAAAACTCTAAAAAAGAAAGTATCAATGAAAATGACCTACTCTAAACCACTAGCCATTTAAAGAGGAAAGTCATATTACTAATGATGCATAACCTCCAATCTCATAGACCGCAAAATTTTTTAGAAAAATATTACTTAGAAGGCAAAACAGAGAAAGTGAGAAACCCTTGCAAGCTACAAGACCTTCCTTCTCTCGGAGCTACAAGAAAATGAAAA
The DNA here is from genome assembly GCA_022702705.1 of Papilionanthe hookeriana x Papilionanthe teres. Lineage (NCBI taxonomy): Eukaryota > Viridiplantae > Streptophyta > Magnoliopsida > Asparagales > Orchidaceae > Papilionanthe > Papilionanthe hookeriana x Papilionanthe teres. The sequence continues at coordinate 66,416,613 of CM040425.1, read as the reverse complement.
TAAATCTGTCTAGATGGAAAGGAAAGAAAGGAGATCTCGAAGTCTCGCGGTCTCGCACACTTGCTTGCCCTTCAGCCTTCGCCCTCTTCTCTCGCCTCTCGCCTCTTGACTCTCGACCTCGGGAGAGAAACGAAGAATGATAAAAATGAAGTCGAAAGACGCAACCGAAATAATGGAATTAATGTTTATTTTATCGCTTATATCAAAGAACGCAGTCGAAATAATGACAGAAATGAATTATAAATGAAACGAAAATTTTTAGACATTTTATAATAATTTTTTGAACAATAATTTTATGAATTTAAAATTTTAAAATTTTTTATTAAATATATCATAAAATTTTAATATAAACATATGATAATTATATATTTTTTTAATTATCTATTTATTTTGAACCAAAACGAACTAAACACAAATGAACAACTTTTTGGTTGTTCGGTTCATTTATAATTCGAATAAAAAATACTTATTTGTTTTTGACTTGCTTGTTTAACGAACAAATCAAACACGAACTACTTTTCGAGTTGAACACGAGCAGTTCGCAAATGACGAGCTTTTTTAACTGCCCTCAGGGCATACCCAACTATCTATAGATCTGTCAGCCAGATCTGTGGAATGAAATGGTCAAGGCCAATCCAGATCTAACTGCCTTATCCTCAGGGATTTCAATGACTGTACTAAAAGAAGATAAACTATTTTCTAGATTTACTTAGACACCATATGAACTGTATAACCAACCTCTTATTGATTAACGTTCCACAAGCCAGGGGAAAGAGAAAACAACAGGAAGACATTTAATAGACTACACAGTTTGTACAGGTGCCTGACGACCTACCCCAGATTTACAAGTCTACAGTGTAGCATCGATTGGAGCTGGAAATCCATAAACATCTCCTAGCCCTGTCAGCTTAAGTGAATTAGTCAATCCTAACTCTAAGTGTGGCTTCCCGACTCTGAGGCAGGTAATACTAATTCTAGGGGCGATTACATAGACATAAGCCCGTCCTAGTTTTGCTCAACCAGGGTAAGCTGGACTGAGACAAAGTTTATCTAGTAACTTTATTTTAACTCAGACTTATCAAATTAAAGAACTAATTCATATAATCAATCTTGACTGATCTGAAATTAATCAACCTAGTCACATTGTGATGGTGCTGCAGGAGCCGTGCTCCAACTTCCAATGGACCGAAATCGAACTTGTCGGAGAGTTTGAGTAAGTTCAAACTAAGCTCGGGAGAACCTTTTTCGGTGATATACTAGGTGAGAATATGACATACCCGCTCGAGATTTACTCACTCAACGGATTGATGGTAATATGAGTCGGTCAACCTTATCTCTTTGTGATGGTGCCACATGAGGTGTACTCCAAATTCCAATGAAATGAATAAGGTTTAAAATGACAGTATGATGGGTTATACTGAAAAGGGCTGAACGTTATTCCGTATCTATTACTAACCCAAAGGGTTGACGGCCAAATCAACCCCGACAGATTCAAGTCAACCGACCACATCGTGTTGGAGCCACAAAGGAGCATACTCCAACTTCCGATGGATTTTGAGCAACAACTTTCGGTATGCGATAGATTAAGTAGAAAAGACATTTAGCCTAAAGTATCAACCTCCCAAGTTAGCCCCAACTAATCAGAGATCAATCAACTTGGGCTCATGGTGCAAGCGCAAAAGGCTCTGCAGTATATTATCATATTAAAAGATTTATCTTTATTTGTTTCATTAGTTTGTTTCAATTTTGTTTCAATTTGTTGATTTCAATTTTATATGATTTGTTTCATTGATTTCAATTTGATTTTATTGATTTGACAAATTGTCTCATTCAACGATTTTATTTTGGTTTGATTTCAATTTGATTTGATGTGTTGGACATTTGTCTTGTTCAATAGCAATCAATTTAATTTTGAACAAATTTTCTCATACAATGACAATTGACGTGATTTTAGCTATCTTATAGGATACCGCAGAAGGAATTACACTTTATTCAAGTAGCAGATAAGATAGTGTCAGGACATCCTCAATGCCAATAAAGTTTCATGTCTTATTTCTGAGGGTTTATTTTCATTTTGATTGTTTCTTTTTGAAGAGATTCTTAATTTTGTTTGTTCGAGAAGAAGTTGATTTTTTTTCCTTTTTTTTTTGAAAAATTTTGATTTGAGTTGAAAAATTGTTTAGGGATTTCTATTTGGTTTTGTTTGGTTTTGAGAGATTTAAATTTTAACTCATATAAAGGGTTCTTATAAATTTCTAAGTTGTAATGTGTATATGACACCTAAAGGAATTACACCTTGCCTAATGAAAAGTTTTATCTTTATTTCAGGTTTTGGACCCAATGTCCAATTCAAGAGTTCTGCTTAATTGATGTCTAGGATTGAGTTTGATTTCGTTTAAGTTTAACCTTAAAATTCAAAAGAGAGTTCAAGTTTTTTTTCAGAAATTGAGAGATTCCATGTTTATTGGGTCCTACTTAGTCCTGAAAGTAGGTTTGTCAAATGACATGCTATTCCATTAAAGACCCAAAAAAGGATAAAATCCTCGAGATTTTGTTTTATGGACAGACCTAGTGTTAAAAGTACATAACCAATGAGTAGTGTTTTTGTTTTTCCTTTGATAAAACTACAACCAAACATTATTATTTTTCAAAATTTGTCGTTTTGTCTACTTATACTTTATGTTTTTATCATTCTGCAACTTTTTTAGACAAACAATTCAAGGATTCATTTCGTGATCTGTTGATATTTGAAAAAATCAACATTTTTAAGGCTAAAAAGGTATAGATTACATTAAGTGATCAAATGAAAATGAATTGATAACTTGACGGATGTTGGAGGTCGATGGACTAAAAGTGAACTGACTGGATCCGAATAGTTTGATTAATTGCTCAATCTGACACTTAAGAGAGTCAGGTAATTCCGGGATGTTTCAAGTGAGAACTAGTTGAACCGTGTAACAGATTCTAACAATCATAGTGAGACTCTTGGTTGTGGAGTATTTGACTGAGTATTTGTATGCCGGTTTCTCATGGAGTTTCCAACACTTGTCTCGAGTATGGTTGGATTTGCGACAAAAATCACAAGTGGAGCCAGTGGCTCGGGAGGCATGGATGAGTCTTGAGTACTATTAATGGCCAAGTTGATGATTCGACTGAAGTAAAAGTGCCGAGCGTGACAATTCTTCAGCTTTCTTCTCATCAAGTTTCTGTGAAAACAACATGAGTGGAAGGAAATGGTTCACAGCCAAGGATACACCTCAAACTTTATTGAGGCATTTGTTAAGACTTGCAAGAAATTAGAACATGCGATCTTTTTCTATAATTTTTTGAAAGAGTGAAATATCTGTCGGGGATACCCCATGTAGTCATAATATAGATAACATTCCATCATATGGATACCAGATCATTGGAGTACTGGTTCATAGTTCTCGATCCATGTTTCGCCTTGCGGATCTTTTTAGAAACCATGTAAAGTTGGTTGGAGTTTCATACATCTGAATCGGTATCCTGAACTGTAGTCCCTAGGACACTAACCGAAGGAAGAAACATATATGAGCTGCCAGTCGCAGTGTCCATGGAGTTAATTAGGCATGTTATGCTTAGGGAATTTTCCACTTCCCACATTTCATACATCGGGTTAGTTCTATGAGGTTCAGGATTATTCCGGTGAGGTAGCCAAATTTTTTCGTGTCCCTTGATGAATAAGGACATGACTTGGGACCATTGGAGAATACTAGAACCGTTCAATTTATGTATGACAATTAGTAAGTTCATTTGGTTTTCCGACCCTCCGGTCTGCGGAGGGATAAAGATAGGCGTCGAACCTCCGGTGGGCTCAAGTATCCCGTCAGGAGATGGCTTGGTTGTGGAAGAGTCTTCCATGATTCCAACAGAGCCAAATGTGATGTTGAGTTGCTGAGGTAGAGGAATATCTTGGACGCTGAACAATGGAAGACCCAACAACAAAAATTAGGTTGGAAAAACTCAGCTGGCTAGAGAAAGCTCAACAGCTAGAACAGGCCGGTAGAAGCAGCAAGGAGGTGAACCAACCTATTTTCTGCGGCAAAAAGAATCTCAATGGCTAGAACAGACCGACAAACGCAAAGGCCACCTTACCTATTTTTTGTGACCGGAGCAAGCTGGTAGAAGCGTGGGAGGAGTCCAACAACAACAAAGAGGCGGGGTAGACTCAAAGGCGGCAACTTGATCTATTTTCTGGTGCTAGAATAGGCCGGCAGAAGCGGGAAGGTGCAATAAAGAAGCACCTACAGGTGCCAACGCTGATCTTGGAGTTAGAAAACCTACAGGGAAAGCCTTATAGGTGGTTAGCAGCTAGGTTAGAGGCTCTAGGGTTTGAAGTTTTCTTTGTTGCCATGTTAACATTTGAGAATAGTGCTTTATACTTTCATTGATAGAAAATGGGGGATAAATACATATTACAGGACCCAAATAAAAGAAAAGACATAAATTCAGAAATTGATCAATTAGGAAATATATAAATACGAAATGGAAAAATAAAGGAAGCAAATAAATGCTAATAATAACTGCAACAGTAATTAGCCTATAATTCGGCTAATAATTCTACTAATTATATTTAATGAATTATTAATATAAATCTTTATTTTTAATATTTTATATTAAAGAAATCACAAAACAAGAAATGCAATCATTAAGTAAACTTTATAATCATACAAGTTTGTTTTGGCAATGCAAAATTACATTTAAAATATCAAAAAAATACTAAAACATTTAATACCAATTTCATCCATAATAAATGAAACAAAATATAACAAAATGCTAAAATAAAATAACATAATTATCACTAATTGGAGTTAATGCATTTAACACTGGTGCCATCATTTGTGAATTCTCTATTGCCCTCATCAATGACTCCATTACTTTCATCAACGAAAGACACTGTTTCTAAGCACAACTAATCAAGAGAAAGATTGACATCTTCAAGGATTCCAATATCCTCCATTGTAGCCAAGACATCTCCACCAACATCCCATAATTTTGTGTCCCACCTGAGAATATTTTGGGCTCCTCATAGATAGAAGATGGTGATTAGTATGAACAAATACCAAACCTTTACCTCGTTGTGGAGTGATTTTGTTCCTTTTAAGTGAAGTGATAAAGGAATATGTACTCCATTTTTTTTCACAAAAAGAAGATGAACACAGTTGAACCGATAGTTTGAAAGCTAAACTTTGCAGCTGTGAGGAACTTGCTTTATAAATCATCCCATCATAATTTTCCATACATAATAGCTCTAGAAGCTATGGAGTCATGACCTGCAAAAGCACCACCAAATCCAAAGGAAGTAGCAAACTCTAAATTAACAAGAATCACTGTTTGGGAATCTTTTCTTTAAGCATTTATTTCTCTCAATTGATGTCTCCATGTTTTTATGTGAAGTAACATGATTTGGAAGTTCACTTAGTCAAGCTTTACTGTATTTTCTAATAAAAAATGCACTTATAAGTAATAAAATTAATATAAGTTAGGATTCATAAAGAATAAACATCAAATCAAATAGTACCTTGAATTGAGATAGTGAGCTGATGAATGAAGAATGAGGTTGCTTTTATTCCATCTTTATATTAAAATCTCATCTACAACTTAATAAAAATTAGAGTCTTCATTGTCTCTCTTTTCCTCATCTCGATATATTATACCTTTTAGCTTTTCTATCATAGAATCCCTCGTATCATAGTCAATGTGGGGATAAGATTTATCTGTATCAACCAATCTTAGTATGTCATACACATGTTTTGTAAAATATATAACATAATTAGTTTATCCCACCACACATTATCCAAGATTTTTTCCTTCACAAATTTGGCCTTGTTTATACATTCTTCGCGATATATATCCCACTCGTCGTTGATCACCATTATTTGTAGTCATTGTTTTATTGTTTTGAATCTGCTAAGCATGATTATATTTGATACAAAACAGATTTCTGCAATGACTAATATTTTTAGCTTTACAAACTCATTGAATATTGATAATCTCATTGAAGGATTCATAATAAAATTTTTTATAAAATTGACATCTCCTATAATGTCAATTATCTAGCTGCATTGCTTATAAGTTATCTCATTTCCTTTTATATTTTTTGGAGCACATATATTTTTCAATGTTAAGTTTAATGCATGAGCAATACAAATAGTCCAAAAAATATGAGGATATTGAGCCTCAATCAATGCTCATACAGTTCTGCATATAAATGCATTTTCAGCTATTATTTGAACCTATGCGTGCAATTACTTGACAATTAAATAATTATAACAATTAAAATACACTTAAAATATTCACCAAATTAATTTCATTGACATTCATTGACAATGTAGAACTTATCTTTATATGCCACTTCACAGTTAATAATGAGAGGTCTTACCTATTTTTTGTGACGCCCATAAAATTAATGAGAGGTCTTGCGCATCTGTTCAATTATCATAAACTGTGGTAACTCCTTTCTTATTTCAAGTTACGCTTTATAGAGTCAAACATTCTCTCAAAATGTGCTCACTTTTTGAAGCAATGTTGTTCATAACATATTATAATCAAGAGAAATATATCCAGTGATTGTGTTGTTAGCTGCATATGAGAATTCACTAAAATAATATGAATTTATTGCCAAATCAAATCGAAAAGTTGCAAAATAAATCATTCGAGCGATTTTTTCATGCAAATGAACTTCAACTTGCAAATTAAATGCTTTTTTAATAACACTATTGCACGCCATTTTTTTTTCTTATGAGCTTAATCATAACCTTCAGATCTAAATAAATGTTCACTTGACTGAGAGCTACATAACTTATTAGAACCACTTTACCCGGAAGAAGGAAGTGAAACCATCTTAAATGCAACATTTCTCTTTTTTTGCCCAGCATTAGCATCTAACTTTTGCATTTCTTGAATTTGTGTTAAAGTCACTTTTGAACATATACTTGAATACCAACTTTATATTTTCGAAACAAATGCGCTCTTACCCTAGAATATGTTCCTTTGAACTTTCCTCAACAAAAATGGCACTAAAATTCTTTGTTTTCTCATGCTCTGATTGATTCAAATTTATCTAATTTAGTGACATATGCCCATAAAGCCTTCGTCTCGTTTTCTCTAGGATTGTTAGAGACACTTATAGTAGCCATTATTTATTAATTAATTACAGAAAATATAAAAATTTAAAATTCATAAGTGTAATAATAATAATAATAATAATGAGGCATTGTCAGACATCACACAATTCTTTATTCTACTATATTCTTTCCTATCAGATCAAATTTATTAAAACAACTACTAATTATGAAGGTTCACATTTCATTGAATCAAATCCATCTTTTCATGTATTGGTAAAGTGATATATACATAAAAATTAAAGTTTTGGTGTGAGATCGATAAATACATTTGAATTTCATGTTACCATCACAAAGAAAAAACATCGTTAAAAAAATAAATAAAGGACAAAGCACTAAAGTTACCTTTAAATTGGCACATGTGGATTGTCCCCTGGCTTGTGTCGATGCTTCAAATCTTCCCTTAACTCGCATCGAAGCTCTAGATTGCGAGGGAGATCACATGGAATCTATGTATCATGCCCTAGCTGGACTCAAAGCTCTGGATCATCCTCTAGCTCGCATTGAAGCTCTAGATCACATTGAAGATCACATGGTAACTCTGTATCATGCTCTGAAAAATTCCCTTACCCGAGTCGAAGCTCCAGATCGCGTCGAAGACTCCCTCACTTCGATGAGGGTTGCTCGACAACTCTTTTGCGTTGATCAGTGCCGCTCGACGACTTGATCAGTGACCCTCGACGATGGCTTCCTATCTATTTTATCGATAGGGATGTTGAGAGGTAATGGAAGCTGCTGCGAGGCATTGGTAAGACCATAAGATCTTCAGAAAAGTCGTAGCTTTGATTTCTTTGCCACTTCAGATTTTTCCTTGCTACTCGAACTAAAGTTCTGTGTCTGGTGTCAGTGGTGTAGAAAGGTGTCCGGGAAATGTTGAAATGTGTTTGACACGGGTACAACTTCTGTTTTGAGGTGTCAATGCTTCATAGCCCGCAAACCTGGTTTGACACCCCTAATAGTCCCCAAGTGCCCTCATCATGGCTCTGCTTCTTAAAACTAACACATCAGAACCCAATACTTTAACAATGTCAAATAGGCCTTGAATCTAACAAAGAACGTATACATATATTTATGTTACATATTTAAAACTACTTTTATGGATACATTAATACAAATGTACCTACAGTACCACCATTGTTAGAAAGGACAATATTGATAATATTTACCATAAATCTAGTAATGGTCAGTGGTTTTTATATTGTTTAGTTAGGACATGGCTTGCAAAATGGTATATGATTTTTAGGTTATTATCACTTCGCTCATGCTCACTGGCTTTTTTATGTTGTAAAATTTCCTGATGGCTATCATGAGAACTATTCACTTATCTTTGAAATTTTGGTTGGTTCTATTTGTATGCTATCTATGATATAAACTCTTGGAGGTTTTTAATATCTACGCCCATCTAGAGTTATTTTCTCCATGGATGGGATTGATTTTATAGAGTTTTATGGCTGATTATAAGTTGCCTGTTTTGTTGCTGTTGATCTGTGACACAGGGGCTTGGCTGAACCGGCTCAACCGGTTCAACAAGGGTGTTAGTCTAGCAGGGAGTTGGACTGGCCAACTAATTTCAATGGGCAGGAACTACGACCTCTTTCCCTCCTCTCCTATTCTATCTAGCATTATATATACTCTACTTGTGTGTTTTATAGTTTAGTTTTTGTTGATTTCTGATTTATGCCTACAGGTGTCTCCCTTGTTAGGGCCGTATCCGAGGACAGGTGATGCTCCGGTTGTATTTTGTTCCGAGGTGGGTGATTATCCCCATCGATTCTTCACAGTGTACCTTCCAGCTGCTCAGGCCTTGCAGCAAGCCCTAAGGCCAACTTCCACACTTGTTGTATCCCTCCTATACCTTTCACCCTTGCGGCAAGCCCCTTTGACCCCCTTTTAGGCATTGCCATAATCCCTCACAGGCCTTCCACCTTTGCTGCCACCTTCTCCACATCTTCGAACCGTTGTAGCCAACTCCAACAAGTAGTCACAACTCCACCATATTTAGTTGTTGCCAATACCCCTCTAACTCCCTCCACTGCCGCCACATACCCTAAGTGATCATCTCATATGCTGTCCAACTGGTGTTCACCCTTATTGCTCACCTTGGAGGATCATTTGTGTGTTTAGTGTTGTTTTGTTGTTGCTTCAAGGACATCTGTTGTGCTTCCTTTCAATTTTCAGCAATAATATCCTGTTCTTTTGTTTTTGGATTATTTCCGATATCATTTAGTATCAGAGCTAGTATAACCCTAGTCCCATCCTAGAGTTTCCTACCCCCCACCAAATTTTCTTTCCTATCCTCAATCACCACTTCCAAACCCAAACCCTATCATTCCATCACGGAAATACACGCCGGAACCTGCTCGGGACGAGATACAATGTGAGATCCGTCGACTTCAACATAGGCTCGCAGAGATTGATGATGGAACCTAGGGGGAGATTGCCCTCGGTTGTGATCCGAAGAGTCGGAGCGGAGATAGGGACGATGATCTGATTCTGTTTCACAGAGAATACAGGCCCCGCCGCTTCTAGATTCGATATCAGAAGTGGCCGAGAGATATGGATGACAGATGGACTTCAACATTAAGGTGGATTTATCGGAGTTTGATGAATGAATGGTTCTAGATGACTTTATCGACTGACTGCAATCTGTTGAGCAAATCTTTGAATATAAGTGCAATAAGATAAACAAGTAAAATTAGCAACCATCAAGTTGAAGAAGAGCACCTCCTTGTGGTGGGAGAACTAGCAGAAGCAAACATAGATGAAGGGAGAAGGCAGTGATAAGATTATTTAGTGCAACAAATAATGAAAGAAATGCAGAGGAAATACCTTTTACCTCAATACGTTCGAGCAAGTTTATGAGGCTTTACCATCTGCAACTGAGAGACATTTCAGTGGAGGAGTTCACGACACAATTCATTTGCAACTGGTCGAACTGTACTTGAGGGGCATGAAGTCCGCTGTTTGCAATGTTTTGCAGTTACAATTATATTGGTTACTGAAGGGATGCTCAAGTCTTAGCCTTGAAGGTGGAAAGACAACAAAAACAAAACAAACAACAATCATCATTTAGATAGCAGTTCTCAGTCAGTCAATCACTTACATCTACAACAACCGATAAAGGTACCTCTGGAGGAGTTGGCAAGAAAGGACATGGGAGTGATAAGACACATCTGAGTGGAAAAAAGCTGGAAAAGTATAGCATGCCCAGTACAATGTCTTACAGGGGTGTTTCGTTCACAAATCAGTGCGTCGTTAAGGAGATGGGAGACGAGGAATTAGAGGATATTCCCGAGGAAGAACTTCAGCTCTAGGGTGATGAGGGAGAGATGTTAGTGTCGAGGTGTAGCTGAGCTGTAAATAAGGTTGGGAGAATTAATTTATAAATTCTTTAAATTGAGGAAATTAGAATTAATTTGTAATCCCTTAATTTTAGGGAATTAGTTAAATAGTTTCCAGATTTAGGAATGAGTCAGTTTCCTATTTTTTCTCATTGTAATCTCTTATATAATACCGTGTATTATCAATTCAAATAAAGGAAATACAGAATTATTTTCTCTCATCTCTGATTTCCCACATTGTATCAGAGCCAGGGCTCAAACCCTAGAGGATTCCACCTTGCAGCCACAGAAACATGTTGTTTTTCCTCTACCGTTGATTCCTTCTATCTTCTTCCTTAGCCACTGATTCCCGCAGGTCCCTTAAAGCTGCCGATTTTTGCTGATTCCCACTGTTATTCTTTTGCCGTTGTTTTTTCCTTTGTCGCTGTTTCCTCGAGTCAACCCGTGGTATTCTATGTTGTGACGCCTTCCTACAGGAATTTTAATCAGATTCCCATCTCTATGCACATGAATTTCAATTGGATTCCTGTTTCTATGTCGTGAGGCCTCCCTACCCAGTTGTTCTTTCTTTGCAACCGACTATTCTTCAGCCTCTGTATTTCCTTCGTACCAACTAACCTTGAATTTTTTTTTTTATGGGGTTTCGTATTCTTCTTTAAGCAGCCTTCATTGTTGTGTGTTTCTTTTCTCTAGGTTTCCTTTATTTCGTATTTCAGTTTTTTCTAGGTTTCCTTCTTTGCGTGTTCCAATCTTTAATTGCTGCGAATTTCTCTTCCCCACCATGTCAATGTACGAAACCACCGTCTCCAGCAATTTCAACTCTTCCGAAGAATCTAATGCTGTTCAGAAAATTGGAGAGTTGCAGAATATTCGGGTATCCAACAAGTTCAATGGGAAGAACTATCTCAAATGGTCCCAAATTGTCCGCACATACCTAAAGGGCAAAGGGAGGCTTAATCACCTACTTGGAACCGAACCAGAAAAAATGGATCCAGCCTCTGCAGCACGGGATGAGGAGGATTCCAAGATTATGTCCTAACTATGGGATTCCATGAATCCAACGATCAGTGACACTTGTATGTTCTTGAATACCGCAAAGGAAATTTGGGACTATATTAACCGCACATACTCGAAAGCCCGTGATGCTGCCCTTGTGTATGAAATCAAGACAAAAACTGGAGCTACCAAACAAGTAGACAAATTTGTCACAGAGTAAGCAACTACGTTGCAAAATCTTTGGCAAGAAGTGGATCACTATCGAGTAATTGAGATGAAATGCCCTGATGATGCTGCCACTTTGAAGAAGTTCATTGAGAAAGATCGGATTTATGATTTTTTGGCAGGATTGGATCCCGAATTTGATCGAGGTTAGGATCCGAATCCTCGGCAAGGAGGATACACGTCTCAGAGAGACAATCTCGTTGTCAGAGCGAGAAAAAAGTCGGAGTGTCATGCTAGAACCACATACTATGAATGGGTCAGCCTTAGCAACAAAAACAAATCAGGAGAAGTCGAAGAATGATCTGCCTAAACACTCGGGTAGAGATAACCAAGGGAAGGAGAACAAAGTCAATCTTTGGTGTACTTATTGCAAGAAACCGAGGCATAAAAGGGAGAAGTGTTGGAAGCTGAATGGTAAACCTCCAAGTCGAGAATGAGGCAACCGTGGGGGGCAACAAAGGCCTCCAACGCATATGGTGAATGGTAAACCTCTAAGTCGAGAATGGGGCAACTGTGGGGGGCAACAAAGGCCTCAAACGCATATGGCAGAGCAACCCAATATTGAGGAAAATTCAACAATAGGGGGGTTCAGCAGTGAAGAAATTGAGAAGTTGAGAAGCTTGTTGGGATCTCTTGAGAAGCCTTTTAGACTATGTTCGATGGCTCTTTCAGGTAAACCTGTTTGCATGAATGTCAGACAAATTCTATACCAACTCTTGGATCATAGACTCCGGTACTACAGACCATATGACCCATACATCTCAATTCTTCCACGTCTATACCCCATGTCCAAGTAATAGAAAAATTGTCGTGGCCAATGGCTCTTTTGCTACTATTGCAGGGATTGGTGATATACATATCACAGCTAGCCTTATGCTTAAAAATGTTCTCCATGTACCCAAACTGTCAACAAGCCTTGTGTCCTTTCAAAAATTGGACTCATGTTCTCAAATGCTATGCTGTTTTTTTTCCTTCTTATTGTGTTTTTCAGGACCAAGACTCGGGGAGGAGGATTGAACTTGCTAAGGAAAGGAGCGGTCTTTACCACCTTGAACCATCCCAGAAAATTAAGAGCAATTTGTCTTCATCTTTCCTTAGCTCCTCGAACAAAGATGTCATTTGGCTATATAACCTACGTCTTGGTCATCCATCTTTTAGGGTTTTAAATATAATGTTTCCTCATTTATTCCAAGGATTAGATATTTCTGAGTTTCATTGTGACATTTGTGGATTGGCAAAATATACCTGTGTATCTTTTCCTATTAGCAATAAAAAAAGTTCTCATCCTTTTCATTTGATTCATAGTGACATATGGGGTCCTTCCACTATACTTAATGTTTCTCGGGCTCGTTGGTTTGTGTCCTTAATGATTGCGCCCGGGTTACATGGTTTTTTCTTCCTAAGCAAAAATTTGATGTTAGCACTGCTATACCTAATTTCCATTCAATAGTTCAAAATCAATTTGGGGTCAAAATAAAAGGCTTTAGGACGGACAATGCGAGACTACTTCGATCGATTCATCACCTTACTTTCAATCACGAGGATTATCCATGATTCATCGTGTGGACACACCCTAACAAATGGGGTAGTTGAAAGAAAGAATTGACATTTACTCAACACCACCCGAGCCTTACTATTTCAAAGAATGTTCCTAAGTCCTATTGGAGAGAAGTCATTCTTATTGCCACATATATGATCAATAGAATTCCCTCCCGTGTGTTAGAAAACAAAAGCCCCATAGAGGTCCTTAATAGCTTATACCCTCACTTCAGAACCTCAAATGGCCTCACATCTAGGAGTATTTGGGTGTCTGCGCTTTGTTCATGTCCACAAACAACATAGAGGGAAGCTAGACCCTAGAGCCATCCAATGTGTTTTCCTTGGTTACTCCTCCACTCAAAAGGGATACAAGTGTTACAACACCTCTACTAGAAAATTTTACATTGAAGTACAAGGCTGATGGATCCCTTGAAAGATATAAAGCAAGGTTAGTAGTCAAAGGGTACACTCAGACTTATGCGGTGGATTATCAGGAAACCTTTGATCCAGTTGCAAAAATGAACACTATGAGAATCTTGTTATCATTGGCTGCTCACTTCAGTTGGCAACTGCTACAGTATGTTGTTAAGAATGCATTCCTCCATGGTGACCTAAATGAGGAAATCTACATGAACATCCCACAGGGATTTGAAGGGGACATAGATAAGAAGGCGTGCAAGCTGAAAAAGGCCCTTTATGGGTTAAAACAATCTCCTAGAGCATGGTTTGACAGATTTGCAAAAGTCATGAATGAATCTGGGTATAAACAAAGCCAAGATGACCACACTTTTTTCATTAAATATTCGGCTGTAGGGGGAGTGACTGCTCTTTTAGTCTATGTGGACGACATCATAGTAACTGGAAATGATGAGAAAGAGAAGCATGAATTGAAGTCGAGACTCAGTAAAGAATTTGAAACAAAGGAGCTGGGGAAATTGAAATCTTACTCGGTATTGAGGTGGCATATTCACACGGGGGATCTTCATATCTCGACGAAAAGTACGTGATTGATTTATTGGCGAAACAGGGAAGACTGGGTGTAAGCCGATCTCTACTCCAATAGATCCAAATTATAAGTTGGGAGAAGCTAAAGAAGAACCAGCTGTGGATAAAAGAATGTACCAGAGATTGGTTGGCAGACTCATATACCTTGCTCACATTCGACTAGACAAAGCATATTCTGTAAGTATGATCAGTCAATTCATGCATGATCCAAGAGAACCTCATCTTGCAGTACGCTACGAGTGTCTGCATTACTTGAAAGGCAATCCGAGGAAAGGAATCTTGTTCAAAAGGAATGACACTCTTACTCTGGAAGCTTACACCGACGCTAACTATGCTGACTCCCTAGTGGATAGATCAACTACAGGATATTGTAATTTTCTTAGAGCTAACCCAGTGACATGGAGGAGCAAGAAGCAGAATGTAGTGGCATGGTCATCTGCGGAATCAGAGTTCAGGGCTATTGCTCAAGGATTATGTGAATTACTTTGACTGAGAATCATTTTGGATGATTTGAGAGTTCAATGAGAAGGTCCTATGAAGCTCTACTATGACAACAAGCCAGCTATTAATATAACTTATAATCCTATACAACATAATAAGACAAAGCATATTGAAATTGATAGACATTTTATCAAAGAAAAACTGGAGGAATGGTTAGTGTGTATGTCCTATGTTCCATCAGAGAGACAATTAACAGATGTTCTAACAAAGGGGCTGAACAGTTCGAGTTTTCATAATCTTGTATTCAAGCTGGGAATGAAAGAAATCTATTCCTCAGCTTGAGGGGGAGTGTCGAGGTGTAGCTGAGCTGTAAATAAGGTTGAGAGAATTAATTTGTAATCCCTCAAATTGAGGAAATTAAAATTAATTTGTAATCTCTTAAATTGAAGGAATTAGATTTAAATCCCTTAAATTGAGGAAATTAGAATTAATTTGTAATCCCTTAATTTGAGGGAATTAGTTAAATAGTTTCCAGATTTAGGAATGAGTCAGTTTCGTATTTTTTCTCCTTGTAATCTTTTATATAATATCGTATATTATCAATTCAAATCAAGGAAATACAAAATTATTTTCTCTCATCTCTGATTTCCCACAGTTAGTAATATAGAGAGTTTTGAATTCAGTGCCGGAGAGAGACCAGTCATGGCTTAGGCATAGTATTTTTGCACCAAGTGTACGGTGAAGGGCAAAGTTTGCAGTTTAATTATCGACGATCAGAGTTATGAAAATATGGTGTCCACACTGATATTGAAGAAATTGTGATTGGCTACACAAAAATATTCTTAGTTATATCCTTTTACCTGGTTAAATAGGGGAAATGAGATATGCGTAAATCAACAATGCTTGATTGAGTTTTCAATCGTGGATTAGTTATAGAAGCAAGTGTGGTGCGATGTAGTTTCGATAAACACTTGTTATATTCTGTTTGGGATGACTTGACAGTTCTAGCACAAGACTCAACATGACGACTTCAAGAATAATTACTCTTTTAAAAAGGATGGGAAACAAATTGTACTGTTGCCTGTTAAGGATGCGAGAGTGATAGATGACACAAAGGAGGCGGTAGTCTTGAGGGCCAACTTCACGCAGTCCGTTTGGGGCGCTCCAGTGGCATTGACATTAGTCCTACTAGAGGGAGAGGAGAGTGAGACACCAACACAACTACAATCACTGCTACATGATTTTCTGAATGTGATGACTAACAGTCTCCCTAAGAGATTACAACCACGGAAAGACATTCAAGTCATAACCCGAATTTGTGTTTCCAAACTGGCCTGCTTACAAATTGAGACCTGTAGAGTACGAGAAGTGTAGAGACATGTACAATATCTCGTTGTGAGAGGGTTGGTCATAGAGATATCAGTCCGTGTGCTGTCCCTGTCCTAATGTTACCCAAGCAGGATGGTTCGTGCATTGGCAGTGAGCCATCAACAAGATTACTAACAAGTATTGGTTCCTCATACATCATCTGGACAATCTCTTGGGTCATTTGCATGGAGCTATCCTCTTTTTCAAGATCGACTTACGTAGTGGGTATCACCAGATCCGGATGTGGCCAGGGTATTAGTGGAAGTCCGCATTGAAGACAATGGATGGCTTATGCGAGTAGAGAATTATGCATTTCAGATTGTCAAACGCGCCCAACACTTTTATGAGGTTGATGAATCAGGTGTTTCGGGCTCACATTGGAAAATTTGTGGCAGTATACTTAGACGACATTTGGTATACAATTGATCTGAGGAGGAGCACTTACAACTGATGTGGGCGGTATTCAAATGTTGCAAATAGAAAAACTATATGCCCATCCAAAGAAGTGTTGCTTTATAACGGCCTAGACATGCTTTTTGGGTTATATCATGTCTAGTGCTGACATTTAGATGGATGCTACAAAGGTCTAGGTCATTATGAGCTGGACTGCACTGCAGTCATTCACCACAATGTGGCAGTTTCTGGGACTAGCTTCATTTTACAGGCGATTCATCATGAGCTTCAGTATAACCACTGCTCCCTTGATAGAGTTTTTGAAGGTAGAGAAATTCTACTGAACAGATGCAGCTCAAAATAGTTTTGGCGCATCAAAGGAAAAAGTGATACAGGCTCTAGTCTCGGCATTACCAGATTTCAATCAGCTGTTTGAAGTAGAGTGATGCATCCGATGTGTAACAGATGTACTGAGTCGTCGTCACTTGATGATCACCAAGATGCATTGGGAGCAGTATAGGGAGAAACATCGGGTAGTACTACGGAGCTGTTGGTTACTTGTTCTACGAGAGTAAGTTGTGCATTCCTAGACGTTTGTTGAGGGAGTCCATTGTTTAGAAAATCCTTAGTGGAGGACTTGCAAGGCATTTTGCTAGGGACAAGACTCTTGCACTCGCGAGAGAACACTTTTTTTGGCCTTGACTGGCGAGAGATGTGAAGCAGCACGCTAGAAAATGCTAGCTTTATTATGTGGCAAAAACTTGGGGAAAAAATACAAAACTATACACCGCATTACCAGTACCAGAGGTATTGTGGGTGGATGTTAGCATGAATTTTGTGGTCGGTTTTCAAGGACAGCGGAACAAGGATTCTGTCATGGCTGTGGTTGATCGATTCTTGAAGATGATACATTCCGTAACTGCCACAGAACACTGGATGCGTAGCCGACTTATACTTCAGGGTGATCGTGATACTGCATAGGATAGCCATGACCATTTCAAATAGGGATGTCAAGTTTCATAGTTACTTTGGGAGGACTTTGCAAGGAAAATTAGGAATTAAACTTCAATTCAGTTCCGCAACTCATCCACATACAAACGATTAGATAGAGGTAGTGAACAAGTGCCTTTAAAATTTGCCGAGATACTTTGTTAGGAAGAATATTAAGCAGTGAGATCTGATTCTAGCTCATGTCGAGTTTCCTTACAACAGATTCATGAGCCAGACTACGGGATGCACACTATTTGAAATAGTATACTGGCGCATCCCGCTCACTCTACTTGAACAAGTACCGCTCTAGCCGCCGTTAAAGATCGGTGTACGAGATTCAGGAACTCTACGAGGTGTTAATCACTTAGAAAAATCACAAGTACTAGGCACGGGCGAACAAGATAAGAAAAAATGAGAAGGAGAGTTTATGTGGATCCAGCTGAAGAAAGAGAGATTCTCAATAGGTGTATTCATAAAATCCAAGCCTAGAGCAGACAGACCTTTTAAAATACTTTGAAGTTGAATGATAATGCCTATAAGATCGATCTGTCTGGGGACCACAATGTTTTCACTATGTTAAATATCACAGACCTGGCACTATACTATGAAGCCCCAAAATCTTCGTTGGCTGAAGTTAATGCCCTCAACCCTGGGGCATGACGCGGGGGCTTGGCTGAACTGGCTTAACCGGTTGAGCAAGAGTGTCGGTCTAAGTATGGGGCTGGACCGGCCAACTGAATCAATGCGCGGGAGCTACTGCCCCTGCCCTCCCCCATTCTATTCTATCTAGCATTATATATACACTGCTTGTGAGTTTTAAGGTTTAGCTTTTGTTGATTTTTTATTTCTGCGTCCCGACGTCTCCCTTGCTAGGGTTGTATCCGAGGACATGTGTTGTTTCGGTTGTATCCTGCTCCGAGGTGGTGATTATTTCCACAATTCCTCACTGTGTTCCTTCTCTTCCAACTGCCCAGGCCTTGCTGCAAACCCTCTAGTCCCCTTCCAGACTTTTTGTTATCCTCCCGAGCCTACCACTTTTGCAGTAAACCCCTTTGAGCCCCTTCCAGGCCTTGTTGTAATCACTCCCAGGCCTTCCACCCTTGCTGCTACCTTCTCCCCATTTTCTGACCACTGCAGCCACCCGTCCTAACCCCTCTAACAAGCATCCACAGCCCCTCCACCATACCCAGCTATTGCCGATACCCCTCGAACTCCCTCCACTGCAGCCGCATCCCCTAACGGATCATCCGACCTGCTGTCCAGCCAATGTTTACCCCTGTTACTCTTACCTTGGAGGGCTGTTTGTGCGCTTAGTGTTGTTTTGTTTCTTCTTCAGGTACATTTGTTTGTGCTTTCAATTTTCAGCAAAAATATTTGCGTTTTATTGTTTTTGGATCACTTCCGCCATCAATCAGAGCCCTCATTCTCTCTTTCATGTACGTAAGATTTGGAAAGATATGTTAGATCACATTTTTGTTTTTCTATTACGCTGTAGTGGTAAACTGCTATTATCGCCCAGTCACACTGTATCTTCTTGACCGCTATTCAACATGATCAAATTAACCTCCGTGTTTTAACTTTGCAAAAAGGGAAAAGAAAACTTACAATTGTCTTGTGATATGGAATGGTAAATTATTATTTAAGATCATAGATATCGCTTTTTTTTCAGACATTTAATTTTGTATTCCTTAATATTTACTATTGTCAGCATTCAGTCATTTAATTCTGTATATTTTGTGTATATATATTTTTTCATATAATAGTTGTTTTGTTCAACATTAATTATTGTTATACTTGTGGTCTAGCATTGGCATAATTTTCTATAGTGTATTTTAAGCGGATGTGTTTATTTATTTATTTTTTTAATGCAGCTCAGCAATTAAGTTATAAGTGGAGCTTTTAACATGGCCACATTCATGCAGGGGTGGAAGACATTTTTTGAGGAACCTATAATGTTGATAGCTTTTGTCTTGTTAGGCAAAAATCTTGAACAAAGAGCGAAAATAAAAGCTACTAGTGATATGACTGGACTTTTAAATATCCTTCCTACAAAAGCACGCCTTATTGTTGACAACGATTCGGGAGATTCACCTTATACTACCGAAGTTCCATGCAGCAGCCTTGCTGTTGGAGACCAAATTCTTGTGTTTCCAGGAGTGAGTTAAATGTACTTTTCATTTTCTGGGGAACTTTATTCTGCAATGATCTGACCGAAACCAAGCAAGAATTAGTGGTAGATGTATATAGATATTGATTTCACCATACCATTATTGAATTTTTAGTTTTTCTTATATATATGATAAATTAGAATATTCACTATTGCTGTTTATTGCGTGGGATGTGCTGGGTATAACATATCTCGTAATTATTGTCCCAACAGGACCGCATACCTGCAGATGGAATTGTTAAAACTGGTAGAAGCACTGTTGATGAATCAAGCCTCACCGGGGAACCTATGCCTGTGACCAAGTTACCTGGGGTACTCCTTTCTGTTTTCCTCTTTGTTCACCATGCATGGTTTTGAGTTAGGGAAATTTACATATATACCACCCAAATTTTATATTTATATTGATCGTACTTTGTTTCACTTTTAAAAGGATAGTGGTTATGGTATTTTTGATGTGATGTTAAAGATTTAAATGATTTGAATATAAATTGGACTGTTTAAACGTTAGATATGAAATACATTAGACTTGTGTGGTATGTATGTAAATGCCCATTTTAATTAATGTTTGGCTCCATCCCAGGAGTTCCAACGGAAATGTATTAAACACTAGTTCAAATTCTCTTTTTGGGAGTTTTACCCTTTTGTTTGAGTTCAGTTTTTATCCTTTTACCAGACTGAAGTGACAGCTGGAAGTATCAACATAAATGGTAGACTGACCATTGAAGTTAAAAGACCAGGTGGTGAGACTGCGATGGGGGATATAGTTCGCTTGGTGGAAGAGGCGCAGGCAAGGGAAGCTCCTATACAACGGTTAGCTGACAAGGTCCTGCCTTTCATGTATATAATATTTTCTTACCGAGCAGAACGACCTCTGATCATACCTTTTTAAAGATTAAATGTGTCGTACTTTTATTCTCTTGATTCTACCTTTTTTTCCATATATTCTTCAATTAATTTTTACAAGGTGGCATGACGTGGGAGCCCCCCGCTTACATGGGATAAAGCGAGAGATGATTCACGTCCCGTGAAAGTTGTTGCAGGACTTTCCTGCTGATTTAATGCAGACATGTTGATGCGGGTGTGTCCCAAAAAGCCTTAAAATGGGGTATCCCGCAATCTTATTTGCAAAGGGGCATTTTGTGATCCTGATTGCGCGTTTGCGTGCCATCCGTGATTCGGGCTAAATTGCCACCAGTCGAATCACCCGAAACTCTTATTTTCAGCATATGCTTTTTATTTTTTCTTGTAATTATTTCTTATTCCTTTATTTCCTGTTTTTTCTTAATTTTATTGTAGACTCTTATTTGAGGGAATATTTATATGTTGTTATTTTCTTGTTTGAGGGAATTTTGGCTATTGCTATGTTATTTGGAGATGTTTTCTTCTAGTAATCTCTATTGGAGTGTTTTATCCTTAGATGTCTTTCACATGGTGTCTGTAACCTGATAGGATCGTGGTGGTGATCTCTCCCGGACTTTCAGATCCCTCCTTCGTCATCCAACTTGCAGAAAACTGCTTTCACCAGAAACCTATTGTCTAGCCGCCCGCATCTCGCTGATTAGTCATTTTTATAAATTCGGACAGCTGTCAAACTCGTCTCACTTGCCGTTCCACCGCATATTTCGATTCCTACAGCCTTCCCAATGCTGCCACCTGGTGTTACAATCAGAAACCGCCCCTATTCTGCTTTCAATTCGTTGTTCCGTTGCCGTTCACACTAGTGTTCAACTGTTCTCCAAACTCGTTTTTGTAATCAATCCTACAACGCTCTTTTTGATCTGTCTAGGAACCGGTACGTCTGGTGGAGTATCTTGACCAACCCCGTCCTAAGAAAAATCAGTTCAAAGTGGAGAAAAAGTGGAGACTTCCAGCACTCCCAAATCCATCCTAGCTAGACAGTGTTTCAAGTCCCACAAGTTTGAGAATAGTGCATTAGATTGTCCAAACAGGAGAATTAAATCTTTCACCGAGCAAGGTGCCATGAAGGAAGCGGATAATGAAGACCCTGAAGAAGAGATTGGAGGGGAGTATCAGCTTGTAGGTGATGAGGGAGAGATGCTAGTTTCAAGTTGAGCTCATGAGAGAGACTCCAACATGATTATCAACTATTGTCCTAAAAGGTGGTGACTGAAGAAATGGACATTTATACAAAATTTGAGGATTTGGTACTGCGAGTTACTTTTTTGCAGACGTTACGATGAGCATCAACAAGACAACCATTAGTTTTCCACGAGGGCCACGAGTTTGAGGAGCCAAAACTAGACTGAGGGCAACCCTAAACAAGTGGATTTTAGGATTGTCTGACCTACGATTTATCTTTTAAGCTGTCATTGCCGAGGAAGATCTGACATTTCATCACCGCCGATGAATAAAAGAAAAATTTGAGCATTTTGCGATTAGTCGATTGGATAAATTGAGTACTCCAATTATTTTTGCTTGAGAACTATTTATAAGGTTATTAATTTCTGGTTTTGGGACTTCTGCTTTGGTTTGTGTTATTTGGAGACTATTTTTCTCTATTATTCTCCTATTTGGAGTGTTTTATCCCCTTCTCTTTCAGGTGATGCGACTGCAATGTGATCGTAACGAGGTGGTGTTATCTCCTAGGTCTCTGCAACCTCCCACGCAGCTGGTTCCACAATCTACGAGCAATTTTCCTCCTGCTAAGCTGCTGTCCATTAGTCTATTGTGTCGGATTTCAGCCGCCATCACTTCTCCCTTCTCCGCCGTCTATCCTTTTAATATCCTAACCCATCACTTGATCTTTCCACACCGTTTAGGCACTATAGATCGATTTCATTCTGTATTAGAGCCCGACAAACTCTAGATCTCTAGGGATTTATTTATTTATTTTCTCTTACTCTTAAACCATAAATTTACATTATGGCGACCCGACCCGAAACTTAGAATTTTCACGACTGGAACAAAAGATTGGATTTTATACAGAATACTAACACATATATACATGACAACACACAATCACATCCAACCATTAAAGAATCACTAAGGGCCCGTTTGGTGGGGCTGTCCGTGTGTAGTGCGGCGGGAGGCCGTCGAAAAGTAGTGTATGATGCGGTGTTTCGTTCCCGGCAACCACGAATCCGGGCGAAACGCCGACCACAAGTGAAAGCCCGCGGCCCGCATTACTGCTCCACTTTTTTATTCCCGTACCCCTAATTTCTCCCGCCTTCTTTAGCTGCCCCGCCGAGTGTGACCTTCTAATGCCCTAACCATAGTTCTGGAGATCTTCTTCTCCCTTATAACTATTCTCAACCAATATTTTTTTTGAGAAATCTCTGGTTTATCACGGATTTGTACAGTGAATTTTTTCTTGTGTTTGTTTGATTTTGGTGGTCGATTTGTGCTGGTCGGTTTGGTGGTTGTTTCTTATCCGTTTATCTCTGTTTAAGAATGTTTATGCAAAGAAAAATATAAATGATATGTTTAGCCCCAGAAATGCCCGAGAAATGTGTCAGTGAAGTAGATTAGTTAAGAAATCTTTCTCTGTGATGCGTAACACTCATGTGTTAGGGCATATAGTAAGCCAAAAGCGTAAAAAGATGCAACATATCTTCATTGCTATCATTTTTATTCTCAGATCCACAAGACATCTCTAGCTCATTATTTTTTTTTGAGAATGCTGATGCAAATAACCTTTTCTTTCAAAACATCGGATGGAGCATATGCATCAATAACATACAAAGACTCATAAATGAAGCAGTAAAGTAGATAACCTCTAAATAATTTGTTCCAAGCTATTCTACGCTTATATACTGATACCCCTGTGGGGCATATAGTAAGAAAATTGTGTATGATAGAGCAACAGAACTTGGTTGCCACCATTGTGATCCTCACTTCTACGAAGCATCAACAGTTCTTGTCTGTTAGAACATGCTCATGCAAACCGAATTGCAAAATGTTACTCGTAGATAAGTTTTTTTTTTCAATGACACACCCATAAATGAGTCAGTAAAGTGGATAGCCTCTGAATAATTTTATCCATGTCATTTTATACTTATACATTGATACCTCTTTGAGAAGTACAGTAAGAAGATTGTTTATGATAGGGCAACAATACTTTACCATTCTTATTGACATTCCTATGAAACATCAATTGTTCTTGTTCTGCTTAGAGATTCTCATCTTTTCAATGACACACCCATAAATGAGGCAGTTAAGTAGATTGCCTCTGAATAATTTTGCTCCATGCCATGCTATGCTTATACACTGATACCCCTCTAGGGCATATAGTAAGAAAGCTGTGTATGATAGGGCAACAGAACTTGGTTGCCACCATTGTTATTCTCACTGATATGAAACATCAACAGTTGATGTCATGTTTGAACATGCTCATGCAAATCGAATTGCCAAAATTTATGCTTTGAGAAGTTATTTTTGTTTCAATGACACGCACACCTATAAATGAGGCAGTAAAATAGATAGCCTCTGAATAATTTGTTTCATGACAAAGTATGCTTAGATACTTTACTCCACAGGCATATAATAAGAAGTTTGTGTGTGAAAGGCAGACAAAACTTCATTGCCACAATTGCTATTCTAACTGTTATGAAACATCAATACTTTTTCTCTATTTTATTCACACACACACCCCCATAAATGAGACAATAATATAGATAGCCTCTGAATAATATGTTTCATGGCAAAGTATGCTTACATACTTGTACTCCACTGGGACATATAATAAGAAGTTTGTGTGTGAAAGGCAGATGGAACTTCATTCTCACCATTGCTATTCTAATTGTTATGAAGCATCAATACTCCTCTATTTTATTCACACACACACCCATAAATGAGGCAGTATAATAGATGGTCTCTTAATGATTTGTTTCATGCCACTCTATACTTGGATACTCATACTCGTTTAGGACATATAATAAGAAGTTTGTGTGTGAAAGGGAAACAAAAATTCATTGCCAACATTCTATTTTAACTGCTATGAAACATCTGTACTTCCTTTTATTTTTTTCACTGACACACACTCATATATAAAGCAGTAAAATAAATAGTCATTGAATAATTTATTTCATGCCACTAATTGCTTAGATACCGCCATCCTTCTGGGGCATATAATAAGAAAATTGTGTATGAAAGGGCAACAGAACTTCATTGCCACCATTGTCATTCTTACTCATATGAAACATCTGTACTCTATTTTTTTCACTGACACACACACCCATATATGAGGAAGTACAAACAGATATCCTCTGAGTAATTAGTTTCACGTCATTCTATGCTTAGATACTACTCCTCTGGGCTATACAATAAGAATTTTGTGTGAAAGGGACGGGATTTCATTGTCAGCATTGCTATTCTAACTGTTATGAAACATCTGTACTTCTATTTTTTTCACCGACACACACCCATATACGAGGCAGTAAAATAGATAGTGATCGGTTGCATTTGGATCGTGTAACTGGATGCGAATCCTTCTTGTGGCTATGATTCAAATTTCTGGTCGACAACGATACAAGATTTCTTGCTTTTCTTTGCTCAAATCATGTTATGGTTCAAGAGTTGTTTTTGAGGCTTCGACATTCTCGACTTCGGTACCTTCAACTTCGATACTCACGACTTGAGGATTGTTGGTCCCAGCATTGTTATCAGTTTCTTATTGACAAATTGATGCTTCTTGGTCAGTCAACATCAATTTGAGTGGGGATGTCAATCAGGAAGGAAAACTAGGCAGCTAAATTAGGAGTTTTATATAATTAGGAGCTTCCTTATTTAAATTATTTCAAATTTCTTTTTTCTGATTTATTTCCCTGTTAGCTGATTATTTAGATTAGGAATATGCATTATTAAGTTAGCTAAAAATAGATTATACAAAATATTTTGTACCTAAAATAGATCATAAGATTATTATTTAATGGAATGAAAGCAAAGGGAAAAGACATCGAGTCTATTCAGAATTCAGCCTATTTGCTCGAAAACTTTGACATTAGATACTATTACCCCTCTGGGGCATATAATACGAAAATTTTGTATGAAAGGGCAACAAAACTTCATTGCCTCCATTATTATTCTCACTCATATGAAACATTCTCTATTTTTTCCAGTGACATACCTATATGTGAGACAGTAAAACGATAGCCTCTGAATAATTTGTTTCATGTCATTCTATGTTTAGATACTCGTACCCCTATGACACTGCACAAATACATTAAACGACATTCGTCTCAAAGCGACATTGACGTCCGCAGTGCCGAAGAGGACCAACATGTCCCTGCAGAAGCATTCAAGTACCACCTCAGGCAATCTCTGTCACGAGATGACAATGATCAGCTACTATTTGTACAAAAGAAGGGGAAGATGCAAATGGAATGACGACCTTTAGGGAATAAATCACTGATACGTTAATCGTAGGGTGATTGAAATACTGTGTGATTTCACCTTTAGTTAGTGTGTTCAGTTTGATATATTTCTCTTTTTGTTTTCTTCTTATTTCTAATAGTTTTCAACTTAAAATAAATGGTTGATGGTTCTCATTTCGATGCTTTCAGGAAATATAAGCTCCAGAAATTCTGGGATGCCTCGACGATTGTTATGCTATTGCGGACTAGAGACATCATTTATGAGGTCACGTCAGTCCCACAGTTACGGTCGATATTCTACAGATGTCCCCGGAGACTCACAGAACAGTGTGACTTTTTTTAGTGTGTTGACGGTTTGGACGAGGCATCATTGCAGGACAGTTAAGTGATCACGAATAAATAGCATCATTGCAGGACAGTTAAGGACGAGACATACACCGCTTTCATACGAAAGACAATGTAATTATCATTTTACTTGTAATTTTATTAGTTCTTTTCTTTTTTGCTCAACACTTTTGGTACTTACTGTTAAGTGGGTGGTGTATCTGAACTTATTGTTCTGTTTTGAAATAAATTTTTGCTTCTGAAGTTTCAAAAAATTGGTCGTTAAGTTACGTTTTAAACGGTTTTACGAAACGAGGGCGAAATGATCGTTTTCGAGCAGTACTTTACTGTTGTTTTAAATGCATCTGTAAACAAACAATAAAATTTTTTTTTGTTCTTCATGACGGTTCGGGCAGTGCGAGCTGCAGTGAGAAGCTAGTACCCTGG
Source organism: Papilionanthe hookeriana x Papilionanthe teres (assembly GCA_022702705.1). Taxonomy (NCBI): domain Eukaryota; kingdom Viridiplantae; phylum Streptophyta; class Magnoliopsida; order Asparagales; family Orchidaceae; genus Papilionanthe; species Papilionanthe hookeriana x Papilionanthe teres. The sequence continues at coordinate 66,389,900 of CM040425.1, read as the reverse complement.
CCAGCCGAGAAGGTACTCGGCTACAACCGGACCTAAATCACAAAATATGTAAAATAAAGACCAAACCAAACACACGAGAACAGCCAATGTGTAACAATACTAGTATATAAAAGAAACTAAATATAGTTTGCTACTGATGTTCATTTGGTCCCATTTTCTATAAACATATTGTCTCGTATTAGCCAATTTAATCCAATCAAGCTTTTCTTGAAAGAAACATTTAGACAACAAAACAACTTTAATAGCAATTTTGTGAGTAATTACGGTTCCACATTGTAAAATTATTATGCATATGATCTAATAAGAGTGCAGTGTAAAATGATCAGCATTGATGTTTAATTTGTACAAGTTTTCATATGTTTACATTTATACTTTTTTTCCTCAGAAATATTTATAATTATTACATTTACATTGCATTTAATAAGTTATCTTAGGAACATCATTAGTTTGTACCAACATTGCATTTCCTTTTTGCCTTTTTTTTTTTTTTTTTTTTTTTGAGTGCACGGATACAATAACTCCGCCAGATTTTCTATTTTCTTTTTCGTTTCTTTTTTTTAATTTTTCATTTTTGTGCACAAATAAAATACGCCCCCATGTAGCAGTATAAAAAGATGGTATATTTGATAAATTTTCTATTTATTTTATTTAATGATCATCACATTTCTTTCAATCCTTTAATGCATATTCCAAACATTTTAAAGATAAAACATTTTTAAAATGAGTTATAAAATTTGTGTAACTCTGAAATGATTATTTAATCAATTTCTATCAATTACTTTCATGATCTAAACCTTTAAGACATGACCTTAATTGATATTATTTCAATTAATTAATGCAAATAAGGTTTGTGTTCTTACTGAGTCATAAGACTTATTATCATGTTCAAATGAGTCCAAATTAGTAGAGCGCATTTTTCTTTCCTGGTTTTATTTTATTATTGTCCAATGATATATTGATGGCAATATAATTGTTTTCTATCGTAGGGTACGGGGTTTCACTGCCCTCCATAATGTTTACAGCTATTCGAGTTCAGTCGGTTTAGTCAAAAAGAGTGCATTACTTGGATGTGTTTCCCCTTTCATATTGGTGAAATCTACTGTTTTGGCCCTTTTGGTCGTGGGTTTAGCATTTTAGTTTGACTTGAGTGTGGATTCAACTCCTCATCTTTCCACAAAGGAAATTATGAGCTTGACATGATTACAATTGCTTTGGAAAATTTCTTTCCAAATCTGTTGGCTGCCTTCTTAGTTTATTTAGTTTCTCGCTGCGGTGATGATATGCTATTATTGCATGCAATTCTTTTTTTAATGTTGACTTGATTCCCTCCTATTAGATGAAAATTATTTGTATGCGTTTTGATAGGTTGCTGGACATTTTACATATGGAGTGATGGCTTTTTCTGCTGCGACGTTCATGTTTTGGGGGTTCTTTGGTTCTCAATTAATGCCAGCTGCTATCCAACGGAGTTCAATTTCTTTGGCGTTACAACTTTCATGTAGTGTTCTGGTATTTTTCCTGCATGCTTGCTGCTCAATCCTACTAGATCTATTATCTTATTGTCTTGAGTATTTTTTTTCTGCTGGCAAGCTTCTGTTTTCTTAGTGAATAAACTCCAAGTTATTGTATATAGTTCGAATATCTTCATTTTTATAGTACTAAAGTTGTATCTTGACATCAAAACAGTCATTATAACATTGTACGTATTGGATTCTCTCCAAATAAATCGAATACCTGATGCAGCAGAAACTAGAATGCAGCTTTGCAATATTTTCAACAAAATTACTATACATGTGGAAAAAAGGAACTTAATAGTCTTTTTTATATGGATTTGTAAAGGCCCTTTATTCTGTCCATTCACATATATGATGTCATATTTTTTATTTATGACCATTTTTTTATTATTAAATTAAGAAAATGTTAACCAATATTACTCCAACCAGGTTTATTTCAATATTACTCCAACCAGGTTTGTTTCATCATTAAGTGCAGGTAATTGCATGCCCATGCGCACTTGGACTAGCTACACCTACGGCTGTCTTGGTAGTATTCAAAGATCTTCTTTAGTCAACTGGTAATAAGTTTTTCTTTTAAATTAGGCATTCATGCGATGTTTACCTATAAATTTCATGCCAGGTTGGGACTTCACTTGGAGCAACCAGAGGTTTACTTTTACGCGGTGGAAATGTCCTAGAGAAGTTTGCAGAAGCTGACACTGTTGTATTTGACAAGACTGGGACACTGACTATCGGAAGACCAATTGTGACCAAAGTTTTAGTTTCTTATGACGGGAAGAGTACACATTCAAAGTATGTAATACTTTTATTTCTTCTTTATAGTCTATTGAACATGTAGTTGATCTGATGCGGGAGAGGTTCCGTGGTCTCCACTTAGGCGGGATCAGGATGGAATCCTGTCCTATGGAGTTCCGTAGCTCTGTAGCGGGACCTTTCCTCCTGTTGGCTGCTGCCAGGCCTTAAGGACCCCTTGTTTTTAATATTTGAAATAGAATTAGGGTTAATTTGCTAAGGTTCCATTTATACGTTGTTAATATCTATTTTTAGGATTCTTATTTTTGCTTTATGCATTTAGAGAATGTTTGTCCTAAGTACTGTATCATTTTTCTTTTGTAATTGCTGCATCTGTAACATGTTTGGGAATAGGGGGTGGATCTTTCTCGGTAGTGTGCCTAGTTGAATCTGTTATATCATTGTTTTCCTTGACAGTTTTCAGTCTGGACAGCAGCTGAGCTTCTCTAATTTCCTTCCAGACTCTTCTAAATCTATTCTTCAGATATCTTCTAAGAATTCTAGAACGGTGTCATTTGGTTTTGGAGACTTTTAAACTTGTGCATTTTTTCGAAACCCAAACCTTAACCTGCTACCTTCATCAACAATCAGTTCTGCATCCTTCACCTAACCGCAAGCTTTGAGCTAACCCTAGATCCAAAATCTTCACCTTCGTATCGAACCTAATATGAGGAGATTCTGTCATTCCTGTAAGGAGAAATATTCAAAGAGGTGTTCAAGGCTATACCATAGAAGAGAAGCAAAGTAAAATCCTCTAATTGCAATGAAGGCTCGTTGATTTTGAAAGGAGGCAATATGAGAAAATTACTCATAACAACAACGGTGATCACCCAGATAGAGAAGATGATGGAAACTAATTTTTTTTTCAAAGAAACCTTAAGCGATAAAGAGTATTGTGTTGGTTTGACATTGAGTATAAGAGGAGAGAGGTTAACCTTGTAGTGAAGTTGATTTACTGATGCTCTTCTCAACACCTGCAAAATGCTAGTTCGAGGCACTATAATCTCTTACTCCTGAGTGCGCATTATATCAGAGTCACTATCTTCTAGAACAACTACTGTTATCTCAGATGGAATTTCTATGTTGTGGCCAACTAGAATCGATGGCGTATCTCCTCGTTGGCTATGAATTGAAAATCCTCTCTGAAGTTTGCATCTTATTCAGGATCACCGTTTATCATTTCAACTGGAAGCTGGTCCTTTTGCTTTGTGTCCTCACCTTCTTCAACGTCTATTGTGTCCTTACCTAATTTTTTAAGAATGCCTTGCTTCGTGAAATAGATCACCCCCTGGTTGTGCAGTTTGATTCAAGATGCTCAAATCAGTGGCACTTGCAACACCTCATGGCTGGGATAGATTTAGGGATGCGGTTTGGTTCACCTGCTCTCCACTCTGACTTAACTTTTTCTTTGGCGGGGCAGCTTAAATATTCTACTGAGTGTAATCTGACTGTAAGACCATGAGGTTGAGCACTGTCAGTAAGGCGGGGTGGTCACTCAGTTATTTGGTCTTTCCACTTTTGAAGCTAGAGTCTGAATTTTCAGTCTGTCGTAAGCTGGTAGGAACTGACGTTTTATCTCTCCATTCATCTTCAAATTCTCCCGTTTTCCATATGTGACTTCTACTTTCGAACTTTTCTGATACTAGATTCCAAAGTGTCGTGGTCTTTCTTCTTCATCACTGAAATCCTCCCTATGGCTGGGATTCAGACCCTCCTCTCTTGCTCCCCTTTGATTCTCCAGATCTCGGTTGAGGGTAATCTCCCTCTAGGTTTTATCCTCAATATTGGCATGCCTCCGCTGAGTCGGCTAATCTCTCGCTGTATCTCCTCTCGGGTGATCTCCTAGCGACAGGCCGACCCATTGAACATTGGAACTCGTCCAACGTGGAGCTCGTTGCTATATTCTCTATTGAACACTATATAGAGTCGTGAATGCTTTGAGTCAACGAGATTATTATTGAAGCGACAACATAATCTCCTGGTTTCAACTAGCTAAAGACGCCAACACTTTGGAGGGCTTCTTTTTGTCTTCTTTCAAACAGGTTTTGTTTCAACACATAGAACAAAAAATGGAGTTACTCATACTTGTGCACAAAATGCTATGCATGTTCGCTTTTTTGTTAGGAATGTGGATAATTCACATTTCCTTTTTCCTTTCATCTCTTTTGACCGCGCCCATGTTTTAAAGGGCTAGGCTCCTTTCGTACTTTTTATAACCTTTTGATATATTAATGCAATATGCACATGTTAAGGGCAGGCTCTGGCATGTATTTCCCTGGTGACATGACTTAGGTTTAGAGCTGGAAGGTGAAAGAGGGCGTAGGAGACTTATTGAATGTGTAAGAAAATTAATTAGGGGTTGCTGAGTTTGAATAGCCAAGGGAAATTAGGGTTAGTTAAAATTTGGCTAGCGTTTGGGAATAGGAAAAAAATATTGGTGGAGGTGACATGGGTAGAGGCGGATGTTAGGAAACCCTAGGATAGGACTAGGGTTAGGCTAGCTCTTATACCAAATGATACCAGAGTTAACCTAAATCATGATAGAAATAGAAATATTATTGTTAAGTTCAAATAGGATTACAATGATGACTCTTCAAACAAGAAATAAATGAAAACAAACATAAATTGACATATGCAAACATCCATAAAGTGTATTTTAGGGCGGTGGAGGGTCGGCTAGGTGGATCAGGAAGGTTGGCGGGGGTGGCGGCAGCTAGGGGGAAGTTTAGAAATGCAAGGTCATAAAGTATGGAGACTGTCTTGGGTGATGGCAGCAAGGAGTGGGGGTGAACAGTGATGAGACTGCAGGATGAAGGTGTTCCCTCGCTATGTCTTGGGCAGCGGTAGCGCTGTGGGAAGGATGAGACAGCAGAAAGGAGATGCATTTTAGGTGGCAACAATGCTGGAAGGGAGGGGAAGGGGGCTAGTGGTCGGAGAGTTGCAGAAAACAACAAATCGGGTGTTGTTTTGCGCGACTGCAGCAAGGTACGACATTAGTGAACGGTGTGGGAGGATGCAGAAGGGCATCGGGAAAGAGATACAGCCAGAGCATCACCCAATTCCTCGAATATTGAAAGGGGAAACAAACACCGACGACTGAATGAAAGACACAATAATCTGAATCCTAAGCAAACAAACCACACATATATAGTGAGAAATAGTAGATAGAATATCTAGAGAAATACAAATAGGAATGTGATGGAAAAGGAAGGAGGTGGATAAGAAAAGTGATAGAAAAGGAACAGCTAGACAAGGAAGGAATCAAATAGGAAAGGGGGTAGAGTTGGCAACGGTGTACCGTAGTAGCTACAGTTCCGTGGCCCGGTAAGCCCCGGTAAGCTCCCGCATCATTAGGAGCATGTAATTGTAGGATTTTCCTACTGTATAGCACATGTTTTTTGGACTCTTTTTCCTTTTCCTTTTTCTTCTGCTTTGTGTTTAATTTTGGTATTAATATACATATATTATATGGAACCTGGTTAAGGGCGTTATTGTTGTAGTTTGTGTATTTTGGAGAGTTTATTCTATGATTTCTATCCTAATGACTGTTGTGGAACCTCGTCGCCTTCCGTGCGTCATTGTCTTGCCCTTTGACATGTTGTTTTTTAGTCAGCTGTTGAACGACCCCTATCATCTTCCAAAAGCCTTCATCCTTGCATATTATCATTATCTTGCTATTCCATAACCACCTCCCCGCTAGACCGATTTCCTAAACATCTTCTAGGTGCCCTAGATTGGTTTTAGTGAAGTTAGTTACTATAGAGTTAAATAAGATTGCTTTTCTATATTGAGCGAACTTGAAGTGCTTGCGTTGGCATGAAAGAAAAAGTAAGCTCGCAACGATGTTTTAATAACTGAAATTGTAATAATAATAATAATAATAATAATAATAATAATAATAATAATAAAATAAATAAATAAATAAATAAATAGACATAAAGGATGAGCAACTCTTTATTTTGACTTTAAGAGTCGTATATCCCTGTTCGAATCAATAGAATAGTGAGCGAGAGAGAGAGCAGAAGGATCGAGAATGGGAGACTGTGAGAAGAAAAGCTTTATTCAAGTCCTAGTCGATTGGTAGAGATGAAGAAAGAGGAGGAAGGGAAGAAGTCATCATTTACCTAAGCGGGAGGCTTCCACTCATGCGTAGCCGGAGGAGGAAACTCTTACTGAGAGAAGAGGAAAAACCGCGACTTCGAGGAGCCTCCCATGCGACTTCGTTGTCGTGCCGATTCATAGTCGAAGGAAGAGAAGAGGAGAGGGCACAACTTCGTGCATGAAACAGAGAGTCGGCGCCGGTGAAACCCTAGTTGAGCGGCTCTGTTGCAAAGAGGAACGAGGAAGGAAGATGCCCTCTGTGTGTTATGCTGGTTCTAGCCAAGACTGATGGAAGAGGGCGAAGAAAAGGAAGCTCACGTGTATGCGGGTTAGGGAAGCCGACCGAGCCTTAACAAATTTTAATATAAATATATATGTGAGTGTGTGTTTAGTTAATTAATGTTAATAGAAAGTTTAATTGAATCAGTACTCAGGATATATAAATTTAGCTTGAAGGGAGAAGTAGGTGAAGTGTGCTAGTTAAAGGAGGGAGATCGATCCAAGTAAACTTTGATAAGGTAAGAGTTTAGATGTTTATTTATGTAACATATATTTTGTTAAATTAAATAAATGTTATTAAGTATGATTTAATGAATTTAAACAGTGGTTAAAGAAAATTTGATTTAATGAATTAGGGCTTTAGATTGTGGTTTTGGTAAAAGAAGTAGAATAAAAAAGGACGTGATAGTAAAAGAAAGTAATCAGATGATTAAATTTGTTGAAAGGTCTTTTAAGGCAAAAAGTGAGTAATTACTTTATTATTTGTATTAAATTGATATTTTATTAAATAAAGACAAGTATTTTTCTTCAGACCCCTTGAAGGTAGAGAAACAATCGCATTAGTATCAAGTCCATATTAGGATTATAGTTATATGCATGTTGGAGGTTAAAAGAATTATTGAAATGAATGAAGTGAAATGATAAAAAAAAAATTGTTCAATGATTTTAAAAAGAAGAAATTAAATGAAATGAAATATAAAGACTCGAATCATTTAATGTTACCCACATATGGTACTAACAAGGAATGCGATGAACTTGTGCACAAAAAATAAAATGAAAATGGTAAATGTGTATATATAGATGCTAAATTTTGAGGGTATGTATGAGTATAATTTTGAGGATAATTTTATGTATGACTTTAATCCTGACAATACTTCTTAAATTAGTTAAAACGTTAATTACTTAAATTGAAACATAAATGGTTAAATTAATAATGATAGCTTACAATCTGATTTACTAAATTGCATTTTCTGGGGACATTCATGAATAGCATTTGCATATTAATTTAATGCATAAAAAGATTATAATTACTCACTAAATTGTGTAATTATTTCTTGAAAATTAATGGTTTGTTTCAAAAAAAAAAAAATAGATTGATGACTAACAAACGAGAGATGATTTACAGGTCTACTGATGATAGTATATTATGTATTATGATTATCTTTATTGTATTGCTTACTTCTAAGTAGTGATATATTGTTGTGTGATGGTTTGAGATATTTTACTTGTCGAGTATGTTGTTATTTTTGGATGATTTACATTTTCATTTAGTGTACCTTATGATTTTTAATGCCTCTTTTATTATTGTAAGTTATGATGGATTATTGAATGATTTAAAATAAAAGGTAAATACTGTTTAACCGATGTTCCTGACTTTGTTAATTCCAAGCTATCAGGTCGGGTGGTGACAGACTAGAAAGCATCACGGTGCGGGATGCGGGTTTTCTCGCGATACCGCAATTTCGCATCTTGTTGCTCTTGTGATTGTGGGAGTTCAACCATCAAAATATTATTATTTTATTTTATTTTATTTCTTTTATTTTCATCAAGTTTCTTTTGCTTTTTTTTTGGTTCTTACCTATTTTTCTAGTTTTTATTTAATTTATTTTCTATTATGGGACCTTTATATAGATTGTATTCAGGTCTTTTTACACTTTTGGCTATTGTTATTGTGTTTCGACATGGTGGCATAAGCTCTTTGGAGTGCTTTATCATTTTTTTGCAAGTGGTGTGTCTGTATCTTAGTTAGGAACAAGTGGTGGAACCTCTTAGCCACCTGTATCTTGCCGTTTCACCATATGACATGTTGTTTTTAGCCGGAATAGCCACCGACGGCGTCGAATCTGCTGTCCAATAACAAATTTAGCCTTGTAACCCCTTCTGAACACTTTAGACCACTCGTATTAGCCTTCCATGGCTATTTCATAATCTCCTTCCCGCGAAATCCCTTTTCTAAACACCTTGGAGCTATAAAATAGTATCATCTGGTAACAGAGCCCGACAAACTCTATATTTTTTAGGGATGCCTTTCTTGCTCCAAATCTAAAATTTTAAGAAAAAATCTCACCATATCCAAAATTTTCTACCACAAATCCTAAGCATAAATTCTAAATTTTCAAAATTCAATCTTACTACATTTACAAAAATTTCTTCCCGATACCTATCTTCAACTATCCCAGTTAGGAAATGATAGAGCCATAATTTTTAGTACATTGCGATTGATCACCTAGATGGCGATTTCTTTCACCAAACAGGCAGCAGTTGAAGAAATGGACAATGACATAGGGAAGAATGAAGACGTCAAAGATGCGGCATCTTTTACCCGACAAAGAAGAGATGTTAGTGATTCAAACTGAGCCCAAGAAAGAGATCACAACAAAATTAACATTGATTGTTCTAAAAGATAGTGATTCCGAGGAGTCAACACACTCAGTCGAGTATGAGTTGTGGGAGAAGCAGTTTACAGATTTAATAACTCAATATTTGGTTCATAAGAATGCCTATGTATGTGCGAAAAAATTATGGTTATTTATTTTATTATGATATACTTTAGAATAATGACGTGTTTTAGAGTTTTCTTGGATAGAAGTAACCATAAACATTATAATGGGGCTCCCCCAACCACAATAATGCATTGAGTGTTTTCATTTTGTGTACCTTATGATTTTTAATGCCTCTTTTATTATTGTAAGTTATGATTGATTATTGAATTATTTAAAAGAAAAGATAAATACCTTTTAACCGATGTTCCTGACTTGATTAATTCCAAGCTATCAGGTCGGGTGGTGACAGACTAGAAAGCGTCACGGTGCTGGACACGGGTTTTCCTGCGATACCACAATTTCACTTTTTGCTGCTCCTGTGATCGTGGGAGTTCATCCATCTAAATATTATTATTTTATTTTATTTCCTTTATTTTCATCAAGTTTCTTTTGCTTTTTTTGGTTCTTACCTATTTTTCTAGTTTTTAATTAATTTATTTTCTATTATGGAACCATTATATAGATTGTATTATGGTCTTTTTACACTTTTAGCTATTGTTATTGTGTTTCGAGATGTTGGCTTTATCATTTTTTTTGCAAGTGGTGTGTCTGTATCTTACTTAGGAACAAGTGGTGGAACCTCTTCGCCACCTGTACCTTGCCATTTCACCATATGACATGTTATTTTTAGTCGGAATGGCCACCGACGGCGTCGAATATGTTGTCAAACAACAAATTTAGCCTTGTAACCCCTTCTGAACACCTTAGACCACTCGTATTAGCCTTCCATGGCTATTTCATAATCTCTTCCCCGTGAAATCCCTTTTTTAAACACCTCAGAGCTATAATATAGCATCATCTGGTATCAGAGCTCGACAAACTCTATTTTGTTTAGGGATTTGTCTTTCTTGCTCCAAATCTAAAATTTTAAGAAAAAGTCTCACCATATCCAAATTTTTCTACCACAAATCCTAGCCTAAATTTTAAATTTTGAAAATTCAATCTTACTACTTTTACAAAAATTTCATCCCGATACCTACCACCAACTATCCCAGTTAGGAAATGATAGAGCCATAATTTTTAGTACATTGTGTTTGATCACCTAGATGGCAATTTCTTTTACCAAGCAGGGAGCAGTTGAAGAAATGGACAATGACATAGGAGAGCATGAAGACGTCAAAGATGAGTCAACTTTTAGCCAACAAAGAAGAGATGTTAGTGATTCAAACCGAGCCCAAGAAAGAGATCACAACAAAATTAACATTGATTGTTCTAAAAGATAGTGATTCCAAGGAGTCAATACAGTCAGTCGATTATGAGATGTGGGAGAAGCAGTTTACATATTTAATAATTCGATATTTGATTCGTGAGAATGCCTATCTATGTGCGTGATATTTATTTTATTATGATAAACTTTAGAATGATGACGTGTTTTAGAGTTTTCTTGGATAGACATTACCATAAACATTATAGTGGGGCTCCCCAGCCACAATAATGCATTGAGTGTTTTTTTTTTATTGAGCTGGGTATAGTGAAAGAAGTAGACAATGAAACTTTGGAAATGAGGAGATTTGGGATGAGTATTAGCTACCTATAGATGATGGTGAAGTTCTCCAAACCGAGCCCAATAGGAATTTGCAGTGATTTAGACATAATAACTTCCATATATGGAATTTGCGTAGTCTCATCATAAGATGAATGTACCGAGAATATGGTATCCGGACAAATGGTGGACAAATTGAATCTCACTACTCGTAAGCATTCCTAGACATATTTTTGGACTTGGTTGAAGTGAATGAGATTAGTGTTGATAACAAATGTTTAGTAGAGTTTTATTGGAGACAAGCTATAGGATCAGGTGTGGTGTGATGACATGCCCATGGATGCATGTTATATTCTTTATAGCTGATTATGAAAGTATGAAAGAATAAACTCCAAGTTTCCGCATAGTTGTTTTTGTTTCCTTGTTTTCCACCAAATCTTTGAACTTAAAGAGAAAACCATGCGTTGGATTATTTACAGTATCTCATCTTTCTCTTTATTTTGAAACAATAAACAAAGCTGAACCCCCTAAGGAAATTTGTACTCTCCTACTTTCTTAGGAAAGATATGATGCAACATTTAAACATTATAATAATATGGATGAATAGGCAGGACTAGAGATTTTTTTTTTTCTTTCAGTTTTCGACATTGTTGTGCAAATCATAAACTAATTCTCTAAAATTTTAGTTGGTGGTTCCCTGGTCCATTGGGTAGTTTATAGGCTGCATAAGCACTAGCTTTCAGTAAAAAACATTTATGTTGTAAAACTTTCTTGGTAGTGCCAATTTTGATGTTTGCTTCCAGTTTTTGTAATTTTAGCGGTTCAAGAAGGCTGAATACATGGTTGCTTCAGTCTTATTGCCTTTGTTTCCCAAGCTTTCATTTTGGAGGAAATGACATGCCCGATTATATCAGTTTGCCACATATAGTCAATTCATAAATTATGTAAAGCTAATCTTCCTTCATCTTGGAGAAGAAGCAAGAATCATCCTTATATTGTTCCTAAATGTTTTATGTTAAATCATTAGCATGGTTGTCACCTATCATAGTGGTACTCTTGTATAGTCTTATCACGAAACTGACATTTTCATTGTGCTAATTTCCACGTGACATAACAAAGTTTTAACTTTATCAATATGTTTACTGCAGACCAAGTCGAGCAACATACAGTAGACATCACAAGCCTTCGTTTTTATGTATACTCTTAGCCTATGGAGACTCTCTTTATGCATATGACACCATATTGAGGCTCTTTATATCTATTTATTTAATCCAACTTTAGGGGAAGACTTGTCTTGGCTTTAATTTCGGAAGCATGGTTTGCTATGAATTCTGATGTAGTAAGTTAGATGTAGAATGAAATTTATTTATTTTCTGTGTTATCTATATTAAGACTTACATATTTATCGTCTTTCAGCTAATTTCAACACTTTATCTTTATATATGTAATAATTAACTATATGTAGAAAAAATCGCCTATAAAATGTTTCTTCATATTTGGTTTAACTAGACCTGAACTGATAAAACAGCGGTGATATACAAAACACTCCACACCATGCTTGGTCCGAAATTGAAGTTTTGAGATTAGCTTCTGGAGTCGAATCAAATACCAACCATCCACTTGGAAAAGCAATTATAGATGCTGCACGTGTTGCTAACTGTAATAATGTGAAGGTAATCTGAGATGACTTTAAATGCAACAATTTCTGCTTATTTTATACGGGGATATTCCCTTACTGTGAATCTGTCACGTTTTGTTTGGTAATATATTTTACAAGCCCACTGGCATACTTTATGCTCCTCCTCTTGAAACATTAAATCCACGGATGAAAAAAAGATGACTGATCATACATATGGGATTCCTTTTTGATTTCAGTTGCTGCTAATATTTGAAAATTTTCTCTAGAGGTAGAGGAGGAGAGACGATTCTTTGAATTTTTGTTGAAAAACATCAGAAGACATTTCAAAGTTTAAAATTTTATTGGAGGTTCTACTTATGAGAAATGTAGTAGTGAGAATGATTGGACCCAAAAATATTTAGACACCTAACTGATAAATAGCAATGCCCGAGCTACCTCTAATTAGTGTTTGTTTTCTTCTTTCAGCCACGTCATTTTGTTGTGAAATGTCGACACAAAAGTTTTGATGAATTATTCATTTTTCGAAAAAGAATTGTCCCAAAGTATTTTTAAAATGTTGTCGGTCATTATCACTTCGTAATATTTAAATAATTTTTTTAAAATTGTGTACCTTTCCATAAAAATTTTTAAAAATTATTTACACTTCAAAATTTTCTTTTATTAACCTAGTGTGATCATTAGTGAAAGCCTCAAATCATTTTTTCTCAGAATGCGGGGTTTTTACAATGACCTTTAATATCGTTATGAATCATAATAAATAGTGTAGTTGGTTTTTATAATTATGAAAAAAAATGATGTACGACGATGTTGAGCAAACCGACAAACCTTACATTGAAATAAAGACAAATTTTTATTCTAAAATAATTTGAGAAATCAATATTTTTTTATTGAAAACTAAGATGACCGAACTTATAATGCTATAACGCAGTTTCACTATTTTTGAAAATAGAAAATAAAATTTAAACCTGTATTTTGACATTATTTATTCGAGTTAAGTCCATTGTCAAAATAATAGTCCATCTTTTTTCTTAGCATCGTCTATCATTCTCTCAATCGTCAATTCTTGATAATCACAACAAGTAGAATAGAAGTTAGCTTGACATTGATGATTAACGATAATTTTACTAATGAACAACAAGCTACACATTAGATTAGGAACATGGAGAACATCATGAATGGTTAATAACGAGGAGAGTTTGACAATTCCTATCCTGACAATCACCGAGAGATAACCATCACCAATTTTGAAATTTTTTTTATTTCCTGCACAAGGTCTGTAAGAAGAAAATAATTTAGAGCAACCAATTATGTGATCGGTTGCACCAGAATTAATTATCCAAGAATTAGAAAAATTAAGACTAACATCTAACAGAATAGTGGCTAAAGCGTTACCCTTCTGTACTAAGGAGCGGGATGTACGCAAGGATAATTTTGGAGGTTGAAATAATTTGTGCAATTGCTCTAATTGCTTCTTGGTGAAAAGGACTACGTTCAAGTTAGCAGGCACCTCTTGAGTTTCTTCAGCATAGGTTTGACCTTCACACTTATATTGTGATTTTCAATTTGCAGGTTTACAATGAAGTTTTCATTATTTCTTATTCACGTGCCATGATTTTTTGCAAAGCTCGAACCATTGCTTTTTGCACCCTTCTTTGTCAATATTAACGGTTTTTAACAAATAAGTTGAGTTCTCCTGTTCAATATTACCAGACGATTTGGTGTTGTACAATGTATTTTTTCTTTATAATTCTTCACATCTAATTTCAGAAAAGACATCTCGAATTAAGGGTAGAGGTTTCCTACTAAGGATTTGACCTCGGACTTTGTATAAACTTTAATTAATGCCAGCTAAGCACATTTAGGCCTAGTCATTTTCCTCTCATTTCTTGTGGTGAGCATAATCATTTAAATTTTCCAAAATGTCATCATAATATTGATCAAGCTCCTGGCATAATATTATAAACTCATTGCAATATGTACTAAAATCACATTCATTTTTTTCTTGGATTTCCAAAATCGAATTTTCAACTCCAAAAAATTATGAAGAATTCTTTCAGTCTGAATAGAGATCTCAAACAACCTCCCAGATATCTCGAGCAGTGGGAAGGAATAGATGAGACTTTCTTATCGTAGATTTCATGGTGTTAATAATTCATGCCATCACCAGAGAATTAGTGTGTCAAAAAAGCTTGTTGTCGCGAAGAGCTCGTGTTCGACTCGTTTTAGCTCGAAATGAAGAAGTTATTTATATAATAATATATTACATATATTATTTATATAATAATATATTATATATATTTATATCTAAGTTTAAATCATAATAGCTCGTGTGACATGTGGTTTTGCACCTTCTATTGCACAGAGTTGGTGCGGGTTTGAATCTAACACTCTACATCTATTTTTTTCAATTAATTTTAAAGAGTTAATTTCGAGTCGAACACGAACAAGAATATATACCTCCAGCGGTACACGAACACACTGTTTACAAGACAATTTCGAACACGAGCTGATTTTGAATACGAGCAATTTCGAACGAACACAAGCCAAGCTCAAGCTCGCTCAGGCTTGACTTTTTTACAGCCCTACAGAGAATATTTCATACTTATTTTTTAGATTTAGATCACTAGCAATAGGTTTTGAAAATTCACATGTTAAATAACTAATTTTGACTCTCCCTTTGAACGCCAATTTTATGGATTAAACCCACTTGAGGTAGTTATGTCCATTAAGTTTGTGAGGTGAGTTGATAAATTTTCGAGGAAAATATTCAGCTGATACACCCATGAGAGGAGTTGTAGGATGAGGTGAGATGGTTTCAGATTATTAGAACCAGTCGATGTGGTTGTATTTCTTTGAATTCTAGTCTTCATCGCTAATTTGTACGACATCCTTAGAATCTGTGAAAAGCAACACGTGTTGTGGCTACCTCGAGCGAAAAGAGAAACACGCTCTAGTTCAGATGTGGGCTCGGCCTAACCCGTTTCAACGCCACAGGAAGATAAGGAACTCCACGTGAAGTTTGGTCTCTAAACACAGCGGTTCAATCATAGCTTTCCCAACTGGACCTTATCTTGACTTTATCACGTTGGGCTTTGAACTTCGCAATCCAGTCGTTGCCTTCGCATTAAGCTCTGATTGCGACTTTTTTGTGAGGGTTTTATGAACGTCACGATCCAGGCGTTGCCTTCCAAGTGGGCTCTAATAACGACTATAAGGCTAGTTGTTAGTCGTGAAGATGATGCTAGTTAGTCATGAAGATGAAGGTATTGGGCGAACCCAGGAGGGGCTGGAGCTACGCAACAACAGTGGACGATCTCAACGGATTAGGTCGTCATTTCGAAGGTGAAGACGGGCTGCGATACCTTGTATTTTTTTGGAGGGAAAAAATAATTATTCCTCTTCAATTTCTTAGAGAAAGATTACGAAATAAATAGAGGGGGATGACTCCCACGTTAGAAAAGTAATAAGATTAGCCAAACTCTCCATTATGAAAGAAGAAGGAAATAAGAATTATGACATACTAATAATTCTAACTACTAAAAATAGAAAATATTGATAATAGAATATATTAAAAATAAAGCATACTAAAACTCCTACAATATTTTAAATGAAATCCCTTTGAGCAATTTTCCTTATCAAAATTTTCAGGATTCTTGCAAAAGTGCGTTGCTTTACTATAATAAAAGATTACAAGAGGTGTACAATGCAATGCACTTAATCTCGTAGTCATCCCCAAGTAACCTCAAAAAAGAAGTTTCACAGTTTGTAGTTTTCGAAATAAATAAGCTATGCAAAGCAAGCTGGCCACAAAAGATGGGCTGCTTTGTTGAGATCTCTAGAAAAAAACAAAAAATCCCCGTCTAAATGAAGATGAGATGACTAATTCAGCTCCAATGTCGGGTTGATTCCTTATTAAAATTTTCAGGATTCTTGAAATACTATTTTGCATTGTTGCCAAAATAACCTGTCTTGAAATCATGGGCAGAAAACATGTGTTTTTCAACAGTTAACATTGATAGGCACAGAACCAGAGCAGCAGCAGCAACTATAGCGTCAATGAAAACAAGAACACCACTATGATCACAACTACCATCAATAACAAATTATTTTGTTTCTCTGAAAGTAATATTGTCAGATAACAACACAGCGCTTCATTAATACATCTTTCATGTAAAATTGTACAAGTTAAAATATATTCATTTTATATAAATGTTCTGGGACGCATTGAATTTGTTGTATTCCATTTGTGGCCATTTCTGTGAAGCTTTAGTTTTGCAGGCTGCAGATGGAACATTTAAAGAGGAACCTGGATCTGGTGCAATAGCCACAGTTGAGCAGAGAACAGTGACTGTAGGAACACTTAATTGGCTTAGAAGGTTCAAGATTAGACATTTTTCCATGATAAGACATTTTTAGGATTTAGTTGTTATTTATCTTATACAGGCTCTGCTTAATAGGATTCAATGCTATTGTACGTTTTCACATTTTCTTTAAACTATGCCGATGGCAGGAAGCTTATTGTCATCTTTTATACACCTTTATTTTGTGTGCAGGCATGGAGTTGACTCAGATTCGTTTCCAGATGTTGAACACAATACTCATTCAGTTGTATATGTAGGAGTAGATAATACTTTAGCTGGCCTGATTTACTTCGAGGATAAAATTAGGGAAGATGCTTGTGAAGTTGTTGAAAGGTTGTCGAAGGAAGGACTTGATGTATATATGTTATCTGGAGATAAAAAGAAGGCTGCTGAACATGTAGCTTCTATCGTTGGTATTGACAAAGACAAGGTGCGGACCATCTAACTTTAATTATTCGGACAAATGAAGTCCTATGGCATCACATAATGTCTGTTTCCCTCCTAGCATTAGTAATTTATTTTCAAGAGTGAAGTACCAAAAGATTGCTCTAATTATTTATATGGGGTCGTTTTAAAAGTGCTAAATTAGTTCTCAGACTCTTTTAATGGGGGTTAAAATAGTCCTATTAAGGATTATTTCAACCCATATTAGAAGAATCTGGGGACTAAATTGATATTTATATACACTCTGGGAGACCATTTTGACTCTTATCTCTTATTTTTAAGCAACTGTTCATGCAGTACCTCTAAACTATAATCATCCGCATTTATCTTCTATTATTTTTCATAATTAGTAATTTGGGATGATCTTGAATTCAAAAGATTCAGTGCTTCATAGTATTGAAATAGTCAGTATTACTAGTTGATTATCTTTGTAATCTTTAATTATACTTCTATAAGGTTCTGTGATCGTGGTTCTATATATTCTTTTATACACCACAGGTATTTTCTGAAGTAAAGCCTCATCAGAAAAGCAATTTCATTGGGGAGCTTCAACAAAGCGGAAAAGTGGTTGCCATGGTTGGAGATGGCATCAATGATGCTGCTGCGTTGGCTTTATCTGACGTCGGGATTGCCATGGGTGAGGGAGTTGGTGCTGCTAGTGATGTTTCTTCCATTGTGCTTATGGGTAATAGATTATCACAGGTATGTGGAGGTGCCTTCTCATTTGGAGCAGCAATTCTTTTTAGTTAGAGAGTTGTGACTCAAAATGTTTTCAGCCTCCGTTGGAATATTATGAATCGTGTTGAATAGACTATACTTGGTTTATGTTGTACTCAAACTACATCGTCAGAGTTGGCATTCATGTTTTGTTTTGAAATTCAAATACTTATAGAAGTGAAATAACTTTATCTGGTCTTGGTCAAAATTAAATAGACCCTTGCAATTGCACATCTTGTTAGTCATACTGTTTATTTAATTCATAGATAACATTAAAAGGACTTAACTATTGGCAGCCAATTATTCGGGGATGTTTTCTAGATTTATTTTTATTTCCTAACAATTTTACTTATGACTGCATGATTGTAATATTGGTTTTTGTTGAATATGCGGCCACAGGCCTGTGGAATTCCCTCATACTGAATTAATTCCCTTCCAATCTTTTGCTTCTATTGGCATTGTTGTCTGTAGAATTGCAAAAAGTTTGAGGAACATTGCAGTTTTGGTTCCAATTCGTCACGACTCAGTCTAATAGTTTTTCAGGAACAACGGTTGGAGTATTGACCTTTCTTTTAAATTATTCAATAATTCATCATAATTTCTAATAATAAAAACAACCACTAAAAACCATAATATACACTAAATGAAAATTTAAATCATTCAGAAATAACATGATCTACAAGTAAAATATCTTAAGCCAACACAACAATATATCACTACACAAAAGTACGGTACAATAATTACAACACGAATATAATACTTATCAGTAGCCTTCTTCTGTAAATTATATTCCTTTTGTCAGACATATCAATACAATATTTCCTGAAAAAAACAATTAAATTTAATAGTAAATTTTTTACCACTTAATGAACAATTACAATCCTATTATGCATTAAATTAATGTGTAAATGTTATGCTTAAATGTTGTAAGGGTATGCAATTTATTGATAAATTAAAACCATAAGCCTTCATTTCTAGTTTAACTTTTTTTCGTTTCATTTTGAGTATTTATTATTTTTAAACTCTTATAAGAAGTCATATTAGGATTATCTTCATTCCTGAATGTATCTTTTTACTAGTAGGTACTCTCAATATTTTTTCACACGAAAGTATATCTTTACTTTTTTTCATTTTTTTTGAGCAAGGGTACATCGCATCCTCTACCAATACTATCTGAGGATAATATTAAATATCTTATCTCTTTAAATTTTATTTTCTTTAACTTGCCTTCTTTAAAGATGTTAAACAATCATTTTCCCTTATCATTTGATTTCATTCATTTCAATGATTCTTTTAACTTATAAGATACATATAATTATAAAAAAAAAAGTATCTAAAGCAATAATAAAAGTTTTTATTAAATAAAACATCAATTTAATACTTCTAAGAAAATAATTACTCACCTTTGCCTTAAAAGGCCTTGGTAAAAGCTTATTCTCTCATTTCACTTCCTTTGACTATTATGTATATCGATTAAAGGTGCATATATAACAATGTCATCCTAAAACGAATGACTTAATTATAGTTAATTTATGTAAATATTTTTTTCCAAATTCCTTTTGAATAAAAAATTATTCTACTTCTTATCACTAATTCTACTCAGAAAAACTTAATATCTAGTGATATATAATTAAAAATGACACAAATAAATATATAAATCATTACCTTAAAAGGTGGCACTGGCCAAGATTCAATAGTTTTTTCTGATGAAGAAGTTATTCAACATGCTTCTCAATAGCTTAAATTTTGTGACTGATCAGTTGTGTTTTGTAGGGATTAAGTTTGATGATGAGGTCAAAGCATTAATGATACGATCTTTATTGCTGAAAAACTGAGATGGCTTGGTAACGATGGTGAATAATTCTTCAGGGACTTTAAACTTAAACTTCAATGATATCATGGGTTTGATGCTGAATGAAGAAATTCGTAGAAAAACAACAAATGGTGAATCTTCAAGTTCTGCGTTGAATGCTGAAACAGAGGAATGAATCTGGGCAGGAATTTCGACAGAGGCAAATCCAAGTCCAAGAAAGGAAAGCTCAAGTCAAGCAGAGGAAAATTTTGGAACTGCGGGAAGCACTGTCCAGGATGTACAAAAAATCGTCTACTTCCAATAAGATTTGTCTGATGAAGAAGTTATTCAACATGAAGATGGAGGAAGACAGTTTAATGGCAGAACATCTCAATAACTTCAACATTGCGACGAACCAGTTGTGTTCTGTAGGGATCAAGTTGATGATGAGGTCAGAGCGCTTATGATACTTTTCTTCTTTGTCAGAAAGCTGGGATGACTTGGTAACAACGATGAGTAATTCTTCAGGGACTTTGAAGATTAACTTCGATGATATCATGGGTCTGATGTTGAATTAATATGTTCGCAGAAAAACTACGAATGGTGAATCTTCAGGTTCTACGTTGAATGTTGAAACAGAGGAAGAAATCTGGGCAGAAATATAGACAGAGACAGATCCAAGTCTAAGAAAGGAAAGCTCAAGTCAAGTAGAGGAGAATGTTGGAACTGCGGTAAGAAAGAGCATTACAAGAAGGACCGCAAAGCTCCAAGGAAAGCTGGTGGGGGAGTATAGGAAAGTAGTCTTTCTACTAATGCCTCCACAAGTGAAATTCAAAATGACTCCATGGTGTTATCCTTAGTCAGCACTGAATTCTAGATGGTGGATTCAGGTGCTTCTTTCCATGCTTGCCCTAATGAATAGTTATTTAAAACTGCACTCAGAGTGATCTAGGAAAAGTTTATTTGGGAGATAACAATGCCTGCAGTATAGTAGGAAAGGGTGATGTTGATAATAAGTTGCTTAATGAAACAATCTGGAAGCTTATTGAAGACATGTTCCAAGTTTGAAGAGAAATCTGATCTTTGTGAGCCAGTTGACAAAGTCAAGACTTGTGACTAATTTTACAGGTGATTCTTGGAAGGTGAATAGGGGCATTGATGATGGCTCGGGGTAACATTGAAGACACCCTTTATCTGATTAATGGAATGGATGATTTTAGTGATGTGGTTGGAACTAAGTGGATGCAGGTTTGTGGCAACGTAGGGTTGGCCATATGAGCGAGAAATGTATGAAGTCTCTACTTTCAAAGAATAAGCTTCAGAGTTTGAAATCAATTGATCTGAATTTCTGTGAAGATTGTATATATGGCAAGCAGAAGAAAGTTCCTTTCTCTAAGTGTGGGTCAGTGGTGCAATCAAAGAAACTGGAGTTAATGCATACTGACGTATGGGGTCTGACTCCAGTTGTCCATTAGAGTTTCTTGTTATTTTGTCACATCTATTGATGATAACATGATAAATGTATGAGTTTATTCTTTAAAGCACAAATCTAATATATTTGAAGTAATTAAGAAATGGAAGGCTATGGTAGAAAATGAGATAGGCTTGAAGCTAAAGTGTCTTAGATCAGATAATGGAGGTGAGTACCTTGATCAGAAGTTCAGAAATTTCTCTGCTACAGAGGGGGTCAGACATTAGTTCATTGTCTCAAGGATGCCACAACAGAATGGCGTGGCTGAGCTCTTAAACAAAAAAATCACCGAGCGTGCTAGGAGCTTGAGACTGCATGCAGGCTTGCCAAAATAGTTTTAGGCTGAATTAGTTAACACTGCAGTTTATCTGATAAACCGTAATTCATCAGTACTTTTGGAGGAAGACTTACCTGAAGAAGCCTAGATTGATAAAGGTATGTCTATTTCATTTAAATGTATTTAGGTTTCGTGCATATGTTCATATAGATGCAGGGCCCAGGATCAAACTTGACTCAAATTCTGTCAAGTGCACCTACATTGGATATGACTCAGATGAGTTTGGGTACAAATTATGGGATTATTAGAATAAAAAACTCATCAGAAGCAGAGATATCATTTTCAACGAAATGGAGATGTATAAGGACAGAGTTAGAACTCGGGACATTTCGTCAGGTACTTCTGAAGAATTTAGATATGTCGAGATAGATGATACTGGTGATCAGGAAGATGGAGAAAGAACAAGTGCTCAATCAGAAGGAGCACTGGAAGTTCCTCAGTCGTCTGCTACAGAAGTCTGGAGATCCAGCAGAGTGAAACAACCCATAGAAGGGTATTCAACTTTTTTACACTTTTGTTTGTTAATTGATAGTGGTGAACCAGAGTGTTTTGAGAAAAGACCACTCATGTTGAAGATTCAAGAGAGTGAGAGCTCGCCATGGATGATGAAATGCAACGGTACTACCAAATGACAAAAGTGCACCGTACAACAAGTGGGTCTATATGCTGAAAGAAGAGTCTGATGGTAGCAAACGCTACAAGCCGAGGCTTGTTATGAAGGGTTTCCAGCAAAAGGAATGAGTGCATTACACTGAGATCTCCCTAGTGGTGAAGATGACAACTTTCAGGGTTGTGTTGAGTCTGGTAGCAGAGGAAGATCTACATATGAATAAAAGGATGTAAAAACAATTTTTTTACATGGAGATCTGTAGTATGAATTATACATGATGCAACCACAATGTTACAAGATTCCCAACAAAGAAGCTTTAGTCTGTAGATTGAAGAAGAGTCTCTATGGCTTGAAGCAGGCCCCGAGACTGTGGTACAAGAGGTTTGATAGTTCATGTTAGACAATGGGTACATGAAGTGTCTGGCATACTATTGTTGATTCATCAAACACTTCAGTAACTATTATATTTTGCTTCTTTTGTATGTGGATGTCATGTTGATTGTAGGGACAAATATGAAGAATATATGGGACTTGAAGAATCAGTTATCAAGTGAGTTCGAGATGAAGGATTTAAGTCCAATCAGGAAGATCATCGGGATGAGAATCACTAGGGTCCACAGTGCAGGAACACTGAAGTTGTCTCAGGCGGAGTATGTCGAGATGATCCTACATAGATTGAATATGAGTGTGACAAAACTAGTTTTGCACTCCCTTAGTTAGTCACTTCAAACTATGTAAGGAGCTATCGCCAAACTTTGAAGTGGAGCAAGCACAGATGAAGAGAACTTCGTATGCTTCAATATTTGAAAGTTTGATGTATGCGATGATTTGTACTAGGATAGATATTGCATATGCAATAGGAGTAGTCGACAAATACATCGGCAATCCAGACAAACATCATTGAAAGGCAGTACAGTGGATTCTTAGATGTCTAAGAGGAACCATCAATTGAACACTTTGCTATGGAAGTGTGGGGATCAGCCTACAGGGATTTGTAGATTCAGATTTGGCAAGAGATGTGGATAGTAGGAGAAGTACAACAGGTTTAATCTTCACATTGGGGAATGCAACAGTGAGTTGAGTTTCCAAGTTGCAGAAGATAATTGCATTTTCAACTACGGAGGCCGAATATATTACTATCACTAAGACTATCAAGGAAATGATTTCACTATAGAATTTCATGGTAGATTTAGGCAAGGAGCAGGAGTTTGGAAAGCTCTACAGTGACGGTATGATTGCGATTCATTTTGCTAAGAATGCAGCTTTTCATGTCAGGACTAAACACATCTAGCTGAGGTATTATTTCATTTGATCTCTTCTAGAAGATGGGCAATTATTTCTGAAAAAGATACAAGCTGAAAAACTTGTGGATATGTTGACAAAGGTTGTGACTGTTGAGAAATTGAAGTTATACTTTGTTTCAGTTGGGTTTCATGAAGGTTGAGACTGAGGGTGAGCCACACCACAGTACGTGACCACGGTGTGTGTCTAGGCGATTCAGATGGAGGTACAGGTACAAAGGACTGGTGCTCGGTGCTTTGTCTCCAAGTGGGAGATTGTTACGTTGTGTGTGAAGCCAAAGCATTCCAAGCAGTTTTAAAGCCTAGGCACCTGCCATGGGCGCTCAAGCGCCCCATAAGAGCCGACTTTGGGCGCATATGCATCCGCTATAGAGCAGGAGCTCTTTTTTCCTAGAAACTAGCGCACAGGCGCAGGTCTATTGACGCCTAGGCGCCCATTGCTAGGCGCCGATACAATGGGTTTTTAAGTAAATTTTGAGCATGTTTCTTTAGGCTTGTTGTTTCATTCTTCTAAATTCTTCGACGAGCATCCTGTGAATGTGAGGAGTGTCGAAAAGGTGAATTTTGGCGATTCAACGTTCTTTTTGCGTCAAATTGGAGGGAAGATTGTTGGTGCAAGTCCTATAAGTTTCTTCATGTGAGTGTGGAGAAGAAACTTGTGTAAGTCATTTGTAAAACTTTTTGAATTACATAGTGAAATTTGTGATTGTGTGACTCCGTGGTTACTTCTTGTCTTCGAGTTTTCCACGTAAAATTAGTGTGCTTTTCCGGTTGCTTTGATTGTATTTTCTTAAATTTTTGTTCTAGTATTCTTGAATCTTGTAATCCTATTCCACAGTGAAATTAGAAGACGACTCTTTCGGAGTAGTTTCCTTAACACCTCCTTTGGCTACATAAGCGTCGAAGCCTTCCATGCACGCAAGCAGTGACTTATTTGCTTCTCTATCTTCTTCTTTCTTCTTCCTTCTTCCTTCTTCCTTCTTCCTTCTTCCTTCTTCCTTCTTCTGTCTCTTGATCTCTCTGTTGTCTCCATCGCTTTCCAGGTTTTATTGGTTCGAAAAGGGTATACAACTATTCATGACTGAAAAAATGCGCTTTTATTGGTATCCATTCATTTAATAATATTATTATTATTAAAAATTCAGTTATTAGACAATTCATCATGCAATAGTTTGCAAATCTTTTTCAAGGTAGCAAAATAGTGCAATCTTCCGATGGAGAAGCTTGTAATGAACTAGACAAATAATTATATGAGAGAAATAAAAGAATTAGGAAGAGAATTAAAATTATGTGGTTTAGCTTAGATCTAAACTACATCCAAAGAACCATGCAAGGTTAATCTCATTAATGAGATTACAAAGTTTGTCAGTTTCATATCTCCTCGAGCTTTCAAGCCATATATACAAGCTACACCATCGTTCTTCTTCAAATAAAACTAGGATACAAGCATTCCTTTAGAAAACTCACAAAAGCCTTCTTTCTTTTTTTCTTAAATCTCTAAAACCATGAGGTCTATATGCCAAAGCCCGAGAAGAATCTAGATGGAAGCTAGAAGGTGGAGGTTCCTAAAAAGATAAAAAAACTCCCGCTTTTAAGCAAGTAAACCTTCTTTTTCTCTTTTTATTTTTATTTTTATTTCTCCTTTTAGTACAACACTAAATCTCCATTTAGCACATTGTAAGTACCCTTAAATGAAAGCCGTAACCTGACCACTAGATTGTATCCCATCTAGTGGCTCAAAACCTACTGCTCTTGGTAAATCTGTCTTTTTCTGAATTCTGTTAGGGGGCTTGAAACAAAAGATGAGATTTGGCTTCACCCACACCATATTTAACACAGCATACTAACGCCAAAAATTTTCAAGATGTCATATCATTTGACAAATCTGTCTGTCTGCTGTGACAATAAAACCTTCCATTATAAGGGTCCATCTTATTTAACTATAGTCTCCATATTAACAAAAAAATTAATAATTTTTTAGAAAGTGACGCAGCGAGTGCATGTTCTTTTTTTAGGTTATAAACTGATGTTAGCTAAGCAAAATACTTTTATGAGAAAACCTTCTGCATCTATATCCAGATATTACGTAATTTACCCAGAGGTGTCTAAATTTTTTTCATTAACTCTTTTACCTTTGCGTCTATGCTTTTCTTTTTCTTTATTTATGGCACCTTCGCATTGTCTGAAATTGTTTTGCAGTTGACTGAAGCACTGGAATTGAGCAAACAGACTATGAAGACAGTGAGACAAAACCTGTGGTGGGCATTTGCTTATAACATTGTAAGCTTGTCAAATCTTGCGCTTTCTGCTTAATTTTAAATGACCTAATTTATAAGAAAATCAGTTCACGATGAAGTATTCAAACTTCTGTAAGGACAAAATTGATGTATTATCAGTTAAAACACATTAAAGACGGTTTAACAGAGAATCTTCAAACAAGTTGGAAACTTGCTTCATTATTCATTATGCTTGTTCTTTGGTATCTATACAGCAGCATAACATATATTTTTACAGGTTGGAATACCTGTTGCAGCGGGCGCACTCCTACCAATAACAGGGACCATGTTGACCCCATCTATTGCTGGAGCCCTAATGGGTCTGAGCTCTTTAGGAGTGATGTCAAATTCATTGCTTTTGAGACTCAGGTTTGCTATGAGTCATAAGAACAGTAGTGTGCACAAGCATAATAAAGGCCATGAATCTGCATCAGATGTTTTTGTAGATATGAATGAGGCTCCTGAGAAGCCACACACACCGAAATGGGGAAGCAGTTCTCTCTAGTAGGAGAATCATGAAAGTATAATACATTCAAGCTCTGCATTGTTGCAGCCATTTACATACATGCCACCTAATTTATTTGTATTTACATATCTAATACTTAAATTTTATCTTTTATTTTTACATCTTTTATATAACAGCAAAAGCTATTGTCATTTTAACTATTAAAAGTGAAATGTACCTTTTAGGGAAAAATTAGAGCTTGTGTTGGATATGTAAATACATTGAAATTGAGAGGTGTGTATGTCAATCTTAAAATAATTGTGTTCACGTACCTAAGCACAATGGGGAGGCCAAACCGTGAAGGTCCAATGTAGTATTATATAGATTAATATATTAATGAAAATATATTAGAATTTAGACTAGCATTTAAATCACAAGCCAAAAGAATAATAAGATTTATATACACACCGATCAATTCTCATGTATTTACATATCTTACACTAAAGATATCTATGTCACTGTATCTATCATTGAGAATGTGTATTTATTTGTTAGAAGTTTAAATTGTAACTTTTTTTATATTGTATAGAATTGTATCAAATATAAAAGTTGAAGTTTTAGATATGTTACATGGAACATGGTTAGATTTCAACTTGAGATCTGGCTAATCTGATTTAGCTTAATTCCTATTTTTATCACTCATAGCACGTACAGAATGGAAACAAGCAGAAGGATTATAACAGGAAAAAGTAATTGCTATAGAATATCTTATCAAATCTTTTTTTAAGAATGAATTAAAAGCCATTATATTGATCATTTATGTAGCACTCATTTAAAAGCATATTCAAGAACTGTTGAGATGTAATAATAACTCATTTTACATGTCTGATACTTAAAACTTCAAAGTTTACATGTCACCTTATATATTCATGAAAAAGGTGTATTTCAATTTTTTAACGTAAAAATAATAATATTTTTTTATGTGATATGAAAGATTTAAGTGATATAAATATAAAATATAAGGCTAGATGTTTGATACTTAAAATACATTAGAATTGGATGGTATGTATGTAAATGCTCCAACTACAATAACAAATCCCTATTCATAATCTCTCCCAACTTACAAATCAAGCAACATCATCCATACAAGACATGATCAGAAAATTAGCCATATATAAAGGACACCAAACCAGAAAATAAATAGCGTATCTGCACCATCATCATCATTACATCAAATAATTAACCCTAAACACAAATCCAAAACATCCATCAACTTAAACCAAGATGTTGAACACCCACCCATACCCATCACCATTCCTTGGACTTGAGATCAGTCACCAAAGCCAAACACATCTAATAAGATTAGAGAGCCAAACTGTGGCTTGCAATTAGACGTCAAACCAACGCAATGCTGCTCTCACCACCAGGAGGTTTACGGATACCACCAAAATACTCACGAGAGGCTGCCTTCCCATCAGCAAATATATCGCTGCCGCTCATCTCCTTAAGTTTTGCAGAGCTCAAAGGCTTCTCAGCTGACTCCGAAGCAGCTTCGCACTTGAAGATGTCATTGCCAGTTAGGTCCTGGAACTTCTGGTTGCTGATTTTCTTAGATGTCTTCAGCACAGGTTGCTCGCTGGACATTATGTTGCTTTGGCCACCAGCAGGCTGAAGCTCATTATTGAATAAAATTAGCAAAAGATAGCACAAACAACATGGAGAAGGATGAAATCAACATGATGTATGCGTCTGCTAATTTGAATCTATAACAAGCTTATCTATTAGCTTAGGTTATGAGAAATTTATAAATAAAGATGGGAGATTTGTAATCCAAGGGAAACCATCATCTTGTATTACATTTAAAGAAAGAAGTCATTGCTTAATTAGTAAAACTTGTGATGCACGAAGGTTCAATTTTTATTTACGTAAAATCATAGTACACGTAAAATCATAACATACATTATTCAAGTCATGGGAAACCTCAACTTAAGTTTTGTTGTGATCATATCTACCCATATATTGTCTCCAACGATCCAGGAGATTGAAAAGTACAAAGAGGGCCCACTTATTTGACCAAATACAATCCCCTGAATCGGGGTTGGAGGCCGACCGAGTATAGACCACTTGAATCGAGGACTTGATGCTAATCAAGCCAAGCAAAGCCATCGATCTGCCTAAGAGGAAGAATATACAATCACCAACGGTCTCATAGACGTCCCCGAGGCTCCTAATTAGGGGTCAAAAATTGGTAATAATATAGCCTATCTATCAGGTTATAATACAAAATCCCAAAAGGTCATTATCAAGGAATGAGCTATCTATCAGGTTATAGTGATACACCCTTTGCCGAATAGTCTATCTCATTGTGCAAATATAAGCTCTTCATCCAGGAATCAAGGGTCAATTGTCAGGCTAGCTCAGTCGTTCGACAATATCCAACTGACCAAAGCAGTCCTATTAACCCGAAGCCGCATAAGATCCACAACCGACCATCTATGCCAACTCAGCATAGCCAACCGAGCAAGTCCTACTGAATCGAATCCTACCAAGCTCAGCCGACCAAGCCAGAAGGTAGCCAAGCCACAGGCTCACCAACATAAAATACCTTGTATCGCCCCATTATAGCTGGGGCAAACATGTAACTTCATATATTTTACCCCCCTCTCTATAAACAGGGGATCATTTCATGAGAAAGGGCGAATCACTAAGACTGATTATTGTTCATTATTCTGCATTTTTCTCTGTCTCTGCCTCCTCATGTCCCACGCATTGATAAGCGTTGGTGTCATTCAAAGACAGATCAACATTATATATATATATATATGCCATCCCTTTGAACAAACTAAAAAAGATACTCCTCCATACTTAAGATGTCTAATGTAAGGTCCATAACTATAACTCTGTTTTACAGATTACATCATTTTGATAATGTTCCTTGGGGTGAGAGTATTTGGAGTTGGGCCTTGTCCCCCTCTATGCCTTTTCTTATTTGGAGGATTTTTCACTCTATTATCCCATGTGACGATATTTTAAAACTTAAAGATTTGAAGCTTGCTTCTTAATGTCCCTTATGTAAGTCTGAGGAAGAATCCGTTGAACATATTTTCTTTTCTTACTTTGTTTCTTTACATGTGTGGAGGGAGGTGGGTAAGTTGTATTGTCTTTCTCCTCCCAACTGGAGGAATCTATATGATGCTTGTGAGTTTTGTAACCTGATGGGAGGAAAATTCATTTTCTTCAAGTCTTTCCTTTTATTATATGTTAGTTCATATGGATGACTCAGAATAATAATAAGCATAGTGGAACAGATATCACTAGTACTGTTATTTTTGCTAATACCTTGGCTTATATAAACAGGCTCTGTACTTTGGGAGCTAAAAAACCTATTTTTCTCTCTGCATATCTTATTTTCAATCTAAGCGGTTTTCTCCGGTTGGTGATTATGGGAGAAGGGCAACAGCTCCCAACTTTGGTGAGATGGTTATCCCCTCCTACAAACTGGATCAAATTAAACACTGATGGAAGTTAGAACAAGAATGCATCTTGTATTGGTGGTATTGCCAGGGATGACAATGGAAGATGCCTTTTATACTTTTCCTCTCCTTGTGTTGCGATAACCCCTTGGAGGCTGAAGATAGGGTTTGTCTTTTTGGCTGTTCTAATTGTTAAACGCGCTAAATGGCCCCTAATTCATATTGAGATAGATTCTAGTGTGCTGGTGGAAATTTGGAATGAAAATAGAGTGAGACTGTGGAACATAATTTACTATATTAAAAAATTAAAATGCTTTCTTCTTTAGCTTAACATCTGTTGGAAATTCATTCATAGAGAGTGTAATGTGCCAGCTAATTGGTTGGCTGTGTTTGGTGCTAAAGCTAATAAAATCACAGTTGGGAGACAGCTAACTGGTACCTTGCTTAGGTTGGTTGTTGGGAACTTGTTAAATGCCCCTTACATTAGACCTTGATGGCTGTTTGGGTTTCTACCTTTGGACATATTCGTCATTTTTATTTTGCTAATCTCCATTGCTGCTGCTGGTATTGTGGTATTCTGAACTTGGAGGGATAATCTGTATACAGGCTATTCCTGCTGCTCAATCAGCTGAAGAACATTTCATACGATTTTCTTACAATCTGCTAAATCAGAAACTTTATGGTATAGTGGTAATCTTTGGATGGTTCAGTCTATGCTGGATATTAATGAGATATCCATCTCATTTTGCTGACACACTAGCCATATTGTGGGAATTAAATTGGCTCTCGGTTGCCATAATTTTTGGATCACCTAATTGATCAATGCTGGGAAAGATTAGCCTCATTATCTAAATCATATGCCTCATATTCTGGGCATTCTTGTTTCTGTTGCTGTTTCTAGTTCCCTTGTTGGAGTACTGGTTACTCTGCAGATATTTTTTTGTGCTCCATATAGGGAATGGCCTTTGTTGACCTCGCTTTCGATCATGCTCGTGTTAAAATTTCGCGACGATATCAAATTTCGACGCAATTTTGACGCGATTGTCAACGAGGTTGCCCAGATGACCTCGGACGGCGAAACGGACTACGCCGATGCGTCCGGAACGTCGATTTCACTTAAAATCAACGTTAAGTTTGCGACGATAGCCCGTCGGGTGCGAGAGTTATGATTTGGGGCATATTTTCAAATAAATTAATTTTAAATCTATTTAATTAAAATATAAACCCTAAAATCCCTTTCTCCCTCACTCGACCTGCCCGGTTCGCTCGTCTCTCGTGCTCGAGCCCTATGGGAGTTCTCTGCCACTCCTCTCCCGCACTCGATACCTTCTCCATTTCGTAGCCGTTGGTTCCTCGAGCCGCGCGTGGTCTTCTCCATTCCTTATCTCCTCTGCGGCGTGATCCGAGCGTGCTCTGCACGCGCGAATGGCCTGTCCCTGCTGCTCCTGGCGTCAATCTCCCCCATCCCCCGTAGCTCCCTGGGTTTTCTCTCGACTCCATGGGTAGGGAACGGCACTCCTCTTCCCATTTCCCCTATATAAACCCCATTTTGGAATGGTTTAGGGTTGGCCCGAAAATCCTTGTGAGGAAGGGGAGGTGCTGTTGGATTGTTACCTGAACTTGCTATTCATTTTGTGTGCTTCCTGTTGTCTGGTAACTTCCCTTTACCCCTCTCTTACTCTCGGTTTTGGCCCAGGGAGGCTGTCACTTGCGCTGTTAGCTTGATTTGCCCTGTTTATGGTTTCGGCTAAGCATTTATATGTCATGGAGAGCTTTACCTACTTGCTTAAATGATGTTTTCTCATTCCCCCTCTTTAGTAGCATGTTAGTTTGTTCTTATATGAAAATCTGAGGGGTTTATTACATGAAGCATGTGTGGGAGTGGGGGATATGGCATGATATTAGGTCCTCCTTTTGCTTTATTTGCTTAACATGGTGAAGTTTTAGCATGGCTTTAGCTTCTATTTTCTTTTGTTTAAAGCAAGTTGAGATTGATGGAATATAGTTTTGAGGTAAAGCTAGCCTCTCTTGATAGCATATGAGAAGATTGGGTTTAAATGTTTTAAGCTTCACTCTTTAAAAAGGAAAGTGCATACTAGGAGTGTTGGGAAGGAGATCCTATGCGTGTTCTTATTTCAAGCATGTGCTAGTCCTTTACTTTTGATGTATTAAAAGCATGTGTTCGAGGTAAAGGTTGGTTCTGTTTGCAAGCAGGTGGTCAAGGTGGATATTGAGATGTCATTTGCTCATTTTAGCTTGACATGAGGCATGGAAGTATTTATTTAATTCTACATACATATGGAGCTCATTTCTTGCTCCTTGTAGCTTTCCTTTACAAAAGTTGCATGTTAAGGTGAAGTTTTAATTCAACTTGAAGGAGCCCTATGTTCACTTTCATGATAAATGTATTGAGGCTCTGCATTTTAATATGTTGAGCATATGGAAATGTTTGTTTTAGCTTCATGCTAGGTGCGGTTTTAACTTTACTATAGCTCATTTGGGAGCTCGGTTGGCTTAGCTTAGCCCTTACCTGGAAGGCTATTTCAATGTATATTTGCTGCTCTTATTTCAATGTTTTGAGAGATTCATTTTGGCTTTGTTTGGAAGCTCGGTTGGTTTGATTTATTTCCTATTCGAGGGCCTGTTTTGGTGTTTTGGATTTATTCTTATATCAGGTTTTGTTGAAGTCTTGCTATATCCTGCCTTGAGCTTAATTCTAGCTGGTTTCCTTTTTAGCCTTGTATGGCTCAGTTTTCAATTGGTACTACTACACCCCTGTTTTAATTTGAAGCTGGACTCATTCCAGCCCAGCTATGGTTCGGGTTCGACCCTGTTTGGGCTCGGGTTGGCTCCCTTAGCTCCCTTTTGCTTTGGCCTTGAGTTGGGATTGCTATAGTTTGATTGTAAGCTTGTCCCCAGCCTTGCTATGGCTCGGGTTGGGCCGGTAGTATCTCGGTTTTGATTCTTTTGATATTTCTGATTTGGCTTTACGTTGGAATTGTTGTAACCTGGAGCTGAATTTATTTCCAGCCTCATTGTGGCTCGGTTTCTGGTTTTGTGTGGACTGGGGTTGGCTCCTTTAGCACCTTTTGCTCTGAATTTGGGTTGGGACTACTGTAACCTGATTTTAAGCTTATTCTCAGTCTTGCTGTGCTCGGTTTGAATCCTTTGGCACTTCTTACATTGGTTCTATATTGGGGCTGCTTTAACTTAGAGTTGGGCTCGTTTTCAACATTGTTGTGGCTCAGATTTTGATCACGTTTTAGCTTGGGTTGGATCTTCTAGCACCTTTTGTTTTAGCTTTGTGTTGGGGGCTGTTTTTGGCTTGAAGCTGGGTTGATTTCCAGCTATCTAGTGGCTTGGGTATAAACCTTGTGTTAGCTTAATGGTGGCTTCATGTGAGTTCAATTTTATAGCCATTTGATGAATACCTTCTTACACTTGGTGTTGAGCTTGGAGTTAAACTGATTTTGAAAAGCTTGTCCATTCACTCTCTTATAAATTTGGAAGCTTGTCCTTTCATTGGGAGTCCAGGGATATTCTTGTTGTTGTTAACTTGGTCCCGAGCCAGATGGTGGTTTTACTTTTTAGTCGCCTTTGCCCATGGAATTTATGGTGGTGATATGAAGGTTCAATTCTAGCATGGGTTTGGAAACATTAGCAGCCAGTGTTTTCCTAAGCCATTTCCTCTTTTGCTTGATTTTAAAGGCCTTGAACGATTTTCTCGGATTTCGTTTCTAAACACTCTTTTGATATAATTGCACCCAAGCGAGAAAATGACACCCTCGAGGTCGATTCAAGGAGCTTGGGCTTTGTTTTCAGTGTTTTATTATTACATGTCTTAGGGGAATTTTAGATTAACCCATCTGTCACTTTAACTCTTTAAATTCGAAGGTGGTTTAGTCTTCTTTTCCCCTTCTTGTTGCTTGACACGTCTTCCCCGCTCCACTCGGAGTTTGATTTTGTTTTGTTTTGTTTTGGGGCAATGACGGCGATGATGCAAAAGGCACGCCAGTGATATAGAAGAATGATATCCCATCCTACGACATCAGGACTCGCTCCAGGGCCCTGGTGAACCGTAGGATGACGGTATCATTCACCGCTACAAGGCAAGCGGGGCACCCGTACCTTCTTAGGATTGTTAGTGATCCTTCACCCGACGAATTGATTGACTCGTGGACAATCATGATTTTCAAAATCTGATAAAAATATGATATTACATTTTGAAACAAAATATATATATATATATATATATATATATATATCTTTCCACTACAATCGGAAATTGATAAAACTCTCTTTTGTATGCCTGAAACTCATGTGCATGCTAAAAATATAAATTTCAAAAACTATATTATAAAATCTGGTTGTCCACTTGTTGATTATCAGTTTTGGGTCGAGGAACACTCTCCGAGTCAGGTTTAGTTGGACACCCTTCTTGCTGAGTAGCGGGCTTTATACACTCGTGTGACCGAGTAGTCTTCGACGACCCTTCGAGCAATACTACACAGTTCTGAGCCTAGCCCCGACCCGAGTGCTTGTGGTTTTCTTCAGGCTTTCGTTTGATTTTTGATGAAGCACTCGTGGTCATTTTTCCAGGATTTCCCGAGGTTTTGGTGATTTTATTTTTGACTTTCGTTTGTTTTCTCGGGTTTTTCTGTTACAAGTCAGTCTCCTTGCTTTCTCGAGCTTTTCGACGACTTTTTCCTTCTCTTGTTTGGCTTTTATGTGATACACTCCTGCTGGCTACACATAAGAAGACTACGGATCTTCCAGGTATACAGGTTTGTTTACATTTACAGCGTGTTACTTTTTTGCATACCTGCTACTGCATGTTATATTGTTTAGCTGTTACTTTTTGCATACCTACTCCTGCATGCTTTCCTGCTTAGCACGTTGTACTATACTCTACTGCATGCTTTATTGTTTTCCTGTGCTACATATCTTGCTATAAACTATACAACATTTAAACATACTTGCATAGGATGTTTAGAAGACCTCGACCATAGGGCCAACTGATTGAACATTTTGACTTGCCACCTTAGAAAACTCGACCTCTTCACTGCAAGGAGCTTGGAGTTGGCATGGTGGGCAGCATGATCGCCTTCGACAGCAGAGTGCATCTTCATCAGCAAGACTATAGGATAGCCCGGGAAGTCAGCGAGGTCCGCTTTCGGATCTCTGATATCCCCTAGTCTCTTTCCCTTTGGATTCTACGATATAACATTCCAAACTTGAGCCAATTCCTTTTGCACACCTCCATATCTTACTTCGTTGAAAAGTCCTATCCTTTTAACCTCCTTGAAGATAATACTCTTAAGTGATTTCGATCATTTAAGATGTAATTAACTATAAGGGCTTGCCCTTATAGGAAGCATTTCCGAACCCAGCTTAAAATAAACCCTATTTAATTCTTCATATTAAATATAGGAACTTATCGGCAAATAAAATGGTTTCGCAGACCAAACGGACGTCATATATTTCTTAGTTTATTTGATCGAGCATCACCTCAAGTCTTGTGTTTGTCTTCCGGATAAATGCATGTACTCGAGAGTGTAAGCGCTCTTTCATTTAAACTATGAAAAATATGGGGTCAGTTTGATTCCCTTCCTTTTCTTGAAGGATCCTTCCGAAGCGGGCGACGAAATTTCAATTCCGGCGACCGACAGCTTCTTACGGGCACTTCACACCCAAAACAACGCCGACAGTCTTGCTCCATGAATAATTTTGGTGTGCCTTTTTGGTTTGCTAGACGAGATGGATAAATTAGCCTTATTGGATACTACTTTATTTGGTTGGTTGGAGTCCACTGGTTTTTAATGTCATATCTCATTTGTTGACAAACCAGTCGCTTTACCGTGGGAGGTACTTTGGATCTCTTCTGCAGAGAAAGCATAACCTCTTTTTTTACATGAGCTTATGACTCATAATCAGGACAATTTCTTTCTAGTATGTTGGGATTTCACGACCCTCTCATTTTGCTTTGGGTTGTATCTAATTTCCTTAGTATTTTTTTACTTGTGTAGACATGTTTATGAATGGTTTTATGTATTTCTTGGGATTTTGTAGAGGGATCCACGATCCACTCAATCTTATACCCTTTATTTTGATGAAATAAAATTACCTAAGGTTTATTATATATATATATATATATATATATATATATATATATATATATATATATATATATATATATAAACCACACAAAATTGTTCGATGAATATAATAAACTTGGAAGATATCTTGTAGAAGACGACTAGGGTTAGGGCTCTAATTCTATAAAGAAATAAATTTGTTCTGAAGAATCCCTAAATTTCTTCTATATTTCCTATTTATAATGGGAACCTGAACTATATATAAATCTCCACAATTTCCAAAAGGGATGTTCTGATAGCTTTTAAGAGAGTAATTATCATGGAAGCTAAAACATATATTAATTAATGTTTGAGTGCAACATTATTTTATAATATATATGGTTGAGATTTGTTATAGCACTTTTAGAAGTTGTTAGTGTTATATCTCTGCTGCTCATCAATGTTTGACATTCACATCAATTATCATAGGAAGCTTGTCAACGGCAAAAAATTAATGTTTGAAAAACAATCTCAATGGTCTGACCGTCTCTATTATTGGAAGAATGAACATAGCAGCAACCCATTATCTCAATGAACGTTTACATTTATCATCACTTAATGCTTATCAATGCTGTTCGATATCTATAAGTCACCAAAATTAAACAATCTTCTTGGTCACTTGGTCACCCATCCTTCTACCAAGATGGTTGCTCATCTTTAACCAATGCCTCACACTCCAATTGAGCGTTTGCTTGAGGATTCCTAACTAGTGTTTCGTAACAGGAACAGAGGCAACGACGGGATTGCAGCGAACAAAACCTCTGAAACTCCTTTCTTCTCCTTCCGCCGCCTACACGACTTGCTGCTTCTCAGCTTACCCTCCTACTTTGGAACTTCCAATTCCTGTTGTTAATTTATAGTTTTAGGTGTTAAGAATGTAAAAATTAAAGTTTGGTGTGAGATACGTAATATAGATAATTTTGAGTGCTATTAAAATCCCCCAAAAAATTTTCTACAGCTGTTCCTTTTTACAAATTTATTTATCCCGTGATCGTTCATGCCATCTCCATAGGGTCCCATCACTCTTAAAACCAATATAATACACTCTCCCGCTCGCCCTCCCTTTCTCCATCATCACCACCTCTCCTACTCCCCTCCCTCCCATTCCCCCTCGCCTGCGTTAAGTTACACATACCGTAGACATGTTTAAATCACTTCGCTCCCTTTCATTATGTACACATTTTTTATTAACTCTCTCGATCTCTTCTTCTGTGTCAAAGTGAGATCCCTCTTTATCCAGTTCTCAATTTCACTTATAATTCAAGCTCAATAATTATTTGATTTTCACTCTTTACTTTAAAGCATAAACAAAACTGACATATTCTTAGCTCATTAAGCAAAAAAAATTACCGTAAGGACTATATATATAAATATAAATCTAAAATCTATTTTGTCTATGTATTTTCTATTACTTCAAATATATTTTTCAAAAAACTAGTGTTATAACATAAAGTTATTGATAGAGTTGATGATTATTGATAGAACACATTAGCAAGAATTTTCAGCTTGGTATCAAATTTGAGTTTTCCTTGTTCTAATCAAGACAAATAAGACCCATCGGGTTCATATTTTCCTCATATCCACCATTATTATTATTTTTTTTATCGAAAAGGTTGAATATTATGAATAGTTGCAGGAAAATGTTCTGATAGTTGGCCTAGAGTGAGAGGGAGGTTTGCCAAAAACGACATTATAGAGCTAGAAGCAGAGTTATCGGGGAACGGCGGAACCGGAAATTATTGGTGGAAAAAAATGAAAGGCAGTGCTCATGATTGCCGTCGAGGAAGAAGATTATGAAGAAGACCTCTTAGAGATCTCGGAGAACATCTTCACTATGAACCTTAGCACCTTTGCTCTCACTTAAGCTAAATTAATAAAGTGAAGCTGTTAGTTTCAATAATATTTATTTTAGAATTGGAGTTGAATATATTACCTTCGATAAAAATAATATTTATGAAAAAAAGAAAAAGATTTATGTAGATATCATTCAACTCTTACGTATTTACATATCTAACACTAAAATTTTATTTTATATATATATAGTTATCATTATGTCTATGCATACTTTCTACATGTTAAAGTAATAATATTTTTGATCGAAAGATTATGATGATATAAATATAAAAATAGCTAAGTTTAGATGTTAGATATGTAAATACATAAGAATTGAGTGGCATGTACTAGCCGCATATTACAATACTACCACGTGTTACTGTTAGTTGAGAGAATAATATGGACGACAGTGAACAAACTAGGAGGAAGGCGTTTCCAAGAAGAGCAAGTTTTTTTCAAACAAGCCCAAATGGATTTCACTGCTCAGCATACATTGAGGATGAGGAGGGGATGGATGTTCATCAATGAGTAGGGAATGGATTTTGCCATTTTCAGTGTCCATTGATCAACGAGAAGGGAATTTTCTGCTTGGCATGCAAAGCAGAGAAGAACGTGGAAAAGTTGTTGCCCTATAAAAAAGTAATTTGTAACGACTCTCTCTCGAAAATATAAATTTTCTTGGCACAAATATGGTAACATGTTCAAAAGAAAAGCTAATTTTCACCGTCACGGTGAAATTTACCCACTAAAGGTCTCTCTCTCCCCCTCTCCCTCTCTTTACATTGACACAGAGAGAAAGAGAGAGACCTTCAATGGTGAACTTTACTGAAGATCAGCTTTCCATTTGAAAAGATTACCACATTTGTGACAAAAAAATTTATAATTTCGGGGGTGAATCATTACTCATTATTTTTTTATTAGGTAACATCTTTCCCCACGGTCTTCTCTGCTTCACACACCAATCACAGAATTCCCTTCTCTTTGAACAAGAGACTTAAGAACACGATAGAATCAATTCCTTCATCATTGATCAACTTACATTCTCTCCTCATTGATCAAGCGACACTAAGTGGCAAAATCCATTAGAGCTCGTATGACAAAAAGTTTACCTCTACTCTTTATTCCTGGAACGCCTTCCTCTTAGTTTGTTCGCTGCCGTCCACAATATTCTGTCAACTGCAGTATGTGGTGGTATTGTATCATGTGGCTTGTTAATATAAACCACCCAATTCTTATGTATTTATATATCCAACATATAAACTTAGTTCTTTTTACATTTGTACCATTGTAATCTTTCGATCAAAAATGTCAC
Source organism: Papilionanthe hookeriana x Papilionanthe teres (assembly GCA_022702705.1). Taxonomy (NCBI): domain Eukaryota; kingdom Viridiplantae; phylum Streptophyta; class Magnoliopsida; order Asparagales; family Orchidaceae; genus Papilionanthe; species Papilionanthe hookeriana x Papilionanthe teres. Next base: position 66,351,040 of record CM040425.1, on the reverse strand, counting down.
TATTTTAACTATTAAAAAGTGCATAAATATAATGACATTTATATAAAAAATAAAATTTTGTTGTTAGATATATAAATACATAAGAATTTAATGAGATGTCTGTAAATCTTCTTTTTTTATTTTAATATTATTTTTACTGAAATCAATATATTTGACTCCAACTCTAAAATAAATATCATAAGACAAACAACTTAACTCTATTATTTTAGCTTAAGAGACGGGAAAGTTGCTACTGCTATGTTCACATCATATTCAGCCATTGTGACTGAACCGGCAGTGGCATTTGGGGTTTAGAACAAGAAGAAACAAGTTCTTTTGAAAAAAATCGAGTAACTAAGAAGTATCCAATCTAGTGTTGAAAAAATCAGGAATAAATAAGATATTAAGATGATAAGAAGGAAACATCAGATACTTCTGCAGAGTAAACAAGAAATGTTATCACTAAGTGTGATCTAAGCATGTTTTATAGTGTTACTTGTTTCACACAAATATATATATATATATATATATATATATATATGATATTACCAAATTAGAGCAAGAAAATTTTACATAAATAACACTCATTTTCTATGTATATACATATTTAGCACCCACATTTCAATTTCCACATACAGACAGCCTTACATTTGCATGAAAAGGCATACTTCACTTTTAGAAAGTTAAAATGATGATATTTTTGACATGATATGAAACATTTGGGTGGTATGTATATAAAAAAGCAAGATTTAGGTGTTACATATGAAAATATATAAGAATTGGGTAGTATGTTTGTAAATGCCCCTAAAATTAAACTAAGAAATCTTGCTACTTACATTGGATACATTAACTGATGTGAGCATGATTTGGGGTGCAGGGTCTCCGAAATCTAGCTGTCCTTTCAATTCCAGATTACGAGCAGCTAAAGGCCTGGGAGGAATTTCAAGAGGAGGGCCAAAAATATCATGGCCACTAAGCTCTTTGTTTTTTGCATCAGATTGTTTTTTCTTCATTTTATCCTCTATAGCACTCTCAAGACTCCCACTTAATTCTCGTTGCTTTGCCACCTCTGGAAGTGAGGTGGGTTTCCTTGGGGAAACAATCTCCTCAGCACTAAACGAAATTTGGCTGAGACTGCTTATCGCTTGCTGAATCACAAATAAGAAATTGAATTTAGCATCGCAGAATATTGAGAATGATAAATTAAAAAATGAATATATAAATTTGACTCGGATAATTAGATATGTATGATGAAGGATAAAAAAAATGAATTCACTAAAGGATGGATACAATTAGTTTCGAAGAATTATGAAGGAAAGTTTATGGGCTGTTTGGTTGCAAGTATTATGGGTTGAAAGTTTATGGGCGAAGTACATTCAATGTGGTATGATTATTTGGAGTTGTTTGATTGCATTTAATGTAGGCGCATGGAAATTATATTTTCTATTATTTGGTGAAGTTCAAAGTCTGATACACCACAAGAAGTATAAGAGTCCTAAAGAGCAATAGCATAAAAAGAGCTATAGGAACAACAGTGTCGGTCAGCTTTTTTGTTTCGAAAATAATTTTTAAATTTAATTTAATATAAAAGATATGTAATTTTGGGTTTTGAAAGTAGTATGTTTTAATTTTTAGAAAATGAGACCGAATGAATCTCATCCATCTAATAGTTTGCATAATCGTGTCTGATACCAGAAATGATACACTTTCTTGAAAGATAAATGTATCTCGTGGTGGTGGACCCAATCATATAAACTAAGAGGTTTCCGATATCCGTTTGACCTGCGAACCTTTTAGATATGTATGATGAAGGATAAAAAAAATGAATTCACTAAAGGATGGATACAATTAGTTTAGAAGAATTATGAAGGAAAGTTTATGGGCTGCTTGGTTGCAAGTATTCTGAACTCGTGCATTATAATGCGAAGTACATGCAATGTGGTATGATTATTTGGAGTTGTTTGATTGCATTTAATGTAGGCGCATGGAAATTATATTTTCTATTATTTGGTGAAGTTCAAAGTTTGATACACCACAAGAAGTATAAGAGTCCTAAAGAGCAATAGCATAAAAAGAGCTATAGGAACAACAGATGTCGGTCAGCTTTTTTGTTTCGAAAATAATTTTTAAATTTAATGTAATATAAAAAGGTATGTAATTTTGGATTTTGAAAGTAGTATATTTTAATTTCTGGAAAATGAGATCGTATGAATCTCATCCATCTAATAGTTTGCATAATCGTGTTCGATACTGTAAATGATACATCTTCTCGAAAGATAAATGTATCTCGTGGTGGTGGACCCAATCATATAAACTAAGAGGTTTCCGATATCCGTTTGACCTGCGAACCTTTTATATGTGACAAACAAGTTCTCCTTTCTAATATAAAAATTAGGTAGGATTTATTTTACATGAGTTCCAAGTTCCCTATAGAGGCAAGCCTCTATAATTAATTACATCTCAAACGACTGAGGTCACTTGAGAAAACTCTCGATAATGATCAGAGATACTAGTCTTCAAGAATTCAAGGTTTAGGTGTGCACGGTAGGACGTGAAAAAGCAAGTGAGAGTGGCTCAAATGGGAACAGTTATTTTCAAGAGTCTAAAGGAAGGAAAAGATAGGGGACGTCTCAGATCCTGAGGAGAACCCTCAGTGACTTCCCAAACTATCATATTGTGTGGCTGTGTTTTGGATATGATGTTAATTAAGTGTTCAATCCTGTCAATTTTATTATTTGAGACTTACACTTGCATAATATCCGATTTTGCAAATAGTCACAGAGATAGGAGAGTTTACGTCGTACCACACGACAACCTCTGAATCCTAAGTCGAATTAAGGCTTATACTGCTTAGTATGATTGTGCAGGGGCCTAAAGATAAATTGAGGACTTATGTCGTGCTAGACAAACTACCTCGAAGTCATATGAGTTGTTATTTAAACTAAAAGAAAATTTTGCTATTGTAAACTTGTTTGCTCTCTCGAAGATGTTTTTCTGTAGGTCTTCGTCGTGCAGCCCACGGCGTATGTTCCAAGCTCCTTGTTGAAGTAGCAGTTCTAAGGTCTAAGGTTCAAGAGTTTTACCAGGTATGTTTCAATGTTTTGGTCTTAATATTGTTGTTTTAAATGTCTTATTTGGGGAAATTTTAATTCAAATAGAGCGACATCGGTTAGGATCTCACGATTCTCTCATTCCGATATCACTATTTTCTTTTGATTTTACTTAATTTAGTTGTCAGGCTCGTCCAGGCCGGAGAATTCCCGTTAACAACTGTAGGTTACCTCATCTGAGGGATCCTCATAAATCAAAAGGGGTGTTATTATGCTTATTTTATTTATTTAGTTATTTTTGAAACTGTAGTTTTTGTTGTGGTTTTGGAGAGATCTCATCGGTACAAAGTTCGATGTCGTCCTTTTCGTCTGCTCCAGGGGTAGATCCACGATCATTTAATGTCTCAACCATGTTAGAGTTTACCTCGCAAAGGCACACCGAGAAGTTGGTATGAGAATGCAGCTCAACGAAAGATTACACATATAAATGTGCAGATGTGCGTAATAAAAAGTATGCCAATAGTCAAGTGTATTGAATATGCATGTCACTCAATTCCAATGCATTCAGATATCTAACATTTAATCTCAATTTCACTTACCGCATTACTTATGTTCAAGAAGGAATATAAAGTGAAATGTTACCCATGACATGAGAAGTTTGGGTATACTTATCCTCAATTTCTGCATATTTACTTTCCTATCCACATACAATATATATAGTGAGACTTGGATCGGCACCCTAAAGATTCCAAACCTTGTGTTTCAGGTATTCAAAGGCCATTCTCAGTTATACTTTAAGGATAATAAGGAAATCAACAACCTCCAAGATCAAAATTCCTTCATCATTTTCATCCTTTTTATAGAGAATTAACTTCAGTAAACTTGCAAAGACAACAGTTAAATCAGCCCACTAAAAGAGCGTAATCCCCATAAATTCAGATTTTTATCACAGATAAGGCTACCAAGATTGCTACCAAGTCCTTGCATTCCTACCATCCAACTTTTCATATATTTTGCATATAATTTCTGTTATGACGTGTACACAACGAAGAAGAAAGAGGAAGACGAGGAGGTATACCTGGCCGAAGCGTCACCGGAGGGTGGATTTCCATGAAGTTCTCTGGAGGGAGGCAGGCTCGCCGGAGAAGATGAGGAGGAAGGGGGAAGTGGTATGGGTTGTGAGGTTTGTATCGCGGAGGAGCAGCAGTTTCGGCTGCTGTGGAGTCGTGCATGGGAAAATGATGGGTTGCTGCTGCGTGAACAGGGAGGCGGGATCGAGCGGTCAAGGAGGGAGGCCGAACGAACAAGTCTCGGTGGAGAAGGGAAGGCGATGCATGCGAGGTTAGGTTCGAGCGGGAGAGGGGTCAGTTCGCGCGAGAGAGGCGAGGCGTTCTGGCGAGCAAAGTCTCAGTGCGGAGGGGAGGAGGCGAGCGAGGTCTCGGTCGCGGAAGGGGAGCCGAGCGAGGGTTTTCAGTGGAGAGGGAGAGGAAAAAAGGATCTGTCGCGCGGGAGAGAGGCGCAAGCAGGGGTTTCGGTGCAGAGCGGGAGAGGCGAGTCGAGGAAGAGAGGAGGCGGGGGTCTGAGGCTTTGATCGAGAGGTGAGGGCTGTTAGGCAAAGGAGAGGCGGGGCAGGGAGAGTAGCGGTTGAGGCGAATAAGGAGGAAGATGCGAGGGGTTAGCTTTCGGTGCAGAGGGGAGATCGAGCGGATGGAGGAGGAGTTTTCAGTGTCAGCCTGCGATTCAAATGCCGGGGAGAGGCTGTATAGCCGAAAAGACGTTACTTCGAAGTATTGGCGGGGGATTCAATGATTTCCGTTGATGCAGCCGGGGTAAATTGGAACGTAATAAGGCCAAATTAAATTTAATTAAGGCGTTTGGGCAGTTAATTTTAAAATTTTGAATTTCAAATTTCGCTTGGGTTATCAGCTCAACCTAACACAATTGAGCTGTGTTCAGCCCGAATCGAACCTGGGCTAAGCCTAAACTCACCTCGTTCCTCCTCGGATTGGTTATACACTAGAATATCATCAAAGTAAACCACAAATTTCCTAATGTGTGCTTGAAATATTTGATTCATCAACCCATAAAGTGTTGGGTGTGTTTGACAGGCTGATGGACATAACTGTCTACTCGTATAAACCATCCCACATCTTGAACGACTGCAGTCTTCCACTTGTATCCCAACCTCATGTGGATATGGTGTTAACTAAGCAGGTCGGTCTTGGAAAAGATTGTGGCTCTATGTAATTGGTCCAAGAGATTGTCCATGAGAGGTATTTGAAACCAGTACTTGATGTCAATGTACATCCACCATGAGCTGTCCTTCTTGGGTACCAGAAACTGCCTCGGCTTGCTGAACGACTGCAGTGTTGTCTAGCTCACAATTACCTCAATTTTTGTTACCTCGTACAAACCATCCCACATCTTGAAAGTAGCCTTCCACTTGTATCCTGACCTCATGTGGAACTGGTGTTAACTAAGCAAGTCGGTCTTGGAAAAGATTGTGGCTCTATGTAACTGGTTCAAGAGATTGTCCATGAGAGGTATTCGAAACCAGTACTAGATGTCAATGTACACACCATGAGCTACCAGAACTGCCTCGGCTTGCTGAATGACTGTGGTGTTGTCTAGCTCATAATTGCCTCAATTTTTGTTAGATCCATTTAAATGTCTACACAAGACACTATATAAACTAAAAAACATATATGGTCTGTCATGAAGTGACACTTCTTTGGATGGACATATAATTTCTCTGCACGCAATAGCACAAACACCACCATCAGGTGCTATAAATGTTCCTCCTCGGATTGGTTGTACACTAGAATATCGTCGAAGTAGACCACAAATTTCCTAATGTGAGCTTGAAATATTTGATTCATCAACCTCGTAGAGTGTTGGGTGTGTTTGACAGGACGATGGGCATAACTGTCCCCTCATATAAACCATCCCACATCTTGAAAGTAGTCTTTCACTCGCATCCTGACCTCATGCGGATCTGGTGTTAACTAAGCAAGTCGGTCTTGGAAAAGATTGTGGCTCTATGTAATTGGTCCAAGAGATTGTCCATGAGAGGTATTTGAAACCAGTACTTGATGTCAATGTACATCCGCCATGAGCTGTCCTTCTTGTGTACCATTAGGGTGAGGGCAACACTCAGACTGACACTCCTTGTACTCCGCAGGTCTCAATCTGTAGACGGGCCAATTCGACAATATTAATCCTGATATGAGATCTATGGCATGTTGAATGTCCCTTGATGGCGATAGTCCCATTAGAAGGATATTAGTCATCACATCCTGGAAGTGTTGTAGTGGTGGCTATAGTGGTGCTAGTATCTTATTCTTTTTCTTAGTCTCCTCTGGTAGGACTAGTGCCATTGGAGTAACCCGAACTAATTGTAGGAAGGTGGTCATTGGGACTAACGCCTCCTATGGGTAGCCTACCCCTCTCGCATTCTTAAAAAAGTAACAACACGATGTGTTTCCCATTCTTTTTAAAAGTGTAAGTTTCTTGAAGTCCTCGTGTTGAGTCTTGTGCTCGAACTGCCAAGCCTCCTCAATAGAATGTCATGCGTCCATCGGAACTACACCGAATCACACTTGCTTCTATAATTGATCTTGATTGAAAATTTGATCAAACACTATTGATCCACATGTATCTCGTATCCCTTCAAACAAGTAAAGGAATAGGACTGGAGATCAATGATCAAGCTGCAAACCTTATCCTTTGTCGTGCACTTGGTGCGAAAGATACCGTGCCTCAAACATGATTGATCTCGCTCCAGCTCTGATTGCATAACTCTTCATATGACTAGCAATTCTCCCTCATCCCCCTAGAGCTGAAGATCTTCCTCTAAACAATCCTCTGACTCCTCATCCTCTACCTCTCAATGATGCCCTGATCTGTGTGTGAAAACTCGGTTCGTGGGACAACCCGTATTGAAAAATTTGCCCTTTTTTGGCTTCTTTCCATTCCTCTATCCTGCCTTCTTAACTCCTCACAAGGTACATTTGTCAGTCGCGAAGCTTTTAGGTGATTGTCTAACTGAAGGTTGCTGCTTAAATGAAGATTGACTAGCTGTCCTGCCTCTATTCTGCGTAAATGAAGATTAATAGCTTTAGGTGATTGTCTTTCCATTCCTCTATCCTGCCTGCACTATTTTTGTTGTCTTTCCACTTTCAAAGCCGAGTATGAACATCCCCCGACGACCAGTATGACTATAACTGCACCCACATTACTAATAGTGGGCTTCAGGCCTCCCAGGTACCAGTCTATAGTGTTTTTTCTGGCTCGACTAGCTCACAATTCATTTGCATTTAGTCGAACTGTGTTGTGAACTCTATTGAAAGGTCTCTTTACTGAAGGTGGTGGATCTTTAGAAACATGTTCAGACAGTAATGAGGTGGAAGATATTTTCTATAACATAATTAACCAGCTTGTGATAATGGAAGCGGGTATTATTAAAGAAAACAACTATGGTTACAATCAAGACTCCAAACAAAATTGAAAATAACACAACAAACATCAATATCCGGCTAGGGCCGCGGAATAATATCCGTGGGAAGAGGTGACGGCTAGCTAGTAGGCGATGGATTAAGCAAGAGGAGGAGGTAGGCAGATGGAGCAGGAAAGTTAGGGCTAGTGGTCTGAATCTGGAAGGGGAGAGGTAGGTGAATTCTCTGATGTCCGTAGAGGAGGCATGGGGCGGAGAAGGATGTAGGGTGGTTGGAATAGGAGATATGGGGAAAGAAGGTAGGGCTGGCGGCTAGGAGCAAGGAGAAGAAAGAAGGGACATCGATAGGCTGGTTGCTGGAAGGAGCAAAGGAGGGGGGAGGTATAGGAGCTGACAGCTGGAGCTGCAAGGGGACAATAGACAATTGCTGGCAGGCAGTTGTAGGCTCGTAGGGAAGGCATCGAAAGGGATCAGGGATAGTCACCACCCCGGAGCAGGATACAGTCGGAGCACCATCTGTCCTCAGATACAAACCTAGTAAGGGAAGAGAAGCTATATAGAGGCAAAGGTTGGCTAGTAGGCGGTGGATTAGGCAAGAGGTGGAGGTGGGTAGATGTAGCAAGAGAAGTTAGGGCTAGTGGTCTGAATCTGGAAGGGGGTAGGTAGGTGGATTCTCAGATGTCTATGGAGGAGGCATGGGGCAGAGGAGGATGTAGGGTGGTTGGAATATGAGATATGTGGAAAGGAGGTAGGGATGGCGGCTAGGAGCAATGAGAAGAAAGAAGGGATCGATGGGCTGGTTGTTGGAAGGGGCAAAAAGGGGTGGGAAGTATAGCAGCTAACGGCTGGAGCTACAAGGGGACAATAGGCAATTGTTGGCAGACAGTGTAGGCTCTTAGGGGAGGCATCGAAAGGGAGTAATCAACTGGGGATAGTCACCACCTCGGAGCAGGATACAGTCGGAGCACCACATGTCCTCAGATACAAACCTAGCAAGGGAAGAGAAGCCATATAGACAACAATCTGAAAATAAAATATAAGTTAACCCTAGACTCAACAAACACACATATTAATAGATGATAGATAGGCAGTGGGAAAATAAAAAGGAGGGGAGAAACTTGGGCGGTAAGTCCAACCCAAAGGGAGTATTCATCCAACTTCTCTCCTTTTTATTGCTTTCATTTGACCTTCCCTCCTTCTTTGCCTCTCTCCATCTTTCTTCCACTAAATCATTCTTCATATTTGAACTATTATCCATCTCCATCATCATTGTTATTCTCGTCATTACTACAATCAACGATACCCACCATGTCATTAATAGATTCAATTATCACCACTCATGTTACTTAAGCAGCCAATTCAGGTTGATTCTTATATGCATCAATTCAATTCTAGCACCCATAAGCAATTCAACCTACAATCAACTCATCCTACTTCGACAAGTCTTGCCCTTTAATTCTCTCTCTCTCTCTCCCCCTCTTTCTGTCATAATTCAGGTTGATTATTATAAGCATCAATTCAATTCTAGCAGAAGAAATTCATCCTACAATCAACTGATCCTAACTTCAACAAACCTTGCCTCTCTCTCTCTTTCTCTCGCTCTCTCTCTCCCCCTCCCTCCCTCCCTCTCCCTCTTTCTCTCCATTTTATTGCTTTCTTTTGTCCTTCCTCTCCTCTCTCTCTCCCTCTTTCTTCCAATAAAACATTCTCCATCTTTGAATTACTATCATTTTCATCATCACTATCATTACTGCCAACAACACCACCATCCATAATGTCATGACTACATTCAATTCTCACCACTCAAGTTACTCAACCAAATCTAGCACTAGCCATGATGGCCATCATGCACAAATTGTGCGAGTCATAGCCAACCAACTTCTTAGATATGGATTTCAAATAACAAAGGTTCAACTAATTCATTTTTAACCCTCTCTTTCTCTCTTTTATATATATATATATATATATATATATATATATATATATATATATATATATATATATATATATATATATTAAAAAAGAATCCTAGGGCCTATTTCATTGAAACAAAAAGGGGTACAAAATAATTAGTATGAGAGGGCCAAAAAAATTTGAGCTCGACTCATAAGAAACAAAAAACAAATAAACAGAGCGATATAAAGGATATAACAAAAGAGAAACAAGCAACTAAAGAGGACGAGGTCGCCAAGGCTTCCCTCTGCCCCTGGTTTTTGTAGCGCATCTAGAAATCAAATTCTGAGTGTTTCTCTCTATTGTCAGGGGAGACCAAAATATCATCCATTAAATTTTCAAGGTGGATAGTACCCCCCAGCCTTCTTCTTCCGCTGGGAGGTATACACTTGTCATTCTTCCTCCAAAGACTTATCGATTCGAACCATAGGAGGAAAGACGATGCGCAGACGATGGGTTCCGGTGTTTGTATGGTAGCAAAGAATAAGAGCATCGTGTTCGACGCTGATTCACCCTCAGTGGTAGTATGCACATTTTCCGTCCTCTGAATGTGAATGTTCGTTTCTGCCTTATGTTCAATCATGTCAGGGAGGGAATCCTGAGCACCCTCCACAGTAGATGCTACTCCAGAAGAAGAGGCTGAGAAGAAGGGGCAGCGACCACAACCTGCCTTGTAGGTACAACCACCTGACACTCCAACAATTGGTCCTTATCAACCTGCTCAAAATCGGCGTGGGTGTTCCAGTAGGTATCACAGGTAATGAAGAAGAGGGTATATGTCCATCACAGGAATATGTGGCCCAGTAACATTTGTACATGGAGGTTTGAGATTCAGATGCGGGTGGTAACACTGCTGGTGAGAGTGTCCAAACATACGACAGTGGGTACAGTAAAGAGGGTTCTGCTGGTTGTTAAAAACCCTGATGCCGTGTACCAATCCATATCTCTTTCGGGAATGGTGACGTAATGTCTTGTTCTATCAATATTCTAGCCTCAGAAGGTCTGGTTAGATTATTTGTAGGCAGATCAGTCTGGAGTGGTGTGTCATATATCTTTGCAAAAGTAAATAGAAGTTCTGGATCGTAAAGGTGAACCTGCAAATCTGAGAAGTGTAGCCAAACAGGAATGATGGGAGGTTCAGTGCGATGGTCAAAATCCACCGTCTATTTCAGCACCTTCATCACCTAATTGTTTATGCGAAGTGTTCTTCTAGTAAACACTTGGGTGTAATCTCCATCATCCGTCAATTGGATGAGAACGTGTCGACCATCCAATCTTCCAATCTTCCAACTTCCATTCAGCTTCATTTGCTCAAATTCCTTACGGATCAGTTCAAGTTTAGGGTTACCGTAGAGGAATTTACCTATTAGAAACAATCGACAGGGTGCAGCTAAGATGGAGATCTCTTCCTCAGTAAGAAAGATTGCAGGTTTGTCACCCAAGTTTCATAACAGGAATAACTTATTTAGTGGGATAAAGCTTTTGTTTGTTGTTGTTGTTGGTGGTGGTGGTGGTGTTGTTGTTGTTGTAGAAGTTAAAATGATTAGATTTATTTCCTAATTTAACTTTAGTTCATTTCCTATTTTAGATTTATTTTCTTCCCTATTTTAGACTTTCATATTTTATATTATTTATTTTATCTCTAAATAATTAATATAAATTGATTAATTGAAGTTATTAGGTGTTACATCTTTCTTTTCTTGATATTTCTTTTTTATTGTCTTTCTTATTCTAGGATTCATGTAAGAGTTATTTATATCCTCTTTCATATCAATAAAAATATTCTGCTTTAATCTGAAATTAACATGATACCAGAGCCAAATTTCCTACCCTAAACACTGGTCCTCCCCTTTCAGGAAAAACTCTTGGATATAGAATAATCGAAAATCCTAAAATGGCTTTGAGGAAAACCCTAGAGAAATCTTGGAGCGAATTGTCTGGCGATTCCTTATGTTTCTCCTTGTCGCTGACGACGAGGAGCTCGACAGAGTCTTCACTCACTGTTGGGCGAATTGGGATGCAACTTATCTGATCTGGAGCTCTGGGAGATAGCGTATGAGATCTTTGTCGCCACATAGCTGGAAATTCGCTGACATATTCTTCGGAAAGAGCGGCATGGAAATGGGATCAGTGACGTTGTCGTGAGCGCAAGGGCCGTTGTCATCCGCTTCATCGCTATGGATGTAGATATCTCTAACTTCAACAGTTGCCGGCAAGATGAAGAAAGCTTTGGGGCTTAAATCGTTGCATAAGAACTCCGAGAAGGACAACAACCCCTCTAGGACGGTGAAGAAGCTAGTAACAATTGGGGAGCTCATGGGTGCAAATGAGAGTGTAAAGCAAACTGATTCATGGATCCGACATGGGCTGCTTAGGATCTATGCTAGGCGGCTTGGGAGACTTGTAGAATCCATCATTTTGCCACTGGATTTAATGCAACAATTTAAATCCTTTGATTTTCCAGACAAGCAAGAGTGTTAAAGCGAAGCATAAATTTGAACCTTCTTGAGTCTGGATTGCTTCTAAACCCTCTCATAGCATTAAATAAATCAGTAGTATCTCAAATAAGCAAATCATAAGTGGAGCTTCAGAGAGGCCAATAGAGATTGGAAAGAATTCCAGAGCCTTTCCACCGGCATAATTCATTCCTGCAGCATTTCCCACCACCAAAACTTCCTGTGGAAACAGGATACCGCCGGACCTACTCCTGCGACCTTTCCCGCATCCAAACCTCCCTTCTATAGAATTTTCCTGGTGTCGGATCTACCTCTGCAGATTTTCCCATAGATTTCAGGCAGGTGGACCTCTTCCCTGAAGGTCCTCAACAGCCAGAAATCATCTCTTCTGCCAGGAAAACTTCCCTGCAAACCTTACAGGCACCTTCTTGCAAGCTGCAAATTCCCGTTGGCCGCAAATTCTGGCAGCCATCACTGTGGCGTCCTCCACCATTTCACATACATGGATTGTGGAAACGAAGGGAAGCTTGTTACAGAGGATTTCATCTTTAGTTTGCTTTCAGAATGACTTTAGGAAGCTTGTTACAGAGGATTTTATCTTTAGTTTGCTTTCAAAACAACTTGAGGAAGTTATTAAAGAGGCGAGACTGGATCTATTCTTGAATTGAATCCGAGTAACCGGCCTACATGCCCTTCTTCGTTAGTTTCTATCCTACCATCGAAAACTCTATACAGACCCTCTTCTAGAACTTTTTCTGCAGCAGACCCTCTACCGAAACTTTTTCTTGCAGCAGGCACTCCTCTGGAATTTTTTCTTGCAACAAACCCAACTCCAAAGCTTTTCCTACGCAGACCCTCCCTCTGGAGCCTTTTCTTGTATCAAACCCTCATCCGGAGCTTTTGCTTGCAGCAGGCCTACCTCTGGAGCTTTTTATTTTTTCTTGTCATGTATCCTCTTTTGGAGGTTATCTACTTCCCTGCAAACTCTCCTGCAATATTACACGTAGGAGTTTTTTGCTTACCTACAACACCGTAGAAACTGCAGTCAAAGACGGAATCAAAGACAACTGCTGTCAACTAGAAGTCAGCTTTTCTTGCGAGTTGTCTACTTCCATGTAAACTCCCTGTGGCATTACCTATAATAGCCTTCTGGTCTATCTATAGATACGGCAGAAACTGCAGTACAAGATTAAAACTTCAAGTTATACTTCACAGGATCTTTCACACCCATTGTTTAATGTTTTCAAATCCAAGTTGAACATGATTTTCAACCATGTTTCAACTTGAGGAAGAGTGTTAGAAGTTATATTATGAAATAATTTATTAATGTCAAAGTTATGATGATTAGATTTATTTCTTAGTATAACTTCATTTCTTTTCCTATTTTAGATTTATTTGCTTGGATTGGATTTATTTCTCTTCCTATTTTCCCATTTTATGTTGTTTCATTTGTCTCAAAAAAATTAATATGAATTGATTAATTAGAGATATTAGGTGTCATATTTTTCTTTTTCCTATTCTTTCTTTTTCATTATCATTCCTACACACACACACACACACACACACACACACACACACACACACATAATTCCCTGCCTTTAAACTATTCTTCATCATCATTGTTATTCTCATCATTACTACCATCACTACAAACCTCTGTAGAGTTTGATGGACCTAGTCAACCATCCTTACCATCATCATTGCATGTGCCATAGTATTTAGGTAAGTAAATGGTACTAACTTTGTATGCACTTCTCTCTATTCAAATGAGCACAACCTATCTCTTGGATCTGAATTTCATTTAACTCGGGTTCAATAAATTTAGTTTGAAACTAATTCTAAGAACTTGAGATTGTGAGTTTCAAGACTACTTTTTGTTCCAGTATTGCAGGTAAAACTAGCACAAGAATTGGTAATTAGATTCACAACAATAGATGTGAATGCACCAAATACTTCATAGCAACAGTTTTAAATACATAGATAAAAGAGAACTAGATAGATAGAAAACAACCCTAAAATCACTTCTAAACTCATGTGTGTTCTTCAAAAAAAGAATAAAAATCATAATCCTTAAGCAAAAATAATTATTTGATTTTAAGAGAATTGTAATATTTTTCGATAAAAGAGTTACCTGATAAACTTTTACTCTTGTTCTGTCATTGAGATTTTCCCAGGTGCCAGAATCGGATATGTCGTTTTCACTAGCAGTTGAAAAAATACAGCTACCGATCATCTCTTTCAACTTAGGACCAGAGAATGGTTTCCTATCAGTTCACAAAAGAATTGTTAAAAAAATAAAGATAAATGAATGATAATTGAGTAGAATAAAATTTTCTAAACATAAATATCAACACTAACATTTAAGAGCCATGAAAATTACCATTAGCTAATCCAAAAATTGATAAGGATGGAATATCATCAAAAAAAGCCAAATTTATTTTTTTATATTAAATTATATTTAGGGTTGTTAAATAAACCAATGCATTTATTGTTTTTGCTTAAGTTCCTTTTAATTTGAATTAAATAAGTTAGACTCGTTTTAAAATCTCAAAAGATAAAAGAACTAAGTTTCAAAATAGCCTAATTCATTTATTTAATGTTCAAAAACTAGTTTGTTTGTTATTAGAAAGCTTTAATAATTAAGTTCTATGATAAATCATATATTATAATTAAAATTAATTAAGTATAATATGTTTAATAATTTAATAATATTTCTTTATTATTTTAATTCTCGTCTTTTATTTCTAAAATTCACCTCTCATTCCATACTTTTATGTACTATCATTTTCAATATTCGTAGTTGCTTGCGATCGCCTACTCGAGCAACAGAACACTATGGTTTAAATTGATGCCAACAAAAATTTATTTGAGCAAGCAATTACGGGCGATGCAAGCATCTCTTACTCTTATTCTCAGCTTGATTGTAGATGGCAGACTTAGTGAAGAAACTAGTTTGTTTGTTAATTAAAAGCTTGACGCGGGCCGTCACTCCTGAACCGGTTCAGGAGGGAGCCGGTATAGCAAGTAGGCTGGATCGACCGACCAAGCTTGTGAGTGGGAGATATTACTCCTTCCTTTCCGTTTCTGTTTGCTGCCCCTCAAAGAACCAACTTTGAATATAGCCTAAAACTCATTTATTTAATGTTAAGAAACTAGCTTGTTTGTTATTTAAAAGCTTTAATAATTAAGTTCTACCATAAATCATATATTATTAATAATAATTAGTTATGTATGATATGTTTAATTATTTATTAATAGCAATATATCATATATTTATTTATTATTTTAATTCTCATCTCTTATTTCTGATATTCATCTCTCATTCCATACTTTTATGTAATATCTATCGTTTTCAATATGTTTAATTATTTATTAATACAATATATCATATATTTATTTATTATTTTAATTCTCGTCTCTTATTTCTGAAGTTCATCTCTCATTCCATACTTTTATGTACTATTTATCATTTTCAATATCCATAGTTGAATGTCTGCTCGAGCAACAGGACACCAAGGTCAAAATTTCTTTGAGCGAAAATTTATGTGAGCGAACAACTACAGGTGTTACAGGCGACGCACACACCTCTTACCCTCATTCTCAGCTTGACTATAGATGGCAAACTTAGTTAAGAAACTAGTTTGTTTGTTAATTAAAACCTTGACGGGGGGCGTGGGAGTCGGTTCAATAGGGAGGCTGGACCGGTCGTCCAAGCTTGTGAGCGGGAGATACCTCACTTTCCATTTTTGTTTACTGCCCCTCCTCCCTTTCCTTTTCTGTTTGTCGTTGAATGGATGCTGCTTTGTCGCCCAAAGGGGAGGGGGCCTCCCTTCATATTCTATCTTCCATTATATAGTTGTTGTTTACTTGCTTAAGGCACATCTCTTACCCTCATTCTCAGCTTGACTATAGATGGCAAAATTAGTTAAGAAACTAGTTTGTTTGTTAATTAAAAGCTTGATGAGGGGCATGGGAGCCGGTTCAGCAGGGAGGCTGGACCGGTCGACCAAGCTTGTGAGCCGGAGATACCTCTCCTTCCTCCCTTCCATTTCTGTTTACTGCCCCTCCTCCCTTTCCTTTTCTGTTTGTCGTTGAATGGATGCTGCTTTGTCGCCCAAAGGGGAGGGGGGCCTCTCCCTTCCTATTCTATCTTCCATTATATAGTTGTTGTGTACTAGCTTAGGGCTCAGTTTTGGATTGATTCTATCTTCCATTATATAGTTGTTGTTTACTAGCATAGGGCTCAGTTTTGGATATATTCTGCTTTCAGATTTCAGACCGAGGAATTCTTCCTTAGCTAGGGTTGTATCCGATGACAGGTGGTGCTCCGACTATATCCTGCTCTAAGGTGGTGACTATCCCCACTTATTCCCCTGCATATCCCTCTCCCCTACGTGTTGCTCTCCAGCGGCGCCCTCACCTTCCCTGACCAGCCATTGCTTCCCTGTCCTAGTTCTTGTTGTTGCTTTGCCGCCCCCAAAGAGGAGGGTCCTCCCTTTCTATTCTATATTCCATTATATAGTTATTGTTTACTTGCTTGGGGCTCAGTTTTGGATTTATTCTACTTTCAGATTTCCGACCCCAGGTTATCTTTCTTAGCTAGGTTGTATCCGATGACAGGTGATGCTCCGGCTATATCCTGCTTCGAGGTGGTGACTATCTTGACATATTCCCTTGCATATCCCTCCTCCCCTACATGTTGCTCTCTAGCTGGCCTTCACCTTCCCTGACCAGCCATCATTTCCCTATCCTGCGATCTTGTTGTTGTTGCAAACCCTACCTGCTCTCTAGCTGGCCCTCTCTTTCTATTCTTGCTGCCATTATATAGTTATTGTTTACTTGCTTGGGCTCAGTTTTGGATTGATTCTGCTTTCAGATTTCCGACCCCAGGTTATCTTCCTTAGCTAGGTTGTATCTGATGACAGGTGGTGCTCCGGATATATCCCGCTTTGAGGTAGTGACTATCCTGAGCATATCCCTCCTCCCCTACATGTTGCACTCTAGCTGGCCCTCACCTTCCCTGACCAACCGTCATTTCCCTATCCCAGTTCTTGTTGTTGCTGCAAACCCCACCTGCTCTCTAGCTGGCCCTCCCTTTCTATTTTATATTTCAGTTTTGGATTGATTTTGCTTTCAAATTTCTGACCCTAGGCTATCTTCCTTAGCTAGGTTGTATTCGATGACAGGTGATGCTCCGGCTATATCCTGCTTCGAAATGGTGACTATCCTGACTTATTCCCCTGCATATCCCTCCTCCCCTACATGTTGCTCTCAAGCTGGCCCTCACCTTCCCTCGACCCCAGGTTATCTTCCTTAGCTAGGTTGTATCTGATGACAGGTGGTGCTCCGGATATATCCCGCTTTGAGGTAGTGACTATCCTGAGCATATCCCTTCTCCCCTACATGTTGCTCTCTAGCTGGCCCTCACCTTCCCTGACCAACCGTCATTTCCCTATCCCAGTTCTTGTTGTTGCTGCAAACCCCACCTGCAGTCCACCAGCTTGCTGCCCTGCTCTCTAGCTGGCCCTCCCTTTCTATTCTATATTGCAGTATATAGTTGTTGTTTACTTGCTTGGGGCTCAGTTTTGGATTGATTCTGCTTTCTAATTTCTGATCCCAGGCCATCTTCCTTAGCTAGGTTGTAGACAGGTGATGCTCCGGCTATATCCTGCTTCGAGATGGTGACTATCCTGACTTATTCCCCTGCATATCCCTCCTCCCCTACATGTTTCTCTCAAGCTGGCCCTCACCTTCCCTGACCAGCCGTCATTTCCCTATCCCAGTTCTTGTTGTTGCTGCAAACCCCACCTGCAGTCCACCAGCTTGCTGCAAGCCCGCAACCCCCCCTGCCACCCCCCTGTTGACCTCACTTTTGTCAAGGTTTAGTTTTCCTCCTAGGATTTAGGGTTCTAGCATTAGGAGCTTCCCTGACGATCTTAGATTCCTAGCAGTGGACCCACCTCGTTTTAGAACGTTTGAAGCCACTTCGTCACTCTTTTGGAGCCCCGGACGAAATTTCGTACCTCTAGCTCATAGCAGGTTGGAATTGACGTTAGGAGTCCAAATTGAGTTCCCACAGGACCACTGGACCTTAGGACAACCTTCTGCACGTTTCTTGCACCACTGCGCACAAATTCTTTGTTTTGCGGCCTCGATGTCTTCAAGTTCTCCGCGACGGACCAGAATCAAAGTCAGAATGTCAGGACGATCGACAGCAAGCTCGAAGTTCAAACGGGATCAGATTTGACATACTTTCAACCCGACCGACGACGAGGTTGTCTGAACGACCTCAGATCGTGAAACGGACTGCGCCGATGCGTCCGGAACGTCGAATTTGCTAGGGAGGGACATATAATTTGTCATGTTTCCGAGCGCGAGTATACGACACGAAATTCGGCACGTTTAATAAGATAAATTAATAAAATAAGATTTTCTTTTATTTTAAAATCCTTAAAACATAAATCTAACTCGCGCCTCACACACGGGAGCTCGCCTCTCCCTCCAGTTCGTGAGCTTGGCTTCGCCCTACCCGACCAAGCCTCTAACCCATTTGCTCCTCTCGCGCGACTTCGACCCAGGTCCCCACTGTGCCTCGCCACTTCCCCTGGCTCTGCTCGCAGCAGGTGCTTTCGACATTCCCTGCCGCCACTCCCGCCTCCTGTCGCCACTCCTTTCTGCGACTTTTGTCGCCACTTCTCCCGCCTCCTTCCACTCAAGCCGACTTCTCCAGGTAAGTATGCGTGGCCTCTTCCTTCTTTGAGCTGGCTATATAAGCCTCTCTTAAGGAGAGGGTTAGGGTTGGTTGATTTTCTCTTTGAGGGGAGGTGCTGCCATTTTCTCTCTTGCCTTTCTCTTCTTGTGTGAGTGTGTGTTCTGGGCTTGAAGAAAGCTTGGTCCTAGCCAAGAAGGAAGAAGAGGTGCCGCATATTTTTCTCTGTTGGTTTGTCCGAGGATTGAGTTGCTCAGCAGTGGGTTCGGCTTGCTGGTTGGCTTTCCCGACCTCTTTCTCTTTGTGCTGTTCAACTTAACCGGTAACCTTCCTTACTCCCCTCCTCTATTTTCTCTCGGTTTGGTCGGTTGTGCCATGTGGCTTGCGGTTTTGGTGTATTTCTCCCTGTTTAGTCTCTCGGTTGGGCATTCATACATATGCTTTGAGGAGGGATTGTTAGCTTGCTATCATAGTTTTATTTTGAGCACGTTTATTACTTGAAGCATGTTAAGAATGGAAAAATGAGTATGTTCTAAGGCCTATGTATGGTTACTTGCTTAAAGGGGTGGAGCTATGGCATGGCATTGGCTCCTTTCTTTTCTCTATTTGCTTGAAATGATAAAATGGGGCTCTTCACTCACTCTTGTTGTTATGAATTATAGAGGAGCCTCTTGATTCTTTTATATACATATGTGGCGCTTGGCTTTTGCTCCTTGTAGCTCTTCTTTATCAAAAATGGCATGCTAGGAAGAAGTCTTAATTTAATTTGAAAATTTTCACATCTTTATATAGTGGCTCTATGCATTGCTATGTTGAATATATAGAGGTGTTTATTTTAGCCCCATGCTCAATTCAGTAGCCTGGATTCATTCTTGCATCGAGTTGGATTTTGAGGCTTTGTGAAACCTCAGTTTTGTTTAAATTAGCCTCTACCCGAGAGCTTGTTTTTGATCTTCTGGCTGTCCCCTTGGCGCTTGAGTTGGGGGCCTATTTTTATTTCTGTTTTCTGCTGCCTAGCAGCTAGCCCGTGGCACTAGAGGGCTCGGTTTTGTGCTCTTGCTGCTCCTGCAGCCGTCCCCTTTGCATTTGGGTTGGGGGCCTGTTTTGGTTTCTGTTTTCTGCCGCCTAGCAGCTAGCCTGTGGCATTTGGAGACTCGGTTGGCTTATCCCAGCTTCTACCCGAGAGCCTATTTCGATGTATAGTTGCTGCCCCTGTTTCAATGCTTTAAGAGATTTGTTTTGGCTTCGTTTAGGAGCTCGGGTGGCTCGATTTAATTCCTATTCGAGAATCTGTTTTGGTGACCTGGATTTATTCTTATATTGGGTTTGATTTTTTGGGCCTTGTGAGGCCTCGGTTTTGCTTGTCTTAACCTCTACCGAGAGCATATTTTATTTTGTATTATGGTTGTCCCCCGTTTAAGAGCTTTGAAATATTTATTTTGAGCCTTGTTTGTGGCAAGCTGGATTTGGTTCTGTGTTGGGGTTGTTCTAGCTTGGAGCTGAACTGGTTTTCAGCCATATGATGGATTGTGTTTGGCTTTGTGTGAGCTCGGTTCCATTCCTGTATTGTCTTTTGCTTGGGCTTTGTGTTGAGCCGGCTGTAGCTTGATGTTGGTTCGGTTCTAGCCTCTATATGATTCGGGTTCCCTTTATGTTGGGTCTGCGCTTTAATTATTGTTGGATTTGTATTTTAATAGTCGAGTGCCTTGAATCACACTATGTGTTGAACTCGTATCTGCGGTACTTGAGACCGCAGTTTTAGCATTTGTATCGGAATTTTGTGTTGGCTTTACAAAGTTGTTTTCCCTAGTTGAGTCTAGCCTTTTCTAGCAAGTATTTGGAGTTTGGAGGAACCCCGAGCAGTGGTCTAGAGTCTAGGGGCTTTGTCGATGATTTCACGTCCTTTTTTATTCTTTACAGTTGTTACTTGGGAGAAGGGGGTGTTTTCCTTAGAAGCCTAGTCCTCATCCTCTCCGAGAGCGCCGACGTTTCTTTAGGTCTTTTGTAGGTCGTATAAGGACGGTCGGGAGTCCAGGGTGATTGACTTGTTTTTTACTAGTGTTGGAAATCAGTTCACCTCTTTTACGGGGATTGTGTTAGGTGGACTGCTTTCCCTCTTTCCTTTCCTTGTTCCCTC
This sequence comes from Papilionanthe hookeriana x Papilionanthe teres, assembly GCA_022702705.1. NCBI lineage: Eukaryota > Viridiplantae > Streptophyta > Magnoliopsida > Asparagales > Orchidaceae > Papilionanthe > Papilionanthe hookeriana x Papilionanthe teres. Next base: position 66,330,303 of record CM040425.1, on the reverse strand, counting down.
GTCCCTTGATTTTCTCCTTGCTTCTTGGTTCAATGTCCGCACCTACAGGGGACGTGTAGGTGTGCACATATAGCAACTTAAGTAGGGTGGTTGGGGCTAGGACGGCGACGATAATGTTTATGTGTGCTTAAAAAAGAGGGTTTAGAATAATATCCCCTTTGCCAATGCGTAAAATCTCCATTGGAGTCGCGGCTTGGGACCGACGATACTGTTGCCACCAATACCCTTAAGTTGTTAGTAGTCCTAGTTCGATTAGGTTGGTTAGCCTGTGGACTGTACTAACATGTAAAAAAATAATAATAAAACACTTTTGCAACAAAATTTCCACCTACAACAAAATTACTTTTCACCTATAAATTTTATACATGCAAACTAAAATGAATGAAAATTAGTAAAGGTCCACGGTTAATTACTCGAGTCGAGGTTAGGACTGCCTCCTGTAGGGTATCGGTCCGGTAGCTCTTGTCCAAGATTGGGAAGCACACAGTCCAGCTCTGAGTCCTCCTCGTCACCATGCTTACGGTCCTTTTCAGATGCCCCATGGCTTTCTTACGGTTCGCCGTGAGTTCGCCATGACTTTCCCGTGTTTGTTCGTGATTTTCTTCGAGGTTTTTCTATGGGATTTCTTTGTCTTCTTTCTCGATTTTCTTTGCTTCATTTCGCCTTTCTTTCGGGTTTCTTTTTCTTCTTTTCGCCTTTTTTTTCTTTCGGATTTACCGCCGGGTTTTGCACCTCATTTTCCTGTACGTACGGTAGTACCCCCTTACTTAGCTAGGTTTTCCTTACTACATTCACACTTGCTTCGTTTTGGTACTGACGTCTTTCTTGCAGGAGATAAAAGTGATAATAATAATAAACAGGTAACAATACACCGCGGGTAATCAGCGCCTACGGTACACTTGTAGCACTGTCATTTCTTTTATTTACTGCATTACATGCTTTACTTTTTAGCATACATACCTGTTAGCGTAGCATGCTTTACTTTTCTCCGTACCTGCTCCTGTTAGTATAGCATGTTTTACTTGTTACAGCGCATATTCATGCTAGTGTAGCATGTTTTACTTTCTCGTAGCCTGTACTCCTGCTTAGCGTAGCATGTTTACTGTTTTCTTTTACTACTGCTCCTGTCACTGTAGCACATACGCACGTTTGCAATAAAGTAATAATTAAGAAGGATGTAATAAAATGAAATAATTCCCCAACTTTAACAACTCACATATCTAATGTTAATAACTTAAACCTGCAATTGCAATCTTGCTACGACGTGGAGCACGGAGCACGACTTCGAGGGCAGCACGACCATCTTCGACAGCAAAACTTGTGTCTACATCAGCAAACCATTCTTTAGTTTAAATAACAAGCCATAGAGACTTCGAGGTAGTCCGCCTAGTGCGACATAAATCCTCACCTGTTCTTTTAAGCTTTTGCACAGCCTTGTTGTGCAATATAAGCCCTAACTCGCTTAGGATTCCGAGGTCGTCGTCTGATACGGCGTAAATTCTCCTACCTTTCAGGTTATTTGCATAATCAGGTGATTATGTAAATATAATTCCTATAATTAATTGGCAGGATTGAAATTTAAATAAATTCATTTCCAAAATTTGAAGCCCAACATTAGGATAGTTTGGGAACTCATCGAGGTTCTCCTCGACATCCGTGACGTCCCCTATCTCTCTTTCCTTTGACTCTGGAAATAACTGTTCCACATTGCGCCTTTCACCTATTGGATTTCCTACTACCATACTTTGTTGAAAACCCTACCTTTTGAATTCATGAAGATAAAAACTTTGATCTAAATCGAGAGTTATCTCGGGTAACTTCGGTCATTTGAGGGGTAATTGCCCCCTCTATAGAGAGCTTTATGAACTCAGGTAATATAAACCATATTTAATTCTTTTGTATTAAATAGGGGAATTTGTCGGTCCACATAAAGGTTCGCAGACCAGAATGGATGTCATGAATTTTGTTGTTTATTTGATCGAGCGATATTGTCAAGTAGAGTGTCTATTCTTTGGAATAGATGCGTTACTTGCGATATTACGCTCGTTCATTCAAACTGCTAAATAAATGAGATTCGTTCATTCTCATATTTTTTAAAATTTAAAGTTTTACTTTCAAAACATACACATACATATTTACATTAAATTAAATCTTAAGCGCATTTCAGCGGCCGACACCCCCGCCTCCCTATCCCCTGCTGGCCCTCACCTTCCCTGCATGTCCCTCCTCCCCTACATGTTGCTCTCTAGCTGGCCCTCACCTTCCCTGACCAGCCGTCATTTCCCTATCCCAGTTCTTGTTGTTGCTGCAAACCCCACATGTAGCCCCCCCCCCCTGCCTGTCAGGGTCATGCAACCCCTCCAACCACCTTACCGAGCCTCACACCCCTTTTCCATTCTCTCCTGCTAAGCCCCATCTCCCAGTTTGTTCTCGGATAAACTGCAGGTTGGGAATCCACTTCCTGTCACAGTCGAAGCTGGAGCCAACTCCCCTTACAGCTCGCCACCACCCTTCTAGACCCCATCGTCGCTACCCCCCGAGCCATCCCGATTAGCCCTCACCAAGATTTCTTGTTGTGTTGTCTTTTCTTACCTAATTTGAGCCTTGTTTGTAACCTCATTCGCTCGGGTTAACTCCGGTATCAAACCTTTAATAATTAATTTCTACAATAACTCATATATTATTAATTAAAATTAGTTAAAGATAAAATGTATAATTATTTTTTTAATTCCCATATCTTAATTCTAAAATTCACCTCTCATTCCATTACTTTTTTACTCACCGAGGTTTCTTGTTGTGTTGTCTTTTCTTACTTAATTTGAGCCTTGTTTGTAACCTCATTGGCTCAGGTTAACTCCGGTATCAAACCTTTAATAATTAATTTCTAAAATAAATCATATATTATTAATTAAAATTAGTTAAAGATAAAATGTTTAATTATTTATTAATAGCAATATATCGTATATTTATTTATTTTTTTAATTTCCATATCTTAATTCTAAAATTTACCTCTCATTCCATTACTTTTACGTACTATCATTTTCAATCTCCATAGTTGCGTAAGTTCGGCTGTTTGAGTAACGAGACACCAAGGTCAAATTTTATGTGAACAAGCAACTACAGGCGACGCGACGCACACATCTCTTACACTCATTCTCAGCTTGACTGTAGATGCCATGTCAAGAAGCACTCTATGAACACACCATATTAGCCCTAGAGGGTAAGAGGCCGAAAGAAGGCTAGGACTAATAAGGGCTTCAAATCTTACAACCATCACTACTCTCTCGCTTCAATTTCATGATAGTAAGCTACATGCTTTCTTCTCCCTAAGTATTTATTGCAATGTCTTAGTCCTCAATTCAAAGCAAATGTTTAATATTCTTTCTTTTACTTCACAAAGCACATCAAAATAGTTCTTACATTTATTTTGTAAAAAAATATACTTTTAGCTTTCAACTATGCACAAAACATCAGAAAGAAATAAATCACACAAAATTAAATATAAAAAATAATATATTTTCCTATGTTACATCAGCATGATAAAAATTATTGTTAGTTGCTTATATGTAGTATATTTACTGAATTTTATATTTAATTTGGTAGTTAGTTCACATGCCATAATAATATTAATAGTTCACAACCTCTAGCTTTTAATTTGCAACCACTAAACTCAACTCCAGTGTTAGGTTGATCAAACCAAAATGAAAGACTTCACTGTGGTAGAACTAAAATTTGATATTGTAAAGGTAAAAATACAATCAATACAAGTTATATATGAATAAAAATAATAATGGTGCAATAAATCAATATAACCAGCAATTATAAACTTGTCCAAGAAAGAAAAGGATAGTTGCCTTCACTATGCTAATCTATTGTAATGTCTTAGTCCCTCAATTGGTTTGATCAAGCCCTAAATATTTATTGCAATGTCTTAGTCCTCAATTCAAAGCAAATATTTAATATTCTTTCTTTTACATAACGAAGCACATCAAAATAGTTCTTTCATTTATTTTGCCAAAAAAATATACTTTTAGCTTTCAACCATGCAGACAACATCAGAAAGAAATAAATCTCACAAAATTGACTATAAAAAATAATATATTTTACTATGTAACATGATAAAAATTATTGCTAGTTGCTAATTGCACTTCACTATGCTAATCTATTCTAATGTCTTAGTCCTCAATTGGTTTGATCAATCCCTAAATATTTATTGCAATGTCTTAGTCCTCAATTCAAAGCAAATATTTAATATTCTTTCTTTTACTTCACTAAGCACATCAAAATACTTCTTTCATTTATTTTGCCAAAAAATATACTTTTAGCTTTCAACCCTGTAGACAACATCATAAAGAAATAAATCTCACAAAATTGACTATAAAAAATAATATATTTTACTATGTAACATGATAAAAATTATTGATAGTTGCTAATTGCACTTCACTATGCTAATTTATTCTAATGTCTTAGTCCTCAATTGGTTTGATCAATCCCTAAATATTTATTGCAATGTCTTAGTCCTCAATTCAAAGCAAATGTTTAATATTCTTTATTTTACTTTACAAATCACAACAAAATAGTTTTTTCTTTTATTTTGCAAAAAAATATACTTTTAGCTTTCAACTATTCACACAACATTAGAAAGAAATAAATCACAAAAAATTGAATATAAAAAATAATTTATTTTACTATGTTACATCAACAAGATAAAAATTATTGCTAGTTGCTTTTATGTAGTATATTACTAAATATTAAATTCAATTTGATATTTAGTTCACGTTCCATAATAATATTAATAGTTCACAACCTCTAGCTTTAAATTTGCAACCAGTAAATTCATCTCCAGTGCTGGCTATAAAAAATAATATATTTTACTATGTTACATCAACATGATAAAAATTATTGCTAGTTGCTAATTGCACTTCACTATGCTAATCTATTCTAATGTCTTAGTCCTCAATTGGTTTGATCAATCCCTAAATATCTATTGCAATGTCTTAGTCCTCAATTCAAAGCAAGTGTTTACTATTCTTTCTTTTACTTCACAAAGCACATCAAAATAATTTTTTTATTTATTTTGCAAAAAAATATATACTTTTAGCTTTCAACTATGCACACAACCAACATCAGAAAGAAATAAATCACACAAAATTGAATATAAAAAATAATATATTTTACTATGTTACATCAACAAGATAAAAATTATTGCTACTTGCATTTATGTAGTATATTACTGAATATTATATTTAATTTGGTATTTAGTTCACATGCCATAATAATATTAATAGTTCACAACCTCTAGCTTTTAATTTGCAACCAGTAAATTCATCTCAAGTGTTGGCTTGATCAAACCAAAATGAAAGACTTCATTGTGTTAGAACTAAAAATTGATCTTGTAATGGTAAAATACAATCATTACAAGTTATATATGGATAAAAATAATAATGATACAATAAATCAATATAAACAGCAATTATAAACTTGTCCAAGAAAGAAAAAGAATAGTTGCTCTTCACTATGCTAATCTATAGTGGAAGTGTAATGAAAGTATGGAAGTACAAGAATGTTAAAATTTTTATGGTGTATATCCCATGTGATCATTAACTTTCATCTTTACAATGGAATGCCGATCAATGTTAAGTATTTCTGATGCCACTTCTTCAAGATTTTAATTGTTCACAACCTCTAGCTTTTAATTTATAATCAGTCAATCAACATTTATTCTAATGTAGGCTTTTCCATTGATAAAACCATTAATGACACTAGAGAGGAAGCTGTAGTTGATAATTTTCATAAATAATTTTCATAAAGTGTCGGGAAGAAGCTCTACTAATATAGTCATAAGCCCACCTATCTGTTAAAATAGAAATAATTAAGATAGGATTTCAAAAGTGCATAAGATATATAAAATCTTAATTATTATAAATCATGACATCATTTTTTATCATCTTTAAACCTGAATGCTATAAACCTGAAAGCTATAAACAGGTAGCTATCATGTCATTACTATTACACCTCCATGTGAAGAGCATGTGATCACGAAAGCTTCCTTTACATGTACATCATTAAAGGCTAGCCAATTATACATGAGATTGCAACTTTTAAGATTTTCAGAAATTTAGTATTATATTAAATTAAATAAAACAAAAAATAATCCATGTTTCTTAAGTGTCATCATGTTACTAGCTAAAAAGATTTAGATTCCAAATAGTTAGTGTATATCTATAAATCTCATTGATGTTAAAGTAAGGTAAAAGAAATGCATGGTATAATTCTATGCATCAAGGAAAAAAATAGAATCCCACAAACCATATGTCGAGTGTTCATGCTTAAGTCCATGTTTGCCCATTGTCGTCTTCATCACCAATCAAAATAATCCAAATTAAGTATTGTATGAAATATTTAATTTTTTTAGAAGTGTTTTCACAAAATATATAGGCAAGTTAACTTTCATCTACACCTTTTCATTCATAAGATTTCTGAGTTAATTATATTTGCCCGCTTATTGAAGCTTTTTCAATCCAACATTCCAGAACAATTGCACAAAGTAATAGAGAGAGAGGGGGGACATAAAGAGCAAAAGAAATGTAGGATTTACTAAAGCAAGGGTTCATTGATTCTTGCATAGAAGCAGGCCAGAAAACTAAAGAGATCAAAAAATATTCATTCAAAGTCAAAAGAAGCAGGCCAGAAATGAGAGAACCCTATTCATCAAGGAACTTGAAAAACAAAATCAAGCTGAGCTCATTTGATTGATTCAATTTTTATTTTAAAAATTAGAATATTCAGTTTTCAAATTTGAAATCAATTTAATATTCATTAAACTGAAGAAATAAAAATGTAGAATAATTTTAGGATTGAAAAATTAAATTCATTTAGAAAAAAATAAATTGGGCATAACACCACATTTATTTTAGTTTAGTTAAATATTTTAGATTTTACAGAAGTAATGAGTAGATAAAAATAAATAAAATTTTAATTTTGAGATATAACCTTAAATTTTAATTAGTTTGGTTTGAAATAGAACCAAATACTAAATTTTAGTTCACTCAAATCCGAATTGGTTAAAACAAATTACATTTAGATTTGGCTTGGATCAGTTTCAGCAAAAGTTTGGTCCATTTAATTTTGGATTTCCAATCTAGGTTTCATTCAAATTGACTAATTTGTAAACCTATACATCCAAATTAACCATTTGGTCAAAACTGAAAAACAAAATTGAATCGAGCTTATTTGTTTGACTCAATTTGATTTTAACGTACTGATTCAACTTTTTATTTTAAAAATTTGAATATGCACTTCTTAATTTTTGGATCAATTTTAATATTCATTAAATCGAAGAATAGAAAAATTAGTAATATTAAAATTATGAAAATTGAAAAAAAAATTAATAAATTGAGCATAATACATTAATTTTAGTTAGTTTAAAATTTTTAATTTTCTATAAACGGTGATTAAATAAATAAATAAATAATAAAATTTTAATTTTGAAATAGAACCTTAATTTTAATTTGTTTGGTTTGAAATAGAACCAAATGCTAAATTTAGGTTTGACTTAGCTCGGATTTAGCAAAAGGTTACTAATTTGTGAGCCTATACATCGAAATTAACAATTTGCACGACCCTAATTTCACTCCTCCCTCAAACTTGAAAAGCATTACAAATCATTAAAATGGATTTTCTCTAATAGTAAACATCCAATATAACTAAGAAAAGAAAAGTTGAAGTTCAAATATATTCTTCATCAGAAGAAAAAATGAATTTAAAAAAAAAAAACTGCTTCCATAAACACAACAAAAAGCTCCATAGTGGGCCAGCAAAACACAAATCTATATAAACAAAAGTTAAAACCAAACAACAGATCTCACCTCTTATTCACACTCTCAGCCTCCTCTTCCGTCATCGGTCCGCCGAACAACGCTGGGCTGATGCCTCCCGATGGCTACAACATTTTTTTCCGATGATCAAAACCCTAACAAGCTAACAAAACTTCTCAAACGAATTGTTCGACAATGGGTTTGCTACCTTGTGAGAACGGCGTGTTGTGGAGTCAGGCACCGGCGCATCAACCTCCGGAGGTTTCTCCGGCCAAGTAAGCAGATCCGCCGTCGACGTATGCGGCTTCCTTACCGGCGTACTCCGCTCCATTCTCTTTCTTTCTTCAGCGGTTCTCTCGACTGATGGAGTGAGCTAGAAGTGGGGTAAAGAAGGCAGGGAAAAAGCGAAAGAGGTTTACTGTAGAGAAGCTCGAATAAGTGCCTACTGATTTCTTTTATAATTGAACCGTTTCTCCCTCTTCACGCAAGGGAGTGAGAGAAAGCTCGACCTCTCAGAGGGTGACGTGGCGGGCGGGGGTCTGTTCCGTTGCGATTACATTGGCTTTCCGTCACCGCTATCTCCGACGGCCATCGCTGACCTAACGGCCGAGAAAGCGCATTTTACAACGGTCGACCCGAGTCCCTTATTTTCATTCTCAATATTTTTAAATAAAAATTATTCAAATAAATTCTCATTCAAATCCTCACCTAAGAAATGCGTCGTCCTCAAAATTTGCAAATATTTTATCTAAATTTAATAAAAATAAATTTAAAAATTAAAATTCTGATTAAACTTGAATCAATATACCCAAAGTTTTCTCTGAAAATTCCAAAGAAAATCATGAATTTATCTTATAATTAATATAAGTTTTAATAATAGTATTTTAATATAGTTGCACTTGCATGCTTAGCACATATAAATTTTATTTCACTGCATATTTTGAATTATGTCTATCTATTTGTTTAATGTTTTAATCACAATAAATAATTAAGGCTACGTTTGAATTTCGTTGCTCCGCCAATTTCTTCTAAGAGCTGCATTTGTCAATTTTAAAGGAGGTTAATTACGATCTGAAATTGTGAAAATTTATCGTTCTCCTGAAATATTTCTCGGAGAAATTCATCTCTTACTGTTTCACCGAACGAAAACTTTCAAAATGTCAATGTTCATCTCAAGTAAACGAAACTTCACTGTCTTTAGCGGTCCCTCTTTTTTACATATGTAATATAATTTTTAAAGTACATCCAAGCCCAAATATTTATTTATTCTTTTCAAATAAAGAATACATATTAAAGCTCAAATATGTGATAAAAAGATGAAAGCTCTCTACATCGCATGCACTAAAAACTTAATAGTTTATTATTAATTCTAAAGATCTAACAATTCAATCATTAAATTATATATTCTAAACATTAAATTATATATATATATATATATATATATATATATATATATATATATTATTGATTCGGACGACCCCCTGCATGATTTGAAACATGCTTAACAGTTACGGCTGCTGCATACGCGGGCACGTGCGGTACGGGAAACGCAACGGCTCGACTGAAGCCGCATCGAATTTTGGGTGGCAAATAATATCAACCGTAACGGCTCTTTTCCCTGTTTTCAAAATATGAATATTAAACCTAAAAGAATGAGTGACTTCTTACACCCACTTCCGCACCCGCACGTCAAAACCATGTTGCTGCCATGTAAATGTGTATTACAGAGAGCTGAAAAACAGATTTTACATAATTTTTTTAGAAAAAATGATACCATATTCTTGTCATTTAAAACTGCCATTTAAAATATAAACCGAAATAATTTCAGTGGGTTCTTCATAAATCCGGCCAGTTCAACTGTGTATTGAGTTATATGCAAATCAATGGCGGTTGAACGGTTGGATCTGTGGTCCAAATTCAATTTTTATATCCAGGCAGCTAATATAACAATATCACTGAAGAAGTCATATTCACGTAATCCACATCCTCTATACAAGCAAGAAGTGATATTGAAAATGGCAGAATCCGGTTAAGCCAACATTTATTTTTTTGGGATGAATCTAATAGAAGATAAACCTTGAGGCTTCATATTTAATGAGAAATAATAACCATAAAGCACAACGTTGGGTTTTTGCTAGATCAATAACAATAGAACTGATGTGTCATCAAATAAATTTTTATTATGGAGCATGATTTTTTATGCATTTTAAGCAGTAAGTATTCTAAATTCAAATTCAAGATCAGTCAACGCCTGATTTCAATACGTTTATGGTCAAACTGTGTCTTGAAAAGATGAACCTAAAAATACTGAGAGTGATCCAATTTAAATCAAGATAAGCCTAGATCAAGCACTTGAAGTGTTACTAAAGGTTTTGGTGCATCAATTTAAAGGTCAAAAGATCTTAAAATTTGACATGTTTATAGTCAAATTAAATTGTCTCATTGAGAAGAATCCAATGAGATCATGATCATTTAATTTTGATGTCATTAAGGCACTTAAATGTTTAAAAAAATTACATGTGAACAAGATAATCATTGTGAACCATGCAGTGAAGTGCTTTAGAAGATTGACCAATTTTATCAAATGAATTTATTAAAAATTATAAATAGACCCACATTCTTCATCTAAGGGGAGGAAGAGAGAAGAGACCAAGTTGAATACCAAAGCTTAACTCCTGATGTTTCTCGACAATGTCGTTGATCAGCCAAGTTTATCACTGACCACCAAAGTTTGTCCCCAACCACTAAAAGTAATCGTCAACCACCACTAGTAAATTGTTCCTGCCAACCACGACCATTATAGCACCAAATTCTAACTTTTATACCCAACTACTTCTTTTGTAGCAACTAACATCCTTATATAATCCCATCTTTCCCATCTTTCCTAATACAAAAGAAAAATGTACCTTTGTACTTTTAATTTTTAAGTGGGTTATTTTGATTTGGTCAAGCCTCATGAATTTTTCCGTTCCTATGTTTTTTTTTCACATAAAAATATTAGTTGTCTTTTATATCTCTATTTGTGTATGTTAGATAATTAGACAGAGCTAAGACACAAGTTTTTTTTGTTACTGAGAATTTTTTAGCACGTAATATTCTGACATCGTATATGAGAATCAAAATTTCACTTTTGTAGAATTGTGAGCACTCTGTCAATGGCTAACTTGTAGAATTGTGAGCACTCTGTCAATGGCTAACAAGCGTAATACTTGTAACAGTAGAGCCTCCTTCTCTTATGCCCACCGTTATATGAGATGATATTGTAGTTAGAGGTGACATGTCTCTACATCTTTTCCCCTTTTATGGTCACCGACTCGTCAGTGAAGGTGTGACATCTCAAACTCCCACTCATTAAGGAATTGTTCGCTTTTGGCTTAGTGATGTCGTCATTTTACTCTATTGGTGTAAATTCTCATAAGGTCGCCCATCCTAGAAGTGATCAGGGTGAGCATGCTTATCTTTAGAGTTTTTTATGAAATTCTACCATTATATCAAAAGGTGCCTTGATGTTTAAGAGTTTGGCTTCAATCTATTTAAGAGATTTCACAATCTCCCCTACCTAGGTACCAAACATCCTCACTAGTGTTATATGTCTGGAATCATTCACTAAGCATATAAGATTTTAAAGGTAGATCCTACAAATTCAAGAAGGATTCAAGAGTTGGCTCCAATGGCATAACAAGTTGTTTTTTGTGATATTTAGTTTCAGTCTTTTGGCTAGTGTAATGCTCTGATACCATTTGTGAGAGTTGGACTCTCACTCATCAATGTATTGCCCGCTTTGGACTGGTGGTCTCACGGTTTTACCCTATTGTTGTAACTTCTCAAGAGGTCGCTCATCCTTGCAGTGCTCTAGGACGAGTACACATAACTTTGAAATTTCTAATGAAAGTCCACGGTCATACTAAAATACACATCGATGTTTAAGAGTTTAGCTTCAATCAAATTAATGGTTTCACAAAAGGATTATCTTCTTTGTCCCTAGAAGATTGCATGCAGAGCATGGAAGAATCTCTTAATGAAATTCTTCAACTTCTACAGGAAAGCTTGACAAACATTATTATCACAAATGGGTGAGATTCATCTACCCTAAGATCAAGTACCAATCAGGGATGCATATAGACAACGCTCCTCCAACGTCCCTCCACATATTAGAGTTTCTCCTCAACTAGATCAGGAAGTTGACTTTTTGAATATTCCTAGTTTCACACATATATCTCATGCAGCCATACCAATTTGTAAACCTTCAATATCCTTAGAAAACTTAGCTTAACCGATCATGTATTTAATGATGAGCTACGACATATGGTTTAGAAAAATTCCTCTCGAGGAGATAAAAATTATCATCATAATTCCTAAGAGCCTACACCTTTGGTCGAGATAATCCTCTAACAAACTATTTTAGTACGATTCAAACTCAAAAATATGGATTCATATGATGGAATATCTAACCCATATGAACAAATTGACCACTAAAAAAATTTTGATCTTAGTCATCATAATTTCTAAGAAGCTTCACCTTTGGCCTAGATAATCCTTCAACAATCTATTTAAAAAGGATTCAAGCTCCCAAATATTGAGAGTGGATCCAAAGCTATTAAGAGACATCTTCCTGAGAGAGTTACATCTTGAGCCTTTCTGCTTAGACAAGTTGCTCTTATAGTGGCCTCATCCATCACATTATGGCTCAAATCACTGTTGATAAAGCTACTAATTCACATTGAAGGTAATTTGAACAATCTTCTAACAAACACAAACACTCTCTTAGAAAAATTGCATAAACTTACAAAAGAAGGTAGTAAGTAAAGTCAACATATGAAAACATTATTTCCAATCTTATTCTACTAAGGACATCCACCAGTGATATTTTAGTGGAGATTCTAAATTTTGAAAACCTTCAGTAACCAAGGCCACTAAGAATTTAAATGATAGGGACCAATCTCAATATTGAAATTTTTATCACTCCAAAGCATGCTCAATATAAATATGCAGTCACTTGAAAGAAAAACTTGGATATTTGGAACACAAAGGTCACCCGAGTCATTACTTGTAAGAACAATATAAAGATGATTAAAAGAATCTTGACAAAAAAATATTAGAATTATTGAATGAGGAGTAAAACTAGAATCCGCTTTATCTCTACAAAAGACTATTTTCCCGCATATATTGAAAAACCTTATTACTAAAATAAATTATGAAAGTTCGTCATTTCACTTCGTAAGAGAAATTAATTTTGTTAGAGACAAAATCTATCGTTTACCTTTTTTCTTATTGATGAACTTTCTTATAAATAATATTGTTTAATAGAAGACTCTTTGAAGGAAAGTTGCCGACACAATCTTCACTTATACATTTAAAAGACACAATCATGGGGTAGCTTGATAGGAAGTAAGTAGTATTCATATTCAAAAAAAAAAAAAGGAAAATCCTTAGAGTGCAAATCATAGACATAATCTCCATTACACCTTTAAAGATGCACCTATGAGATGGTATTGATATGAAGATAGTAGTGGACATATCCTCACTAGAAACACTCATCGAGGGCAAGTGTCAGACATAATCTCTACTCATACTCCTAAAAGATACACCTCGAAGATAGACTCGATGGTAAGTTAGTATTAGACACAATCTTTACTAGAAAGACCCTTTAAGTGCAAATGGCAAGCACAATCTCCACTTTTACTCCTTAAGGACATGTACATGAGGGGATTTTAATGGAAATTTAGTAGTAGACACAATCATTACTTGAAGAACCTCTTTAGAAAAATTAGCAGACACAATCTTCACTTATATCTATAAATGAGATGCCTATGAGACAGTCTTGATAAGAAAGTATTAATAAAGACAAAATTGATTCATTGAGGGTAAGTGCAAACTTCACTAGTACTTTTGGAAGACACAAACATGAGATAGTATCAATGAAAAGCTAGTAGCGGACACAATCCTCACTTAAAAGACATCTATAAGACACACCCATGATGTAATCTAGATGGAAAGCTAGAAGTGGTTATCATCTTTAGTAAGAAGTCCCATTGAAGACAAATGACAGATAATATATCCACTCATACTCTTTAAAGGCATGCCCATGATGTAGCATTAATTGGAAACTAGTATTCGACAGGGTCATCACTAGAAAGACTCCATGAGAATAAGTTGTTGATAGTGTCTCAAAAAGTTATAATGCTTAGAATTTACATGTACAATGAAAAATTTTTAAAAAATTGTAAGTCTCAAAGGGTAAAAGTACACTAAAAAAGATTATAGGTACATTAAAAAAACTTTAGAATGTTATATGCCTCAGAGAGTACATGTATAATAAAAAAAATTTGAATGATATTAGTCTTAGAAGGTATAGATAAACCAAGATAAAATCTGAAAACATTACAAACCTCAAAGGTACATGCACCCTAATAAAAAACTCAAAAGGCTATATATATTAAAAAGTACATGTACATTTAAAAAATTTCAAAAGATTATAAACCTCAAAAGACATAAGAATATTTTAAATATTTTAGTAGGCACCAACCTCAAAAGATAAATAATTTTTCTTTATACAAAAAAATGTACTAATTTTAATTTTTTTATTTTTACGTGTTCAAGAAGCAAAATATTAACGTAAGAATATAAAAAATTATAAGCCTAGAAAAAGTTTGTTGTCACTGTGCTTCTATAGGGGGACAATATCTTAATTATAATAGATTGGGTTTCTAAAAATATTTATAATGACTTTGTCTTCTAATGGGGGTAAGTTATGAGGATCAATAGTTCATCAAATATTAACATTATATTTTAGTTGAGCTCATATATTTAGAAGAACACTTACCATAAAGCAATATACAAATTTATTGGATTTACATTAGAACATCATGTTCCATAGCACCATCACAAAAAAAAAAGATCTTTTATGGCCTTTGAAGTTCTCCTCAAATTTCAATGGATTATATTTTTCTCTATGAAGTTTATAAGAAAAATGAAACATATATTTCGACTATAGTTCATTTTAATAGATTCAAGGCCAAAATCTATACCTTCCAACAAAAAATCTTCTATCTTCTAAAAGCTATTAATATCACTGTTATCACCAATATTAAGTCAAAGATCTAGTTTATATAAAGAAGACAATGTGATCAACACTTCTTTTAAAGAAAGATAATAATTTTATCATTATGGGTCTTAATTATATCATGAATAAAAATAGCCCAAATATCATCAGGTAAATGAATCATATGAAAAATTATGCAAAACAACCTAAAAATAATCAAATAACTGCCTAAATTTAGATGAACAATAATAACTTGAAGGCAACAATTATTTAACTTTAGGTAGACAACAGTAACCTAAAGATAATAACTACCTGAATTTAGGTAGGCAACAATTGCTTCATTGATGTAGGTAATAACATCTTGAAGGCGACAACTACCAGAATTTGGGTAGGTGGCAATATTTTGAAGGCAACTACAACTAAAATTTGGGTAAACAATAAAATGTTTGAATTTGGTCGGGTAATAACAAATTGCTAGCAAACCCATGAGTGTGCTCACATTCGCGCATGTTAACATGCACACTTTAGCACACATGAACAAAATATTTTGCAAATTGTTTGACATGCAAGAACAATTTGGCAACAATTCCCACGTGTGCATGCACTCACCCATGAGCTTGCGCCTATGTGCGCCCATCCAAGTACACAAGCGCACCATCAAATGAACACATACCATCATCAGGTAAGAGCTTTCGCTGCCTCCTCCACTTGCACTGACACATCTGTGCATCGACTAGCATGCTACCACTCCCCTACTCATGCTCATACTCGCATGCAAACCTCATTACTTTTTTGGTACAATATTACACTCATTTGCTCACACATACATAGAAGTGCACTCGGGCAGACATGCCTACACACCTATATACCTATAACCACCACTAGTAGTGATAACAATAATATGATCAAGTTTTTTTTCCAGAAGTTTCTATTTCACGATTTTCTGATATTCAAGATTTAATTTGGGTAGTTTCAAAACTCCATGAAATATTTATAGGTAAAATTTAATAACACGAAATATCAAAATTCCTATTCAATCAACACATGAATTTCTAAGATATCTAAAGTTATGATGAAGAATTTTTCAATGACTTTGAAAGCATCGTTATCAGAAAATCAAAAGCATTGACGTCCTTAAATAAGGAGCAACCGATTTTCCATCAAAAAATTGTTATCATCAAGCATGACTCTCTATGCATGTTTAGCAAGAAGCGTTCTAAATTCAAATTCAAGAATATCATTGAAGCCATGAGTTCAACAAGTTTATAATTAAACTAAGAATCTCAATAAGATGAACTTAATGACACTAAAAATGATCTAATTAGAATCCAAATAAGCCCAAATCAAACACTTGAAGTTTTATTGAAGGTTTTAGTTCATCAATTGGAAGGCCAAAATATCTTAAAATTCGTCATTTGTAAAGTCAAATCGAGTGTCTCAATAAAAAAATCAAATGAGCTCATGTTCATGAAATTTTGATATCATCAAGCACTTAAATGTCAAAAAATTACATATATTTAAGAGAATTATTGTGGACCATCTGATGGAGTGTTTTGAATAATTGGCCAGCTTTACCAAAATAATCATCTCAAAAACTATAAATAGACTCTCATTCTGCACTTGAAGGAGGGGTAGAGAGAAGAGAATGAGCTATTTATTAATGCTTAAATCTTGAAGTCTAGCTGGTTGTTTCTAGTCACCAAAATTTATCGTCTATCATCAAAGTTCATCACAGACCACCAAAGGTTGATCATCACCAATAATTTGTTAGAACCAATTATGACCATTATATCAAACAATTACAAATTTTATAGCCAAACTACTGTTGTTGTAGCCACTTACATCATCTTGTAATCCCATCTCCCCCAATTAAGAATAAGAGCGGACATCTGCACTTTTAATTTATTAGCATATTACTTTGACCAGATCAGGCCAATGATTTTTTTCCTTTTCAGGATTTTTCGACATAAAAAAATTTGTTCTCTTACATCTTTATCTATGTTTTTGTTGAAAAATTAGATTGACCTAAGTCATAAAATTTCTCCTTTGTTGAGAATATTTTATCACACAATTAGAACAATAAATCTAGGATCCGCCCAATTGAGCTTGTTATGAATTAAATAAGCCAAAATATGCAAATGTACAATTTAGTTGAAAAAAATTGTATAATCTCAATGTGTCAAGTTCGAACGAGAGAGTTCACTCTACAAATAATAATAACAAAAAAAAAAAAAATTTCCCTTGCTTTTCTTTCTACTGAGCATCAATTTTTTAGGCAAGAGCAAAACTTGACAAGCTTTCTTAAAAATATGACTGAAATTTTAGAAAAACTTTGAAGAAGCTCACTCTCATTGTAGGCTCTAGCTAATCCTATTTTTTTTTAGGGAACAATGCGATAACACTAAGAAGATAACATCCCAACAGAATTCTGCGAGAATACAAGTTACACTATCTTCATTCTCTGACATTTTTCTTAACTGAATTCTTACATTCTCTGCGGATAATAAGATCTTTAAGAGTATAAAAAATTATGTTTTCAGGACCCAATGAGCAGCCTACTACAATGGCAGCATCGACTTTTGCTTTAACAATATAAAGAAAATTATAGTTTGATCTCTCATGTTTAAGTGATGAAGCTCATTCGTAAGTTATACACAAAAATGATTTATAGATTGAAGTTTTTATTAACTTTGAACCATATCTCATGACACCTTTCAAGATTTAGCACATAAGACGGTATAGATGCATACATGATTGACTAAAGAGGTGTTGATAAGTTTCAAGATTTAGAAAAAAAGACTAGAGATGGAATTGCGAGTAGAAGATAGAGTTGGAGGTGAAGAGGTGGAGAAATGAAACTGTTGCTTCTGAAAAAGCACATACAGGCATCCAGTATGAAGGGAATAACAAATATAACCATTATATGCTACTGCATAGGCGAGGAAAACACATTTGTTTGAATTTGGAGCTGAATTTTGGCTTACAATGATGGGGTAGGAGTGGGAAACAAAGACAACCAAACATCTTGAAGTGAGTCAAATCTGGATTTTTATTATATAGAAGTTTAGTGTTAGATGATGACAGACAATATATGAAATATATTGCAGTAAGAACATCATAAACCAAACTAAAATCCATTCAATACAGAAGGGATGTTAATTGATCAATAACTTATCAGCAGCTCTCTACTCTATTATAACCAAGGGATTTATGTTTATGAAAATGCATCTATTAATGCATATATATTCTTAAGTTGACAGGCTCAGTAACAAAGCATGAACTCGAGTATTCATCTTACATAACATTGAAGCTAGCTAAATATTATAGTCTACAGCAGAATATTGTGCTTTTCAAAGCATATAAACTGCAATAACAGAAGCTGCCACTTATTCTAACAGTACACAGCAGATAGCATGAGTGAACAAGAATATAACAGTTCCTAATGGAAGCAATGGACTTTTGATTAACTTTGAGCAAATTATTTTCATAAAAGTAATGAAAATTATTTTATAAAATATATATTTTCTCAAATTCTTTTAATACGAGAAAGGATTTGTAGTAAATAACTTAAATTATAAATATAATAAAATAATAATAAATTGTTTAAAAAATTATTATTATTGATATTATTTTTAAAAATTTTGTCATTACTGATATTGATAACCTTATTTAATAAATCCTGTTTTTATCTTTAAAGGAGAATTTTATTTTTGACTAAAAAGGATATATAATTGAAAAATTCTTCAAAAACATGATCTGAATTTTACTAATCATAAAATCAACTTAGAAATATAATTTTTTTTATATTTTTTTATTAAAAAATAATAATGATATATACATAACACCCGATTCTTATGTATTTACTTATCTCACACCTAAATTTTGATTTTTACAACAAAAGCACTTTTGCGTATGCATAAAAAGATGGATTTCTACAATTCACCTTTTCATACATAGGTAAAAATGCTGAAATTGTCAAAATCAAAATTTAGATGTGAGATAAATAAATGCATAAGAATTGGATTTTTTTTTTTTTTTGAATTTTTAAATTTTTTATACGCACCCCCAACCACCCTCATGTGTCTAACTATTCAAGGACCGCCCTCACTACGACAAACTGGCAATAGAAGGATTTAAACCCGTGATCTGAGTAGACTTACGGCTTTCAAAGTGGCTATTAAGAAAAAGAAATTTGTATTTCTTCACTTGATATACAATAGTACAAATAATGGTAGTATTTATATAAGTATTCTAAGATTTAGAATAGGAAAGAAAGTAAATTAAGAGCAGAAATTAAGCCTAGACATCAGCATATGAAATCGGTGTTAATTACACCATATCGGGGCAATTACACCATATTATGACAATTAATGCCATTGATTTATTTCTGGTAATCATGTTAACACCCTCCCTTCAAGCTCATGATTGTATATTGAATGTCATCTTGAGTTTGCTTAACAGATTTTGAAAACGTATTGGATAATGAGTTTTTGTGAAGATATCAACAGTTTGGTTAGCAAAGAAGATGTGAATTAGGGAGAGGAATCCATCAAATCCCAAAAAAAATTTCTCGATCCTTGAGTGCCGAAGACGAGAGTGCCTAAGTCGTAAGTGTCGAAGCCGAGAGTGCCGATGCCGTGAGTGCCGAAGCCTAGGGTGTCGAAGCCGTGAGTGCCGAAACAGTGAGTTCCGAAGCCGAGAGTGTCAAAGTCGTTAGTGCTGAAGCTGAGAGTGCCAAAGCAGTGAATGCCGAAACCTAGAGTGTCGAAGCCTATAATGTCGAATTCGAGAATGCCGAAGCCGAGAGTGCTGAAGCCGAGAGTGCCAAATCTGAGAGTGTCGAATCCGACAGTGTCAAAACAGAGAGTGTCGAAGCCGTGAGTGTCGAAGTCTAAAATATCGAATGTAAGAGTGTCGAAGCCGAGTGCGTCGAAGCCAAGATCTCACTGGGGAAACACAACTGAACCACTCACCGATGTCAAGATATTGCCGGAGAAATACCACTGAAGCCAAGATCTCGCCGGAGCCAAGATATCGCCAAAGAAATACAACCGAAGCCAAGATCTAGCCGAAGAGGGAAGAAAGCCGAACCGAGACAAGAAATTCAGAGGAGGCTAGAAGATTAGAAGAATAGCTTTGATACCATATTAAGAATATGGAATTTGTATTTCTTCACTTGATATGCAATAATACAAAGAATGATGATATTTATATAAGTATTCTAAGATTTAGAATAGGAAAGAAAGTGAGTTAAGAACAGAAATTAAGTCTAGACATCAGCATATGAAATATATATTAATTACAACATATCAGAGCAATTACACCATATTATGACAATTAATGTCATTGATTTATTTTTGGTAATATGCTAACCATGGCTGCTCTACCAGCAGGTCATGACTGGCGACACAAAAGAATTGGATGTTGAATATGTAAATTTTCCAATTTAAATCACACCTTTCATATTCAAAATTTGTGCTATCCTCGCCCGCAAAATAACAAACTCACTTTTCATTCTTTATTTCCTCTCTCTCTCTCTCTCTCTCTCTCTCTCTCTCTCATATTTATTGAAAATTATCACAAAATGTTGGGCTGATGAGCATGCTGATTGCTAGCTGCCTATCTTCGCCTTCTTTCCTTCATTATTTATCAGTGTCGGTGGAACTAAAAGACGACTCATTCCACAGCGCATTTTAAGGCACCCAACTTTTTCAAGAAGCGGAACTGATGCTTATTCGAAGGGAACGACAGCTCAACCATCTTCGCAGCTACGCATTTGTGAAAAGGAAAGTTATTGCATTATAATCCCGACTTTCACAAAATTACAAAGCTAACAAAGAAAATGGCAAAAAACCAAAAAACTGTCATGTATGAGCTACAAAGCCATTGAAGAATTAGTGCAGCTGTATATGTTTGACCGACTATATTCATTAATGTTATCCTTTATGGTAACTGTATTTAAATGCATTTGGCTCTTTAACGTATGAAAGTATGAAGTTATTAGGTAGATATTCACTATATACTTCATTTGGTTGATGACTTGCACTATATAATACTTTCTGTTTGCTATTTTGTTCAGTTGATTTTGCCAAGCTGCTAACTCTAATTGGTGATTAATATTATTCATGTTTCCTTTAAAGTTTTGATTAATAGATAAATGAAAATCAGACTGCAAGCCAATAAGTGTGCTTGATAATCGATATTCATTCATGTAAGATTTTAAAAGCTTAGTATAAATCTCAGCTATATTCAAAACAAAAATTTGTTGACATGTAACCTTATCGTTTAAGAAATATCTCATTAAATACTCAATAAGACACGCATTTAATGATGATTTGAAAGCTTATTATATGAGTTTTTCTATATTTATATAAATTTAATTATATTTTTTACACTTTAAAAGTAAATGATTTTATTAGAGCATAAGCATTGATACTTCATCAACAATTTTTAATGATCAGATATGAATATCAGTGTGTAACTTATATCTCATGAAAATTTAAAAAAATCATTCGGAACTTCGATTTTAACAAACTTACAGTCAACCCGACCGACTCAAATAGACCAATACAATGACACCAAGTTGGTTCAAGCCGAGCCAAATCAAGCCCAAATCAGATTGTTAAACTATATTTGGAAGCCTAATTATGGTGCCCAATTGGAAGGTCAAACGCATTTTAAACCTAACAAGCTCATAATCAAATCAAGATTCTCGATGAGACTGAACCAACGAGTTCAGAATCATTCAACTTCGACATCGTTAAGGCACTCAAGTATCCGCAGAACGTCGTCAAATCATGAGCATTTCTTTGGGTTGTCTGATTGAGTAGTTTAATTTTTTTCCTAATTTACTAGAAGACCTCTCTTCGACTCTATAAATAGAGTCATAACCCTTCATGGAAGGAAGTAAGACTTGAGCTTGCAGAAGGATCAATGAGAAGAAGAACTGAAGTCAAGTGTCCCGCACCAATGATCTAACGAAATGCTTCTCACTTCTGTCACTACCGACCACTATCGACTATCATCGACACTATAACTGTGTGATCATTTTCCGCTTGTGAGACTAGGGTCTGTACATGTACTTCTCAAGCTATAGTGGATTATTTTAGACTATGTTAGGCACTGTGGTTTTTTTTCTTTTTTTGGGTTGTTCACGTAAAATTTCTAGCCTCATCTGTCACCTATATTTTCAGTGTGTGTTAGATTTTTGTGCAACGCTAAGACGCTAAATAATTACTCTACAGACCACAAATCTTCTAACACACGTGAAACATGATGAAATATCAAATAAATAGCAACATACGTACATTCGATATATATATATATATATATATATATATATATATATATATATATATATATATATATATATATATATATATTTGTAAATATTAAAATTTTCCTAATCAATTAAATGATATCAAATTAATTATGCCAATTTTGATTAAAAATTATAAATTCTATAATATTTATAATTGGGTTATGCATATAAATTATTACTATCAAATTTATAATTAATTAGACTCGATTAAGCGTGCCTCAATTTTGATTTTTAAGTTATGCTAAAATTTAATAAAAAAAATAAAAAATTGAAAAACAGTACTCAGACTAATTTATAACCAAAATAAAATTTAAAGAAAGCCCAAAGAAAAATAAGCTCACAACTCATAGTTAAAAAATTGAGATTTGTGCTCTCAGCCCTCTCATGACTTGTAATACTGTAATGAATAATGCAGTCGAATTTAATTATATAAATAAATAACCTTTAAATATTAGAAAATCAAAATATAATAAATTAATTTTTGTCATTAAATTAAAGGGGTCCAATATTTTTGTTTTGTCCTTTTTAAAAATTTTGATTATATGCGAGGGGAGTAAGGTAGAGTACCATCTCATCCCTGTCAAGCAAGCAAGCTGATAGGTGCCGCTCACCTAATACCACACTGCATTTGCTGTTCATTTTAGGGATTGAAAATTAACTTCGAAAAATGTTGCCCAATTTTTTTAGTTTCGAGTATTCCCTTTTTTTTTTTTTTAATTTGAGCGATCTATTTTATTTGGGGCATTTACATACATACCACTCAATTCTTATGTATTTACATATCTAACTCTTGAAATTTTACTTTCATATTTATATCACTTAAATCTTTCCTATCATATCAAAAATATTATTATTTTTATTTATAAAAGAAATGAAATACACTTTTTCCAGCATAAGTATGTAAGAATTGAATTTTAGGTAGCCAAATTCATAAGAATTGAGTGGTATGTGAGTAAATCTTTCTTTTATTATTTATTATTTATTTTTAAAATTTTATATTCATTCTTAAATATATATTTATTTTATATATTTTTAATATTTTTTTTAATCAATCAACATAATTTAAAACACTCAATACTCATGAAGAATGTCTCTCCTGATAAAAGGCCAACAACATATTTACACTCACCCAGCAAAAAGACAACAACATATCTCAACCATCTTATTATTACAAACACATCATTTATCTTTTGTATTATTTTATATATATTCTAGAAATTTCTTTTAGCATTATAAATATCTGTACTTAAAAGTTCACACTAAGGAGGAAATATTTGCAAGTGCTACTTTACCTTCCTGCTTCTCCATTTTCCTTTCTCTAGTTTTATGGTTTCCTCTTCCTGCAGCTCCACCATAAATACACTACAGGAAGGTTCTCTAGCTTTCTTCCTCCTCATTTTACATGGTATCAAAGCCTCTCTTGCCTCACCACATACATGAAAGACCCCCTCCTCCTTGTCTCTTATCGAAGGTCCAGCCTCCCTCAAATGTTATCTTTGTGGATGATGCCACATGATATACTTGGGTTAATTTCATGTGTTCACAAATCTGATATTCTCACTCATTTCATTAAATTTAAACAATAAACCGAGAAATAATTTAATACACACATAAAATATATACAGTTCCACGGTGACTGTGAATACCAGAATCATCAATTTGACAATTACTTACTCATGCATGTCATTGTCCATCAATTCTCTTCACCCTATACATCAGAGTAAAATGGATAAGTGCATCGGAAGCACCACCACATTCTAGAAACTTCTAGAGCATTTATGGACACATCCAACTTACCACCTCAACATTGGCCTGACACCATCCCACGGTGGTGTACCTAATCAACCACATTCCCTTCGCCAATACTCACCATCACTCCCATGTCAACTTCTCCACAACAATTCACCCGCCTAAAATCATCTTCGAGCCTATGGTTGTGCTTGCTTCCCTTGGTTCCCTCCCCACACCCGCAACAAACTAGAATACTGCCCGACACAACACATTTTTTTCGACTACCCCAACAACACCAAAGACTATAAATGTCTTAACCCCACCAACAATAAAACTATCATCTCTCAGTACGTAACCTTAATGAACACTTCTATCCCTACCAACACACAACAAATCTCCTACACCAAAAATTTCCAACCCACTCCCCTTTACACTACTTTCCACTTCATCAGCATCAACTCTAGCTCCAACCCCTCATCCATACCACCATCCGAAAAACTAACAACTAGCTCCCCTCCAAATTCAATTTCGCTACACCCAATCTCCACTTCCACAACATCCACTCCCCCAAACTCTCTACCACCAATCAATCGTCAAGATACAACACTTCACCCAATGATTACTAGATACAAAGCCATTTCTCTCAAATCCAAATTCATCTTCAACCTCCAACATCTTGTTAACAATGATTTAGAATCACTAACATTTCAGGAAACAAAGCAACACCCCATTTGGGTACAAGCCATGCAAGAAGAGATCACAACAGTACAAAAACAAGGAGCATATGCACTCGTTCATCAGTCTATTAGTCCTCTCTCGGGTGCAAATGGATGTATAAGATCAAGCGTGAAAATGATGGAAGCATTTCTTGGTATAAAGTACTTCTCGTCGAATGTGACTACCAACAACAATATGGCCTTCACTTCACCGAAACCTACAGTTCAGTCGCGAAACAACCCACAATCAGGCTCCTACAAACAATTGTAGTCCATCTTTAGTGACGTTTAATGCAACTAGATGTCTCAAACGAATTCCATCACGGCGACAAACATGAGATCATCTACATGAAGCAACCTCCCGGGTACCTTGACGTGCAATACCCCAAACATGTATGTCTCCTTTGGAAAGCCATCTGCGACCTCAAACAAGCTCCACATCAGTGGTTTAATACATTCACCGATTATCTCCTCCAACTTGAATTCCACAGAAGACAATCTGACTGCTCTCTATTTACATTTCACAATAACTCTAACGGCCTCTACCTACTACTCTATGTGGACAACATCCTCTTCACTGGTATTAACCCCACTGCCATAATTGAACTATTGAGTAAGTTGAAGCACAAATTCTCCATGACAATATTGGGCTCCATCTCCACATTCCTCGGCATTACTACCATTCACTGCAATCAAGTTATGTTCCTTCATCAAACAACCCTATGTGTTGTAGATTCTCACCATAGCAAGCATAGTTGATTGCAAACCTACATCAAACCCCATATCCTCCTCCAAAAACCTTCCCACTGAAATCAATCAGCCCTACCCAACCCATTCATTCACCGACAAATAATTGGATCTCTATAATACCTAAGAATCATAGGGTCCAATATCACCTATGCTGTCAAATCTTATCTCAACACCTCCAACAGCCTCTAGGCCTCCACTTCCACCAACTTAAGAGGCTCTTCCGCTACATCAAAGGCACCCTCGACTTCGACTTGCTAATAACACTAGGTTCCCTCACCATTCACACATTTTATGATGTCAGCTGGGTGGACGACTCACTTGACCGACACTCTACTACAGGTTACTGCTCATTCATAGGCAGCAACCTCATCTCATGGCAACTCAAGAAACAACCAACTGTTGCAAGTTCCTCCGCTGAAGCTGAATTTCAAGCTCTCTCAACAGCCACCATGGATGTCATCTGGCTTCGTCGACTACTCCAAGACTATCAGATCACCACACCGCCTCCCACAGTCATGCACTGTGAAAATACATCCGCTCAAGCCATGGAACACAACCCGGTGTTTCATGCTCACACCAAGCATATCAAAATCAATTATCACTTTATTTACGAGAAGCTCATGTCCGAGAAGATTGACATCCAATATATTTCAATCATGTCGCAAACAACTTCACCAAATTACTTCCCAACCAACTTCCCGTTACAAACACAACATTACTTTTTCTATTATTTTATATATTTTATAGACACTTCTTTTAACATTATAAATATCTATACCTAAAAGTTAACACTAAAGAGGAAATATTTGCAAGTTTTATTTTACCTCCTACTTCTCCATTTTCCTTTCTCTAGTTTTCTGGTTTTCTCTTCCCTCAGCTCCACCGTGAAAACACTACATGAAAGTTCTCTAGCTCTCTTCCACCTCACTTTACAAATACAATTAATAACTAATTTTAATATTAAAAAAAACAATTTATTTTTAGCACGACAAATATGTTTTATTTGAAAAAAGTAAAGTAAAATAAAATAAAATAAAATTTAAATGTGATCCCAAAAACCCTTAAATGCCATAAGTGATCAATGCTATATCACATTGATATGAGTTCTATGTAACCCTATAATATATAAATGAGCTATATTGGAGTGGGCTCAAAAGTTTATTGGTTCATCTTATTTGATAAACTTTAAAATTTTATTCTGGTATTTGACTCATTAATTTATCACATCAATTATAAGCAATTTGTAATGATAAATTTTATTTGGAAGACATATATAACCAAAAAACTTTCGAATTAATACGATTAAGTGAAATCTAATTCATACTTAGCTTACTAAATAAATAAATTTATACAAATTAATTAATATGAGCTAATTATTAAATATAATACAATTCCACATAAACATTTTATTTTCCATTTTTTTTAAATTTTTTAATCTAAATTTTCAGCTCGTTGGGTTAAGCTGTGCTTGGAATGGTCCAGTAAGAAAGAAATTATTTACTTGATAATGATATTTTGATTTTAATTGTAGTTTATTTATTAATAAACTAACATAAATATACATCCCTAAGATTGTAACGATAACATGTATTTTTGTCCGTTCTTACAATTTATAGGTTAGTCTTTCAAATCAAAGAGAAAAGAGAAATCTATGAAAAAGACTTGTGGCCCAATAATTGAAAGGAAGGGTGTCAGCCCTCCCCCCTACAATGGAAAAAAAAAACTCTTATTCAGCTTTAATTTAATTATTTATCAATTTGATTCATGATATGTGGTTGGCCTTTGATGTGAGAAAATATTACGTTTAGAATAGTGGATATTTGGACGACGGTGTGAATTATATCACATTATTGTACACGCGACTTGGTGCAATCCACATCATCCTCCAGACATTCAAACGATACACGTAATATTTCTTCTTTAGTGGGGCAAACTACAAGAGTGCTATAAAGTATAGCCAAGCTTCAGTAATCTTGAATTGGATGTAAATTTTAGGTTTTAATAAAACATAAAGCTGGCGTAGGATGAGAATTAGCCTAATTTGAGAACATCTTACCCCAAAATTATAGTATTGGAAAATAGAATTAATGTGCGTCGGAAGGTTCACAGTGGTAGAGGGATAAATTATTGACCTAGTGTTACATCAAAGCCCAACACACACTTAGGTAATTAAAGATAAGCATGAAGAGACACCTCAAATTTTTATGTGGAAAACCCTAAAAAGGAGAAAAGTCATGGGGTCTAGCCCAGTTAAAACAATCCCCTATGAATGGTGAGTAGAAATGTCTACTCTTCTCCTAAAACAGGGAAGTTGAAACTACAAAGTTATACATTGTAAAAGTACAATAGTAGTTTATTAATAATAATTGTAGTCTGACTACAATGAATGTGGTTCTCAGTGATAGCAGATTGCAAGGGTCGTAATTGATTGTTATGGAGGCAATAGTTCATCATGAATGTTGTGGATGGTGGCTGTAGCACCACTTTGCCGTAAATGTCGTGGTTGTAAGCCATGATAATGGTTGGTCATGTGAGCTATAGATGCTTGCTCAGGAGTGGTGAGTGGAAACAACATCGGTAGGACAAAGGCCAGAATTAGGAGCTAAAGAAGTTGTGGACCACTTTGGTTATTGTTGGTCATTTAGGTTGTAGTACTGAGCTTTGATGATCTTCATAGGTCGCAAAGGCTGGAGTTGAAAGCTACATGAGATGTGGACCACATAGGTCGTAGTGGCGAGTTGTGATGACGTCTGTAAGCCGTAGAGATCGGAGTCGGGAGCTGCAAGAGCTATTGACCATGTAGGACATAGTTGATCACATATGTCATAGTGGTGTGTTGCAATGACGTTCGTAGGCCGTGAGGGCTGAAGTCAGGAACTCCACTAGCTGTGAGCCACATAGGTCATAATTGGTTACATGGTCTGTAAGGTGAGCTGTGATGACGTTCGTAGATCGTAGAGGTTGATGCTTGATCCTGGAGCTGATGAGCTATATACCACATAGGTTGTAGTTGGTCATATATGTGTAGTGGCGTGTTGTAATGATGTTTGTAGGCAGTGGAGAGCAAAATCACGAGTTGCATGATCTGTGAGCTACATTGTCTGTAATCAGTTACATGGGTTATAGTGGTGAGCTACGATGACTTCCTTAGGCCATGGGGGTTAGAGTTAGAAGTTGCACGAGCTATGAGTCACGTACGTCATAGTTAGTCACATTGGCCATAGCAGTGAGATTTGATGATGTTTGTAGGTTGCGAGGTCGAAGTCAGAAGTTGCGTGAGCTGTGAGCCATGTAGGTCATAATTGGTCAAGTAGGCTATAATGACGAGCTGTGATGATGTCCGTAAGCCACAAAGGTCAGAGTCGAGAGTTGTAAGGAGAGAACTTCAGAAGTCCATAGAAAGTCATCATCTTCGGCAGCGTCGTTGCACCATATGTGGGATGCATTATTACACAATCATCGACATGTGTCATTGCACTATATTCGGGATGCATTATTATACCATCTTCAGAGGACATTTTTGCACCACATGTGGGATACATTATTACTCAGTTATCAGAGGTGTTTTTTTGCACCATAATGGAGGTGTCTTGTTACACTGTTTTCGGGTTGTGTCGTTGCATCATATGTGGGGTGCGTTGTTACACACTGTTGAGGTGTGTAGTTGCACCGTAATACAGGGTGCGTTGTTACACCATCATTGACGGGGTGGTACATCGTGTGCAGGGTGCATTATTCCACCATCATCGAGGTGTATCGTTGCACCGTATTCAGGATGTGTTGTTGCACCATCCTGGAGGTGCGTCATTATATTGCATTGTTTCACTCTATTCGAGATGCATTGTAACACCGTCTTTTAGAAGGTGTTGTTGCACCCTATTCAGGTGCATTGCAACAATGGCTTTGGGAGGCATCATTGAAAAGTGTATCATACAATGTAGTGCTCCAACGAGTGCTTCACTATTTTGCAAATGGGGGCGACTGAAGCTAGCTGGAGGCTGCGATAGTTGGGGTTGGCAAGAGTTGGTGGCGGTCGGAGTTGGCCGCAGTTCTTGGTGTTGGTCGGTGGCGATGGCTGGATTTGGCTGGAGGTGGTGGCGAAGTCTGGGACATTCACTAGATCTACAATGCAGAAACGATGCTGAGCTTCAGCTCCTTCCTCTCTTCTTCTGGCTCCCGGTCTCTCTCCTTTCAAGGGAAGGGTAGGAAGCTATTTATAAAGACCAGGTTGTAAATATGGAAAAAAACCAGTCCACTCCTTTTGATAGCCTGGAGAGATTCCCTCGATTGAATAGCGTCTTGTGGACCTTTAAGTGCTTTAATGATGTCTGAACTGATTGATATTTGGTTCATTGGATTCGTCTTATCGAGACGATCGATTTGACTATGAACATGTTATATTCGAAATTTGTTTGACCTTCCAATCATGTACTGAATGCTTCCAAAAACAATTTAATGACTTTATCTGGGTTTGACTTGACTTGAATTGGACTAATTTTGATACTTTCGAGTTCGTCTCGTCAAACCGATTGGTTTACTGCAAGTTTGTTGAAATCAGATTTCTGAATGACTTTTAATCAAAGTTCGAACATTTTTTGTTTAAAAAATTATCTTGAGATTTGTGTTAGATCATGTAAATTTGTTGACGGAGTATCAAGAATAATTTTATATCATAAAATTACAATTAGAAATATTAGAATTGTAAATCTAGATTTAATCTGTAGAGTTTCGTGAATGGAATATATGCTTAAGTATCTTCATAAGATTAGGCCAAGTGAAGCTCAAATCGGACCAACATATTAAAGGCTCTTGAGAAGTTGTTTAAGGTGGGGGAAATTACAGAAAATACTAGTAAATGAAAGTTTATTTCGTTTAGTTTAGACATGTACTTTTTAAAAAAAAATTAAGAGGTTAATTTACAGCCAAAAATTGGGCTATATAATAAGACAAGATCTTATCATAGGACAATCATGGTGGAAAACCCAACTTTGCATGTTAAGCTTTAGATTTTTGGGGCGTTTAGTACATACCACTCAATTTATATGTATTTACATATGTAACATCTAAACTTTGCTTTTTAAATTTATACCACCCAAAATTTTCATATCACATAAGAAATACAAGATATGTTTTCATGTATTTGCAGCGCCAGGGCACTGTATATAGAGTGCTGGAGCGCTAGATAGAGCAGTGCCTAGGCGCTCCGACACTTGCGCCTAGACGCGAAGTTGAATAATAGTAGCGTCCCGGCACCAGATTCGGGCACTATGGCGCTGGTACCCGAAAATAGGCAATTTTGGGCAGTTCAACAACTAAATTCAGAGGGAGATGTATATAATGTTAGATTACGAATTAATGAGGGCTTTTCACCATTTTTCTTCTGTCATTCTTGAGAGAACCATTGGAGGAGAAAGTCAAAGCATTAGAGAAAGAGATTAGAAGAGAAATTAGGGGGATTGAGAGTTTGGATTGTTTGTTGTTAGAGAAATCATCAAACTTCTTAATTGTGAGGGAGATAAGTGTGTTTACCGTGTTATTTCTTCAGATTTTATATACAAAGACTTTGGTTTTGATATACGGCTATGTGCATACAATAGAGGTTATCAACAATACACATTTTCATAGCTTTTTTTGGGCATTTGCCTAAGAATATTTCGTTCGAGATTTTTTACTTGTTCTTAATATTGATGGTATATTTTTTATTTAAAAAATATAAAAAAATTGCAGCTAGAACAAGTCATATTTTTTATTTATATAACAACAAGCAATTTAGTAGAGCTTACTTGGGGTCGTGAAGACCTTTAGATAATCAGATAGTACCTATTCCTAGTTAATGAGTGCAGGGAGATATTCTCATAGGTTACATGCAAGCTTTATTCACAATATCTACAAAGAAAAATGATTTAGAAGGTCGTTATCATTCATCACCATAGCTGATATTGATATTTTATATGACAAAATGTACTGGGCAAGAAACACTTATGACACACGTATGTTAATAAACATATGAACATATTAAGAATATTAAAAAGAGGTATTTTATTTATTTATAGAGTGTGATATCACACAATTGGTCATTGGTATATGATCGTAGCTATATATTCGGTACGATGACTATAAATAAATTTAATTGTTCCAATAAGTTTCTCAAACACTCACAAGATTTGCCAATCTTGGGCAAATTTTTTGTGCAATTTATTACAACTTGCTTTATTTTTAAAATTTTTAAAATTTTTGAATAGACTAACGAAACAAATAAAATTTTGGTGTTGCATATGAGAACAATTTTATAGAGAATTGAGTATGAAACTTGCTAATTTTCACAGCTGACCTACATTAACTATCGTGAGAATTAAATATTTGATATGATTTACAAGGTATTTCATATGGATGCAATCTCATCTGAAGCTTATTCATACACGCACGATCATCTACTAATATATCATGTTTCATGTGTGCATTTGATTATGGTTATATAGGCAAGACTGTTTAGATCATATAGATTTTGTGTCAATTTTTTTCATTCAATTTCTAACATTGGGCGTATGAACCTTTCTTTAATGTGATGCCCGAGAAGGAGAATTGTCCACCATATGATCAACTTCTCCCTCGTCTATTTAAAGATGTGAGAGGGCAAGAACTACTAGAATTAAGAATACATGAATGAAACATTAGCAACCATAACAAGAATATGTAACATTGAAAACATAGATAGCATAATAGGACAACATGTCTTAATAATCTAAGGTAAACAAGCATTATAATCAAATTATTGTTCTCGTCATTTCCATTTTAATTATTTTGTTCTTACAATTTATACATTTAATTTATAATATTCATTGTTGTTATGCAAATATGTATGATGTCATATGTATGAAAGGCTGATGTCGTGGTTGACAATATTATATATCTAAGCATAAATAAGCTCATCATAGGTGGATGCACCTTTGAGTATCAACTCATTAGTGGAGTCCTACAAACCATCAAATCTAGTCTATAGGTAATACAAATTACTTCTGCTCATTATAATATTCATTCAAAAATTAACATCCTCATTAAACTTTAGTCATCACAATTTATTCATACATTACAAGTTGAGAACATCACTTAGTAACTATAGTGGTAAAACGATGATGCTCTTTAATAAATAAATTTCATTTACTTGTAGGTAAGATGATTACCAGTGAGATTTACATAGTATTCTAGTTGTAATTTTAACTTCCGAGTAATATATTTAATATATTTATGCAAGATGATTGATTATAGCTCTACAGGATGTATATATTTTTATTAGTCAGGGCAAACGTTGGTACCCTTTTCAAGCTTATAGTAGTTAGTCCTCGGTTGCACTAGTCGAGTTGGCCAAAATGTTATGATCATTTATCAGGCAGCCACTCAGAGGTTTGTTTGACGAGGTGCT
This sequence comes from Papilionanthe hookeriana x Papilionanthe teres, assembly GCA_022702705.1. NCBI lineage: Eukaryota > Viridiplantae > Streptophyta > Magnoliopsida > Asparagales > Orchidaceae > Papilionanthe > Papilionanthe hookeriana x Papilionanthe teres. The sequence goes on along the minus strand of CM040425.1, from coordinate 66,297,506 downwards.
GAGGGCTATGAAGTTGTGGCAAGGTTTCATATGAGACACTCCCAGGCACAATCTATCATATCCCCTTCGTTGGATCCAATGGATTTACTACGGATACACTTACAAAAGTTCGTCCCGCTACATTTTTATGAGATATGCTAGGGCATACAACATATATATGGTGAGATATTTTTAATTTTCAGATACATTAGTATCACATTTAAATTTTTAACGTTTATCATTGTTCAAAAGTTTAATTATCTTTGTATGATATTCATTGGGAGGCTTTGTTGCTCACAAAAAAGTTAAATTTGTTAGTGAAGCCTAACTATGTTATTGTAGTTCGATTTTTGCACATACTTCATGTAATGACTTCTACTGTAGTGTACCAATGCATCGATTGGATCTATAAGTCTTGCATGTTTATTTTATGTTTATTGATTTTACTGATGTTTTTGGAGTTAGTTTTTTGCTCAATTTATTCATGGAGTGGGTTAAAATATAACTTAAGAAAGAGGGCTCTATTATCTTCAAAGAAATCTCTTATTTTGTTTCATGCTTGATTTAAAAATTAACTTCACTACTTTGTAGAACACATTTGATTCTACTTCTAACGTTTTTTAACCCATTTTTATGGGCATCATAACTAGTAAGTAGGATAATAAAAAGTTTCTTATTTAAGGATTTTGTACTTTCTTATATAAGTGAGCTTTATGGAACCATCTGGTGTTCATTTTGTAAACTATGTTCAACAGTGTATTTAGACATATTTTTCTATTTATTAATATTTTTTTTTATAATTTTTAAAGTCATATATTTTAACATATTAAAATTTTTATATAAATTTATATTTAATAAATATAACAAATTAAATAATGACCATTATGTTCTTTAAATAAAAATAAAAATAAATTATAAATATAATTAAGCATAAATATCCTAAACCACTTACATGAAAGCCATTACATAGGTCTTTTTTTTTTTTTAATTTTTTCCATCCAAAAAAGGAAGAATTGAGTGAGAGAGATAGAGAGTGTGGGGATATTAGAGAGAGAAAGTAAGATTTAGAGGTCTTAGAACCGGTTTCATTCATTGGGCAAGTTAGGAAAATTGTTCGACTCCGAATAGACTACTGTTAACCAACTTTAAACTTACATAATTTTCACCGAGCAGTATTTAACATGATGTAGATTAGATTATGCAAGACTAATTGGCATAAAAATATTTATGTTTCATTAGGTATTTTGTGTTGTACAATATTATATATATTTTAAAATGTGTATTATACTTTATAAATTTGTTGTAGGATAAGAAATATTCGAATTATTTTTGTTGACAATACCTATAAATAGTGTTGTTAATTGATATGGTCGATATGTACAAATTTATTTCCCTAACAAATAAAATTATTAATTGTGTATATTGATTTTACATATTTTTGCAACATGATATTTGATATGTCAAACTTATTAGAATTTATTTATTTTTTTATACAAAAATGCGTCAAATTTGATAAAAATAGGGGAAGTGTAGGTGGTTGTGGTTGAGCAGTTGTATGTTATGTGCACTCAAGTGGAGTTATAAGGGCTTTTGCATCAATGCAATTATTCATCTATGTTTTTGATACATCCGAACAAATGTGAACAAGTAGATGTATAATTAGAAGTAAAGTTATACTGGGGCATAGAAGAAATATTAACAAGTAGAGGTGTAAGAGGCGAATGAAAAATTTTAAAATAATTCAAATAAAGAAATGAATTTTATTTTCTTGTTATTTTAATGTATTTGTGTTATCATATTATTCATAATTTTACTAGCATATATCTATTGTAGTTACAATTTCTTGTACTAAAGATTATGGCTAGGTAGAGATTTTTGGGTTACTATTGAAAGCCTGATATTAGATATGTCATTACCTTAGATCAATATTTTTGACAACCACCGTGATGTGTGTACTTCGATGATAAAAATATTAAATCATGATGTTTGTATATGTTTCCTTTAATTTTATAGTATTAGGATCTGAATGAATTTTGATTATTTTTATTTTACAATATTTAATGATGTCAGTGGCTATGAGATTATGAAAATTAATGAAAAATAAGTAAATAAGATTAGTTCAAAATAAATTGAGTAATAATTTTTTTAGTTATGACCTCGACACTACGTAACCTGCCTCGATCTGACGGTTCACATTGAGTTGGGTTGTGACGCTTCAAACATGATGTTGCTTCAAACATGATGTTGGAAGCATTTAAATGTTGGTATTGCCAACTCTTTATGTTCCTTCTTTTTCAGTATTTATACCATAAGCCGCTTGGATCCAAGTACATCTTAAATTAGGTAATAAAATTTAAATATACTTTCTTATATGTTATGCTCAAATCTTAAATAATATCTAAACGTAACTAAGAGTGGGTACGAAAAGCGTCATCCAGACCTGAACATATACAAAGAGATGAGATTGATAGGCTCATCAAAAGCCATGAATATTTAATTTGTAATAATGATTCATGTTATTCATCCTACTATTTACATAACTGTTAAGATGTCATAACTTTTGATACATAAATTATTTGGGCACCGTATTTGGATGTCATAATAGTGTGGTTGCATGCACGTATTGAGATCATATATGTTTAAATAACTCATGTTCCTCTTGTTAGCTGGAAGCACGCTGAATGCAACAATGATATGCCTCCTTTGACATCATTCACATTTCTAAAAATTGACATGCTTCCTTTGACATCATTCGCATTTCTAAAAATTGACATGCTTCCGTTGACATCATTCGCATTTCTAAAAATTGACGGTTATTCATCAACTCGAGTTGTGGACTAAAAATGTTGATAGAACAATAATATGCTTTCATAAGGAGATCCTATGTTGCACATAATTCATCTCTAATATAATTTACTTGACATTTTGTGCTCCAATTTAAGTGTTTTTAAAAATGCCTTGAATTACCATAAATCAGGTTTATATGTATAAATAAATCGCTAATGATGTGCCGCATAACATGGATTTATATTAAACTTGTATGATGAGTAGATGAATTTATCATTTATAAAAGCAAGAATACTAAATTTTTATTCAGAATAGATTGACAAGAGATACAATGATGATTTGAATTTTACACGCCGTGTTGCACCACACAACTCAATTGCAATCTCATATGAATATTTCATCAAGGAAAATAACAAACTTGCACTATAATAATGTTATTTTTATTAAACATATATTGCCAACTATATTTTGTGTTTGTGAATATATATATATATATATATATATATATATATATATATATATATATATATATATATATATATAATAATCGGAGGTTATTATAAGAGCCCCCAACCACCCTTAACTATTTGAGGACAATCCTTACTACCAACAAACAAAGAAGAGGAGGTTTGAACTCTTGAGAGCGAGGAACTTACTACCTTCAAAGAGGCAATTCTACTAATATGTCATGATTAACGGCACGCGCGCGCGCCCACAGACACACACTTATCTGCAGCTTAAATTCTGATGAGTCAATCTTAGTGAATTTTGTTAAACTAAAATATACATATAATCAAAATTTATTGTCAGTTTAATTTCAAAATTTTATTCCAACTTGATTTAAAATAAATTTCAGTTTACTTATATTAAATATAATTAAATTTAATAAATATGTGTGAACATCAGATAAATTCTCAGCTATATCTTAAAAATTAATTACGCAATAACACCCTATTTTAATCTTACATTATTAGCGTTATAAGTTAACTGATGCATTCAATGAACAACTCGAATTCAGCCCCATTATTTCTCGATAAAATTTGTAAACCCTAAAAAATAAATAAATTTGAATCTTTTTTAAAAATTTCAAAAGTTATAAATTTGTTAATAATTTTATTTGTTTAGACATATAAAACCATTTTTTAGTAATTTTATATGAAAAATTAGGCACTCATTCAAAAATTTAACTTATTTATCAACTCTTACAAATAATCATTTTAAATAAGACAAGCATAACAAGCCTCAACACATGTGTGAATTGTAGGCTAACTCAAACCAAATATAAACAATTTATAACATGATCAAGCCAAATTCAATTAATCATATACTTACGGCCCTATACATAATTTAAATTTACTAATCCACTCCAAAATTTATATTGCATTTATAATTTATTTAAATCTTAAACTACAAATATTAAATAAAAAATATTAATGAGAAAATTTAATAAAAATATCTTTCACAAAGATGCTAAAGACAATATTGCAACGGAATTTGATGCAGTTTTGTATCTCCAATCAGGACTTATTACGTGTACATATAAAAAAAATTAATTTAATATGTTAGAGAATCTGCCTAATTGAAATCCTAAATCATGACTCATGCAATATACCATCTCTCATCCGAAAAATCCGGCGCCATCTGAATGTGAACTCTGCACCCGATTCCACAAATCTCAAGCTTCTTAAAGTCCTCTCTCATTATTCTGGCTCTCCAAGAGTACCATGAGGTCAAACTAAGTAATATTAGTTAATTTCTATAGCTCATAAGCGTCCCCGGCTTGCATAGCTGTATCAATCAGTCTTCACTCTTCAGTATCCGTCTCTCTTCTCCCCAGTGAAAATGGCTTCCATCCTTTCCTATACGGCCACGGCCACCGCACTCCTCCTCTTCCTCTCCCTCTCCCTCTTCCTCCCCACTTCCATCTCCTCCCACAACAATCTACAGCCCAGAACCAGAAGAAATCTGCTTTCTCTTACCAACGAGGAGGATCTCCACTCTCCAATCCTGAAATCCAAATCGCCTCCGAAGAAGCAACTGGTCTCCGAATCTCTCGCAGCCATTAACAAAACCAAGTTGCTCAAAACCAAGAAAACCAATTCCAGCATCTCCTCCTCACCCATCATTTCCACTCCCGCCACCAAATCCAAGCTCAACAAAACCCTCTCGTCCACCGCCAAATTCAAGCTTAACAAAACGCTAACAGCCATTCCCACTCCTCTCAAAGCCAAGCTCAACAAAACCAGCATTACCTCCAAGTCGAACAACACTAAGCTCCTCAAACCCATCAAATCCAATTCCACCAAGATCTCCCTTCCCAAATCCAATTCCACCAAGATCTCCCTTCCCAAATCCAATTCCACCAAACCCCACCAGCTCAAATCCCCAAATCCGGCGCCCAAAACACAGAAGAACGCAGATGTGAAAGATCCTCCCATCGCTAAACCCCAGTCCAAACCAAAATCCCCAAAACCTAAACCCACTCCCGAAAACTGGCTCGACGAAACCGAAATCACCGGCGACGATGACGACCTCATCTCGGAGTTCCGCGATCTCCCTTCCCGTCTTCAGTCCGCAATCGTTCCCGACCTTCACAAGCTCTCCGCCACCTCGAAGCTCTACCTATCCAAAACCCACCGCGAGATCGCCGCCGGCGTTAAACCTTTCGTCGGAAAGAAATACGCACCCTCCATCGCCTCCGCAGCCTCCGCAGCCCTCCTCCTCCTCCCCCTTCTTCTAGTCACCGCCCTCTTCCGCCACATTCTCCGCACCGGCAGCTCCGCCTCCCTCCACCGCGCCCTCCTCTTCGTACAGGCCTACCTCGCCATCTATTTCGCCACGCTTTCCCTCACAGCCGTAGTAACAGGACTCGAGCCGCTCAGATTCTTCCACGCCGCCTCACCGGGAGCGTACGCGTGGACGCAGGCCGTGCAGACTTTCGGCTACGTGGTATACTTGATCGCGCAGCTGATCGCTCTGGTGGTCGCATTCTCCGCCGACGACGGCGAAGGAGCGGCGGGTAAGGCGGTGAACCTAGCGCAGATGTTGCTCGGCTTGGCCGTAGGGATGCATTATTACATAACCGTTTTTCACCGCGCGGTGTCTGGAGACGCACCGCGGGCCAACTGGAAGGTGCACGGGATCTACGCAGCGTGCTTCGTCGTCATCTGCGGGCTTGGTAGGGCCGACCGACGGAAAAAGGCGTACACCCAGGATGATGGTGGCGACGACGGTAAGAAAAGTTAGAAAAAAAAAAGGGTTTATTTCATAATTCTATATTTGGCGGGGGGTATTTCGGGGTAATTATTTATTGATGAATGGTGGGTCAGTTGGGGCTGATTTTGTTCTGTTCGTTGCAACTTGCGTGGGTTGGGAGAATCCCATTGTTATCCTGTGCTATTTTTTTATTTTCGCTTTGGGGGTGGATCATTAATTTAGTAATGTACTTGTATTATTTATATATATATTTGGATCAAAGTGCAATAAATCACCGACATTAGTGAAGGGAAAGGGAGGACTCCTTGGAAGCGAAAAAAATTGGGTACGTAAATTGTACGTAATTTTTGCGTGCGGAATGGGAATACGCGGAGTGCTAATCGGGCTACTAATCGGTTATAATCGAGCGCATGTAACTTCATTTCAGAACTCGCGCGCCTCTATTTTACAAAGCGTTCACGATATGAGCGTGCGTATTACGAAGTGAGTTACATGTAGAGTGCATAATCGAGTTACTAACTTCGATTAGAACTTCGATCAGTAACTCGATTAGTAACTCGATCAGAATCTCACGTGTACTCTATCGCGCGCTCCTATTTCATCTAAGAAGTAGGTTACGAAGGTTCATAATATAAGCGTCAGCAGGTATACTAGTGAGTTACATAGATGCTGACAAAGGCGTTACAACTCGCTCAGTAACCCGATTAGCAGTTCGATCAGTAACCTCCGTATCCCATTCCAGCACGCAAAAATTGCGTACGGTTTACATACGCAATTTTTTCCCCTTGGAAGGTCGCTGATCTACGGATCTGTCCGTTAAAAGAGAATTCATGTGAATGGATCGGTCTGTCTTCCTACGTCACTATTTATTTATTTAATTATTTGGAGATTTACATACCTACCACTTAATTGCTATACGGTCTAAATATAAATTTTCGTTTATTTCTGCTGAAATTCTCAGCGTCTGAATGCTGGCAAAAGAGGCAATGTTTGCAAGATCTGGAGCTGGACTGTATGGTCAAGGCCTGAGAATAAATTGTTATAAATTTATATATTTATTAGTATAATATTCAATTCTTTATAATGAATATGTATAATTTTATTCTGTCAAATTCTTACTTGTACAACATGTGGGCGGACTCAAGTAAACTTGGGCGGGCAATTTTGAAAATAAATAATTAATTGTTGCTAAACAAGCACTTTTTATCGCAACAAATAATGTTAAATCGTGATTTGTCCGGAGATCACTCTTAAAAATAGAGTGTAAAAAGAGAGAGAGAAAGAGAGAAAAAGATAAGAATTAACGATAATGAACAGTAATCCATGGTATTTATTCATAAAACGAACATGTCAATGGTGTTTTATTCATAAAATGATTCCCCTATTCAGAAGATGGTACAAGTATGCTAATATATTTTTGTTCAAAGGGGTTTGTATTAAAATGTTTCTGATATTTTATATGTATAGATTTATTGTCTTATTGCTTTTTTGGTTCCACTGGTTAAAATATGTTAGACTGAATCTCTCAAAGGGACTTGCTAGTCTGGACGACCGACCTAGCATGAACAAATGAAACTGGGCAAGTGACCTAACCTAGATGACCTACTCATTTTGGATGACCGATCAAGCTCAGCCAAACAAGCTAGTCTTGCCGACCCGAAGTAAAAAAAAGTTTAGTCGACTAAGCCAGAAAATACTTGGACGATAACCTTATTGTTGAGAAATTTAGCGCAAAGAAACGCAAGAATCGACATAAATTCAGAAGAGAACACAGAGATTTAACGAGGTTCGGCAAAGAAGCTTACATTTTCGGGAGCTGAACGATGAATTCACTATTTCAAAGGAGTTACAAGTTTGGTTCCATACTTATAGGGTTACACATCTATTTATAGATAAAACTCACAAATAAATTACTAAAACACCCTCGCTCCCCCCAACCCACTAAATTCCAAGAGACACACCTCTTTATTCCACGAGACTCCAAATTTTTGGTATATGAGCCATACCTAACAAATCTCCACCTCAGCGAATATCTCGTCCCTTAGGAGAAATACATCATGGAGTTTCTTATATCATAGTGGGAAATTCAACTGTGCCAATTACAACACTTATCTTGTTCGCACCATAGACCACGGCTAAATTGCTGTCTCGCGAGCCCTGAATCCCTTCGCACCTGTTTGCGGAATGCCTCTGTGAAACTACTGCTCACGAATAGTTTTGCCTGTTAGCATCCTGCATCATGCCGAACTCCAGGTCGCAAATCCTCGTGCAACGAACTAGCGAATTTGGCTTATCGAACTCTTTTGTTTGCAAAACGAGATTCATGTTCGCGGTAGCCGCATACGAACTCCACATGTCGCAACTCCTCCTGCGACAAACTTGCGAACAATCTGCGAAATTCACGAACCGCTCCTGTTCGTTGATCGTCTGGCCAAACTTCTATGTTCCTGCTCTAAACCGCCAGAGCAATTCCTCCAACTTTGCCGCGGCGAATAGTGAAAACTCTCGCCGAACTTCCCGTGAGATGTCGTGATTCACCTATGACAGAATAACTTGCGCCGAACACCTCTTCTGCCGCCGCGATTCGCCTATGGCAGAATAACTTACGTCGAACACCTCCTCTGCCGCCGCGATTCGCCTATGACAGAATAACCCGCGCCGAATGCCTCCTCTGCTGCCATGATTCGCCTATTGCAGAATAACCTGCGCCGAACGCCACCTCTGCCGTCGTGATTCACCTATGCAGAATAACTTGCACTGATACCACTTGTTGAGGAATTTAGGGCAAAGAAACGCAAGAATAGACACAAATCCAAAAAAACACCCAGAGATTTAACGAGGTTCGACAAAGATGCCTACATCCTCTGAGCAGAGCAGTGAATTCACTATTTCAGAGGAGTCACAAGTTCGGTTCCATACCCATAGGGTTACACATCATTTATAGATAAAACCCACAGATAAATCACCAAAAGGCCCTCGCTCCCCCCAACCCACTAAATTTCAAGAGACACGCCTCTTTATTCCAACAGAATCCAAATTTCCGGTATATGAGCCATACCTAACACTTATGCATATAAACCCTAGGGCTGACCTTTTTAAAATAAAGATATAAGTGTAATATCATTATTGTATTCTCTCCTCTAGTAATAGAAAATTTATTTTATGAATAAGATATGACGAGTTAATGTACTCTATCTTCCTCAACTTATGCTCTATTTCTTGAAAAAAATAACTTGCCTACGTCTGGACAAAGACCGCAATTCATTGAACATAACCGTTTTTTTTTTCTTGCGATCAATGCATCGCGGTCATTCTCTGGATGCAGCTCTGCGTCCAAACAACATACGCATGTTTTTTTCTATTTCTTCGATGTTATTGACAGACACATCACAATTCAACACAACAAAAAATAGAATATTGAAAAATAAATCTTTAACTTGGCAATTTTACCCCTCAAGAATGAGAGTGATTCTGTTGCACTTACATAAAATAATGATTGGATGGAAATATAACATATAAGTAAAATTTTAAATAGATAGGATGACATATTAATAAATATGGAAACTTGTAGTGATATAATTATATAAAAAAAAACACACTAAATAATATTATAAATCTTCCAAAAGCTTAACTAAAAAGCAACATAAATCATATCTCAAGACATTATGATCAAAGAAATATATCCTTCACAGTAATTTTGGCAGTATTTTTATTTGATATGCAAAACGATTGAAATTTTATTGTGGGTCTTACATTGTTGAATTCAGTTATGTTCTTTGGTTCGTGTATAAATAATAGAGCGTATGAAACCGAGAAAAGAAAAAAAAAAGAGAGAAAGAGAAAAGAGGAGAAGAGGGGATGAAAACTTGCCCCAACAGGAAGAACCCCTGCTCATGGACCCATTTCATTCCAGTAAAAATAAAGGTTACAAGTAGGCGGAAGCCTAGAAAACTCTTTTACATGAATGAACCCTCTTATTTATAGATGATAGGAGGGCCAAAAAGTAAATTAAAATAGTACTCTTACTTTGAAAGATTTAGTCTTTCATGTTGGTATGTATCGCTGTCTAGATATGTCATTACGAGTATTTCTGTAAATGTCGGGTTTCGGCAACCGCTAGTGAGAAAAATATCTTTCGTCGGGGGAAAATCCTTTATCAGAGGAAAAATTCTTCCTAAAGTCTTCTGTTGGAGGAAAAATTGGTTAAGGGCAACCAGTTTGACGGAAATAGATTGCAGGTTGCCTCAAGATTCATGTAAACTATTTTTTAAGTACACATAATGCTTTTGTCCACTCAAATAATTGTGAAGCTTTAATAAATACGGCTAATGATTAAAAATCCGAATAATAAGAGCAACAAACAAAATAATTACAGAAGCTAAAAATATACAGCATAGACATCTGGAAATTGTCATTTGCAGCTACCATCCCTAGCATTCATCACCTTCTACAATACGCAGGTGATCACAAATGTTATCTATAACAGGCGAAATTTTTGCATACGGACCAATAATATCACACCCTCACCCCAAAAGTGTATGAGGTGAGGTCCACTTTTATTTATTTTATTAAAAAATTTTTTTTTCTAATTGGACGACGTATGCAGCTCTGCGTACGTCGTCCGGATGCAAAAATTCGCCCTGTAACAGAAGGTGATCACAAATCTGATAGGAACATTTTTCAAAGGATTTTTTTTTTCATTTTACATTAGTGAAAACATTTCTATATTATAACAGTTTTGAAATTAATTCTAATCATCTTTAACATGAAAATAATTGTTTATAACCAAATCTAATAGTGACAGATGGAAACTATTGTCTCACTTTTTAAGAAAAAAAATCTGCAACGCTAACAGTACAAAATTTACTTTTTTGTGGAACAATTGTAAGGCAACTTCTGTACATAGTTATAAAAAGCCCCAACCGAGGCCAGCGACGAACACAGCAAAATTTGCCCTTTGTGTTTGTGGGAATTATGAAAAGACCTTAAAGTGAAATAATTAAATTAGAACTTGAGGAATAGACCTTAAAGTGAGAGCCAAAAATCCTAAAAAAGGTATATCGGTAAGAAATAATCAATATATTTAAGAAAGATATTCATAAATCAATCAGATCTATGATGAATAGGGGTGTTAGAAAGCTTAACACAACTAGGTAAAAAGATACCACTGTACATATTTAATTAGTTTATATTTTGAAAAAAAAAAAAAATGGGTTCAGATTAATTTGTTGAGAGAGTTTTAGGATAGTAAAGGGTGAGACGGGATTTAAATCTTATTATTTATATTAAAATATTATTTAAATATAATTTAATATTTTTATTATATTTTTAATGAATAATTTTAATTTATTATAAATCTTTGCAGCCTTGTAGTCAGATAAATGATTTTAAAAAACTACTCATCAACTATATATATATATATATATATATATATATATATATCGCAGGCAGTTGCGTGAGATTCTCGAATATTAAACACGTAGCCGACGCATACATCCATCATAAGTGTCCGAGCGTAAAAGGAAATAGGTATTTGGGGCCCATCATGGCTCAAAATCTGCTTGATCCAACCCGAAATTGAAACAAGATGGCCAAAATTGAGCTATTTGAATCCATTCCAGAGCTCGTAGATCATTATATCCGATTTTATTTTGCATTATATATATATATATATATATATATATATATATATATATATATATATATATATATATATATATATATAAACTTTTGAACCGATCTCAAACCAGTTTGAGTCAATCCGTATATGGCTCAAAATCAACTCAAAAATTCAATCTAAAATTTTGGCTCATGATCCATATATCTATTTCAATCTAAGCTAAAAATTCAAACCAACTTTCGAGATTAAAGACATTCGAGCTAAATTCACAGTCCTAATCCTGGCTTTAGACATTTTAGTGGATGGTTGCGATCTCCTTAAGACTAAGGAGTTGATTTAAATGAGAAGTCTTTGAACAAAGAATTAAACAATCATTCATAGTTGGGATGTAGTAAAAAAGTCCAATTGAAAGGTGCCCGTCTGCACTGTAGATCGCTAAAATAATATGAAAATTAAATGGAGAAGTTGGTTTGAATTTAATAACTTTCCAATAATAATAACAATAATAAGCTTTAGATAGAATTTAAACGACATAAAATATCAGTGTACACCAAATACATGAAGTGATCCGTAGATGAGCGAGTACTTGCCTGAGACTAGTTAGCCCTCAAGGATGCATTAATTAATTTATTTTTCTCTTATATAGACCCTCAAGAATTTAAAAATACTAAGCCAACACCTATAAAATCACATAAAAAGGAGAAGCCATAAACAAATTTCACAATTTAAAATGGTCCACTAAAGTGGAATACAAACAAAAATCAAAATTACATTAAGCTAATACTCTGTATTATCAAGCAAATGCACTTCTCTCTTAATAAATACATCTCTCTGTGCATTCTATAGCGATATTCACCTTCACATAACCAAGCATGACATGTAAAAAAAAAAGGGTAAATGCTAGCATAGGAACATTCACCCTAAAGTGAATAAATTTTCACTTACATTTTTGTACAACATTTCCTTGATTTTGGATTATTCAAAATAGACTTATAAAACAATTAGTAGATTTATCATAAGACTGACCTGCGGAAAGTTTGGATTATTCACCTTGATTTTGGATTATTCACAGCATCATTGACGTGGGAGATGAGGATCCCTGAAACCTCTGAAGAAAATCAAATGTCATGAAATACTATTGGTCTCTCTTCCACCTGGGGAAAGTAGCCTTTTCTCATCATAATCATCAGCTTCATTTTCCTCCTCTTCATAAGCCACATCAATCACAAGCTGCTCTTTTTGAAATGGCTCTGATTCAATTTCATCTTGAGATGGTTTCAGCTCTAATTTCTGCATTTCGGATTCAAGCAAGGAATGCATTCTAGCCCTCTCTCGGTCCCTCGGGTAGGTGCGGTAAAGGAAGGAGTAAATTATACAACAGAAAAACATTGGAATTGCTATTGCAGTGTACAGTGCCTTAGCCAAGGAGGCGGCATTCTCTCTGTCTATTTCAATGCTTATATCTTTGTTAGATCTGGATGGATTTGGTTTGTAGCCGTAAAAAAGCTCGGCCAATAGCCCAACAACAGGAGGAGCGAACGATGCTAAAATTGCTTCAAAGCTTCTATCCAGCGCATAGATGCTTGTCCGTGACTTTTCAGGGACTATCTCTGCAAATATAGGGCTGCAAATGCCAAGAAAAAAACCAATTTGATGATTGTAAGCAATGGAAGAGATTGAGATTCAAGACTTATTAATAATAGCTCAAGAACTCATATGCTTGTCTAAAGTTTACAGAAAATCGTAGTGCGAGGAAACAAAAGGAAGTGATGATAAAGAGAAACTGGTATTATAATCCTCTCTAGTAAAGGAAAGGCCCAGCTTTCTCAAGGTCACCAGATGCTAGAGAGAGAGAGACAGAGAGAGAGCAAACAATAATAGTCTGCAAGAGGTAACCACCAAAGTGAAAAAGAAGAGGTAGGGTAGAACATACAGTTATATGATACACTTTTATCAGTTTTTAATTAAAGTATGCATTCTAAACGAGTAGCTAAATCTAAGGGCATGATAAAACCAGACAATTTTCTTCTATGTTAGTTCCACGTTGCTACCTATGGTGGACCGATATTATGTAATATCGTAGTATGCAGCATCAGTATGTGCAGGATACGACATGTGTTCAACATGTATCAATAGTGTGGAACGCATTGTGGGCGTGCAGGATTAAAAAATAATAAATAAATGAATGGCACATGTAGCAGACATGTTCTGTGAACTAGGTAATATAGCGATGATGGAATGGTGAAACCATAGAATAGTAGAAAACTAGTAGGTGACTTAATTTTCAAAAGAAAAATTTACATACATATCACACAGGCCCTTGTGCACTGTCTGGTCACATCTATCCTTGGACGAGTGACAACTGATAAGGCTCGAGTGAAGAGCCACAAGGGCCAAGTGAAACAGGTTCTCAGGCCAAATAACTCAATGGCCGAGCCCAGCTCCTGAAAGAGTGACGAGAGCTGAGTTCAGTAAGTTCTCAGAAAAATCTCAGGGCCTAAACTACGAAGTCCGATTTTGGTCATTCAAGTGTTGAACTCAGATTTTTCCTTGAGTCGCACTCATGGAATAGAGCCAGTTAAGGAGAGAGTGAGTGATAGAGAAGAGAGAAAAAGAGGGAGACAGTGCGTGGAGAAAGAGTTGTATTAACTCTCTTCTAATGGGTGTCCCCCGGTGGAGAAGAAAGTTCACATTTTACATTAACTCTTCCCCATTTATAGATGGGTATTTTCCTACAAAATATACATAAGTAAATATTACATTTAAAATTTTAGGGATTTCTAGTTATTTTCTTTTTACTTATTCGGGCATGGATATGACTATATTATCTCTAGCATATTATTCTCTATTGACCTCACATTTCGTATTCTACCATTTGTACACTTCGCCTGACCACATCTCTCTTAGGATGATTGACGATTCATAAGGGTCAAGTTCAACAGGTTCATTGGCCAAATGACCAAACAATCGAGCTCAGCTCCGGGAAGAGAGACGAGTCAAGTAACAAGGGTGGTCAAGGTCAGCAGATTCTCTGGATAAACTCCATCTTAAACTGCGAATGAGACTTTTGCTCATACAAGTGTTGAACCCAGATTTTTCCTTGAATTACAACCAAAGAATAGAGTCAATTAAAGATGAGGAGTGAGTCGTAGAGGAGAGAGAAAAGGAGAGAGAGAGAGAGTAGAGAAAAAGTTGTATTGACTATTTTAATAGCTTCCCCCCGATGGAGGAAGAAGCCCAACTTTTACATTCGCTCTTTCTCCTTTAGATATGAACATTTTCTTATAAAATATACATAAGTAATGATTATATTCGATCTTTTGGAGATTTCTGATTGTTTTCTTTTGACTTATTATGACATAAATATATAAATATGTTATCTCTAGTACATTATCATCTACTAACACCGCATTTCATATTCTACCATTTGTGTACTTCTTCTGGTCACAACCCTCCTAGGATGAACGACAACTGACGAGGTCCAAGTGTCGTGGGCCAAGTGATGAGTGTCTAGTTCAACAAGTTCTCTGGCCAAATATGACCAAGCGAGTGAACCCAGCTCTTTATGAGTGATGAGAGCCGAGCTCAACAAGTTCTATGGACAATCACAACGCTTTAAACTGCGAAAGAGAATTTCTGTCATACAATTGATATGACAGTTAATCATGCAAATCAAACTTTATTATTTTTGTGAACATTAAGCCCATCCCTTTATAAATATTTTTGTGATACTATAAAATATAGAAGAGATTTAATTAGATTAGAGGATGTTAAAAACTCATTTCAGCCAAATGATGTAATTTCTAAAGTTGAATTGTCGAAGAAAAAGTAGGTTGAGGGACTGTCAATTAAGGTGAGATTTTTTTTTAAAAGGGATTCACCTCTGTCAATGCTAAGGGCAAGTCTGTTGACAAGAAATTAACTTGTTTTTATTGCAAGAAGTTAGGGCACATTAAGAGAAACTATTAGGCATTAAAGATGGAGCTGTGTATAGATAAAAACCATAATAAGGACGAAATAGTAAATGTCAATGCAGCAATAAGTTTGTCACTCATATTTTGATAATTTCTTTTTGATATCTAAAAGACTCAGATAAAATGATCAATGGATTTTTGACTCAAATTATTCATAGCACATGTCCATATAAGTTAACTTATGAGCCGGATGACGGTTGCCAGATGACGGTTAATAGAAAACACGTTGGGTATATTACTACTGATGACTATAACTTTGGCTGGAGTTGGGCAAGTAGATATTATTAAGAACTATCAATGATGGTGGTGCAAGTTTTAGATGTTATGATTCTTAAGGATTGCAAGGTTACATTGGTGGCCATATGAGAGTTGCAGGCCTTTGTGTTGTCTAGTGCAATTTTGAGTGTGGTTCCATCACTTCTAGCATCATTTTTCTCTTTGAACATCATAGTTAACACCACATGAAAAATACCACTATCACTAACTTTTTAAAAGTGAAATGCACCTGTTTTTATACATATATTTTTAATACAAAAGTATTATAAAGGTAAAAATCAAACTTTAAGTTAGATATGTAAATGCATAAGAAATATGTGGTATGCAAGTAAATTTTCCGCTTTTTATATATTATTTAAATTTATATGTCATCCCATTCGAAAGATTTTTTGAGTTTATTTGATATATTTAAAATTTTATTTAATTAGGTAAAATTTAGTATTATTTAACCAACTATGCTATAATTGATGAATTTGAGATTAACTCCTATTCTATTGAATTCATTAAATTTTTTATAAGCAATTTATAAATTATATGAAAGATTTTTTTATTAGAAATGAATTAGTTAAGATTTTCTAAAATAATGGTTTTTTATTTTACGTGCTATTACGAGAACTAGTTGTTAGTATGACCAAAATTTTTTATTAGAACTTTGTGGTAGCCATTGGAACCAAAATTTGGTAGATATTATTAGGAATCTTATTACATATTTTTGTGGATAAATTAAAGAATGTTTTGGAGGGATATAAATAATATTTCTGAAAAAAAAAAACAAGATCTAATAGTAGAATGAAAATTGAAGTTTAAGTGAACAATCAATTTTGAAGAACATTCAAAGAGAAATTCAAATGTGTTCAACTGATTCATTCCATGAGGTCTTCATATTGTTAACATCTAAGTTATATAAAGTATTTTTGTATATGTAATTTTCTTTGCATTTGGTTTTATATATTTGTATCAAGAGGTTTTATTGTATATTTATATACCTTGAAGCAATTAGGTTTAGAAAATTAAAAGTTAAAGTTTGCTATCACCTCTAAAGTCCAAAAAAGATTTTGGCTTAGAATAAATTTCTTCATACAAAAGAGATGAGTGATGCTAAGCCTTATGAAACAGCCTTAGTGGAGCTTTCTGTATAAAGCTCTTGAAAGGATGCGTTTGACCGGTGAATAAAAGTGCGCAAGGGTTTTCTTTACCAGGTGAATGAGGTGATGGGTTACGGTCTATATGTGGATGTAGGTCAATTGAGGCTAAAAATAGAAAATATTAGTGTCATTTAGTTACTAGATTAGCTTTATTTTATTTACCTTCAACATGCTTTATTTTTTGTGGATTAGTATTTTTCATGTACCTGGGCATGTTGTACAAAAAATAATCTTATTTTTTTAGAATTACATAAAAATATGAAACTCAATAAGACACAATGGAGAAAAATTGATTCGTTTAGCCGACCCCACTTAGTAGAACAAACACTTGTTGTTGTTGATGAAGATGATAATGATGATTGCCATTTTTGAGGTAAATCTAAATTTATATGCTCTTTGTATGATATTGTGCAGATTCAACACATAAATTGTGCGATAAAGAATGTATGATCTCACCAAAATTTATCTTGTGGATTTTTGTGTGATGGATTTGGTGTTAGTGAATTAGGAATGTACTCATATTACCAAATTTTACATTAATGTTATGCTCAACACTTCATAGCCTCATTTACTCGCTTAGTTTTATCATACACCTTATCTAACTTTGCATGGTGTGTTTACTGTGATTTCCTTATCTAATCATTAAACTTCAACATAGATTCTTATGATAAAATATTTTAGCTTCAGTGGCGTGTATCATGTGAAGTGGAGGAATGCTTCCGGCCTATTGTGTGATAGAAAAATACCGTTTAGATTGAAAGGAAAATTTTATAAGATGTTGTTGAGACCTGCAATGCTCTATGGCGCTGAATGTTGCCCTTTAAAAGAGAAGCATAATGCTAAGTTAAGTGTTGCTGAGATGAGAATGATTAGGTGGATGAGTGGCTTTACACTTAGAGGCAAAAAGTGAAATGAATATATCCGTAATAGGGTTGGTGTTTGTCGGCCGCTTTAAGGAGCTTTGGGCTTGAGGATTTAATTTAATTTATATATATGTATTGATTTTTGAAAATAACATTTTAAGTTTTAAAATATGAGAGTGAGAAAGGACGAATCTCGTTACGTTTAGCGGTTTGAATGAACGAGCGTAATATCGCGAGTAACGCATCTATTCAGAAGAATAGACACCCTTCAAACAATATCGTTCGATCAAATAAACTACAAAAGTCATGGCATCCGTTACAGTGCTGATAACCTTTATGTGGACCAAACAAATTCACTATTTAATACGAAAAGAATTAAATAGGGTTTATATTATCCTGGGTCTTTAAAACTCCTATAGAGTGAGCACCATAGTTAATTACCCCTCGGATGACCGAAATCACTCAGAGAACTCTCGATTTAGATCTCGGGTTTCTATCTTCACGAAGTCGAAAGGTAGAGGTTTTCGACGAAATTTGAGAGTAGGAAATCCGATAGGTGAAGGGCGCGAGGAGGAACGATTATTTCGGAGTCGAAGAAGAAGGGTAGGGGATGTCGCGAGATCTCGAGGAGGACGCTCGAGGACGCCCTGTGACTATCCCAAGGTTGGGTTTTAAATTTTGGAAAGAGATTTTATTTTGATTTCGATCCCATAATTAATTATAGGGATTACGTTTGCGTAATGCTCGTACTACGAAAGCTACCGAAAGACAGGGAGGGTTTACGTCGTATAAGGCGACAACGCTCGAACACCAAGCGGATCAGGGCTTATATTGCACGTGAAGGGGTGTGCTAAGGCTAAAGAGAAAGGTGAGGGTTTATGTCGCACGAGGCGGATCTACTCGAAACCTGAGGCTTGTTGTTTAAAGCTAAGGAATGGGTTTTTTGATGTCGACACGAGTTTCTATTGAAGAAGATGGCCGTCTTACGCACCGTGCTCCAAGCTCCACGTCGTAGCAGGAATCGCGGTTTAGATTTCAAGTCTTAAGTTAAAGTGAGCGTGCGAGTCGTTTATTTATTTTTATTGTAACGGTGAGTGTGTCACGTGATGACATAAGTGGCAAAAAGCGATAAACGGAGAGCATGCTTAAGTATGCGAGAATACATGATATAACGAGTAAGGCATGCTTGGCGGGAGAAAGTACGAAGTGTCAAACATGCTACTGAAGTATATGTCATCGAGAAGTAATGTTCTAGGTAAACGGGAGTATATGCTTGAAAAGTAAAACATGCCGACGAGTATAACGATAAGGAAAGTAAAAGTATCACGCAGAGTATCGTATGCTTTCTTTATCCTCAATGTATTATTCTTGTTTATTATCATTTTTTATTTCATCAATGAGACTGTCGATCTTAAAAGAGACGAGGAGTAGAAATAGTAAATGAAAGCAACTCTAGCTAAACGAAGTCTTATGGTGAGTACAGAAAAGTAAAGTCCGAAAACTCAACGATAAAAACGAAGGAAAATCTTGAGAAAGCGAGGAAAAATCGCGAGAAGAAAAGGAAACAAAGTAAACCGTAGGAAACTACGAGAAAATGCGAAGAAACCTACTGAGTAAAGCCTACAAGTGTCCGTAAGCACGGTGGTGTTTCGGACTCGAGCTGTCTTAATATCCGGACTTGAGTGCGATTATCTATCATCACTTTCTGCAGAAGACGATCTTAATCCGACTCGAATAGCTAATCAGTGACTTTTATAAGTTTTCGCACATTTCATTTTTTTGTTTTCATATGCACAAAGATTTGTAGGTAGGTAGATGTATGTAGCGGTGGAGGCGATTTTGTATTTTTCAAACATATGTATTTTTGTTTTAAAGTATTTCGATCATGCAGTTGACTACCTAATAGTAGATTAGAGACTACGAACTTTAGACTTGTCGGCGATAGAAACGCAGAGACGGCAGAATGGTTCAGTGACTCCTGCTCTACTCTCTCTGAGTCTACGAGACAAGCGGCCCGTTCATGGCTCTCGTAATTTTCTCGTTTTGCAGTCGCATCACTATCCCACCGCACTTGACACTCGCTTGATGACATATATAACCTGAGGAGGTTATATATGCACACCTACATGTCACTGTATGTGTGTGGTTTGAGCGAAAACAAGGTGGCCTAGGGACGAGAGGTCGAAAGGAAGGACGGAAAGCGGCTCAGCTTAACACGACTTCGAAAGAAGTGAGTCGATTTCCGATAATCGAAAGCACGTAAGTCACCCGGACTCCCGACCAGACTTCGCATGTTACGAGAAAAGAACTAAAGGCACCTCGACGCTCTCGGAGAAGGTGAGCTAAGCACTGAGAACAGCACTCCCTTTTCCCAGAATAACTTGTAAAGTCATGAAAAACATAAAAAGAAAGCCACTACTCGGGTTCTAGACTCCAGGCCACATTGATTTTCAATTCATGGAACACAAACTTCCCCGGTACGTTCTCTTACGGGCTCGGGACTCGCTATAACGATAGGAGAATCAATAATCTTTTAATACATAAGAAAGAGAATGACATAGCCATACGCCACTGACCAGGCATCGATTTCACCGAATAAATCTTCCAAGACATATTTCAAATATCGTGCTCGATTTATTTCCCACAAGTAAGCTCGGGAAGCTCTTCCAAATTTCATTAAATCGATTCCATGCAGACGAGTGAGCAAGAGCAAAAACCACGCATGACAACAATCACCCCAATAAGGCTCTCGGCGAGGCTAACAAAAGAACAAAGGCTCACGGCCTAAGTCACAACGAGGGAAGCAGCTAAAGCCCTAGCAGAACTCAAACTACCACCATAAAGCTTCACGCACAAGGCCCAACAAAAAGAGAGGAAGGTAGAATCTCCCCGTGATTCATCACACCACAAATGGAGGCCCACGCCAAGCCTCAATAAACTATCCATACTAATTCAAGTTCACCGCAAATGCATAGGAATGAATCCATAGGGCAACCAAGCCATTCAGCCACCTACGACCTTAAAAGAAGCACAAACCGAGCCTCAAGAAAGACCCAAACCCGAGCCATTCAAAGGTCATCTGGGGGAAGCTGCAGGAACAGCGAGAACTAAACCGAGCCCCCAAGCCAAGAGCGAGGAGAGTGCTGCAAGAGCAAGAACGAGAAAAACGAGCCCCCAAAGGTGCAGATAGGGCTAGACTGCAAGAGAGCAGCAAACGCAGACTTGCTAGAGCGACAAAACAGGCATTGCAGCGAGAGCGACAAAACGGAAAAACGAGCCCTCAAATGTGCAATGGGGCTTGCTGCAAGAGCAGCAAAACAGGAAAAACGAGCCCTCAAATGTGCAATGGGGCTTGCTGCAAGAGCAACGAAACAGGGAAAAACGAGCCCCAAATGTGCGATGAGAGCTTGCTTGCAAGAGCAACGAAACGGGAAAAATGAGCCCTCAAATGTGCGATGGGCTAAGCCGCAAGAGCAAAGAAACACAAGAAACCGAAGCAACAGCAGGCTTGAAACGACCTCGAAACCGAGAGAAAAAAACAAGGCTCGAAGTACCCCGGAGTTGAGAGAACGACATGGGTTAAACCGGAAAACAAAGCCAACAAAACAGACTCCCAAAGCTAGAAAACGAAGCCAAAGGAACGTACCGCCCAAGCCCCTTTAGGATAAAACAAATTTGCTTAGGAGTACAATGAGCCCGGATAAAATTTAAAATTCAATCTAAACATAAAGTCCGAATAAGCATTTCCATATATCCAACATATCCCGACATAGAGCTTCGATGTATTTCAAATACGAGTAAGTGTAAGGCCTCTTTAACTCAATTTAAACTCTTCCATAACATGCCTTTGTAATAAAGAAGAAGTAGGAGCAAGAAGCAAGCTCCACATGCATATAAAACTAAATAAACCATTCCATGCTCCACATCAAGCTAATATGAGTAAATGAAAGAGAGGAGCAATAGCATGCCACTTTAAACATGAAACCATGTCAATCTTTAAGGAAAACGACATGTATATAGCCTCAAATATAAAAGCTAGAGCTAAGGAATTCATACCTCGGTGAGAACTCGAGCAAACCCACACCGCGGCTCGACAACGAGTAAACAAACGGCGCAACCCGGACTCAAAACCGAGCGACTGACTCGGGGAGAACCGCGAGTAGCGAGAGAAAAAGGAGAGGGAGGAGGAGAGGAAAGTAATAGCGACCACTCGAAACTATCCAACCTAAACAACTTCACCAAAATCGCCGACCACAGCACCCTCTCGAAATGAGGTTCTTATAGCCGGCCTCGAGGAGAAGAAGAAGAAGAAACCGTCCCACTTACGCAGGGCGTCTCGGCGGGAGAAGAGGAGAGGGAGAGAGTGGCGACGAAGTCGGCGAAAAGGGCGACAGGTGGAGCGGAGGAAGGCCGAAAGGAGCCTGCCACAGGCAGGATGCCAGGGGAAGTGGCGAATATCGGGACCATGGCCGAAGCTTTGCGCAGGAACCAGAGGGAGGAGGGCTCGGGGTCGAGAGAGAAAAGAAGAAGGCGAGCCCGGATGAGAGAGTGGGGTTAGGGTTTAAAAAAAAGGATTTAAATAGAAAATTAGATTTTATTTAATAGGAAAAAAAAAGGACGACAAATTTTGACGTCGCGAGTCCGCGCTCCAAACACGACAAGTTATACGTCTTTTCCACAGCAAATTCGACGTCCGGACGCGATCGGCGCGATCCGTTTCGCGATCCGAGGTCGTTCGGAGAACCTCGTCACCGGTCCGGTCGAAAGTGCGTCGGGTCGATTTCGTCGAAGTCGACCTTAATGGCGCTCGTTCGGCGTTCGACTTCGATCTCGATCCGTCGCGGAGAATTTGAAGACGTCGAGGCGCGGGGTCGTAGGAATTTGTGCTCGGCGGTGCAGAAAATGTGTACGAGGCTATCCTAAGGCCCAGTGGTCCTATAGGAACTCAATTTGGAGTCCTAACGCTAATTCCAACCTATCTGCTGTGAGCTAGAGGTCAGGAATTCCGTCCGGGGCTCCAAAAGAGTATCGAAGTGGTTTCAAGCATTCTAAGACGAGGTGGGTCCGATCTTAGGAATCTAAGATCGTCGGGGAAGCTCCTAAAGCTAGAACCACTAGATCCTAGGAGGAAAACTAAACCTCGACGAAAGTGAGGTCAACAAATGGACCTCGATAGGTGTGGTGCGCCGGACAGAGCGCCGCGCGTATCGGCGTTGACCGAAGAAGATCAACGAACCAACACGGAGCCGTCTAAGTAAAGTACTTAGGACAGGACGCGAGAACGAGAAAGAGAGTGAGTAGTTTCCGCGGGGAGAAAGAGGGGGAACTCTCAATTAAGAGAGCCGCGACTTTAATTTTCGATTTCAATTTTAATTTTATGCAAAGAGTAGGGCGAAGGCCCACCCAAATGCATTTGTATGCTGAGAAGGATGTAGGGCTGAGCCTACCTCAAATGTGCATGCTGAGAAAGAATAGGACGGAGCCTATGCAAAATGCGAGTGTTTGATTTCGATTGCAATTTTAATTTTAATTTTGTGCTCGAGAAAGGAGTGGGGTGAAGGACAACCCCGAATGCGAGAATATGCGAAGAAAGGGAATAGGGCGAAGCTTATCCAGAATACCGAGAATATCTTAAGAAGGGAATGAGGCGGAAGCCTATCCGAGTCTTGAAGCATCGAGAGAATATCTTTGAGATGGGAGAACGGCGAAGCCTATCCGAATGCGAGAATATCTTTGAGAAATGCTGAGAAATGCGAGAAATCCGAGAATGCCGACATTGCTGTGAAATGCTGGAATCTGTGCAGAAATGCTGAGAAATCTATCGAGAAGCTTCTTAGAAATGCTGAGAATTCTTTGAGATTCTTGAGAAATCTTGAGAATTCTTTGAGAAAATCGTTGAGAATACTTGGGAATCTCTGAGAGCTGTGAGAAATCTTTGAGATTGCTTTGAGATTACTGAGAATTCTTTGAGATTGCGGAGATTCTGAGAAATGCTTGAGAATTCTTGAGAATATGCTGAGAATCTTGAGAAATGCTTGAGAATTCTTGAGAATCTTTGAGAAATCTTTGAGAAATCTTGGATTCATTGAGATTCTTGAGAATATCTTGAGAATACGGAATTCTTTGAGATTGCTTGAGAATTCTTGAGATTGCTTGAGAATTCTTGAGAAGCTAGCTGAGAAATCTTTGGGAATTCTGCTGAGAATTCTTGAGATTCGTTGAGAATTCTTGAGATTGCTTGAGATTCTTTGAGACTGCTTGAGAATTCTTGAGATTCTCGAGAATTCTTAAGATTATTGAGAATATGCTTGAGAATGCTTTGAGAAATCGCGAGAATTCTTGAGAAATGCTTGAGAATTCTGATGCATATGATGTAGTGAAGAATTTTGTTGAGATGTATTTATGCGAGAGATTCAAGAAAGGTTTTGTTGATATTTGGGAGTGCGAGAGGTTTATGAATGCGAGACGGGACATATTCTTTGAGATTTATGAATGCGGAGATTGAAGACATTCTTGATATTCATGGATGCGGAGATTATGAAAATATTTTGTAAAGTCTGAGAGAATGTTTGTAGAAGTTCGTACGATGCTTGAATCTTATTGAAATGTTTGTGCGGAGATTTTGAAAATTCACGAGGGCGAGTTCTTTTGTTTGTTCGAATGTTGATTTTTATTTTGGGATTTGGACCCGAGTTTAAGACGAAGTGCGGCATCGGTGCTTCGTTGAACAAGATCATCTTTAAAACATCACGATGTGCAGTACTTCTTGAGGTATCGTCCACCGACTGAAGGCGCGTGTAGAAAATAACTCCCTTTAAGGTGCTTATCGGAATCACATTCTTTCAGTCACCTATAAAGGTGTGTTATCTCTAAGGATGTCATTGCTGAGGAGAACAAAACTCTGTAGTTTCGTTTGTAGCAGTCACCATTTGATCTGTTGCAGATTCTGTAAAGGTTGTTGAAGTTGAAGTTGTATCTGAGAAATCTTTCTGACATTCTTCGAGTTGAAGTTGAAGTTGTATTCTTTGTGTCGAAAAGACACGACTTCGGTCGAATTCCGTTAATTGTTAATAACGTTGTCATTTCTTTAATTCTTCCTTTACGAGCTAAGCTGATTTCAAAATTTACGTTCGTGTGATCGAAAATATTTTTCTGTTGTACGAAGATATTCGAGCGATTAATGACGGCCAAAGGCGTACGATCGCTTGACTCTTCGAGCGTAATATCGGAGGAAACTTCTTGGGTTATCTTTCGAGTTTCGTTAATCGGGAGATGATTAAGACATCGATTTTGATTATATGCCTTGCTGCAAGCTTCTTCTCGGGAAGCATTCTTTTTTTTTTTTTATTGAGACTTTTCGTTCTCTTTTTTTATTGAGGATTACTTATATCCAGTGAAGCATGATTAAAGATCTTGAATGTCCGGATTGTGACATAATTTTTGATTGTGTGCTCACTTCTCGAAGCTTCTGTCGGGAACACGCTTTTTTCTTTTTTCGTTTTTTGCTTTCTTTTGTTTTGAGAATTCTTGTATCTCGTGGTCAGTATTTCCATTCTGATTTTGAATGCAAAAACTTACCGATTAATAATTCCGAAATGTCGCTTAATATAAATCGCTGGGATATTATAACTTATTTGAAAGTCGGACACAGCCTGCATGGCGTGAAATTAAAAGGCTCGTGATATCCGAATAAATTACTCGTATTTCAAGACACGGCTACTTCGTTTCGAGATCAACTTAGGACCAGTCCAAATTCTTTAAAGTGAAGGACCCAGATCATTAGGGCATTAACTTCGCTCTTCCTGAAGTCGAAGTCTTATGAGAAATATTCGATTTTGAGTTTTCCGAATATCGAGCGATTCTTGATGAAAACAAACTCGCTGTCATTCATTCATTGCGATAGGAAGGATGGGACGGACCAATACCGATCATGCTCGAGCAACAAAAGTAATATAATGGCGATAAAAAAGTGTCATGTCCGTTATTAGTCACGTAGGATTGATTGAAGCAACGAATCGCTGAAATCATATTGATAGAACCTCTTCGAGTTCTTTCGAATATTCGTCGGGGATTGTTACGCTTCCATTCTTGAAGTTTTTCTCGATCATTCTTTGAAAGCGATATGACCTTGATGGTGTGCCCGAAGCGTTCTCGTGATATGGGCGATAGTTGGGATGATTCTTCTCGTTAACCTCCGTGGTTTCTTTGGCTCGGGTAATCCGAACTCGGAGCCTTAATCAGATTCCGGAACATCTGTGCACTTGCTTCATCATTGAAGAGATATACTTTGTTCAACAAATCGGTCGATGACCGACCTCGCCTTCCATCCGTCGGGAGTGGCCTCTCGCTGAGACATTGATTGTACTGTTCTTGATTATACCGCCGACCGTCATTGTTGGACATGTTGAATATATTGCGGTGGGTGTGGAACATACCATCGAGGCGGTCGATCGAACCGAGGAGCGAGCTGACCATCTGCTGTGATAACCGACCGTATCGTGACAACTGACCGATCTTCTTGTGACAACCGTAGCCGTCATCTTGTGACAACCCAGCCGTACTGAGGCGGTTCTTGCTATCTGATCAGTATCGAGGTAGTCTGCTCGGTGCCGTATCTCTATCGATTGCTTTCACTTGTCATTATTACCACTATTTCGGACTTCTCGAATGCTTTTGTTGTTGCAGGCTCTTGACCTTTTCTTGCGGCTCCGCATGCTTGATCTCTTCTTGCAGATCTGCGGCTTTGCTCGATAGTTTCTCGAACGACTTGATGGTGAGTCCTTTAAGCATGAAAGCTATCGGTCAATGGATATTCTCGAGTAAGACCTCGATCGCGTATTTGCTCATACGATTGGGACTCGCGACTTCGTCTTAAGTTTCTCACAGCAGTAGAATATATTCCACCAAAGTCTCGTAGATTTACGACGTTCCATTACAAGATCTCCGATGATGCATGTGGTGATGTACCCGGCGAATCTCTTCACGAACAAATTCTCAACTACGTAAACGTCTTGATCGACCCATTCGCGGTTACGCGTACCGATCAAATGCGATCCGGAAGACTCACTCGAAGCTCGGCGGAAAAGTAATGCCTCGCTACCCATGCGTTGCAATGAACTTGCCGGAAGTGTGCAACATATCTTCGACGGGGTTGCCAGTTCCATAGAAAGTCTTAAAGATTGGCGGCACAAAACCGCTTGAGATAAGGGACGGAATCGAAACTCCTCGGGTAGGTTCTACCCCGAAATTGATACGCCCCTTTCGATTGGGCAGAGCTTCTTTTACTTGTTGTTCGGCCAGTTCGTTTGATGTCATTTTACGGCACCATATTCAGAGTAGAATCTTTCTTCGAGCGGCTCATCTCGGTTTGCGAAGCAACTTCTCTTCTTTCATCGGTAATATGGACGATCTACGTGCGATTCATCTCCGGGGACGCTATTCTTCATGCGAGTGTGATCGTCCGTGTGCGGCAACCATAACGACCATCATTTCCTCGATCCTCTTCTCGAGGCGGTTGATAATTTCATCTTTCGTTGGACGACCCTCTGCCACTCATCCGGCTGCGTTCTCACGAAGAGGAGTGTCGCTCGCGGCTAACATGGCTCGGGTCTCGATGACGTTGATTTCTGCGAATTTGCCCTCCATGTAATCTGTTAGGTTGTAATCTTCATCTTCAAAGTCCTTTTTCCGAACTTCAGACAGTCGTGCAATGTCAGCTCGAAGCTTTTCCATAGCGGACTCAATTGACTTTCCTTTGATAGCTTTAAGATCAGTCGGAGGTCTTTGAGAAACATCATTTATTTTCTCGAGCATCGGCGTCGTGCAGAAGCTAATCGAATCACACGAAATCATATTTATAGAACCCTTTTCAGGTTCTTTTAAATACTCGTTCGGGATCGTTAAGTTTCCGCTCGAAACTCTTCTCGAGTCGATCCTTGAAGGCGAGCGGTTTCATGGTGTGGCCGAACAGCCGGTGGTATGGACGATGCTGAGGATGATCTTTCTTCGTAGGCCTCCTGCGCTTCTTTAGCTCCGGTAGTACGAATTCGACCTCTTTATCAAGTAACTGAACATCTGCGAC
This sequence comes from Papilionanthe hookeriana x Papilionanthe teres, assembly GCA_022702705.1. Taxonomy (NCBI): domain Eukaryota; kingdom Viridiplantae; phylum Streptophyta; class Magnoliopsida; order Asparagales; family Orchidaceae; genus Papilionanthe; species Papilionanthe hookeriana x Papilionanthe teres. The sequence continues at coordinate 66,269,565 of CM040425.1, read as the reverse complement.
AACGACTCCTCTTTGAACGAGTACACCTTGCTTAATCGTTGATTCATTGTCGGACCACGTCTCCCATCTATCCGGTATGGTCTCAATCGAACAATCGCTCAATCGAGCCAGATTGCTGAGTTCTTTGCATCGCGGCGATTGATCTTCGAATTCACGATTGCGTTTCCATTCCTGTGCCTTTGTCATCTGCACGGACTTTGAATCAGACTCAATTCTGAACTTAGGAGACGGTAGAACACAAGCCTCGACTGACTCTTCTTCATGTAGAATACCCTTTCCTTTAGTTAGCGGAGCGACTGATACAACAGCGGTGAATCCGACAGTAGGAGCAGAAACGATCTCGGGAGTAGTCCCAGCCGGCATCCGAGTTCTTTTCGATCCATTCCTCCTTTGGCATGGGGAGTTTCTCAACGGACTTCAGGTCGAACATTCGATAAAGCTTAACGGACTTGCTCATTTCGAGCCGTCGTCTCAGCAGCCACATCTCCGAACTTAGCTTGACATCGTCGAACCCTCGCCAAGCTTAATGACGGACGGATCGAGGCGGCTCATCTGCATTGATGGCAAGCTCTACTCAGGAGGCGAAGAAAGATCGACTTTGGCGAAGACGTCGTTCGCAGCATTTAAAGAATTTACTGAAAGTCGAAACGTCACATGCCTTGTAGCAATCAACGAAAGTACTCGAAGCTACCACACTTGTACCGCAACCGGACAATTCCTTATTGCTTTGGTGTTTACACTTATTTTATCTTTATTGTTCATTTAATTTCAGGATTCAAACGGAAGGTACAAGAGCGAGACTTGGTTTAATTTGCGATAGCAAATCGAGCCCGGAAACACGAAGTGAAAGGGAAAGTCGGGACCCGATCCACGGCGAATCACGGCGCAGCCTCGCGCACTGACACACCTATCGGGAGTCCGACCCCACAAAATCGAAAACCTAAGGATTCACGAACCACGCTGTTTAAAGATGATTTAAACGAGACGGTTACGAAATCGAAGAAGTTACGTATCTTGCCAAAGAAAGAAATGAGCGAAAACGAGCCGACGGAAGAATGACGATTTGGACGCATGAGGGACATGGACACATTGTCGATGTGTGAAGATAGAAACCTTTGATTTAATGGAGAGTAGAGTTATTCCCCAGCGTAAGTCGCCAGAAGTTGTCGGCCGCTTTAGGAGGCTTTGGGCTTGAGGATTTAATTTAATTTATATATATGTATTGATTTTGAAAATAACATTTTAAGTTTTAAAATATGAGAGTGAGAAAGGACGAATCTCGTTCGTTTGGCGATTTGAATGAACGAGCGTAATATCGCGAGTAACGCATCTATTCGAAGAATAGACACGATTCTCGACAATATCGCTCGATCGAATAAACTACAACATTCATGACATCCGTTACAGTCTGCGAACGCTTTATGTGGACCAAGAAATTCGCATTTAGTACTGAAAGAATTAAATAGGGTTTATATTATCTGGGTCTTTAAAACTCCACTATAGAACGAGCCACATGGTTAATTACTCCTCGGATGACCGAAATCACGCAGAGAAGCTCTCGATTTAGATCTCGGGTTTATCTTCACGAAGTCGAAAGGTAGGGTTTCGACGAGGTTGGTGAGTAGGAAATCCGATAGGTGAAGGGCGCGAGGAGGAACGGTTATTTACGGAGTCGAGAAGAAGGGTAGGGGATGTCGCGGATCTCGAGGAGGACCTCGAGGACGCCACGAGCTATCTAAGGTTGGGTTTTAAATTTTGGAAAGAGATTTTATTTTGATTTGATCCTATGAATTAATTATAGGGATTACGTTTGCGTAATGCTCGTTATGCTGACTACACCGAAGACGGGGAGGGTTTACGTCGTATAAGGCGGCAACGCTCGAAGCACTAGCGGATTAGGGCTTATATTGCACGAAGGGGTGTCTGAGCGCTAAAAGAGAAGGTGAGGGTTTATGTCGCACGAGGCGGACTCTGCTCGAAAGCACAAGAACTTGTTGTTTAAAGCTAAGGAATGGGTTTTTGCGATGTCGACACGGAGTTTCTTTGAAGAAGATGGCCGTCTTCTAGCCGTGCTTCCGAGTTCAACGTCGTAGCGGGAATCGCGGTTTAGATTTCGAGTCTTAAGTTAAAGTGAGCGTACGAGTCGTTTATTTATTTTTATTGTAACGATGAGTGTGTGCATGTGATGACATAAATGTGAAAAAGAAAGCGATACATGTGACATCTTAAAGCTTATGCGGAAATAACATGTCTTATAACGAGTAAGACATCTTGAAAGCGAGAGAAAGTACGAGAAGTGTCGAACATCTTAAGCAATGATATGTCTATGAAAGTAAACAGACTAAAGTAGCGGAGTATATCTTGAAAAGTAAAACATCTGCAGACGAGTATAATAGTAAGGAAAGTAAAGCTCATCATGAGAATCTAGTATCTTTCTTTATCCTCGGTCTATGTTATTACTTGTTTATTATCATTTTTTATTTCTGCATGAAACATCGATACTCAAAAGAGCAGGAGTAGAAGTAGTAAGTGAAAACAACGCTAGCTAAACGAAGTCTTATGGTGAGTACAGAAAAGTAAAGTCCGAAAACTCGACGATAAAAACGAAGGAAAACGCCAGAAAGCGAGAAAAATCGCAGAAGAAAAAGGAAACAAAGTAAAGCCGTAGGAAACCACGAGAAAATATCGAAAGAAACCTACTAGTAAAGCCTACAAGTATCCGTAAGCACGGTGGTGTTTCGGACTCAATTGTCTTAATATCCGGACTGAAGTGCGCATCTCTTATCCACTTTCTGCGAAAACGATCTAATCCGACTCGAATAATAGGCAAGTGGACTTTATAAGTTTTCGCACATTTCGTTTTTTGTTTTCATGCAAGCAAGATGTTGTAGGTAGGTAATTCGTGTAGCGGTGGAAGCGATTTTGTATTTTTCGAACATATGTATTTTTGTTTTAAAGTATTTCGATCCACGAGTTAATTACCATGTGAGGTAGATTACGAGCTTTGAGCGCTCGGCGATGAAAGCCCCAATGGACGGCGAATGGTTACGTGACTCTGCTCTACTCTCTGCAGTCTACGAGACAGGCGGCCAGTTCATGGTCTCGTAATTTTCTCGTTTTGTGACCGCATCATTGTCACCGCGCTTGTAACACTGACTGCTTGATGGCATATATAACCTAGGAGGTTATATATGCACGCCTACGTGTCCCTGTATGTGTGTGGTTTGAGCGAGAACAAGGTGAAAACTAGGGACGAGAGGTCGAGGAAAAGAGGACGGAAAGCGGCTACGGCAGCACGACCGAAAAGAGTGAGTCGATTTCCGATAATCGAAAGCACGTAAGTCGCACTGGACTCCGGCCAGACTTCGCATGTCACGAGAAAAGGACTCAAAGAGCACCTCGACGCTCTCGGAGAAGGTGAAAGCTGAACACCAAGAACACACTCACTTTCCCGAATAACTTGTAAAGTCATGAAAAACATAAAAGAAAGCTAACTACTCGGGTTAGAACTCGAGGCAGCATTGATTTTCGATTCATGGAACACGAACTTCACTAGTGACGTTCTCTTACTGGCTCGGGACTCAGTTCATAGAATAGGAGAATCGATAATCTTTTAATACGTAAGAAAGAGAATGGATAATGCCATATGTGACCAGCGATCGATTTCGCCGAATAAATCTTCGAGACATATTTCGAATATCGTGCTCGATTTATTTCACGATAAGTGAGTCGAGAAGCTCTTCCGAATTTCATTAAATCGATTCATGAGACGAGTGAGCAAAGAGCAAAACCATCATGACAACGATCACCCCGATAAGGCTCTCGGCGAGCTAACAAAGAACAAAGGCTCGCGGCCTAAGTCACAACGAGGAAGCATTAAAGCCCCAAAGCAAACTCAATCTACCGCAATAAAGCTCACGCACGAGGCCCGACAAAAGAGAGGAAGGTAGAATCTCCCCGCGATTCATCACACCACGAATGAGGCCCGCAGCCGCGCCTCGACAGACTATCCATACTGGTTCGAGTTCACCACGAATGCATAGGAATGAATCCATAGGGCAGCCGAGCCATTCGGCCACTGCGAAGCAAGAAGCCCAAGCCGAGCCCGTGAAGACCCGAGCCCGAGCCATTCGAAAGGCCGCACGGGAAGGCTGCGGAACGACGAGAACCAAGCCGAGCCCACAGAACCGAGAGCGAAGGAGCGATGCAAGAGCGATGACGGGAAAAAAACGAGCCCCCGAAGGTGCGATGGGGCTAGGCGCGAGAAGCTGACAAACGGTAGGCGCTAGCTGAGAGCGACAAAACGGAAAAACGAGCCCCCGAATGTGCGATGGGGCTAGGCTGCAAGAGCGACGAAACGAGGAAAAACGAGCCCTCGAATGTGCGATGGGGCTCGGCACAGAAGCGACGAAACGGGAAAAACGAGCCCTCGAATGTGCGATGGGGCTATGCCGAGAGCTGACAAAACGAGGAAAAACGAGCCCTCGAATGTGCGATGAGGCTGAGCGCGAAGCGACGAAACACGAACCAAGCGCAAAGCGACAGAGCGCGGGCATGAAACGACCTCGAGAACGAGAGAAAAAAACGAGGCTCGAAAGTGCCCCGGAGTTGAGAGAACAACATGAGTTAAAACCGAGGAAAACAAAGCCAACAAAAACGAGCTCCAAAGCTAGAAAACGAGAAGCCAAAGGAACAGCCACCCAAGCCCCCTTTAGGATAAAACAAATTGCTTAGGAGTACAATGAGCCGAGATAAAATTTAAAATTCAGCTAAACATAAAGTCCGAATAAGCACTTCCATATATCCGACATATCCCGACATAGAGCTTCGATGTCTTTCGAATGCAGAGTAAGTGTAAGGCCTCTTTAACTCGATTTAAACTCTTGCATAACATGCTTTAATAAAGAAGAAGTAGAAGGAGCAAGAAGCAAGCTCCACATGCATATAAAACTAAATAAACCATTTCATGCTCCACATCAAGCTAATATGAGTAAATGAAAGAGAGGAGCAATAGCATGCCACTTTAACCATGAAACCATGTCCATCTTTAAGGAAAACGACATGTATATAGCCTCAAATATAAAAGCTAGAGCTAAGGGAATTCATACCTCGGTGAGAACTCGACGAGCCCACACCGCGCTCAACAACGGTAAACAAGCGACGCAGACCGGACTCGAAACCGAGCGACGACTCGGGGAGAACCGCAGGTAGCGAGAGAAAAAGGAGAGGGAGGAGGAGAGGAAAGTAATAGCGGCCCACTGCAAACTATCCAGCCTAAACGACTTCACAAAATCGCCGGCCCTAGCACTCTCTCAAAATGAGGTTCTTATAGCCGGCCTCAAGGAGAAGAAGAAGAAGAGAACCGTCCCACTTACACGGGCGTCTCGGCGAGGAGAAAGAGGAGAGGGAGAGAGTGAGCGACGAAGTCGGCCGAAGAAGGCGGCAGTGGAGGTAGGGAAGGCCGAAAGGAGCTGCGCGCGAGGCGAGGATGCCGGGGAAGTGGCGAATATCGGGACCATGGCCGAAGCTTTGCGCAGGAACCAGAGGGAGGAGGGCTCGGGGTCGAGAGAGAAAAGAAGAAGGCGAGCCCGGATGAGAGAGTGGGGTTAGGGTTTAAAAAAAGGATTTAAATAGAAAATTAGATTTTATTTAATAGGAAAAAAAAAGGACGACAAATTTTGACGTCGCGAGTCCGCGCTCCAAACACGACAAGTTATACGTCTTCTCGCAAGAGTTCGACGTCCGGACGCGATGGCGCGATCCGTTTCGCGATCACGAGGTCGTTCGGAGAACCTCGTCACCGGTCGAGTCGAAAGTGCGTCGAGTCGATTTCGTCGAAGTTCGACCTTGATGGCGCTCGTTCGCGTTCGACTTCGATCTTGATCCGTCGAGGAGAATTTGAGACGTCGAGGGCCGGGGCTCGAGGAATTTGTGCTTCGGCGGTGAAGAAAATGTGCACGAGGCTATCCTAAGGCCCGGTGGTCGCATGGGAACTCGATTTGAGTCCTGACGCTAATTCGGCCCCTCCTGCTTGTGAGTAGAGGTCGGGGATTCCGTCCGGGGCTCCAGAAGAGTGTCGAAGTGGTTTCAAGCATTCTAAGACGAGGTGGGTCCGGTCTTTAGGAATCTAAGATCGTCGGGGAAGCTCCTAAAGCTAGAACCCTAGATCCTAGGAGGAAAACTAAACCTCGACAAAAGTGAGGTCAACAGTGTTGCACCAGTGACGGACAAAATTAGAGAGAGTCGTCTTAGCTAGTTTAGTCACATTAAACGTCGACCACCTGATGATTCGATTAGGAGAGTAGATGTTTTAGAATCTACTTATGTTAAGAAAGGCAGAGGGTAGACCTAGGAAGACTTGGGCTTATTGCATAAAAAATGATCTTAATTTATTAGAATTAAATGAAAATTTGACACTGAATAGGACGCAATGGAGAAAAAGGATTCATGTAGCCGACCCCAGTTAGTGGGATTAAGGCTTTTTTGTTGTTGTTGTTGTTGTTGTTGTTCTAGTGGCGTGTATCATGTAGGATTTGAGGAGATATATGCAAAAATAATTCAAACATTTTTTTTCAACAAAAAGAGACATTACATAAAATATGTTATATATAAATATGTCAAATTTATTAATAGATCGATCGAAAGAATGGGATAATAATATGGATTTTCTTTTCCTTTGAGAACAATACATTGGATTTCTCAGGATTGGAAATGATAAATTCTCAAGATTTAGGTTGGCATGCGATGGGAATATGTTACGCTCTGGCACGAGCCACTCCAGGAAGGACCGGCTGATTGCAATCCTACCAGCCCACAGGTGGGCCGGCTTTTGTCGCGAGAAGGGGAGGGACTCGGACGAGGCGCAGAGGAAGGAAAGGAGGGGTGTGGTCCATTTAGGCCATAATATCATATTCAAGGAGTAGAAATCGAAAGGAGTATGAAGGGAAGTTTAGAAGGAAAGTTTTCAAATGCTTTGGATTTCTCAGGATTGGAAATGAAAAACTCTCACTACAAAAAGTGTCTCCATCTCTTCGATAGATTATAGGTAAAATATGTTTTCTAAACAATATTAATCTTTTACCAGTAAACATAAACAGATCAGAGAGGCATCATGTGGGATTATGGGATACCCTTCTTGACAAGAAATTGTCTCTATATTAAAATGGTTATGACTAGTGCTATAACTTAGTTAGATAGAGTACCTCGTTTACACGTGCGCCAATATTTTTCAAAGGAGCTCATTATGCAATGACCATAATTGATCTTTTTGAGAAGTCGATGTCTTATTTCGTAGATTCGAGAAAACAAGAGAACAATAACCTGACATTGGTTTGATCTGATTCAAGTGCGAATTTTGGTGTTAAAACAAATAGAACCTGTCATTATAAGGTATAGGCTCAGGCCATTCAATGCCATGCATAATAAGTATAAGGATCTCAAAAGAACCTCTTTTCGTCCTATGAGCTTTGAGGTATATGAAGTCTCATATTTTACTCTTGCAGCGAAGCGATAGAGAGTGCATTTCATTTAGGTTGATGTAAGTCGAATGCAAACCTACATAAAGGTCACCCTTCTTTGAAACACTTTTGTATTGCTCATAGATCAGGAAGCAAATAATGAATCAGAGCACATTGAGCCAGGCAGAGCCAGTCCAGAAAGGATCGGTCGATTGCAATCCTGCCAGCCCACAGGCTGGCCGACTTGTGTCATGGGAAGGGACCCGGGCGAGGCGCAGAAGAAGGAAAGGAGGTGGTGGGGTCCACTCAGGCCATAATCACATATTCAAGGAGGATAAATTGAGGAGAGTTTAGAAGGAAAGTTTTCAAATACTTTGGGAGGATTCTATTAAGGGGAGGAACCTAGGGTTTGTTGTTTTTTTATGCATTCGTTTTGTGGCTGCTGTGTTTTCTTCTTTTGGTGTTGTTTCTAGGGATGTCTATAGTGCGGGAGAGCCGCTATACATCTCGAAAGTAGATCATCTTTTGTATCTTGCTTGTTTTTCCTTCAATTGTTGTAAGAGCAACCTTTATTTGTGTCTTTCCACCTATCTATTGCGATTTCGTCATGGTTTGTTCATTGAATTTGGTGTCGAAACGTATCAAATTGGTATGAGAGCGTAGATCTTGGTGGGATGGCAACATAGAAAGTTGATGTGCTAGAAGGAGGGGTGGAGCAAATTCGATCCGAAATGAAAGAAAGATTTGGTACCATGAATGACAGATTTCTTCTATTGAAAGTCGAATGAATGATGGATTTGAAGGCATTGGGGAAATGAGGGAGGTGATGAAAATGCTCAAGAAGATGAAATTTATGGTCGTGTCGACCGCACCAGCTGCAAACCCTAATCAATGGTTGATCAATGAATCCTTGGCTAGGTCAAGGGGAAGGAGATTGAGCGAAAAGATAACGAAGAAGACATCATCTACCGAGAAGAGCGTCCCCTAGGACTCCGAGAGGAGGGAGAGTGGAGACTTCCAATGGAGGGGGATGGGTCGAAAATTGGAGAAGGGATGGGGGAAGGGGCACGGAAGAATATGCCTATGACTGCAGGAGGGACTTTCACCCTAGATACATGACGGTAAATTCTGGAGAGAGAGGAAGTTGGGGTGGAGGCGCAAGGGTCGGGAAAATGAAGATGTCAATCTTCGAAAGAGAGGATGCACATGGATGGGTATATCGAGTGGAGCGATACTTTGCAATCAACAGGCTGACTGAGGAAGAGAAGATTTTAGCAGCAAAATTATGCTTGGAGGGGAAGGCTTTAGCGTGGTTCCAGTGAATGGAGGCAAGGTATCCGATACACTCATGGGATGAGTTTAAGGATTGCTTGTTGGAACATTTTCGAGTCATTCGGGAAAGAAATCTACACAAGCAATTCTATGCTCTAACTCAGGAGGGGACTGTTAAGCAGTACCGAGAGAAGATTGAGCTTTTATTAAGGAGATTGAGAAGAAATTCTACAGCAGGTTTGGAAGGGAAATTCTTGAAAGGCTTGAAGCCCGACATACAATAGCCATCCGCCCCTTGAGACCACATGGATTGAGGGAAATGATGGACCTCGCTCAGATGATGGAGGATAAGAAACAGGTGAAGAAGACCAACAAAGGCGTCAACACCGGGGAATTCTATAAGAGCATCATAACAACCACAACATCGAAAACCCATAAGGTATCATTTCAAAAAGAGACGACGAAGGAGAAGAGTACCGGACCACGCCGCAGGGGTAATTTCAAGCGTCTCACGTATGCAGAAGTGCGGGATAAAAGAGCCAAAGAACACCGTTGTGACGAGAAATACGCCCCAGGACACCGTTGCAAGGAGCGCGCCCTTCAGGTTCTTTTAGTTCAAGAGGATACAAAGAGTGAGGACTCAGAAGAGGAAGCTGTGGAGAAGAAGCAATTGCATTTGGATGTGGTGGAGGTGTCCCTCAATTCAGTGGTGGAATTTATCCCAAATCATACCATGAAAGTGAAGGGATGGATCAGAGAACAAGAAATTTTGATGTTCGTGGATAGCGGGGCCACACATAACTTTATCTCAAATTAGGTTGTGGAGAAGCTAAGGGTGAAGCTGGTGACTGCATGGAGCTTTGGCATTATCATAGAAACGGAAAGGTGGAGAAAAGTAGGCGAATTTACAAGGGACTGGTTCTAACACTATATGACCTACAGGTGGTGGAAAACTTTCTTCCTTTAAATTTGGCAGCACAGATGTGATTTTGGAGATGAAGTGACTGCGAACATTGCGAGAGATGAAGGTGGATTGGAAGTCCATGACGATGAAGTTCCAAGTGGAGGGTAGGAAGGTGGTGCTGAGTAAAGATGCTAGTTTACGCTAAACCATGGTGTCACTCAAACCCATGGCCAGGTCGATCCAGGGAGCAGGATTGAGTTACTTGGTGGAGTTGCAGAGCATTGAGGTTTGAGATTCAGATTTGGCAGAGTTTCCGGAAGGAGTTCAACAGCTCCTACAACAGTTTACAGATGTTTTTCAGCAGCCAAATGGTTACCTCCTCGGAGGGAGCATGAGCACGCTATTACATTGAAGAATGGTGTTTCTCCCATCAGCATCAGACCCGACATGTACCCCTGATTTAGAAGGATGAGATTGAGAAGCTAATCCAAGAGATGCTCGAGGGAGGGATTATCAGGCCTGGTGTGAGCCCTTTTTCCAGCCTTGTCTTGTTGGTGAAGAAAAAAAGATGGTAGTTAGAGATTTTGCATAGACTACTAGGCTTTGAACAAGAAAACGATATTGGACAAGTTTTTTCATTCCTATAATTGATGAGTTACTAGATCAGCTTTATCGGTTAGTTATTTCTAAAAAAATGATCTGAAGTCAGGTACCACTAGATTAGGATGAATCCGATGGATGTGCACAAGACAGTATTCAGGACACATGAATGACATAATAAGATCTTAATAATGTCGTTTGGCCTCGTCAACACCCCAATGACATTTCAATCCCTCATGAATAGGATTTTTCAACCTTTTCTTCAAAAATTTGTCATGATTTTCTTTGATGATATTCTGATTTATAGTCTTACAGAGACAGAGCACGTGGGACATCTGAGGACAACATTGGAGACGTTGAAGGAGTACCAGTTGTATGCCAACTTGAAGAAATGTTCTTTTGCACAGATGCAGTTGGAGTACCAAGGACATGAGGTGACTAGAACAAACGTAGCAGTGGATAAGTCCAAGATTGAGGCTATGGTTGATTGGCCCTTACCAAGGAATTTGAAGGAGCTAAGAAGATTACTGGGTCGGACCGGCTACCACCAGACGTTCGTGAGAGAATATGGCATAATAGAATGACCACTGACAGAGCAGTTGAAAAAAAACAACTTCAAATGGGGAGAAGCAGCAATACAGGCCTTTGAACAACTAAAGAGGGTCATGATTAGTGTACCGGTATTTGCACTTCCAGATTTCAGTAGACCATTAGGGGTGGAGATGGATGCGTCAAGGCACAGATTGAGAGTAGTGCTCATGCAGGATCAACGACCAATTGCCTACTTTAGCTAGGTTCTTACGACCATAGTGAGACTAAAGTCAGTATACGAGCGGAAAATGATGAGAATTGTCTTGGCCATTCAGAAGTGGTGGCCCTACCTGTTAGGAAGACAGTTTGTGGACAGGGCAGATCAGAGGAGTTTAAATTACTTCTGGAGCAAGGGATGGTGACTGAAGAACATTAGAAATGGCTATCCAAGCCATTGGGGTCGAGATTCAGTACCGGCCAGGATTGGAGAACAGTGTAGTTGACGGGCTGTCGAGAAAGGTGGAGAAACCCCAATTGACGACCCTATCAGTATCCCTGGTCTGAGATTTGGAGGCCTTGAGAAAGTAGAGCGAAAGGGATGAGGAGCTGAGGAAAATAAAGACAGAATTACTACAGGATCTGAACAGTCATCCAGTATATGCATTGAGGGGACAACAGTTGTTTCATGAGGGGCGATTCCTGCTACCCAAGTCGTCTAAGTATATTCCCATATTATTACAAGAGTTTCATGGCAGTGCCATCGGGGCTCATTCAAAGGTGTAGAAGACCTACAATCGTCTGGCAGCGGAGTTTTACTGGGTGGGGATGCGCGAGAGACATAGAGGACTTGGTGGCAAAATGTGATGTGTCAGCGTCACAAGTACTTGACCACAGCACCAGGGGGTTACTACAACCATTAGCATTGCCGGAGAATGTTTGGGAAGTGATGATGGATTTTATCGAGGGGTTGCCACGATCAGAAGGGTTCATGGTGATTATGGTGGTTGTGGATCACCTATGTATGCACATTTCATTCCCTAACGACTTCCCTACACTGGGGTCTTAGTCGCAGCAGTATTTATCCGGGAAGTAGTTCGTTTGCAAGGGGTTGCCGAAATCGATTGTTTATCGAATAGAGACAAGATGCTCCTCATCCACTTCTGGAAAGAGCAATTTAGGTTACAAGGGGACAATCCTTAAAAGAAGCATCACATATCATCCCCAGACCGATGGGCAGACGGACGTGGTCAACGGGAGTGTGGAGACATACTTATGGGCGAAGTGGATTGCATAGGTCGAGTATTGATAAAATACTTCATACTACATCGTCGAGTGTGGAAACATGGTCGGGATACATTGTATGGGCGGGATTCATCTCATTTAATACATTATGGGCACAACACTACACTGGTATCCAGTGTTGATCAGTACTTGAAGGAGAGGGACGGGAAACTAGCAGAGCTCAAGGGGCATCTTTTGATAACTCAACAAATCATGAAGAGGAAAGCAGATGGACACGAGAGAGGTGCGATTCGAACCAGGGGACATGGTCTACTTGAAGCTGAGGCCCTACCGACAGAAGACATTGGTCGGGAGAAGTGAGAAACCATTATCGAGATACTTTGGGCCTTATGAGGTGATGAAAAGCATCAGGACAGTGGCCTACAGTTTAAATTTACCACCATCATCCGCACTGCACCCGGCCTTCCATGTATCCCAGCTGAGACGAGCGATTGGAGATCACATACTCTCATCTACACTACCGTCGACGCTGACGGAGGACTTCGAGGTGATCTTAAATCATTAGAGGTCGAGGGAGTGCGCCAAGAAGTAAGAGGAGTGAATGAGGTATTAGTTAAGTGGAAATGAGTATCAGATTATGAAGTGACATTGGAACCTTACAAGGTGATCCACAAGCAGTTTCCCTCTTTCCACCTTGATGACAAAGTACTTTTTTGGGAGGGGAGTAATGTTAACCTCAGGAGGGAGCCGGTCTTTTTTTTGGAAGGAGAGTAATGTTACGCTCAGGCGAGAGTCGGTCCTGGAAGGAGAGTAATGTTACGCTCAGGCGAGAGTCGGTCCTTCCAGGAAGGACCGACCGATTGCAATCCTGTCGGCCCATAGGCGGGTCGGCTTGTGTTGTGGGAAGAAAGGGAGGGAACCGAGCGAGCGCAGAGGAAGGAAATGAGGGGTGGGGTCCACTCGGGCTATGGCCACTTATTCAAGGAGGAGAAAATTGAGGAGAGTTTGGAGGAAAGTTTAGAAAGAAAAATTTCAAATGCTTTGTATCTTGCTTGTTTTTCCTTCGATTGTTGTAAGAGCAGCCCTTATTTGTGTCTTTCTACCTATCTATTGCGATTTCTCCGTGGTTTGTTTGCTGATTTTGGTGTCGAGGTGTATCAGAATATTGAAAGCTCCTTGGTTCACATGCCTTATTCTCTTGGTTTGCATGCATAAAGATGGACTCCCATAGTTTTTGTGATATTTAATCTTCAACTTATATGCCCTCTTCGTTAATAAGGTTCTTGTAGGATTTGGTGTCGGAGACATACCCTCTATGCTAAGGTTTCATAGTGCATGTGGTAGAAGAGGTATCCCATGAAATAATCTCTTGAAAGTGTTTAATGGCTACAAAGAGGGAAGTAACTTTCAGTTTCTTCAAAAAAAAAAAAGGAGACCTATGGCATGTTTGTATAAAATTTATGTAAATGTTTGCATTTCATCTGAAAATATTACGCTTTGAGGAAGGTTTTTGTGTTGTTTTGTAGATTGCAGTGAAAACAGGATCGAACGGGACTCAAAAAGATCAAAACAGAGAAAATTGTGGTTTGGTGTCTAGGCGTCTAGCCAGTGTCGCCTGGGCGCTAGTCCCTATCCAAGAAAGCAAAATTCAGAGTGTGGAGAGGTGGTGCTAGGCTAGGAGTGCTTATGCGTCAGGCATGCAGTGCCTATGCATCGGGTTAGTGGCGCTTAGGCCCCTAAACAGGCCAGAACTTGCCTAGATTCCCCAAAGAACAAAAATTAGGCACTGCCTATGCAGCGCCTAGGCACTACACAACGGCGCCTAGGCGCCGTGATAGTGGCCTCTTGGCACCATAACCATAGTAAAAATCGTCCAAGTGAGTGGTGCTAGGTGCCAGAAGTGAAATTTAGCAGTTGAATAGTTTGTTCGAAAGAAGTATAAAACATTCGAAGACAAATTAAAGGAGTTTTTTTTCACTATTTTTATGTCAGCCTTGAGAGAGAAATAGAAGGAGAAGCCAAAAGAGGCTTTGTAAGGAGTTTGCATGTGAAGAAGGGAGAGATTTAGGAAGATCAAAAGATGTATTTAATGTTGTTTTCTTTTCATCCATCTTGCTTGTAAAAGAAAGAGATAAGTATATTTTGGTTTGGATTTTCTTTTGAATTTATGTGAAAAACTTTTGTGTATGATTTCTTTGTTTAATTCAAAGTTTGAGTGGATGGTTTTTAAATTAGAAGTGAGTAGATCTTTTGTTTCTCCTTTAAATAGAATGTTGGTAGGATATAGTTGAAACTCTCTATGAGATTTGCTTGATATTTGTTGTATTAGTGTTGAGTTAACTGATTTGCTTAATTTACTTCCTACTTGGAGAGTAGAAATGTCAACATCCTTTGTGAACTATGCGATCCAGAAGGAATCATAGTGGAACGACACAAGTTAACCACATGAAATCATTGGAATAGGAATATTACCTTTAAGTTTATGCTTACAATCAAGATGATGATTTAATTAGATTGATGATGGGATTTAGGGAACTAACTCTTATGGTCAATTTTCCCTGGATCACGGAAGGGGATGAGGGACAGGCAAACTTCCGTTTGACATTAACTTTTAATCACTAGTTCAATTATATTCTCCACTTGATCAATTCAAGAGGTAAATTTCTTGAAACTTGAATTTCTTGTAAACTTCTTTTGGCTTGCTAGGATAGGACTATTTTTTTTAAATTTAGGATTTAGTAAGGAGCAACTAAATCTAAGTGCATCATTTTAGATTAGGATACCACAAAAAAAAAGGAAAAGAAGGGCCTTTGTAAAGCATTTGTTTGTAATAATGGTTACCTTGAGCCGTCCCAATAAATTTATTTAGGAAAAATTCAAGTTAGCATTTATCTCATGAATCCTCAACTGCTGCAATTTTATTTCAATAGAATGAAAAGGTCATTATAGATGCAAAATCTATGAAGCATAACATACTTGTTTGTAGCAGCAGCATTCCACGATATGCTCAATCCCATTGTGAAAAGGACGATAGCATGCGCCACTCCTGAGGAAGGGTCGTCAGGCAATCCCAGCAACAACAAAGCTCCAAGCGGAATAGCTGAACCAGAGCTTATCTGTGACAAGACTATCCTTCCGGAGTTGGGCATGTGAATTGCAAGAAAATCTCCCAGTTTCCCTCCAATTAATCCTCCAAGTGAGTTCGCAAAGACAAACATACCCATAAGAATTGCAGTCACGCTATGAGAAAACCCAATAAGCTCCAGCCACATTGGTGCAAATGCCAAGGCAGACCATGGGAAGCTTCCAGTGATTCCCTGAGCTACAATGATCTGAAACGATGGAATTTTAACGACATATTTCGCTTCCTTAACTAGATTTTTCACTTCAGCAGCTATAGAATGGGATGAGGAAGGAAAATCAGGTGGGCTTGCACTGTTAGAAAAATGGGGATCAACAGCAAAAAGATAGACTAGTATTCCAACAATTACACTTAAGATTCCAACAAGATGAAAAGAAATTCTCCAGCCATCAATTCCCATGAATTTAGTTGAGGCTAGTAGGAGTGAAATGAAACCTCCAAGTATAGAGCCTAGATTGGAAGTTAATTGCAACCAGCCAAAAGCTGAACCGCGATTATTGTCATCAGTGGAGTCTGCAACAAGAGACAGAATTGCTGGTGTCACCAAAGCTAGCCCAATGCCATTCAAGGCTCTTGAGAATGCAATCTGGAAATAAAACTTGCGGTGAAGACAATATGCAAGCCATAGTGAACTAAATGCATGAATCAAACCCATAATTGAATAGAGAGAAGTTCAAAGTTTCTAATCTAGTGAACAGTAACTTCATGAAAAATTAAACTTGTTCTATGTTCATTGCCTTCAAAGCATAAATAAGAAAAAAACATTAGAATATAGGTTGATTCCATATTCATCACAGCTACAATTCACGTCATGCTCATTTAACTAATGCTAACCCTCCATGCAGTTTGAATAAAGACGATAATGATGGAATAAATGTGTGATTTTTAGGCATTTCCAAGAGGATTTACATTCGCATATGAATGCATAAACACATGTAACTCCAATATATTGGAATTGATAAATCTTTGATCACTCCATAACTAATTATAATAACACTAAACTACATTATATGTTTAATTGCATCAACACAAAAGTGTCTACAACCAACAAGACAATTTCTCAAAAGCACGATTCACTGCAAGTCCATAAAGGACAACTGCATTTATTTGTAAACTTAATTTTAAAACCACTAAAGGAAAAATTGTTATTTGAAGTCGTTGCATAATTTCACCAAAAACAAGAAAAGATAATAGAATTGTTAAATCTTGAATTAAAAAGCCCACGGAACATAGTCCCATTGTTAGAACTTGAGATAATGAGCTCAATACGGGATAGTTATTTTAAACAACATTTGTTTTTAAAATGCAATTGAAAAACTATTAGCCAAACACCGGTATTGTTGTTATATTAAAAGCAAATTTGATATAAAGTTATCCAAAATAAATCCTTCATGAAGAACATTTTGCACCCCCTCAACCATTTGCTAAAAGAAAATTAATTTCTCATACGAACACCCCATAAATGCAAAAATACTAATAAAGATACCAAACACCAAAAAAATTAAGAGTTCAATGATTTGACTAAAATAAGCCCATGTTCATAAGGGATGAAAGAGGAACCAATTTAATATAAAGATCCACACATCTATATAAAATACATAGAACATAAAAACTACTATCCCAAAACTCAAATACATTTGATCTCATCAAGAAAAAAAAAAAAATCAAACCTATCAAGCCAAATGAAAGAGTAAAACAAAAAAATCATAAAGTAGATTAACTAATACAATAAGATTTTCATGGAAATGCTCCTCAAAAGGCTACCTGTTGCATGCCTTTGGAATTTTCATAATATTCTTAAAACCATAATCTTTGCAACACATCAGGATGGTACTCCATGGTCATAGAAAAAAACACCGTCTTTCTCTAATTAATACGGTTGTCTTTATTTCATTTGCTTGCCTGACATAATCCTTGTCGCTAGCAAATTCTCTTGCAAGTCGAATGTATTCATCATCACAAAGCCATTTATAAGAGCGAAGAGCACACATCCTAATAATATGTCTCACGCTTTGCTCACCTATTTAATGAATTAAAAAAATATATATTTCAAATATAAATTAGATTTCATTTTTTATTTGTGTCTATCCGAAAATAGCAAAGTTTGTATCAAACTTTCAAATATATATATATATATATATATATATATATATATATATATATATATATATATATATAAATTTTAACTATCCATAAACTGATTATTTGAAAATTTTTTGTTTATCCTAATAAAATTTCCAAGTCAAAATCCAAAAAAAAAACCTCTCTACCGGCTCAATAAGTTGACAATATTCTGGTATATAACACACCTCCAAACCAATCTCTTCACAAAACTCTAAAAAGCCATATATTACACAACTTCAATAAGCCTACATGACGCCTAAACTTAACACTAGCAAGCAACTTTTGAAAAAATTTAGCTATGTACCGAAGAGGACCCATTGACAGTGAGTATATTTTCCATTGAATATTTGTACCCCAAATTGGTTGTCTCAATACTTTGAATGATGAAATAATATAACGTAGCTATATGAGAGATTTTACAATATAAGTTGATCCACTTGATCATCTATAAGTACCCCACACCCCCAATCCCCAACACCCCGCCCCTAAATTTGCATTGAATTATGCTCCTGAACATGATCTACCATCAAAAGGCTAGCATTCATCTGCTTCCTCAAATCATAATGCTCATACGCAGATTATAATGCAATACAAGTAAAGTCACTCAATGTTTTCACCAACTTCTTTTATTTCCATGACAAACAACAACAGGCTTGCAAAGTTTTAGAGCATCAAAAACTCCTAAACAATAGGAATCTGGTTGAATTAAAGCACTCAAACATGCAAAACCCCAGTCAAATTTCACATTGTGCATCTTAGCTTCACCATGCCAAAACTACCTGCCTCTCATATAAACAGAAATTACAAATCTCTCGAGCAAACAAAAAGAAAGAAAGCACACACACAAAAACAAAAGAAAGGATTAAAGCTAAACAATATTCACAAAATTCTCGTCAAAGAATATATTCTTGCATGTCTATGAAATTTTCATAAAACTTCTAGCACCATATTGCTTCAAACACGTCAAGGTGGACACCATTCAGAAAAACAGTCTTATTTTTATCTTTCTCCCCAGCAACTTTTTAAAATTCTCTCTTTCTATCTAATTCAGATACCGACCACAACTAATGCAAGCCAAATGCAGTTACCACCCTGGCTTACGAACCGTGCACCGGCCAAAAGCACTTATCCAAACAGAAGTATTGTTAAAATCCTAACAGCATCAAGTATACTTGCACAAGGCCAAACCCTGATTTATCCGTGCTGGAAAAGAGGCAAAGAAAGAAAGGGGGAAAAAATATTATGCAAACCACAAAAACAATTCAAGTTACTATTAATCCATGAGAATCAGATCCTATTCTTATGACTCTAAACAAACTATATCCAAATCCATTCAACACACTATTCTTCTAATCTAATAATGCTCGCAGGAACAAGAAGAAAATCAACTCAAAATCAATCTAAATAACTAAATCCAAAGATGAATCGCATTCTATCACAACCCGAACAAAACGAATGCAAGCAAAAAACTTTGGCATTAAAAAAACCTCTTCAATGCCGTAAATGTTAAATATATAAGAATTGTGCACTATGTATGTAAATTTCCATTCACTTACGTTAACCCCTTTGAAGAAGAACCGCAATGCACATAATCAAACCCTAAAAACATACTAAAACCCGTTATACTGCCTCAAATCCAAATCTACTCCCCGCTATCTTCATAACTCAATATACCGAACAGTTATTTCATGAATCCGAACAAATTTAGATCCATAGAAGTTAAAACCAATACCTCCGTATAAGTGGAGGAAAATGCCACAAGGAATGTGGCTGCCGCCCAGAGGAACGCGCCAATGGCGATCACATGTGTCCGGTTGTGCCTCGCAGCCATGTACATAGCAAGCGGATAGCAGGCCGACTGCACAAAAGATCGCAAAAGCGTGAGAACACCCAGACCCGAAGGCGTCACGCCAAGCGCCTCCCCGACCTCCTTGTACACGGCCGGAAGCAGAGCCTCGTCGGCGCGTTCCATGATTCCGGCCAGATTCACCAGCACGAGCGTGCACCTCTCTGCACCCATCGTTGACACAACCATCCTCGCCGACGAGAACGACGACGACGATAGCTGCCACCGCGCTGTTATGGACAAGAACAGAAGGAAGAAGACCAATTCCAAAAAGAGAAAAAAAAATGGTGGCAGTTCCTCAGTTTCAATATCTTGTACTTATAGTCTTGCACTCATGATAAAAAATTTAAGTTCAAAATAAATTACAAATTTATTGAATATTTTAGAAAGTAATAAAAAATTGAAATTATTGATTACTTGTTTATTATTTATATTTAAAACTAAGTTTAATAATGTTAAAGGATTTTTTTTTTTTAGTTTTATAGAATATTTATGTTTTGTAAAAATATTTTAGATAAAATATTTTGATTCAATGATTATATCATATATCATTGAGCATTTTATAGGCATTTAAAATCTTATTATTCAAAGTTTTCTAGTATAGATACTTAGGATGAATATAAGTGTTATGAAGTAGCACCTCAAAATCAGATTCTGCTGAACTTTTTTGGTATTTTAGAGGGTTGCTACGAGTTAAAAAAAGAACTTTTAAGAAGTAATAGATGTCGCAGAAGACAGTATACACTGACAGTGCCGGGCATGAAGAAATAATTTGAACTTTATTTTGTATTTTTTAAAAGAAAGACTTACATGACAAATAAAAGAGAAAATACAACTTTTATTAACACTGAGAAGTTCAACGATACAACTGGACTGAAAAATATAAACTAGTTTAATCAAAATAGAAATGCTAACATATAACAACTATCTGGACCCAACAAAAGTACAATAGCTAGGAACGAATATTATAAAAAATACTAAAAACTAGGAAACTAAAACTAAAAAGTTGGCTTCTTTGGAGACGGTCCTACTGGTGGCTGAATGGTTCCTATTATGCAAATATTAAGAGTAAGTTTGGCAAACTCAATAAATAATAATTATCTATTAAAGTATAAATGACAAGGAAATGAAACATGCAGTATGGACAACAAGTAAAGAAAAATCACTATGTGTGCACATTATACTGTATAAACAACAAGAGGGATAAATATCAATTATGCATCTCATATGAAAAAATGAAAGCATTTTCCATCAAGTTTCTTATTATTATGTTTTCAATTATATTTTTATGCTAGTTTTAATAGATACCCTGAAACTGGGAAGGTAAAATACAAACCCAGAAAATCCGACAATTTCCTGTGGAGTCGTTACTTTGTGGGCCCGTCAGCCCGGCTAACTAAATTTTAATATGTTTCTACCGACCTACACACCTTCACACACAAACATGTCAAATTGTTTCCATATGTACATTTTAAAGTTATAATATTTTTATTTAGGTTTGTGATATAACATATGCAAATTCATACAAGTGTAGATAAAGAAAACATTATACTGCAAAATTAAACCAAATATGCAACAATAAATTAAGGCAGTAAAAAATTTCAACATGAACAATGAAGTGGCATATAATAAGCGCAACATTATAACTGAAGTAGCAAGGGCATGACTGACAAAACATGAACAATAGATACGATATTCTACTACAATTAACAAGGAATAATGCTCCTAACTATGAAGGGTGTGTTTATCCTCCAATAAACTGCAGTTTCTTACCCCGAGGTGGCAATGTGACACTTCTATAAGTTCAACAGTTCGACTAGCATCCTGCACCAATTATAAAAGAACATATAATTAATTATGCGGTTAAATTTATTCTTGGTATAACATAATCAATGCACATTATTGCTATTATTATAGTTGTTAATTTATTGTTGTTATTATATATTTTTAAAAGGGAGACATTTTGAACCTAATTAATATTAATTTAAAAAAATGTGCTTTAACCCTACAGTTCTCAAATCTCGTTTCTCCTCCGTTTTACCTTAACTCCCGGGTTAAGTATTGTGAGATGGATTCATGAAATTAGAGAAGCTACAACCCGTCTAGCTCCGAAGCAACTGTATCGCGTGGTTCAATCAAAGGCGAAGGTTTCAAGCGAAACTGGGAGAGAGAAAAGAGGGAGATCAGGAGGATGAAAAAACTCAACTTTTCAAGAACTTCTAAGGTGAAGAAAATCAATGCAAGGATTATCTCAATGTATGTTGATATGCATCATTTGTTAATAATTACCTCTAATTTAATAAGATTACAGGTACTTTTGAATAGTATAGGAGATAGATTCATATGACACAATTTGTGATTCTTCAATATTTTAAGTAGAGGAATAGCTATTAACTTTGTTAACTGATAGAAAGAGGACCAACCAAAAGAGTCGCTATCCCAGGGGTGTAAACGAGCCGAACACGAGCGAGCCAGGCTCAGCTCATGTTCGGCTCGTTTATATTTCGAGCTCAAAAAAGTATGTTCGTGTTCGGCTCGTTTGCTTAGCGAGCCGAACACGAGTCGTTCACGAACAAAGAGTTGTTTTGACAACCCTAATCACATACTCATAAGATGTTAAACATTTGGGCAATATTTAAAAATTATTGTTTATATTAAAACATCATTTGAATCTAATTTAATAATTTTTATTCTATTTTCTTAATTAATACTTTTAATTGATGATAAATCTTTGTAGCATTGTAGTCAATTAAATTATTTTGAAAATACAAACTCATCAATATATATATAATTGATGAGTAATATTTCGAGCTAAAATGAGCTGAACACGAATGAATAAATCTGTGTTCGTGTTCGGCTCGTTAACTTAGTGAATAAGCCGATCACGAGCTTCTTAACGAGTCGAACACAATCTGCTCGCGAACAACTAACCGTTTGACAGCCCTATCCCCCATAACTAAAAAGGAATGAAAATAATTCATGAATAACCACAACAGAAGAAATGTTCTGATTGTACATAATGTTAGTTGGAATGGTAATGAAGAAAGCGATATATATTAATATTGCTATTCAACAACTTGTTGCTATTGGTTTGCAACTCTTGCCTTTGAAATAGTTAACATCCTTCTTCCCTCTTTCCTTCTACCATCCTTCACCTCAATATAATGGTACTTCTCTTATGCCACAATTGATTAATTCTTACCTATGCATAGCTTCTTATCGATTGGAAAAAATAAACAACCTAAAAGATCAATATGATTTTTTTTTTATTTAATATTTTATGACT
Organism: Papilionanthe hookeriana x Papilionanthe teres; assembly: GCA_022702705.1. Taxonomy (NCBI): domain Eukaryota; kingdom Viridiplantae; phylum Streptophyta; class Magnoliopsida; order Asparagales; family Orchidaceae; genus Papilionanthe; species Papilionanthe hookeriana x Papilionanthe teres. Next base: position 66,247,161 of record CM040425.1, on the reverse strand, counting down.
TTAAGATAAAAATAAGATTTTGTATATATGCTAATTTGATTTCATAAGATGAATTTTTTAAAATTTAATTAATAAAATATCCTTTTTGAGACATTTGTCTGAAATGATTATAAGATATTTTAACTTATAGATTGGATAGCTACATGTCCATCTAACGAAAAAAATTTGCGTCTGGAGACCGGACGCAGCGCTGCGTCCGGTTTTCCGAGTTACATGGAGGTTACACAGAGAGTTTTATCTGTGTAATCTCTGTGTAACCTCCATGTAACTGCCCGAAAATTTCGGGAGTACATGGAGGGTACATGCATGCGTGGCCGCCTCCTACTGGATGCCGGACGCGCGCTGCGTCTAGTCTCCGGACGCAATTTTTTCCCCATCTAACACAAACAAAATTTATACATTATTTTAACGTGAATGGGATTGGATGTAAAATGAGAAGAACGAAGTTAGACAAAGTAAAAATTTTTAGGGTATAGGTTTTAGGTGTACGTAAACATGAGCTTAACACTAGCATTGAAAATCAACATTAGCTCGATGAAGAAGAAGAAAGATGGAATCATTCAATAAGTATAGCGTGTCTCAGTCAAGAACAAATAAGCATCAAATAAAAGACACTATCTACGAAACAAAAACAACTCCGAAAGGAGACAATATACAAAATAGGATGAACAAAATATAAAGATAAAGATAAAAGGTAAATTAAAAAGAAATAGAAAACTAACAAAATAAATACAAGAAAATAAATGAAATAAGAAAAAAATAAGGGCTCAAAATCACTTAACTGCATAACTATTAAAATTTCATCCGAGTATCATGATTATCTGAAGTCAAAGACCTAAAATATTCAAAATACGGATGAATTTTAATGTATGGCTAAAATTTATCATACCAAAACCAATATAAAAAAGAAAAAAAAAATCAAGAGCGTGTCTATTCAAATACACTAAGATCAAGAAAAATATCAATTCAAAAGGTTGAAAATAACATACCATACATATTAAAAAAAATAAAAGATCAAGAGCATAATTGACCAGATCCACTAAGAATAAAGAAAATAGCAAAAACAACCAAGACAATATAATTGAGCCTAATACCAACACAGAAGTAACAAAAAGAAAAAAAGACGCAGAAAACTTGCAGATATCCAACGAGATAAAAGACTTCATAAAACTCAACAAAACAATACCAATATCTGAAATATATCAGATCAAAACAAAGAAAAATCATTAAATATTATAAAAATTTCTCAAATCAACAGGAATATCATGCTTAAACTTTCACTTCCTACTTTTCACTTTCACCAACCAATGAATATTAATGATAAGTTCCTAAAAATTCTATTATTTCTTTCAAACCATATTTAATAAACAATAATTTGAATAACCAAAATATAAAATCTCTTCTTAATTTTATAAATAATATTATCAATATGATAGAGAACTTGAAAAATATCCTAAGAAAAAATAAAGTAATAATCATATGAATGCATTTAATAAGAATATAATGAGCAAAAAGAGATTAAAAAAATAGGTTGTTGTGAGTTTCAATTTCAAAATAACATGAAGTGCAAATAAGATTAACAAAAATGCCTCTACTATTAAGAATATCACAAGTTTCAAGGAAACTTTGAATATTTTTTCAGGAGTGAACAATAAATTTAATGAAATAACCCCAAAATCAATTTAAAACAATCCACAATGTAAACTTTCATAAATGAAGAAATAAATATTATTATTTTCCTAAAGGAATGTAATATTATTTATAATATGAGTGTACAAATAGTTTAAATACATTTAAAAGAAATAGAACTGTTACCAGATAAATTTCAAGCTCTATTATTAATAACATCATGAAGTTTAGATTTTTATCAAGATTAAACCAAGACAAAATAGATTCCTCATAGGATTAATAAGAGAAAATCCATAAAGCCAAGGAACATAAAAGAAAAACAAATCATTGTTAGAATTAATACAAGAAGTAAAAGAAAGCTTAATTTTCAAAGCAACTTTATCAATATCTTTCCAAAACATAGTAGAATTATTTCTTTTACACAATATAGTTCCAATGATTTAAAGACCAATTAGTCATAATAGAGTTGGAATTAAAAATCTTCTAAATAAACTAAGATTTGCACATAAAATTAATAGCATCCAACATGATAATCCAAGTTCACCAATATGTTTAGATAAAATAATTTCAATCTAATTGATGATATGCATTTATTATTATTATTATTATTATTATTATTGTAATTAATAAATTTATTAATCAGAGAAGAAATTTTCTTTTGAGACCCTTAAACAAACTAAACGAATAAAACCAATAATATAAATAACTTTAAATAGTAAATTTAACTAATTGAAGTCTACTGATTAAAAATAAAAGTATATACTTTCTACGGACCAAAAAAAAAAAAAAACTTATCTATAAGAAGTTGACAATCAACAACAACTAACTTAGAAGGCTTAATAAATAACTTAAGATAATTCTAAGGAAGAAATTTCATATTAATACGAACAAAAGTACAAAGTTGATGAGTTAAATCGTCAACATAATTATAAAAATTAATGACAAATTAAATAATAATAATAATTTGAAGATATGAAGCTCTATTAAAAATTTTAAGCTTAGAAACAAAATGCCAAATGGATTTTTTATCGATCTTGTAAAAAATAAAAAAGTCATCTGCATGAATTAATTAATATATATTATCATAATTTTTGTTATGAAAATAATCAAAGAGAGAAGAAAGAGTACCATAACAAGAGCAAAGAGATAAAGAGAAAAACAAATAACCTTATCAATGACTAGAAGAGGAAGAAAAGTAGCCACTCATTATACCATTAATAATTATACATAAATTAACATCATCAATACGGATTATAATCCAATTAATGAAAAGTAATAGGAAATCATAAATAATACATATGATTATAAGGAAAATTCATATTAGCTTTATAAAACGCTTTCAAAAAATTAATTTAAGCACAAGATTTAGCAAAATTAGAATAGCTAAAATCATAAAGAAACTCATTAGCTAAAATGACATTATCAATAATGTCACAACCTTTTTTATAAAAGTAGCCTAAAACAAAAGAATAATTCTATGAAGAATATATTTAAGATGATCATAAAATTAAATAGCAATAATCTTATAAACCATGTTAAAAAGAAAAGTATGTCTATAATCATTAAGAAATTTAGCATCACTTTTTTTAGTAACGATATTAATAGTAGTATGTTTAATCCTTGAAATAAACTTAGCAAATTTAAAGAGATGTCTTATTGTAAAAATACAACGAACGCCATTGATATCCTAAGTAACTTTACAGAATTTAGAGGTCAAACTATCTAACCCAGGAGTTTTATCAAAATCAATAGAAGAAAATGCTTGTTTAATATCATCAAAGTAAGAGCCACACATTCTTCATTATTGATAGAATATCTAATAGAAAATAAATGATTATGACAATAAGAAAAAATAAAATTGTCATTCAAAATATTAGAGAAGTAAGAAATGACTTCATTAACAATACCTCATTGTCCTTCAATAGCGACATTATCAACCAAAATCTCTTTAATATAATTAGAATAACATCAACAACTAAATTTTTGATAGAGGAAGTTAACATCATCTTATCCTTTAGAAAGCCAAATACATTTAGCCTTTTGTTTTGCCCACTTATATTAACAAATAAATGTTTTAGAAATATCATTTTACAAAACAGAAGATTGCTCAAAAAGATTTTTAGAAAGAGGAAAAATTCAAGCTGATTCATAACATATTTTTTATTATTAATGAGATCAGAAATATGTTTATGAAGTTTATTGGAAGAATTTCATTTCGAACCTTTCAAAGCATTTTTTAACATTTTTTATTTTGTTGCACACAATAAAATTTGGATTATTCTTAATTGGGTTAAACCATGCATTATGCATAATATTAAAAAAGAAAACAAGAACAAAGACATAAAAAGTTCATATACATAAATATACAACAAAGCTTATTAGAATTACTCAAACGAATCAAACTATGGTGGCGACCAAAAGATACAGAATCCATAACTTTAAAACATAAGTTAAGAAAAATATTTATCCAATTAAAATTACAAAAAACTCTATCAAACAAATATTTAATAAGATTTTTTAATTGATCGTTGAACTAATTAAAAAAATACATAGTACTATGAAACTAAATAAGGCTGACATAAGTAATAAAATTATTAAAATCAGTAAGTCTACTAGGAATAGGAGGGATGCCTCCAACTTTCTCTTCAAAAGTATGAATGCAATTAAATATACCAAATATTAACCACTGTTCAGTCATATTACGATCAATATAATTAATAAACTTTCACAGATCTTTCCTAATTTATGCATTGTTATCAACATAACAAATAGTAACAACAAAATTAATAGAAGTAGAATAAGTAATACTACCAACATTGTATTGGGGCCCAATGTTTAAATTAGAAAAATAAAGAGAACCAAAATTTCATTTAATAAAAATTCTTACATTATCAGAATGAGTAAAATTATTAATGATATCCTCAAAAGGAAACATATTAATAAAATTTAGAAAAATAAGTATTCAAAAGATTATCAACAACCATCTTAGTTTCTAGAAGACAAATAAAATCAACATTATTATCCTTAATAAACTTCCTACAATCTGATAAATGGGACAAATTATTCAAAACCATAATATTCAAAGCAATGAATTAGGTACTTCATAAGAAAAATCACATAAAATAATTAACTAAAAAATTAAAAAAAATAAAAAAAACTAAGAAGGAACAGAATGGGAGGAAGTAGCACTTCTCAGCCTACCTTTCTTATTTTTGGAAAGTGCAAGTTGAAAGGAACGAGAATTTCTAGAATTTTAAATAGCAGTATTCAGTAAACCCCAAATGAAAAATCAAAAGTAGAATCCTTGGAAATAAGATTACCATTCCTAATAGAAATATATGAGCAAGCCACAATATTTTGTAAAATAGCAATATTATTAAGGACAATATTATCAGTAACATAAACCACTTTACCATCTGCCACTCCATCAACATGTAAATCTATATTTCTGTAGTTATCAACAGATACATTGAGATCCGAGGCAACATGTAAAGAATCATTATTAGAGGTGGATAAAACAGTAATCAAAGATAATCATTATTAGTAATCGTACCAAGATTTGTACCATCAATTGGTAAATCAAATGTCACGCAAGGAACATGAACACTTGAGATACTTGCACTTCTAATAGACTTATTTTGATATATGTTTCTACTTCTTCTTTGTAAGTAGAAAGAACTTTTTTTGAACAAAAGATTAATGGCAGTTTAATGTATCAAGCACAAACGTAGAACAAGATTTATATGGACTAGGTTTTCATTCATAAATTACTTCTTCAACAAAATCTTGCCCATTAATATTAAGAATAACATAATTAGGAAAGACACAATTGATATTAACTTGCACACTAGCTCTAGCAAATGCTAGATGAGAAACATGGACAGTTAAAGAATCAACAATAAGTGATATTCCTATCATGCTAGCAATCTTAGATTTGTCATTCTCTATCCAACAACACAAAGGTAGGTTTGGAAATCTAACTCAAACATGAACGTCTTTAAAATCATATTTATAATACTTAAATATAATAAGTTTGCCATAGATAAACCAGAGAGAACCAAATAATACCATAAAGATTCTCTATGAAATAAAATTTAAATAGAAAGAATCCCTTAGTAAGAGATAGAAGTTCAATAGCTCCTTTAAGCTTCTACATTCTCTTCATAGCATTTAAAAGATTTTTATAAAAAGGAAGTTAACCCAAGCCGTATCCCACATATATCATGCTCCAATGTTTCTATCCCTCGTTAATATCTTTTTTCGAAAAAAAACTTTATCATACATGCTAGGCATGTAAGAAAGACTAAATAAAGAATTACGAGTAAAGTGAGACAATATTAAACATCTCCAATTAAGAATAGACTACGACTGAAGGAAAGAGTGGTTCGAAGAAGAGGAAAGATGAGGAAAAGAACAATTATCCATGAAAGAAGAATGGGCATAACCCCAAAAAACCCTTGTGAAACGCTAACAAATGTGGAAGAAGAAATAGAAACATTAAGGCGGTGTTTGGCAGCATCATATTTAATAGATTTAGTCATAGATTTAACTTAAATCCAACCAAATACAAAAAGAAAAAGAAAAATTTAAATTAAAACGCTTCGTTAAATCTAATTTTCTAGCATTGTGCCTTATTTTTTTATATTTTTCTGTCACTCATACACGGCATAAATCTAGATTTAGTAATTCAAATACATCATCTAAATTTTTCTGAGAGATGAGTGAGAAACTCCCCCATCCTTAGCAAAGCCCTCCAAGCGGATGAATTATTCCATCCGGAGCACGTACGCAGCGTTGGGTGCGGATTTTTTGGGTACTGGATGGGTATAGATGGGTATAGATGGGTATGGATGTGTATGGATGTGTATTGGATGTTGGGTATTGGCTATTAGGTGAGTATTGGTGGGTATTAAGAGGAGATGCGTGCGTTCTCCGTATGAAATAATGGCTCCTCCAAGCGGCCAACGCTGCCCAATCTCCCTAATGCGTCATTACCACGCCACAATCAGCTGAGCAAAGGGCCCGTTCTTTCCTGGGCTTTTAGTTATACTGCAATCGGCCTGTTTTCCCTCTTAACGAGAAAAGACTTTAATTAATTCAACAAACAAGTTCTCTAATCACATCTCATACAATCAACATCAAGAATATTAAGAAAATAAAAATAGATGAGACATTTAAATATTTTCATCAATAATAAATTGTCTTATCTATATTTTAAATTTTATCCTTAAGTTATACAAAAATGAATTATGTGAGAACATTTTAATATATTCTCTATATAGTTGCAAACCGAGTACTATATTACGTAGCATGCAACATACTTTAATATATTTTCTTAACATTAGAAAAGTTTTGCATTTTCATCTTCAACATACTTATAATTAGAACTACTACACCGCTTCAGCTTTAAGAAGGGTTGTCAAATTTGGTTCGCAGGCCGGGTTCGAGTCTTGCCCAAACGGGTCAGCAGTCCAACCTGAACTCAACCCACTTTAATCTGTTGACTCGAACCCGACCTATATAACCCTTTTAACAAAAGAAATAACAGTTATTTGAGCTGATTTCGGTCTATTTCGAGTTGACATGTCAATTTCGAGTTGATTTGGTATTAGCAGGTCAATTTTAAGTTGGCAGATCAACTCGAACCAAACTTAAAAAAATTAATTAAGTTGGGATTTATAACCTAAACCCGAGTTGAAAAATTATTCGGATCAACTCAAACTTAAATTTTTCTAGTCGAATTCGTGTTGAGTTGACATGTTGAATAAATTTTTTACACCTTTAAGCTTAAGCTTCAATTTATTTTCAGAATAAAAACACAATAGATATTCAGATTTTAGTAAGTACCTTCAAATAAAAAAAATTTCGCCAATCAAGTCATTATGTTAAATTTAAATTTATACGTGAGTGATATGATCTTATTTCTTGGATCTTGATAATCAACAACCCGAGGTTGCATAAAGCTCCAGAAATCAAAAATAGGAAGAAAGTAAAAGCTCATAATAAGGAGATAGGCTTATCATATTTTTATTTTGGATGGCCGAAATTCTCCTTCACAGTTCAAGGTGTTAAAATTATGCAGAGAACTTGTTGAACTCGGCTATCTCCACTTGAGCCTCTCCAATCAGCCCTCATTAGTCAGCTCTCTCCAGTCGACTATCTCCAATCAGCTCTCTCTAATCGACCATCTCCACCAGACTATATAAGACTAGGGTTCGAGAACTTGGCTCGGTTGTAAGTTTTTACCTTCTTGTACGTATATCTTTAAATATTTTCAATAAAATTCTTCACTCTTTGCTTACACGTCCTGCAGTTAAATCTATTTTCATGCTTCTCTGATACAAAGATAACTTTTTTTTCGATGTTTTACCATGAGTTTTTTCCTGTATTTATTTTATATGCATTTGAATTATGCATGTTAATGTGTTAATCTTTTGATATTCATTTACTTCTAATATGATCAATTAGATAGTTAAAAATTCTTGTGATCTATTACTTCTAATTGTTCACAAGAAGAAAGAGGTTAACACATGAGAGCATAGTGGAATAAACATATTGACAATAGGACATTGCAACTTCGAAAAGGGATTTGGGGAATCCTAGAAAAATACTGCTTGGATAAGTCCCGTTAATTGTATATGAAACGCTTCTGATGATCTAGACATAGACTAAGGATGTTTCTGGTTGTCCACTATCATTCAGGGAACTTAGAGAGAACAACATTCCGGTTTCACAGAAAAATTGTTCCAGTTTCACAGAAAAATTGTTTCAGTTTCACAGAAAAATTGTTCCAGCCATTTCTTTTTACTACTCTTTTAGGATTATTGGATTTCATTCTTGCACTCAGATCATTTCTAATTAAATTTAACAGTTTAGTAAATTAAAATTTTCTATATTAGAAATAGTCTGACACTATCCTCATGGAATTGATCTATAAAATCTTTTATATGTATATATTATTTGATCAATGTGTATACTTGTGTAATTGACTGACTTGTCTCATAACAGATTTCGAGCATCAGAGATGTAGATAATGAAAATAGTAAATACAATCTTATTTTTTTTAGTTTGATAATCAAAGATTTGAGAATGTCAACGACTTCCAAAAATTAGACTGAGAAGGAATAGAGAAAGAAAATCGGAGTTAAGAAGGATAAAAGACAATTCGAGAATGCCGACAACTTTAGAATCCGGAAGATATGAAGAAGAAAAAACAGAAAATCTAGAGAGAAACTCACCACATTTTTATTACATTTCTCAATCTGCTTCAAACGGAGATATTTATAATATACAATATTACTAATTTATTTATTTATCAATTAACAATTTTTTATAATATATTATGAAATTCTAAGTGTGACCTTTCCAACGCACATGTTGATTGAAAATAAAATAAATAATCTTTTAAGCGGTCAATCTATCTAAATAAAATTATCTGCATGATATTGGAATCTTATTTATTTAATTAAAATTGATTTAAGCTTTGTAATGCCAATCTCAATCCTAAATAATTTTATTTATTTAGGGTGACTGTGCACGCTTTGGATGTCGGCAGACTGAGCTTCTCTCGTAAATGTCATTTTTATTTATGCTAAAGCAGCTGCCGCACTTACAAAAAATTATTAGGTATGTTTGTCGTATGTAAATTTGTATACGGTGAACTAATAAAAATACTTCATACCCAAAAAATGTATGTCAGTGAGCCTTAATTTAATTTTTTTTTTAAAATTTCATTGGTTGTCAGACACAAATTCATTGCAGCTATTGGCTAGAATATTGAGCGTTTTCTTATTAAATTTGAGTGCTCCCATATTTAATAACTTGGGTTCCGTTTGGGGCAGTTTATAAGTGCGGCCATGACTGTTTGTTTCGCACGTTTCAGGTGCTTATTTGAAAACTATATTTTGTGTTTTAATAAGAAGCCGACCGCAGGTATAAACTCACGGTCAGCTTTTGCTATCCACGTTTTGTGCTTATTTTATGCCCCTGCCCTCGCTAGCTCACTAAACTACCCGCTACTCTTCTCGTTTGTCTCTCCCTCTGATCGTGGAAGCAGCTGAAGCCGAACAATCGACCCCTGCTCCTTCGCTCCAGTCAGTGCCACCTCACTGTCGATGCTTCTTCGGCGAAGCACTCCCCTCGCCGTACCTCATGCCGACTTGCTGTCCGACATTGAAAGGGTTCGGTCACGAAGGCGATTGCTTCATGCGAAAATGGGAGGGGGAAGTGGAAGGGAAGGCGCAGGCGAGGTTTTCACTAGGGTTTCACGTAGGGGATCAAGGCGGTGCTTTAAAATTTTTTTTATTATTAATTTAATTGATTAGTACTAATTAATCAAATTAATATTGTTATCAAAATTAATTATAATAAGATAAATCAATATATAACTGTACAATGGTTTACTAATAAAAAATTTTAAATTATATATTAATTTTGATTAATTTAATAAAATTATAGTGATTATTAATTAATATAATTATTATATAATCAATTATTTAATATTAAACTTTTACTTAATATAATCAATTTCATAAAATTATTATTGATGGTCAATCGATTCTATAAATATTTACTTGCTGATGTACAGGGTATAATTGTTATCTATCTACAAACAGTTGCAAATTAACTGTTTTCCAAAAGCTCAAACCAAACAGACATACATGTTGTCTTGATCAGTTGTTTATCAGCAACTTATCAGAATAAGCTGCTTATCTGGATAAGTTGGATAAGTTGCAGCTGCCCAACAGACTTTTAATATATTGATTAAAAATAAAATGAAAATTTTCACATTATCAGATTCAAGTGCTTATTCCATTCGGAAAAAAAAAAGGTACAGAATTAAGAAGTTGCTATTATTTGCTTTAAATTTAAATAAAAGATGGGCAAAAAAAGTAAAAAAAAAAAGGCTAAAATGAATGTTGTAAGTAAAATCATAATTAGTTAATCAACAGATTCTATAAAAAAAATGTTGCAAGTTATTAACATTCAATGTAAAGAAAGATTAAATTGTGTTTGATTTAAAGTTGAAGTTGTGAAAAAATGCTTAAATCAAACTTTTGGAAAATGATATATTAATTAATTTTAGTATTGACCTATCTGCAACTAATTTTATAATTTAACATGAATTTCAAGAAATTTATGAACAAAAAATATTCTAAATTTAATTTAAAGATAATTTTGGGCTCTGATTTCAAGGAGTTTATAATCAAACTAACCACGTAGACAATACAAATCCAATGGTACTAAAATTAGCCAAAACCGAGTCCAAACAGGATTTTATCAATCCATTTAAAGCATATTTGGATATTTTAGATTGTCAAGAGAATGTTCAAAGAACTCCAAATTTGACTTTCTTAGTCGGATTCAGTGCCTCAATGAGAGGAATCCAAGATCAAAAACTCGCTTAATTTTGACATCATTGAAGCTCTTAAATCCTTAAATAATCATCTATGCTCATGGGAGATCAATGTGTAGTTGTTTGATCGAGTGGTTATGAGAGTTATTCCTTTCACACGGGTTATAAATTGACCCCCTCTCTCTACTCAGAGAGAAGAAGTCAAATTTCAGTGATGCTCCATATTGAAGACCTGATGATAACTTCTGGCCTTCATAGTAGCAACCACCGTCGACCACTGCATGTTGATCACCATCAAGCACCGTCGGTCTCCACTATTGATCTCTATTGACAAACTCTGTTGTGTAACTGTGTACCTCGAATACTTCGCAGTAAAGTATTCTAAATATGGTGTAACGAAATATCCCAAATATGTTGTAACATATGACGCTGCAAAACAAATCTGACAATAACTTCTGGTGAGAACTACTTACAACCAATCTTTTCATAATATAAAGACTTTCTTCACACTCAAAAGTATTTTGTACCTTGTGCATGAATAAGTGTTGTACTTGATGTAGCATTATAATCCTTCTTTCCCATTTATGGGATAAATATGCATCTTTGTAATTACACACTTATAGTGAATTCCTTTGACTGTTAGAATTAAATAAAATAGGACACTAAATAGGACGCAATGGAGAAAAATGATTCATGTAGCCGACCCCACTTCGTGGGATTAAGGCTTTGTTGTTGTTGTTGTTTTTGTTATAGTGAAGTACTTTAAATAGGCTAGCCCCTATAGTTTTTACCTTTTCTATTTTTTCTACGTAAAAAGTTCTATTGTTTTCTTCTACTATTTCTATTTTATCTGTGTGTATGCTGGTATTTTTTACAACGCTGAGACGTTAAATTATCATGCCATCATCATAATTTGTCCATCACACATCAGTTTGGCACCATATATGGGAAATGAAGTCACTTTGATAGAAATCTACACTTCATTTATGGCTAACAAGCATAACTCGTGAGCTTCTCATTATAACGCCTATCATTCCAGGGTATAATCTTGAAGCCCGAGATGACAAGGCTCTACTCCGTTACCCATTGATACACATCATCCTGCTGGGGAAGGAACCTTCTTAGAACCACTTAAAGATTATACAAAGGATATAGGATTCTCAAAATAAGATCTTCTAACATTTAGGTGAGACTCGCCAATTGATAGTTGTGCATACTGACTGATCAATAAGAGGCGTGTAGTTGTCAAATCCTCCACGAACTGAAATTTACCTCTAGGAAACTAAACTCAGGGTCACTTTAAGCTTTACACATCCACCTCCCATTGTCAAGGCTAATGAAAAAACTCCAGCACATGTTGAGAACTTAACTCGACCTCATGCAATTCATGATGACTTAAGATGTATGGATAAGAAGAGTTCTTTGAGATGGGTACAAACCATTTCTTAGCTCAATATGATTTTCAGAAGTCTTTTCCATTATCTGAGATCATCCTTCTAAGCATCAATGATTTGAATGAGATGCCTAAACCATAACAACATGTTAATCACTTCAGAACAATAACACACATACAATGAGCTTCTGACGTGCTCTTATGTTAGCTTTTCTTACAACTCTAAAAGGCCAATCATGCACTAGATTTTACTCATTCCTAGGAGAGAGCAGTCACACTTTTGATGAACTCACTAAAGTGTTTGTGAAGCAACTCATTGCAAATTGAAAGATCATCAAAGGGTCTTCTCTCCTCTTTTGGATTCACGAATGAGAGGGAGTCACTGAAAGATTATATTTTGAGAGTCTCTATCGAAGCTCATCAAACCCTAAGAGTATATTTGGAGCTAGTAAGAGGTGTGTTCTTGGGAGGACTACATCCTAGTTCTTTTTACTCATCTCTTATTATGGAGAAAATTCATTCATGTACTGACCTTATTCAACATGTTGAGACATGAATTACTGCTAATGAAGCTATTAAAACACACAAAAGTAATTTGAGTCACAATTAAGAAAAAATAAGAAGAATCCTTTAGATACTGCTCAATTATCTCAACTGAAGAAGCTTGAGCCATGAACAAGCCTCATTTTACGCCCACCGTGCCCCTCCCCCCTCCCCCCGATCATAAAGACGTGAATCTCAAATAGAGAATTAGTGTAAACCACTTATCATGTAATGTGTTAGCATTCTTATGACAATTCAGGATAAGAAATTTCTTAAGTGGTCACCTTTGTTAAAGATGAATACAAGGAATCATGAACATTATTGTCTCTTCCAACAAAGTCATGACCGTAATACTGAAGTATATTTTCAAATTAAAGTGGTGATTGAAATGTTGATTCGATAAGGGTAATTAAGCCAATTCTATCAAAGAAATATCCCCCATACTAATAATGTGCGTACGGTGGACAACAAGCCCATAAGAAATAATGAGAGAATTATTAGACTGTTGGAAAAATCACAAAGATTGTCGGAGGACCGCTACTAGTCAAGAAAATTCTTATTGTTGTCTATGAAGATTCTTTACGAAAATTCATGCCAGTCACTCCATCACCTTTGTCACAAATTCGATCTTGAAGGGTTTCAAGTCTTTCACCAAGATCCTCTTGCTGTAAGCGCTAGAATTAGTGACTCTTGCTACAATATAGAGAAAATCTAGATCGGTGGAGGGAGTTTAGTTGATATCTTATTTTACACAGCTTTTCCTAGTTTAGAATAAACCATAAAAAACTGTAGCCTTTTATTGGGACCTCTCTATTGGTTTGATAATCAACCGATGAATATCAATGGGACAGTTACTCTACCCATTATGAGAATTCTCTAATAGAATAACTCACATGATCCGATTGTTTATTTTCAAGTTGGAATCAACATATAATACCATCTTTGGAAGACCCCTCTAATCAACCTTTGGAGTTTTTGTTTCTATATTACATCTCAATGTGAAGTTTTCAACACCATTTGGAGCTGGTGCTATACACAGAGATAAAAAGTATCACGATCGTTCTACCTTAATCAATCTCAATTGTGTCAATCGAAGACTCTCAATATTCAGAGTTTTTATCTTTAAGATGATATTTTCAGTGGGCATCACCAGCTGAATACTTGATCTGCATCTCCTTGTTAGACGTACACCGCTCATGGTCTGTGCAGCTTGGATTTTTACTATCCAGTTAGCAAATGTTATAGTATCTAGATTTTATCTTTAGAAATCAAGATTTGTTTGCCTAGAGTCTACCACATATACCTAGGGTTAATTTTAAAATAATTGTGCATTGTCTAAGGATTAACCCCTCATATAATCTGATCATCTAGAAAAAGTAAATTTTTTTACCAAAACACTAGCATATGATTGGACAAAGGGTCAACAAGATTTTCCGATTAAATTTCATACAACAGGTACTTCATCCCATTTGACTCGCAAACATTGATATGATGAAGAAGGCTTCTAGAGTATAGAGGATGTGCGCCAACTATATTGATCTTAACAAAGCTTATCTAAAAGAAAATTTTCTTCTACCCCAAATAGATCAATTAATTGATGCTATGTTTGGACTTTAAATACTCAGCTTCATGGATTTTTATTCTGATTATAACTGGATAATGATGCATCCCATTGCCGAGGAAGTTACTTTCTTCTAGATAGAGCAAGGTATATACTACTAAAAAGTGATGCCCTTCATACGGAAGAACACCAGTGCAACTTACAAGAGTCTCACGAATAAGGTTATTAAAGGCTTTATCAAACATATCGTACAGGTATATAACTATGGCATACTGGTCAAGAGTTTGGAAACCACTCAATATATTCCTACATAGAAAAACTATTTCATCTTCTTCAGGAGTATAACATACGCCTCAAAAATGCTAAATGTGCCATCAGAGTCATGCCAGATAAGTTTCTTGCACTTATTGTTACTCACCATGAATTTGATGCTAATCTTAAAAAACTTAAGGCTCTTAAGAATATGATAGCTCCCAAAGGCATAAAAGATGTGCAATGGTTAAACTGAATGATAGCTTCATTATCTCACTTTCTGGCATGATCATAAGACAAGTATCTCATATTCTTCAAGATATTGAGGGGCATCCAACATATTAGTTTTTAGTGGATAAATGAATGTCAAGTTGCTTTTAATCAGCTCTAAATATACTTGGCTTCGCCACCTATGTTATAAAAATCAGTGCAAGGTGAGACATTGTATCTCTCTCTTATGATGACTTCGCATGCAATAAGTTCAGTCTTGATCAGGTAGGAGCGGTATTTTGGTCCATATTAGCTTAGCTAGGGGTTAGTCCTTCAATATTAGCTCCCGTCCGATGATTCACTACTCGAGTCCCTTTCAAGTAACCTAGGATGATCCTTCATCGATGCTTTCACATTGTAGCCTCTTCACTTCAACTACATAAATATGATTATAAGCCTTCTTAGCATGATCTTGAATGATGCTCCCAAAATTAACGGAGTTCTTGAAGTACTCTACTACCTTCGAGCCAAATCTGGTAATAACATCTTCCTTTTCCAATGTTAGTATCTTGTTTTCCTCCTCAAGTGCATATGTCTCTACTCTTAGAGCCTTCAAGCTCTTGGTACTTTGAAAAGGAATAGCTTATACATTTATTAGCTCCTCTCAAGTACTATCAAAATCTTGACACTGCAATGAGAGGGAAGTTGTCATGGTAAACATCTCAGTTTTGTACTATGTCAGTTGATTCTCTACGGCTACAACTTCTTCAGCTTTAGAATTATAAATGTGCTTATGCTTGCCCTGGAGGAATTTAGGGTGTGTTTGGGGCAGCCTTTGCTTATCCAGATAAGCCGTTTATCTGAAAACGCAGGTTGCGGGTTCAACTTGTATTTCACATTTAGTGTAAAACCAACTGTGTTTTCTGATAAGCTGGTCAAACGTAGTTTCCAAATGATGAGGTGGCGTTTTCAAAACGCCGCCACAGTAGATAAGCTGCCTTAAACGCACTCTTAATCTTGACAAATTTAGAGTCACACTCCATCAAGGAAGTATTGACCACCACTTGAAGCTCTATCTTTTTTGACATCTAAAACAAATAATTTCATATTCGATAGATGAAAAAAAACTTTAAAAAAGGAGTGATATATGAAAAAATGACTCACAAATTTTTCAACTTGCCAGTACCCATGCATGAATGTTTCAGTACACTCGCAAAAAATATTAATCTTCAATGGTCTACTAGGAGGACTTTCTGCCCCACCACTCCCCTTACTCTTCTTCGAAGGAAGGATCTCACAAATACTGTTAGGTAAGGGTCTCTTTCAAGGTGCAACCAAAGCTGGTTCAATCCACTTCTTCTCAAATTTCTTCAACATCTTAGTAAATGATCACCTTGGATGGATGAAAATGCCTATTTTAAACAAGAAACTCCCATTCATCAAATTGTTGATATATTGTCGCTCAAAATACCGATCTCTTAGGTCATGAAATACGAGCATCCACAGTATGTCATCTATTGTAATCTAAGAGGAATATGGAGCTCCTATAATTTCCCATGAGTTTTGCAAAACCTTTGGTCATTTTTTCCAAAAAAGATCTAATAGACCAATATCTCGTAAGATCCTTTGTGAGAAGATTCAATACCATACTCGTGAAGAATATATGATTGTGTGTATTGCTAATAAACTTAACAATCTTGACTAAGATCCCCAACGTTAACGTAGACCCGAGTTTTCTGAAGAAGGCGATCAGCTTGATAATGATCATCAACACATGATAAGAGAACTACAAAATGCTAACTCTAACAACCTTTAGAATGTCCATCAAGTTACTATAAGCTAATTGACAAATTTTCTTTATAAATCATAATGTATCAAGTTGGATATGAATAGGCTCGATTGGTCAAAGTAAGCATTCTCATCATCATGTCATTTGAAAAGTAAAGCTTTTCCCAAAATAATATCAGTGTATCTTTTGTACGTGTCGATATCGCCTCCTAAGGATTTTAATACTTCTTGTGATTTTTGGGGGTCAGAATTCCTTGAAAATTGGCATCTCAAACAATAATCAAGCACATAAAATTTTCATTCAAAAAATAGACAGCCTAGGAGTTGGGGCAACACCATCCAATGAGAAGGTCCAACAACAACCCAAGAGAAGAGGAAACAACTACAAGAAAGGGACTTTGATATTGGAAAACGGATAAAGTTACAACCGGGTATGTTGGACGGCCGGTGTGGGCTATTTCGCGTGACGGAAAAGGTTAGATGGAGATGGGTGGGAGTAAAGGGAATTCCAACTTTGTTTTGGCTCTGTCAACTGCGAGAATTCGTCCGAGGGAGTGTTGGTGATGATTTTATTTATTTATTTTGCTGAAGGGGAGTAATGGGGGATGCGTAAGAGGAGGCTAAAGCTACAAAAAACATAGATGAATTAAAAATGTGAGGCGAGGAGAGCTTGTACAGGATTTTAATGAGGTCGAGAGATTTTTCTTTTGCTGCTTTGGCCACAGGGAAAGACATAGTATACTGGTTAACACCGATGGCAAAGAGTAAATGGAGTAAATCTATCGTAGTGTAATTTCCTCTTGCTCTTTTATGCACGGAGCATTTCTCTAAAAAATTTTTGCTCGGTGTTGTTCGTCTTCTTGTTGACAATACAATCCACGCTCATTGCACTTTAATAGATATTGAATTCATATATGTTCGGTAGACATTACCCAAGGAATAGAGCATAAGACCAAGGGAAGGAGAACTTAAGAGAGAAATTTGTTGTATGGCGTAATGTTGTTGGTTTGATTGGTGACTGTGGGTAGGTAGGACTGATTTGATCGGGCCTGTTTGGCTTATCGGTGACAATAGTTCGGTAGGCACTGGATTTCCACCAACAAATTCTAACGATAGAGTAGTGCTAAGCCGTTGCAGAGAGAGAAAATCACCGTAATCCAACGGGTAGCCTTCTCTTAGATGAGAGGATCTTGGTGATATGGCCGAGACTTGTATTCTTTTGGTGGCATTTTGGGGAGACGATTGAGTGATCACATTATTACAGTAAAGGGCACTAGCCTTTTCTTCGACTTGATTTTGTTGCAGTGGCAAGCCTCGACAATACGTCACTTGTCGTCTAATGAGTCGCTCAGGCTGACAGCACCTCGACTGACCTGGTGACTTGGGCAGCTTGGGTTTACTATGTCTAACTAGACATGGGATTTGTTGATCTGTCTTTTGTGGGCCTTCTTGATATTCAGAGTATTTCCCTCGACTATTAGATCGCCTCTAGATTCATGCCTGCAAGATTTTTATGTGCTCCCCCTCTCCTATGACTTTTTGCAATCATATTTCTTCTCATCATTTGTCTCACATTCCTTATCATTATGAATGCGCAATAAATTAGTTGTATCTTCTACATTAAAAAAAAATAGCTTTGAAGTTTGATATAGCTTATATTAGAATAACTTTACGTAAAATTGTTATCTAACAAAACACTAGAAATTGCACGTTGAACCCCATATACTACATGATGTATATCAACCACTCTCGGTAAAATGATGTTTATTTCATATACCATTGAGAAGATGATAAATATATAAACTCATAAGAAGGCGATGTTTGGATACACTGCAGGATTTAGGTTAAATAGAATTTATCAAATCTAGTAAATCCGCCGATCTCGTGACGGAAATGGATATCACAAGCAATGACAACGTAAATCTTTTAAATCCGTCTATCATTCATAGGCGGAACGGGAAAAAATTCGATTTAACGGAGCGTCGGATTAGTTTTCACTTTTTGACATTTGATTGGATTTAAGTTAAATTCATAACTAAATCCTGCTAAAAGTATGCTATCAAACAGACTCGAAGACTCTAATATGTTGTACACATTAAAAAACTTAATTTGTTCGTCGTGGGATAAAAGGGCACCCAGCGTGGGGCTTGATATGTCCTTCATGTCTCTCTAATGGGCTTATGATGGTAAGCAAAGGTACGTGGAAGATCGTTGAGAATAAAATTTGGAAGCTAACATTATGATGCATTTGAGACAAGGCGGCCCCTCGAACGCTCAAACCTTACTTTTATAGCCTTTTATATTGTATATTTGGTCGTTGGTGTAAAAGTAAATCTGCAGGCTATTGATGGCTCAACAAATGAATAATTTAAGGGGCGTTTTCATATATGCCACCCAATTCTTATGCATTTACATATCTAACACCTAAACTTTAATTTATATATATATCCAATCAGTTCTTATATATTTACATATCTAACATGCTTTACATTTTACATTTAAACTTGAAAATCTTTCGCTTCAGATAAAAAAAAAATCAACATTTTTAATTTTAAAAGGTAAAATAAGACTTTTAATGCATGGAGAAATTGTGTGTATGAAAATTGAAATTTAGGTGTTAGAATTTATTATTATTATATAAATGCATTTCATATAAAAATAATGAATGCTCGTTCCCAATTTAATTAAAATTAAGATCTGAAATAAGACAGAAATGCAAGCGAATTCAACAGAACAAACCAGCATTGTCAACGTCGTACAAGAAATGAATCATATAGAGCATAATTCTGGCATTCATTAAAAAAAACGTTCACAAGTCTTCCGCACATTTTTACGAATTTTCTTGGTAATGAAAACATTGGTTACCTAAAAATCTTTAGGTCATCCTGAGATGCTACATCATCATCGTAAGAAACATACATAAAAGTAAGGTTGTTTTGCCACTCTTAAAATATGCCAAACCGAGTTTCGTTGCATAAGGTTGTATCTCCAAATTCCCTTGCAAAAACAGAAGCTGAAAGAGCATAGGTTGCATGATAATAATCCTTGTGGCCAGAGGACAAATAAAAACTGTTGATGATTCCACCTTCCTTATTAATGGCAAGACAATTCGACCAGGCAAACTGATGCTCGAAACAATGCCCCATTTGGATTTTTCAACTTTTTTCTATGGCTATAATTAACAGAAAGAGGTTCAACATCAAAATTGTGTTGTAATTTGTATCATACCAGCAAGCTATAAAAACTAGCCATTAATCTATAAGAACCAGCCTTTAGTATCTAATGATCCTTGCATGTTTCATTTGCATAAATTTCAAAGATTTGTAATAATCAACTTACAAGAATTTAATTCATAAAAAATATCAAAGATTTGTAATGAGCCATTTATTCCACAACAACAAATGAGAACATATCGTAAGTCTCGACACAACCCAAAAAAAACCACCTTTTATATAAATTCTATAAGTTTATACCGGAAATCAGAGTAACCAACACATAACATCCATCCCAACAAAAAGTAACACAAAAGAGAATAGACAATAGAAAATAATAATGATAATTTGGTGCACCATAACTATTTACTTGTATATTGAGCTGATGATAATTGGTGCACTGTAGTCTTTCAACCCAGACAATTGAAATCGAAATGATTTCTGAAAGTTATTTGAAGCTAAACAAATCAAACAACAAGAACATATGATCAAATCCAAACAACTGAAAACCAAATTCTAAGCAAGAACATATCATCAAATCCTCTCAAAAACCTAATATGTACTAAAAAAGTTAAAGAACAACAAAAGTGATAGATATTCTTTACTTTCCATAAAACAAAACCAAAATGCAGCACACAGTGCTTCAACTTGCTTTCCAAATAGTGTCCAAAATGAACATAATAGACATAGCTTAGTTTTTGCTCACAAATGGTGCAACTTTTTTAATTTGCAAAAATTTATTAACTCATATTTATATTTATATTGATTTAGTTTTCTATTGAGTCACACAATTAAACACAAGTATACGTATCACTCAAGTAATACAGGGCTCTAATGGAGTCCTGGATATCAATCCCACAGGGAGACAATTAATTTTTATAGTGTAGCACATAAATCACTTCTCAAATCACAACACAATTACAGTAATTATAATTCTTAAAATAGAGACAAACAGTTGTAGTCACTAATTCTACCAAAGTACGTTCTAACTTTCTAGCAAGTTAAACTAACACAAGACTAATGTTATAATAATGTTCAGTTGTAAGAAAGAATAATCCTCCTCTCCAATTATAATAGGATGATTTTTGTAACATAGATCAGTGATGCAAATGTATTGTGCCAAATAGGAGCATTCCTATTCTTTGCCTTTTTCCAAGCGCATAAAGAACATTGACTAATCCTAAGTTCAGTCCCCAAATCCGTGGTTAGGCTGGGAGGATATTGGCTCTCACTTCAGAGCTCCCACGTCCCTTCCCCTGAAAGCTAACTCTCACTTTGGTTTCCAAACCCTAGGACCAAATTGAGGAATTTAGCCTATCACTCTGAAATCTCCAATTCTACGCCCATCAAAGTATATTTCCCTATTTATTTGCACTCAACCCACATGAACTACGTCACTCATTCATGGACATTGAATGTGACATTCACTTTTGTTGTAGAACTCATAATCCATTCGGAACATAAATTTCCCAACAAGTTTTAACAATTTAATTGGTCAGATTAAATAGTAAATGAAATATGAAGTGAAAAGGTCATCACAATTTCTATATAATAAATCGACACATCATTTCCATATCACAACATCAAAATATCACATGAAAAGGAGGAAGACAAAGAAATCTACTCGAGATTCAAGAGGAAAAAAATGACAAAACATGGATTATATATATAAAAGCAACGTTATACAAACAGAGTAAATAAAAGACAACTTATCTCAAACTCTTCCCCAAGAGAATCTCAAGAAAATCCTTTGACTCCTCTTCTTTCTTCATAACAACATTCAATTCTCTCTTTAGATAAGTAAGGAAAAAGAAATCTCTCACTTTTCCTCTTCTCCTACATTCCTTAGAAGAGGACACACAAACCTTAGATTTCATAAAAAATGAAAAGACATACTCACTCTTCGCTCTCTCCACACACTAAACTCTCTCCCCCTCACTAAATTTGGCTCTAAAGTAGTTTAAATCAAGCCATAACTGATTTCCCAAGAGTTTCTTCAAGCATCCCTCCAAAATCAGGCCAAATACATTGAATCTAGTTTGAATTTGGGATATGGCGCGGTCCGGCGCAGGATAGGGCGTAGTCCGGCTCTATTTTCTGCCTTTTGGGTCTAATGTCTCTGTAAATTGGCGCGGTCCGGCGCTGGTGACAGCGCTAGTTCAATAAAATGTACTTTTGTCCCATTTTGTTCTAAATTTGCTCATTTCCGCTTCCTTTTACTCCAAAGGCCTACAATCATTGTACCTGCATGAAATCATGAAAAATTTCTTTCTTTAAAGTGCAATATCATCAAAAACAGGTATGAAATGGGCATTAAAAAACTATCAAATTTTCAGTGGATCAACATACCATTTCAAAAGTTAAAGGAAGGGTGTTATAAAAAAAAGTAACAAAAGAACTACAAATGGGATAAATCCAACACCAGAAGCATACAGATGCACACCACCATGTTTCCATTCAAATTGTTTATTTTTTTACCCACCCTGACATAAGATATTAAATCAAGAGAACTAAAGCATCGGTGAAATGTTCTTGCAACAAAATTGCTTCATCCGCACCTTCTCCATCAAAAACGTTGGTATTGTTATTCTCATTACCAGTTTCTATAAACGATTTCCTCAAATGATATTCATATGCTTTCAAAGGCATTGATTCATTGTCATCTACACATGCGAAGTTAATGTCGAAATGTCAAGGTTGTCACTTGATGTAATTATGAAGTGTCATTATTGCGGAGACACTTCTAACTTGTTTCTCAAACTTATATGTTGGCATGTCCTGTAGAAACCCATTTTTTCTTCCAAACTTTAAAAGATCTCTCGATCACACCCCACAGCGATGAATGATGCTTATTAAACTTTTCTTTTCGTCCTTATACTAATTGACTAGCTCTATCAAAGTCTGGAATAACTTTTCTTGGAAAATGGTTTTAAAAAACTCCTTTTTAGTGGATATCCAACATCCACTACATAGTACTTCCCTGTTACGACAATTAAACATGAGTAACTATGTGAAACCTTAAGATAAGGTTTAAGGAAGAGTTATCAGACCTGGAGGTGGCAGGAGGAATTCATGCATATGGGATTATATCGCGAACTTGAAAATTCTACTAACATGAGCACTATTCCCAACTAACCATAACAAAAGTAAAACATATATCGAAGTCACATATTGTCATTACATTCTGTGTAGGTGAACCACAGTGTCTAATATATGAGACTTTTTTAACATTTGGGACACATGCATGAACATACATGTCATCAATGACACTGATACAGTCCTGTATAAAAAATGATATTAATTTCAAATTTGAAGATTTCTTTACTTTTGATGAAAAAAAAGATCTTCATATACCCTGAAGTATGGCATATATCTATGATCACAAGATATTTCTGTCGAAATATTTTGGAAATTTGGGTCTTCCGGCTTGATAACTCAGGAAAACATACTAACCAATGCATTTAAATTAAAAGAGAAATATCTACTTATGGTTTCAGATGAGTGCTGAAATCTCTCAGATGCTGACCTTGTCGATTCATTGTGTGATAAAATGTAAAGTGTTTTAGCCAATACCTCTTTTAAAGTCATTCTGGAGGACACAACATGACCATCACTATAGTACAGTTCATTTAATAGATAAAAAAAATCACTCAGCTCATACGAAACATGTTATGAAATCTGCTATGGTGCCCCCCAAGAAGTTCATTGACCCATTTGTCCCCGGACATTCAAGAAATGGATAATTCATAGTATGCAGTGAGAACACGTACAACGATTATAATAGTTTTTTTGTAACACTCCCTATATACTCTCTCGGTGGGATTCATAGTTGGAAAAATAATAGATAGTAAAATATTAAAACAACTCAAATCAAATTAGATCACCCATCATATTTGCTAGCATAAATGATAAATGTTCGACAAAAAAAAGATCATCACATGAAAATAGCGTAAGAGGAATTTGTTCAGCCACAAAAACAAAAAAAAGTAATAAAAAAAATAAATAATAAATAAAAAATAAAAAATAAAAAATAAAAAAATGTCCGAAGTGGTTATTGCACATAAATGTCAGGTGCACTTCACACAGAACACAAATATAGAATAGTAATCAGATGTTGTGATTTTCATAGAAGAAGCGTAAGTAATAGACCCTCCTTTCAGGTGCCATGGAAACAACCCTCTTCACTTGATATTCAATCAGTTTCAGTAAGTACAGATACAAGGGCACATCTTCAAAAACTTCTAGCATCTGCTCAAGTATGTTTTTTACATCAGGAATAGATAAAGATTGTTGTGCATTGGTGGCATCGGAAGACATATTCGTGCATGCTATTACTAGCTTGAATATTTGGCTTCTTAAGTATGCATGACCAATCATTTTAGTACGACTGGCCCTTGCTTTTAAAAATGTGGTGTATGTGCATTGCTAGATTCACTAATATCATTTCTCACCCGCAGTGATATCTTAATAGGATCAATCAAGCTATATCTAGGCTCTTTTGAACCTTGAGCAGTCCAATAATGTTCACCAGTTGCAACAATCCAACCAAACATAACATCTATCTTATCCTCTAGCTCTGGTTTTATTCCACCAAATTTATATTTCTTAGCACTTAGTAAAACCTATCATTTATAAATCAAAAGGAAATAGTTATGTATAATAAGTATGCACTAAAGAACAATTTAAATATATATCCTTTTAAATAGATTTGTCCTCTCATTTTTCCTTCCATCAGTGTGCTTATGCATCTTTGATGTTTTTAATTGGATCACAACCAAGGCCGGTAGACCCTCTTTTGAGCTCTTTTCAGATCTTCTAGTCCATTTTTAACTCATCCCATTTATTCATTAATTAGGTTTGGTCGTAAACTCTTCCGGTTTTCTCTTGAAAATTATTTGTAATGTAATGCTAACCTTATTTGTTGAAATGTATTGTTGACCTATTTCCTAATTCAATTTCTTTCATACATATATCAACAAAAAACAAAAAAACAATATAGTTTCTTTGTCCAAAATAATGAATGTTGCGCCCTCTCTTGTATTGCATATTTGCTGCTATAAGTTCAAAAAATTAATCAAAAATCAAATAGTAAAAAAATAAAATAAATAAACATGACACCATTTCAATCTATTATGGTTGACATTTATGAGGAGCCATTGGGGCCGATGCTAGAAGAGAAATTGAATAATATTGACACCATTTCAATCTAATATGATTACATAACATACTTTTCCTTTTTTTTTTCCCCAACAATTGGAGCAAGCTTTGACTTTTATGGACCCTAAAAACTATATTTTGACATTTAAAACAAAAGCACTTTAACATTTGAACAATATATGATAGAGGAATGCTTGTAAATACATAAGATTTGAGTGGTATGAATGTAAATCTTTCAGAATAAAAATAAAAAATGCCCTCATCCCCTTCAGATATATCTAGCATTTCATTCCCAGTTTTGGGACCCGTGGACTACTTAAAATAATAAAGGGCTACAATATATAATATACACTGGACTTCCTTCTAGTCAACCAAACGAAAAAAGCATTTACATACATAGCACCCAATTCCTACGTATTTACATATCTAACACCTAAACTTTACTTTTTTACCTTATAGTAATTAAGTTAATTGCTTCACTCAATACTTATATTCCCCGACAAAATTATCAAAGGCATTGGCAAGATATTGCCGCCATCATTTCTTATTTTGTAAATATTGCATTTTTATCCATAACAATACACTACAACACCCATACGCTGACTCAAAATGGCCATAATTAAGAAGACAACATAACTGAGAGTCTATAATCTTTCCCATGAACAATAATGCTCTCAGTTTGCCACAAACAACATAGTGACGGACGAGAAAAACAAAAGTAAGGAATGAGAGGCCATAGTTTATAATCATATTGCCAACATTTCACCAAAAATAAAGATTTTACTAAGAATTTTACCATAACTTTCTCTGACCGACACAAAAATTTGCTCATACCAAACTTTCAACTTTTTTATCAAAATAGAAACAAAAAGTTGCCAAGATGGATACTTCCTCTCCCAACTTTTTCCTCCACATTTTTTGATCCCTTGTTCCCACACATAAATCGAATACTTTGAAGACAATGACTGCCGCCCAAACATCTTTAAGAAAACATGTTAGGAATGACTCATATATATGGTAAGGGACAGATGCTAGACCTCCACTCCTCCCGCTCGCTACGCTACACTCGCTCGCTCCCGCAAAATTACACTCGCTCTGCCCGCTCCGCTCCGCCAGCTCCTGCTCCGCCCGCGGGTGTGAGTGGGGACAACGCCCTCGCGGTACGGTACAGGGGTAATTTTGTAATTAGATATTATACGTCAGGGTTATATATATGTGTCTTATTTGTAACCCTAGGGTAACTTGTACTCTTTTCTGAAATTGAAAGAAAAGCCGCCGCTCTGCTTCCGATGACATATGCATCTTTGTCGAACCTCGTTAAATCTGTGTATTCTTCTTGGATTTACTTTTGTCTTTGCCCTAAATTCTCAACAAAACATGCTTAAAATATATTGAAATATTCTAAATAATGGGTCCAATATTTAATAAGCGTTGTGGTTAACCAAATGTAAAATAGCATGCTGAAATTTGAAAATAAGAATGTAGAAATCTGAAAATAGAATGCAGATTTCTCACCACATTGTCCAATAGTTCCTAAGTGTTATGGTTCACCAATGAGGAGCGTGCAGAAATTCAGAAAAAAATATAACGCAACTGGAAAATCTCATAAAGAAAAAGAAGAGTAGCTATAAGGAAAAGAAGAGAATAGGGGCGCCGGAGAAGAAGAAGAAGAGAAGCTATAGTCGGGAATAGGAGTGCCGTAGAAGTTATTAGACGACCGGAGCAAGTGAGAGGGCGGAAGGATGCGAGATGACCCCTGAGAACAGCTAGAGCACGCGAGAGGGTGAGGACAGAATAGCGAACAAACCCCTTTTGCAGTTAGTTTTTTATTCGCGAACGCAGAACACGGGGTCAATCCGCATTTGAGTTTCTACAGTAATACAAATCCAGGTTGTAAACAAATAAAAAATAAACACTGGAGGAAAAGCTGGTTTTAAAAGCCCAAACAAATGCACACTATTATTCAGCTTATTCAGATAAACTGTTTATTCTGATAATCTGCTGATAAGCAGCTGATCCGGATAAGTTGTCTGTCTGTTTGGTTTGAGCGTTTGGAAAACAACCGATTTGAAGTTGTTTGGGAATAAATGACTATTATACCCCAGAAATGAATAAACTGTTAAACTGTTTGGTTTATGTGGTTTAATAACGGCTTATCTGCAGCTGTTTGTAGAAAAAAAAACTGTTTCTACACTTCTTTATTGTTAAAATTATTTTATAATATAAAATCTTATTTTCAAATATAAAATCGTATTTTAAAATATAAAATCTTATTTTCAAACCTATAAGAAATCAATTCAATTTTTATTCATTTCAAGCTTTAATGATGATTAAGTAATGTTTATTATAAATATCCATATTTAAACCTTAATGCTATATAAGACTCCTCTATCTAATCCAAAATCAAAAAACATGTTTCAACTACACTTGAAAATAAAAATTAACGGCAAAACAATCATTTTATAAATTAATTACAAACACTACAATTCTTATTTCAATTCTAGATGCGTGAGGGATGAGATGGCTGACAAAGAAGATTACAGTCACTGTAGTTTATTTCTCTCCGATAAGAAGTTCTCAGAAACAAAGAAGGATCAAGCTGCCCCATCATCACTTATTTCTCTCCGCCAACGGTCACGATGACAAAGGAAAGCAAAGTATCCCCGTCACTTCCTTGCTCGGATGGAAGTTCGGCGAAGAAGGATCACACGGGGGAGTCGCAGCTCGATCCATTGGAGCTAACTGGAACAACAGCGCTCGAACCGAAGTTAAGAACGGCTAGGGCACGGGAGTTGCGAACCATAACAAGGACAGGGATATGCGAATGACAAGCAGGGCAAGGGAGTAATAATGCGAAGGAAAATGCGGACCACGGGGGTCACCTTACGGGCCGCTTCTTTCACAAATACAAAACTCTGTTTTTGAATAAGTTGATGAAAAGCGCGAAACAAACAGTGCAACAACGTTTTTAAAAATGCCGCCGCACTTATAAACTACTCCAAACAGGCTGTAAATCTGCTGAATAGTAGAATTTTATTAAATCCCAAAGTTACGCAAAAAATAGGCAAAACATGAATTTAGTAAATTTGGAAAATTTACATGCCCAAGTTGACTGTACAGGAGGACTTAAATTACTACTTAAATTCTCCCTTAGTTTAATCTAATATTCGGCAGGCCCTTAACTAGCTTATCTGCAAAAAAAAAAAACATTTCAAAACGCTATTTTGTATTACTAATTAACTAAGAAAATCTCCTCAAATAGGGTTATCAAAAAGGCTCGTTTTTCGTGAACAGCTCGTGTTCGGCTCATTCATTACGTAAAGGAGGCGAACACAAACAATTTTTTAAGTTGACATTATAAACTAGCAGAACACGGACAACTCTTTGTTCACTCGTGTTCAGCTCGTTTTAGCTCGAAATAAAAAATTGTACAACTATTTATATAATAATTTGTTATATATATTTATATCTAATTTTAAATCATAACAACATGTGTGGTAATGTGGTTCTGAGTTTTCTTTTCAAAATATTTGGTTCCAATTCGAATACAACACTCAACAACTATTTTTTCAAATTAACTGTAACGACCCAACTTCGAGTTGAGCACAAACAAGAATATTTAAAACGAGCCGAACTGTTCACGAGTCAATTTCGAACATGAGCCGATTTCAAACACAAGCAATTCTGAATGAGCCGACGACGAGCCAAGCTTGAGCTCACTCAAACTTTACTTGTTTAGAGCCCTAGTCTCAAACTAATCGTACCAACAGGGCACCCAACATATTGCTATTTATATATCAAGCACTTTCCTTCATCTATTTTTTAAATTCTCACTCAAATATTAAAGTTCGTTATAAAGCCCCAACCCAAATTTTTAATAAATACATTGATTTCATAGCTAAAAGCTTCACTTATGTTTAATATAAAAATAGCAATATTTATTTCTCGTGGACTTTTATGTAATTATCCCAACATTTTAGTAGTCCCTTCAAAGCTCAGCAATTGCTGATCTCATTCCATACAAAGAATTCTTGCACCACACTCAATCCAAACAGCGGGAACATTTTTCAACACCACGTGTAAACCCAAAAAAAACAAAACATTAACACAGAATAATATTTCATAATCACATCTTATGTCTTAATTAACCACCCACTCCTACTTTTAATTAATTACCCTATAGAGATATAGCCCAAGTTTGCAAGCAAGATGAGGCACGTGGAAAAATGAAAGATGCACAATATATTCTTTTACTAATGCGGTTAAATTTTTGTAATAATAAAATTATCCATTAGCAAAATAAAGAAATAATAATATTATATATAAAAAAATAATGAGATAATCTTAACAAATTATAAAATATTGAAGGAGGCATATTTTAAATTTTCGTATTAAAATTAAGGGGAATTTACGTGCATGCCACCCAATTCTTATGTATTTATATATCAAAGGCTTATATTTTCCCATTTACATTTCTACCACATATATCTAGGGGTGTAAATGAGCCGAACACGAGCCGAGCTGCTCGTGCCCAGACTCAGCTCGTGTTCGGCTCATTTATATTTCGAGCCCAAAAAGTTTGTTCGTGTTCGGCTCGTTTGCTTATCGAAACGAACACGAGCTGTTCACGAACAAAGAGTCGGTTTGACAACCCTAATCACGTAACCATAAGATATTAAAGGTTGGTGTAAGATTTAAGAACTATAATTTATATTAAAACATCATTTGAATTTAATTTAATAATTTCAAATGATGTTTTAATATAAATTATACATACATACATACATACATACATACATACATACATACATACATACATACATACATACATACCGACTCTTTGTTCGTGAACAGCTCATATTCGTGTGTGTGTGTATATATATACATACATACATACATGTGTGTGTGTGTATATATATATATGTATGTATGTGTGTGTGTGTGTGTGTGTGTGTGTGTGTGTAATTGATGAATAATTTTTTGAGCTAAAACTAGCCGAACACGAATGAACAAATCTTTATTTGTATTCGGCTCGTTAAGTCTCTTTAACTTAGCGAACGAGCCAAACACGAGCATCTTAACAAACCAAATATGAGCTGTTCGTGAACAACGAACCGTTTTGACAGCCCTACTTATCTCTCTCATGTATAGGCCATAATTCTATAAATTGGAAAATTTGCAGTGCTGCGCACATCATTATCCCTTTCTTTCGTGTTGCATATTTGCTTAATATAAATCAGCAAAACGTGTTACATTATTGATACTTTTATTTACTTGATGGAATAACACGAACATATATATGTTTTATGCAGTTTCAAGTCGAATCAAGCCGAGTCACTGCCAGCATAAATTTGACTTTAAGTAATCGGCTAAGATGACTTTTATTTTAACCAGGATGATTCCAGCCACGAAATAATTTGTCTTCTCTGAAAACAGGAAGTAAAAAGGAAATTTATTGATTTGCAATGAAAAAAATGTGAAATGAATGAGAGAGAGAGAGAGAGAGAGAGAGAGAAGGGTGTATTTGTGATCTTTAAAAAATAGTTAAGTCTTTTTAATTTTATGCATCAGCATTTTTAGCATGTTGTATAGAAATAAAACTAGTACTTGGAATGTGATTTTCGTAGTATTAGCTCTAGTGGTCATGTTGTCATTATGGGTGATCAAATTATTAAAAGGTGTGAATGTTTTAGATATCTCAGGTCTATGTTCAAAGTGATGGTGATGTAGATGGGGATGTTATTAGTAGAATTTAAGTTGATTGGTTGAAGTGGAGGGCATATCGTGTGTTAAAAAAACACCGCTTAAACTCGTAGGAATATTTTATAAGATGATGGTGAAACATACAATGCTTTATGGCGTAGAATGTTGGCCTTTAAAAGAGAAGCATAAAACAAAGTAAGTGTTGTTGAGATTAGAATGCTTAGGTGGATGAGTGGCTTGACACTTGGGACAAAATGCAAAATGATTATATTTGTGATTAGGTTGGTGTAGGTCCAGTGGCAGACAAGATTAGAGAGTGTTGTCTTAGATGGTTTGGTCACATTTAACTTCGACCATCCGATAATTCGGTTTGGAGTTTAGATGTTTTAGAAAGAGAGAGAAGGGTGTGTTGTGATCTTTAGGAAAAAAAATAAGCTTTTTTTAATTTTATTCATCATCATCTTTAGCATGTTGTGTAGAACTAAATGTGAATACATGGAATGTGATTTTAGTATTAATAGCTCTAGTGGCAGAGTTTTAGCTACGGATGATCAGATCATTAAAAAATGTATATGTTTTAGATATCTCGGGTCAATTGTTCAAAGTGACAGTGATATAGACAGGAATTTTATTAGTAGAATTCATGTTAGTTGGTTGAAGTGGAAGAATGCATCGGATTTATTGTGTGATAGAAAAACACCGCTTAAACTGAAAGAAAAATTTTAGAAGATAGTGGTGAGACTTACAATGCTTCATGACGTAGAATTTTTGCCTTTAAAAAAGAAACATAAAATAAATTTAAGTGTTGCTGAGCTGAGAATGCTTAGGTGGATAAGTGGCTTGAAACTTAAGAGATAAAATACCTTATGATTATATCGGTGATAGGGTTTGTATAGTTTCAGTGGCAGACAAAATTAGAGACAGTCGTCTTAGGTGGTTAGGTCACATTAAACGTCGACTATCCGATGATCCGGTTAGGAGAGTAGATATTTTAAATTTGATAGATGTTAAGAAAGATAGAGGTAGACCTAAAAGTACTTGAGCGTATTGTATAAAAAATGATGTTAATATATTAGAATTAAATGAATATATGAGGCTCAATAGGACTCAATGGACAAAATGATTTATGTAGGTGACCCCACTTAGTGGGATAAAGGACTGTTGTTTTTGTTGTTATATCATCATCTTTAACATTTAATCCCACTGAATTCTATTAATTATAGAAAAGTAAAGAACAAATTTGAGATATTGCATTTAAGCTTTTCAATTTTGGTAATTTAAAATGGTTTACTTGATGGGTCTTGAAATTCGACTAAAAAAAGTACAACATTTGAAAATAAATATTACTTTAGAATATTGTCTTTATTGGGATATTGAAATCTTGTACTTAGGTCATTAATTTATAATCTTTGTAACATTACAATAGTGCTGAATTTATAACCCTTATAAATTCAAGACACTTATAAAACATTCTACTTTCAATATTGACTTCCAAACTATCTTTATTTGTAATATTATCATTCAGACCTCTAAGAGTGTAACCAATTTTCAATCTTTATTTTATCTCCTGGAAAAGAATCATCCTGACAAGCCTCCTGGAAAAGGTTCAGGATGGGGAACCGTGTAACGTCGCGTCCATGCAAAGGAGGGGGAATTGCTCCCATTACGTTCAATAACGTTGATTTTCCCCTCACCGGAAATCCCTAGAACGACACCATCATTGTAATAAAGATAATATGTATTTTTAGGTTGGGACTATCCTAATCGGCATTGACATCTCAATGAAGATCCCGTTCAAGTTGGTATTTGACAAGCTCAATTTCCGAGCCAAACGACTGGCTACCGTACTCCTATACAGCTTTTCGGGAGAAAGGAATAAATTCCTAGGTGTGATTTCATTGGTGATTACTTGGAGAGAATGTGAGAAGCAATTCACTCATAGAGGGGACCTCCTGATAGTGGACTCACCGCCCACCCACAATGCCATCTTCGGTCGCCTGCTGCTGAACCGTTTCAAGGCCATGATATCCACATACCACGCGACTATCAATTTCCCGAGATATGGAGAGGTAATCGCCATCCAAGATGATCAGGATCAATTCTGGGTCTGCTACCTCCAGGCAATAGTAGTAACTAGTAAGCATAAATTTTATATTTTAAATTTGCATTTGAATATGTTTCCCACTCTTTCAAAAAGTTGGTTATAGTAATATTTTTTATGTGATTTTAAAATGCTTAAGATAATAAATGTAAAAATAAAAAAAAAGGGTAAGTTAAGATGAATTGATATTCCAAAATAGACATATTGGAAAGGACATATTCCCTCTTATTATTTTCCCCCAAGAGAGAGAAAGAGAGTTTGTGCCCGCCAGTCTCTGAGATGCTTTTGAGTACTTTCAGAACCTTTGGGTATTTTTATGTAAAGAGGTAGAAAAAGTTCTTTATAAATGCCCACCAGTCTCAGCTCTCTTCATTCACACGTGACGGTGAAATGAGAGAGAAAGGGCCATCATATATCATCATTTCCCATCGCACGACTATGATTCTCCATGGGACATGACTCACATGTCACTGCTCATTATCTCATCACATTGACCCACAAATCTTCTCCCCACCCACCTAATCATCCCTAGCCTTTCATGAAATCAATCTATTCGACACATCCCTATAATGATGATGGCACAATGTGAAAAATACGTATGTGATTTACATTTTATAAATACTTTATTGAGAATTGCATTGTACACATATTTAATAATATTTTTGTTAGTGAGGGAGGAGATCAATATCATATTGTGAGGAAATATACTTGGGAAATTTACACGCATAACTCCCAAGTCTTATTTATTTATCACACTTAGGTTTCATAAATATAAACATGAAATATGTGCTTATATTTTATAAGAAAGTGATAATGGTGTTTTTATGTGATATCAATGTTTTGCATGTAAATATTTGTAAATGTCCAATACTATTAGCTTTTATAGTTGTATGTGTTCTTAAAGTATGTGAAAGATATTATATGAATGGATTTAAATTTACATGTATGATTAAGTGTATCATAAAAACACTAACAGTGGAGCTTCGAAGAATGAAAATGAATATAACAATCTAAAAAGACTTGTGTGGAATATCACATATATTTTTTAGTTTGATTATGTTGAATAGAATATGGAGTAATTTATCTTTGACTAGTATAATATATTTTGACCATCATGGTTTTATTCAAAGGAAACATTTATATGAATTTTTAGGCCATGTGTCAATTAAATTAGCCACACAAACTATTTAAATTTACTATGTAAATTATTCATCTCATTTTTAGCTGCTTGATTTCATCAGCTTAAAAGGAGGTAAAAGACGGATCTAAAAAAGCATAAGCTGCGCAGAGAGTGTTGTAGCTTCAGTTCGAAGTGCCTGAGGTTTTCTCTCAAGTTCAGATATATGGCGTGTTTTCCTTTCTTTTGATCGAGCTGCAGATTGTCGATTAGCTATAACTCTGCATACAGATATAATTTAGTCAGAATTTTGAAACCATTAAAATTTAAGACACAACAGATACTAGAGTTAACCCAAACCAAAAAAAAATATATATATATTATTATTGAAATTCAAGTAGATTACAACTAAGACTCTTCAAAACAATAAATAAAAGATAGCAAACCTAAAAAAACACCCTAGGGCGACAACAAAGGGGATAGGCAGGCATGCAGGTGACATAGCTCTTAGAGTCAAGGTGATATCAATACCTCTAGCTTACATGGCGTTAAATTCGATCAATGCTTTTACATAAGTAAGATTATACAAATAAAGTAATATCTCATTTTACTACAATATTTAAGATTGTTTACATAATTAATATGATTACAAATGCATAATAACTTTGTTCTTCTTTGCTAATTTGGTTTGTTGTTTGATGACGTAAGGGCCTTAGTGAATAACATCAAGGATGCATTCAACATCTTTATTTTATACAGCATACTTTCCCACACATGGTATGGTCCATGCCATTAAAGAAATTTGAAAAATGTACATGTTTATTTTGTACGAATTACTATGTACAAAATCAAATAACGGATGAAAATGTTTAATATTATATTATAAGTAAGTTTCTCTTAAATTTTAGATTTTATTTCTCTTGGTCTCCACAAGAGACAATCATGATGCTTGTAAATGACCGTAGTGAGGTATCTTATCTAGACTCTCAATATTGCTTGTTTAATGTCCTCAAGAAAGCCAACATTTATCATATTGACGATACAAAGAAATATGACCCGCGTTGGATGCAATCGTTTAGGTGGGATGAGCCAATCTTATAATAGTCTTTTAAGAACCAGTAGAAAAAGTTGAGGGTGACTTTTGGTAAGACCGCAACTTTCAAGGATGGGGTGATCATAAAACATTCAATATGTTCAATTTGCTTCATTTCACATGCAATAATATTTCTATTAATAATATTTGTATTTTATAAATTATTTAATAAGTACTTTAATATTATGACACATTTCTTCTGCATTAGCGAAGAAAAAAATTAGAGCAAGCTTCAACAAAAGTTGTGCTCCTTTAATAGCAATGAGAAAAAAGGGAATAATGATTTTATACATGTAAATATGAGAAAAAAATGAGGAGGCTATGATCTCAAGGTATGGATTGAGGATGCGACCAATACGTGTTTAACTCTGATAAGGATAAAAGTTAAGGGGCCTAATCAAGGGTTATGACTATGAGTTTGGTGGCCTTTTCCAGAATTAGTTTATATCTTAGATAAATTAAAAGTAATCCACTATGAAAGATAATCGATCGAGTTGGGTAGGTGTAGTAGATCATGTAATCCAAGTTTAGAGAGTTACAATAACATGATGCTCCGAGTCAATCTTGCAATTAATAAAGGGCAAAATGACAACGATAATGATGATGTTTGTTTGTATAATTAGTGTGTTATTTTATTTATTAATGTTATGAAACTTATCTATTCATGTTTTCCTTATTTATATTGCTATTCTATTTTTTAACCAATTCACCAGCTGTAAAATAATTTTTATGATAAATTTGTAGCCATGTTACTGATTTAACAGTTACAAATAAATAATATTTACGTGCATATTTTGTGTCTAGTTGGAACTGAGTCTCGGTAAATCTGTATGGAAGCGAAAATTATTACTCGCGGATACGTCAACGGTCAGGATGAGCCCAAGAAACAAAAATTAGACTCTCTTGTAATCGCAACTGCTAAACGAACGTATATATGTCGGACGTATGTAATATTTGCTTGTATTGAAGAGTTGAAGCATTGTTTTGAATTTGGTGGTCATTGCAAAACATGCATGTGTTTTCCTCCGCCAAGTGAATATATTATAATAAATAATTTCCGGTCAAATATAATTATAAGAAGTAGATAAAGACGCACGCACTCGTGATGTAGAAGTTTTGTGAAACATAGGCCACCCAAAATCGCGCCACCAAATCTTCAATCATGCTTTGCAAGGCAAAAATCACGGAAATTAATATACATAGAGGAAAATAAAAAAAGAAAAAGCAGAAAAATATTGAGAGAAAACCTCGACGGACCCTTATGCTGTAATTGCGCCATTTCTCCAACCTCGGTCAAAGTATGCGTGATGGAGTTGCTCTAATCGTTTTCCATTATAGTGACTGATAAGTTCAAAATGTGTATTTCATATAAATAAAAATCTCTCTTTTTTAATTGTTGGACGGAATCATGGAAGATCCTTTTATAGGTACTCTCTCTCTCTCTTTCTATATATATATATATATATATATATATATATATATATATATATATATATATATATATCACCAACTTTTCAGGATTGTATGAAAAACTAGAACACATAAATAATTGAAAAATAGTCGGAGTAGGCACCAAGATTTTTTATGCATAAAACCCTGGTGATGAAAAAAATATGGAGCCTGGTCCAGTTGAAATAACCCACTATGTGATTGTAAGTACAATTATTCAGCGATAATAGTGATAGCGAGCTGTAAAAGTCATAGTTAATTGTTACGAAGGCAGTGATATGTCATAAATGTTGTGGAAGTTAGTTTTAATAGCACCAGTTGGTCAGATAAACCATAGTTGGAAGCTATAGTAGCATCAGTTGGCCACCGATTCTTTAGTTGGTGGCTTTAAGCCTTTAATGACATCACTTGGTTACATAAGTCGTAATTGATCATGTAGGTCTTAATGAGAAGATTTAATAACTTCAGTTGGCCATTGGGACCATAATTGGAAGTTTCATGAGAAGTGAGCCACATAGGGCTGGGTCACATAGGCTATAGTGGGGAGCTGCAATAGCACCAATTGGTCGTCGAGGCCATACTTGGAGCATGTAATGAAAGCAGTTGGCCACACATGTCATAATTGGTCATGCATGCCGTAGTGGTGAGGTGCAATAGTATCAGTTGGCCACTGAGGTTATAGTTGGAAGCTGAATAAGAAATAAGCCACGTAGGTCGTAATTGGTCGTGTAGGCCATAGTGGAGAGCTTCAATTGCATCAGATGGCCATTGAAGCTATAGTTGGAGGCTATAATGACAGTAGTTAGTCACATACGCCATTACATATGTCTTAGCGGGGAGCAAAAATATCATTAGTTGACCATTGAGGCCGTAGTTGGAAGTTGCATAATCTGGCGAGGAACCTAGACGTATGTAATTGCCATGTAGGACATATTAAGGAGATTCAATAGCATCAGTTGGTCATTGAGGTCATAGTTGTAGGTTATAATGACAACAGTTAGTCACATATGCCATAGTTGGTCACGTAGGTCATAATGGGAAGGTGCAATAAAATCGGTTGACTAATGAGAGACTAAATAGAAGTTACATGAGCAGTGAGCCGCATAAGTCATAATTGATCATGTAGGCAATAATGAGGAGTTGCAATAACATTAGTTGGCCACCAAAGATGTAGTTGAAATCTACATGAGCAGTGGGCCACATAGGCTATAGTTAATAATGTAGACTATAGTAGAGAGTTGCAATATCATTAATTGGCCACCAAGATCAATATTGGTGTTGCATTTTTAGATAGTTGCAATCGAGACATCACTTGACATACGACTTAAGAAGAGAACTTCAGAAACTCGTCGTGTTTCAAATATGATTGTTATAAGTAGTTGATGTAGAGAGTTATCACTAGATCTTCGGTATGATATTATTCATTACCTTGTATTGAAAGTTTACTATATATAGGGTGCATCATTCATTATATATAGAAACACATCGTTACACTGAATTCAT
The DNA here is from genome assembly GCA_022702705.1 of Papilionanthe hookeriana x Papilionanthe teres. Taxonomy (NCBI): domain Eukaryota; kingdom Viridiplantae; phylum Streptophyta; class Magnoliopsida; order Asparagales; family Orchidaceae; genus Papilionanthe; species Papilionanthe hookeriana x Papilionanthe teres. The sequence goes on along the minus strand of CM040425.1, from coordinate 66,209,095 downwards.
GATTCACAATTACACTGCATCTAGGGTGTGTTGTACACCATTAAATTCATTCACATCGATAAGTAGGGGGTGGCTGACAGTTGTCAACAATTGTCGATAAGTAGAGATCGATAGTGGTTGATGTTTATAGAGTTATCGCCGAGTCATTGAATCCAGAGCTACTCTCAAACTCCACTCCTCCTTCTTTAGGTCCCGATCTTCCCATTGTTCATTCCACCTTTCATGAATTGAGTGGCGCTCTATTTATAGGGTTAGGGATTGACATTCCTTGTAAATAAAATAGAAATTTGGACCTCTCCATTAGACGGATCAAATATTCCTTTAATCATACAAAGTTTTATAGATAATTAAGTACCTTAATGATGTCGGAATTGAGTAATCTTAGGATCATTAGATTCATCTTACTGAAATGCTCAATTTGACTATAAGCTTGTCAAATCGGAATCCATTTGACTTTCTAATTAATCGCCCAAACTTTTCAAGGTGGTTTAATGATTTGATTTAAGCTTGATTTGACTCGGCTTAAATCATCCTTGATATCATTGGTTTCATCTCGATGAGCCCTTCGTTTGACTATAAGTTGAGTGTGGCCATGCCAAAACCTCCTTGAAGCACTCAAGGTCTCTTGAGTGGCATTACCACGCCCGAGGATGGTGTGACCACGTCTGCTAGACAGACCGTCTGAAGTAATTACATCATGCACTTAGTGTAGTCACGTTGAAACCTCGTTTGTGGCACTATGAATACTATGCTTGAACCCAGCATGGCCACATCGCCAGAACTTGTTCCGTAAACTTTAACTTTCGATCCCCAGATTCCCACCAGCGAGGTGGCCACGACCTATGGTCAATCCTCTTTTGCTTGGTATTTCATTGAAAAGTGGCATGAGAACTGTATTTAGACCATGCAAAATAGGAAAAATGGTTAGGGACCCATGTTCTCTTTCGTAGGGCATGTATAATCAGGGAAAGGAGGCCATTTTGTATTGGATCGACTGCCTTATTGCTTGGAGAGCCTAAGGAAGATAAGACTTGAGGGATAGCATTCAAGGAGCTTCCAACGGGATTTTTGAAGAGGTTTCTTCCTCTTCCTTAAAGAGATGGCATGGCAAACCGATTTCTTCAATTCTCCTCAACTTTTCTTCCACTTCTCTGCTCTTCTACCTCGTTCCCCATGACTTCCGGTGAGCCTGCGAGGAAAGTTTCATCCTAAGGAATTCCTTACGATTTCATCATCTTCTTTAGTGAGGAGAGTTTTCTCATTACTTTAGAGAAGAAATTCAGCAACTTCATCATTCTCCCCAATGAGAAGAGCTTCTTCCTACGAAAGAATATCTTCGATCAACTATCGCGTAGCTAAAATTCTTTAATCTCTAGCGATTTTTCATTCCTAGATCCCCCTAGGGTGGATGTTAGAGGAATTAGGCTACGATTATTGCATTCCTAGATGAAGCCTCATAGAATTAGGTGCTTTGATTTCTTCCTCACAAATCCAAAGAGAAGAACCCATCTTTTTCATTTCAGACCAAAATCCAAAAGTCGGGTTGTACTAATCTCATTGATTGCCTCGGTGATTTCATCTGGATGGACGTTTGAAATCCTCCAACCGAAAATACTAGGTCATTCCTTCAATCATCGCCTTCTCGGTTAAGGAGAATCCCCCTTGCGAGGGATTCACCATCTAGCATTGTGTAAACCGAAGTGGGTGTCACATTGTCTCGCATAATATGGCATTTGTACACCTCTCCATCATTTCACCCTAGGTTTCCAGTGCGTTCGCTATGACGAGCATGGTTCATCGTCAAATCTAATCTGGTTTCATGTCGCATATGTTTGCACGTTCATGGCGTGCATGGCATGAATTTAAAATATGCCTAAAGAAAATATCTATTTTTGCATGCTCTTTCAATCAGCCGCCCATGCCGGCCTTATGGATCATCGTCGGTCTATTCGATCGATCGGGCTTCATCGGCTCGATCGTATGGATCGACCATCGTCCATCAATCGACTATCCATGCTGGTCTAATCGACCATCTTCAATCTACTTGATCGATCGATCGATCATCTCGATTAACCATCTTTTATCAATCGGTTGCCCACATCAGATCGATCATCTTCAGTCGACATGACCAATCGACATTGTCATCAGCCTGATGTATCGATCAACCACCCTTGGTCGATTGGCCGCACACTTTGTCCGATCAATCACCTCCATCCGCTTAATGGATTAGCGATGTCTCGGTAGATCTTTGCATTTGGTATTGTTGACTTCATTTTTGGTGATTCTAGTTTCTCTTAGAACTTATGATCTAGCCATAAAACTTTTCTGTTGACTATTCTAAAGGACTAGTGATGCGACCCATCTCACTTAGAAATTCTAGACACCACTCGACTTTTTTGTGAAGTATCACATGGTTGGTCTCAAGCTCTCAGCACTTGATTGAGGTGGCTAGGACCAACACGATGAAACTCAAAGAGAATTCCCATAGGATAATGAGGCCTTAGGAAGACCCTGGGTGCCTTGGCCATTCAAACTCCATACCTCACCCTACACATCATTACCTTCACTCATATCACCAAATACACATTCACATCACTACATTCACCCCCAATACACACCCACATTACGATACACCTTTTACTCACATGCTTCATGTATTCCGCCCAAGCCTTACCAAAATTATTCAATTTAGCACGATGACGACTATAATTTATGACTGTTACAAACCTTTAGTGATTCAATCATGATAAATCAAGTTCAACGACACTTGTCGCTCATGTGATTCAGATAGTTTTTAGGGCATATATATTGATAGCTATTTTATTTTAAATTTAATGATTTGATCTATGTAGTCTAACATTAACAAAAAATAATATTAAAATATCAAATAATAGGCACTTGTTTAAAATTTTAATTTTTTATTTAAAAAGATTTTAATCATTAATATACCTAAATTAAGTTTAATCACATTTTATTCATCATTTTTAACATTATTTATGTAATTTATGGTGTTATTTGGTGAATCTATCGTTGGATTTATAAATTTGTAGAGACAAAGTGAGCTTAAAAACACCAACAAATTCAGTACTCTCTCATTGCATAAATGTTCATTTGACAAAGTTATAAATAAAATTTTGATATATAGCAGTACTGCAGTAACGGTCAGGGCCATAAGAAGATTATTATTAATTTCTACAAAGCACTTGAGCACTCACAACAAAATCAAATCATATAACAATATTTCAATCGTAGGATTTAATATCAATGGTGTTGAAAGCAACATCAACACCAATGAATTTTAAGCCAATTAGTTGAAAAACAGCGCCATTTTGACTAAGATTGTGCTGTTTTGACCACGAGATGGCCAACTTGGAAAGTTAGTTGCTCCAAAGATTTAATATTATTTTCTTTAATTATTTCATCTTCCCGTAATATTTGACCCACTTAAATATTTAGGCTCATTACATACGTATCACACGATTCTTATATATTTACATAGGTAACACTTAAACTTTCATTAATATTAGGTATGGCTCATATCTAGGTAGTTAGAGTTTTTCTTGGTGAAGAGGTGTGTCTCTTCATATTTAGTGGGTTGAGGGGGAGCGATGACGTATTTGTAATTTATCCGTAGGGTTTATCTATAAATAGATGTGTAATCCTATGGATATGTGAACCGAATTATTGTAACTCCTATGAAATGGTGAAATTCGCCGCTCTACTCCCGAGGACGTAGGCATGTCTATGCCGAACCTCGTTAAACCTTTTTGTGTTCTTCTGGTTGTTGTCGATTCCTGTGTTTCTCACTCCATAACAATTATTAATCTAATAAAAACTGGATTTAAAAAAAATAAGAATTTCTATCTGGCAAACCAACAATTTACTCGGAAAATCATGTTATGAAATTTAGAGAAGAAAATGAGAAATAGCCTCGTCCTTCATTACCGGATCTACAACTGAGCCAACCAGCTTCCCCACGAAACCCACTCTTCTCTATCCTCCCGTCTTACCACTCCGCAACCCCTCATAGTCGCCGCCGTTAACTGCGCGCCACCGCTCTGCCCCTCTGGCTGTTATAGTCAACGTTGTCGATGCAGTTCGTATATATGCTGCACTTATCACGCCTGCTTTATCTTCTTCCAAATCTTCTCTATGAAGGTAAAGTACACACAATTTGAAGAAAAGATTGTATATTTTGTAAGTAAAAATGAAAAGATAGCATCATAAATAAAATTATGATGACTTGATTATGCCTTTCAACCTTATCTACACATACTTGAATATATATAATATAGAGGGGGAGAGAGTTAACGAAATAGAATTTACAAAAATTCAATCTTTTCATCTTATAGCATATAAAATAATAAAAGAAGAACCATAAATAATGGGCTAAGATTCAAAATTTTGAGAATGCATTGTAATTATATATAGCAAAGGTGAGATGTGGAAAATATATGATTGCATTACTGATAAAACCTGGAAGCTTAACCAGGAAGGGCAGCCACATAAACTTTTCTCCGACTTGGAGCATATAATTAATTACAGACCATTACATAGGTAAAGCAAGGAATTGGAACATATTTACATAGATAAGAAAAAGCGCCGAGCGAGAGAGAAAAGGGATGCACGCTTCTTTCTGAAGAACAGAGTTGAAAGCTATCACCAGTCTTCCCCTCTATGTTACAGCTATCTGCATACTCAAGCTTCATCTCTGATCTTATTTGTAATCTGAGGAACAAATCCAGGAATCAAGCATGGTGGCACTCTGGAGAGACTGTTGAAGTTCCTCGCGCCCAGACGTGGATAAGGTTGTTGGTGAAGGATAAAGGGGAGGTTTTGCGGTTAAGACTGGCTGTGCGTTGATAAAGGATTGAAGAAAGGTGTTTGTGGAAGAGGAGAGGGGAGGAAGAGGAAAGGTGTTTGGTGTGGTGGTAGTTTGGTGTTTGTGTGAAAGGGGGCGGGTGAGAAAGGGAGGGGGGAAGGGGAGAGGGGAGCTCAGGGTGAGAGAGGGGAGTGAGGAGGAGGGGGAGGAGGAGGAAAAAGGTGGGGAGGGGATACCGGTGAACTCTTGAACCATGGCGCGGAAGTTGGAGGCGTCGGTGGTGAGGACGGTGGTTGGTGCGCGGCGAGAAGCTCGAGAGCGTTTCTTGGAGTTGCGGGGAGGGGCAGGGGGAGGGGCAGGGGGAGGGGGAGGAGGGGGAGTGAGGAGGGGTTGGGAGGGGTCGAAGGAGAGGAGAGAGGAGGGGGAGAGGAAGGGGAGGGTGTCGAGGAAGAGAGGGATGAAGGGAGGTGGAGAGGAAGAGGAGTGGGAGGGGATGGTGGTGGTGGAGTTGCTGGAGTGTTGATCCATGGAGGAGGGAGGGAGGTGTTAGGGGGAGGCTATCATTCTAGAAGGGAGGAGTACTGGGGAGGAAAGTGGTTTGGCTTTAAAAGGATCTAAGTGGCTGTGGAAACAGCGCTTGGGCATAAAAAGTTGAGAGAGACAGAGAGGGTTTGTGGGATGAAGGATTTGCTTTATGGGGGATCTAAATGTGCTCTACTTTTGGATTGTGGAGGCCAGAACTACTGTTATTGTTCGGAGAGCAGAGGGCGAGAGGGCAACTATTTCTGCAGTGAACTTTGGGTGTGAATGCCACTGGAGACTAATCTGGGTGGAGGTTGAAGACATAAGTCTTAGACTGTTAAGCACATTTTTAATAGGATTTAATATTGCATTTCATCTAAATCCAGTAAAAATTAAAAATAAAAAATAAAAAAAAAATCAAATTCAATTTTTCGTAAAATCTGAATCTCTCATGTTTTCCCTGTTTTTCTCCGGCTCCATCTCTTCTCCGGCATAAATCTGGATTTATCACATCAGAGTAGAAGACCAATTATACAGTTTAAGGTGGTGGACTTTGTGGATATAAGTCACTGTTCTCACCTGTCTCGAACTGACTCAAACTCGTGAAATCTACGAATTCGATAAATCCTATTAACTTAAATCTTCTGCTCCAGCCAAACACCGCCTTAGAATTTAATTGGGACTGTTCAAAATTAATTTGAAAAAAAATTTGATTCAAAACGTTATCTAGTAGTTAGCTAAAACTCAAATCAGTTTTGGGGCCATTAATTATTTTTTAGCTAAATCAGTCTCATTTTATATTTTTCCTTTATAACCTGGCAAGTTAATTGAAAAAAAAGACTGTTAGAGTGTGATGAATTTTAATAAAGGGCTATGACCTTTCATTATAAAAATTATTTGATGAAAGCCTCACTAGTCTGATTGTAATGAAGTTTATAGATTTGTTTGATATTAATAAATAATAAATTGTACTTTTCTTTATGTTGAATCTGAATTTATTTGTGAGTCACACATCAAGAGAATATAGCATGAGAAATGAGAAGTATAAAAATAAAATGAATAGTGCACATCACTACGGGCTGTGGATTAGTGATAGCGATCAATTTGTGCTTGTTTAGCGTCGCCCGCTATCTTACTCCCAAAAGAATCGACTCTAAGGAATTGCGTCGAGTGGAGGACGTTAATCCGACATAATAGCGCCGGATTAGCATCCTCATATATCAATGCTAAAATTACTTATTAGCGTCTCTATTAGCGGATGCTAATGCCGACACAAAATCTCTAAAATAAGGTCACCGCGAACCGCAGCCTTCACTTCACATTTCTTCTTGCCCAAACTCCACTCCTACTTTGGATTTCCTTCATCGTGTTTGAGCTTTTCCAGGGATTCTGGCTCTGATTCACTGCTCGTCCAAGACGAGCAATCTTTTTCCACACATCCAAACTTTGGTTTAGCATAAATTTTCATATATATATATATATATATATATATATATATATATATATATATATATATATATTCCTTGCATAGGTGTTAGATCAGAAAAAAAACATATGTTTTGCTCAAGTTTTTCCAATTTTAGGTATGCAATATATATATGGATTTGGTGGTTTTAAATAAGTATAGAGTGATATGCGCTAGAATATAAAAGTTTAGGTTTTCGGTATGTCAATGCCTAAGAATTTTGTGCTATGTAATTTTAGATTAGTACCAAGTATGCAAATATGTGCTTTGTATGTAAATATTTAAATACAAAAATTTAGGTGTGAGACATGTAAATACATAAGAAATTTGTGCTATGTATGCAAATATGAAAATTTAGGTGTGGGATATGTAGTTAGACTAGTGTTGATTTTTGTTTGGTTAAGGGTAACATAATGGTGTGGTAATTTAATAGGATAGTGGGTTGATGAGCCAGTTTGGGTGTTAATGGGTTAATTGATTGTATGTTCTACTGAACTGCAATGAAGTGCAATCATTCATACAATAAAATTTAATTTAATAAAAAATTTTCTTGTTTATTATCTGGAATATTGTATCAATTAACTTAGACACACAATTACAATGTTCGCAGGTTATTTACTAAGAACTTCAACATAGAGGTTGAGTCGCTTGTAAGTAAGAAGATCAAAGATAAACATTCCAAAATGGTTCAAATCACATGTATCTTAAAGTAACTTTTAAATCCACTGATACGTCGTCTAATTGTACTCTACTAAGTAAAACTAATTATACTTTGAAACTTCTACTATGTTCATAGAAGCAACAGAATCACATACCTGAGCTTGTTTGAGATTGCTTGAAAACCTAATTGTAGTGTCCATATATGAAAAATATTTGAAGTGAACGGTTACAAATTTCACACAAGCTTTTGGTGGGAAGGAAAGTGGACTTATAACTGTAGTGTTTGTGTTAGAGGAAACACATACAAATAATGAGATCAACTATTACAACATAATAAAATTAGTTCAGTTGCAATATCTCGACTATGTAGAACGCAATGTCTATATGTTCAACTGTGAGTGGCTTGGGAACCTAATCGTAGTGTCCATACATGACAAATATTTGAAGTGAACGATTACAAATTTTACACGAGCTCCTGGTTGGAAGGAAAGTAGACTTATAATTGTGGTCTTTGTGTTAGAGGAAACACACATACCGATAACGAGATCAACTATTACAACATACTAAAAGAATAAGTTCTGTTGCAATATTTCGACTATGTAGAATGCAATGTTTATATAATCAACTGTGACTGGTTTGATCCTGGTTTTAATCGAGGAACATGGACACTCAACCCTTATGACATTACTAAAGCTAAAATGAACATAAGATATGCAAAGTATAACCCATTTATACTAGCACATGAAGCTATTTAGGTTTAAATTTGACTTGGGGTGGCTCTCGGTTTGGGCTCCTCCGGCAATTAGGCCAGACGGCCAGGCCAGGAGTGGGTGGCCAAGGTCAGGTGGGCAAGCCATCATGGGGTGAGCTTAAGTGGTTAATGCATTATGACAAATCTCCCCCTAGTTTTAGTCATAAATGGGGTGAAATCCCATAATTTAGGGAACCCTTGATCCATGGCTCCGCTAGGGTGGACTACGTGGATCTAGCCCAGTCCCAAGGGTCTCAAGGCTGGCTATGGTGAGATTGGTTTGGTCACATTTGGCTTGATTTGGTTAATTTGGTTCATGGGCTCACTTAAGTTCACATTGGGCTAGGTTGTGTTCAAGCTTGGGTTAGACCCAATTTATTATTAAAAATAGTCTAAATAATTGTCATAAGGCTTTTGAAAAAGGTTTGGAGTGATTTTGAATTGGTTTGGTAAATGGATTTGGGGTATTTTGGGTAATTGGCTAATTTTGGGAATGTTTGTTCAAGATGGGTTTAGGTTAGGCTAAAGTGGGGTCAAGAAACAATAGAAGGTTAAAAATGGTCTATGGGTATGTCATGAAGAGTTCCCAACTTTAATTGGGTAAAAATTTTAAGGTCAGGGCATTCAATTTGGTGGATTTTGGACATATGGCACAGTTGGAGGAAATTTCAGGATTTTGGCTTTGGTTGGACTTGGGTAAGGCTTAGGAGGAAATTTGGGTCAGTTAGTGGTTCAATTTAGTTTAGGGAGATGTTATGAAGAGCTTAGGATTCAAATTTGGGGGAAATTGATTGACATTGAGTTTAATTTGGGGGAATTGGGTCATAGGGTCAAAATTGGGTCCTTTTGTTTTGGGTTGAATTTGAGCTCAAATGTGGGTCTAATTGGGCTTGGATTTGGTTTGGTATGAGGTTAGTCATTGTGAATTAAAGTTTGGAATTGAAATTGAAGAGGATTGAAGTCAACTTGGTAGACATTTAGGGTGGTTTGGGCATTTTGTGCCTTGAAGGGCAATTTTGTGGATTTTGATTAAATTAGGAAAATTTGGTCAAATTGGGTCAAATAAAGTGGTTTAAATTGAAATTGAGAATATTTGTAGGGTTTTGGGAGTTTTTTTGGAATTTTTGAAAATTTTGGCTAGAGGGGCATTTTGGTATTTTGGAGGGGTTTTGGTGTTATTTTGGGTATTTTGGTAAATTTGAGGTATTTTGGATATTTTGAGTGGTGAGGAATGTTTTGGGGTGATTTTTTGGAGGATTTTGGTAATTTTGGTTGAGTTTGGGAATTTTGGGCAAAATTAGAGTTTTAGGGGTAATTTGGTCATTTGATAGATTTTAGGGCTAAGGAGTTAAAAACTAAAATTTCTTGGTAAAATTAGGAGTTGAGTGAGATTGATAACCCATTTGAGCCATGAACCAAGGGAACTCCCCATTTGGACCCTCCATGTGTTGGTACTAATCAAGCCCTAGCTTGGGGCTAAGAGCTTTGGGAAAACCACACACATGAGTTTCCAAAAGGGTAGGGGATCAAGTGTGGAGAAGTTTGGTATGTTTAGTTTAGGGTTGTGAGGTAGTATGTGAGGGTATAATGTGCAAGTGTGTTTGAGTCTCCCCTAAACCACCCAGGGTAAGTCCTAAGGCTTGGTCATCCTATAGGGGACTTCCCTTGAACTTACTAATGCTTGGTCTCTTCCTCTTAACTACTTAGAGGTTAGACTTTAAGCATTTGAAAACTTCAAGTGAAGCAAAGAAGTGTTTGATTTTCTATGGGGTAAGGGTTCCATTGCTGGTCTTATAAGATAGTCACCAGGAGAGTCCTATGGCTAGATCCTAGGTTATTCTAAAGAGAGACTAGACCTCAACCAAAAGTGAGGTCAACATGAACTTGCGCACAACTTCAGTTTCTTAAGTGTAACACCCTTAGTTGACATATCAGCGTCAACGTAGTCTTGTACCTCCAAGCTCTTTTTTGTGTTATTCTTGTATCTACTTACAACTCCCACTGCATGGGCAATACCCTGCCTTTGGTGAGAGCTTTTTTAAACAAGTCCAGTATTGCACCTCTTACTGTCATCAAGCTCAGTCTTCACACAGTGCACCCATTTGTTGTGCAATGCCTTCTTCCCTGGTGGAAGTTCTGTCAGTTCCCAAGTCTGATTCCCTGGCAGGGAATCCGTCTCCTCTTTCATGGTCAGCTCCCACTTGCTTGAATTTTCATCTTGCAAGGTTTCCTCATACCTCTATAGTTCTCCACCATCTGTCTGCGGAACAATGGGAATGGGTGCCCCGGACCCACTCTTCTCATCACTTCCATCACTTTCCTACACCGTGACCTCTGGTAGATCATCAAATTTTACTTTTCTACTATGGTCATCAATGACTGTGGCATAGTAACGTAAGCCTCCAAGAGATGCCACTGGAGAAGGTCCCCACACATCTGTGTGTACAAGATTCAGTTTTCCTACCTTTGGTGCTCTGTCACTTTTCAAGAAACTGGTCTTCTTTAGCTTCTCCATAATGCGACTCTCACACATGGTGAGATCAATATAATTCAGCTCTTTTAGCTTGCCTCTGGACCGAAGTTCATTCATGCCCTTCTGACTCATATGGCCAAGCTTGCAGTGCCACATGTCTGTTGTGCTCTCTGCAACTGTAGTGAAAATAGTGTTAAGTAAATTTGTATTCATATATAGTGTGACATTTTACTTACCCTGAGCCAGTACTAATGCTTCTTTAGTAACCTTCTAGGAGCTATCTGAGAATACTACTGAATGACCACCCTCATTTAGCTACTCAACAGAAATGAAGTTTTTCTTCAACTCAGGAATGTGCCATACCTTTTGCGAAGTCCATTCACTCTTGTTAGGAAGTGCAATATCAGCATCTCCTATCCCCACCACATTCAGAGCTTTTTTATCAGCCAGATATATCTTCCCAAAGTCACGTGCAACATAGTTTCACATCAACTCTCGGTGGGAAGATGTATGGAAGGAAGCCCATAAATCCAGTATCCAATCATGAACAATACTGTGAACTATCAGCAATAGTGCATCATGTACTTCTTTAGTTACAACATTAATTTTATTATTCTCCTTCTTCTTGAGATTCCTGCAGTTCTTCTTTATGTGACCAGTTTTGCCACAATTGCAGCAGGTTGCTTGTGTCCAGACTTTGACTTGCTCTTGCCTCCATGCTTTGATTATTGATCGCTGAAAAATTTATTAAGAAATTCATACCTATTTTTGATGAAATTACACTTTAAAGAAGGGTATTTTCTTTATTTTGTTGCAGGAATGAATAATTTAGGTGATAAAAGCAAAAATCATAAAAAGGAGCGAATTTGGAGCAAAATCATGCAATTTGTCTTTGAGTCGCCGACGGCGAGATCGAGCCCGCCGACGGCGAGGTTACAAGAAGAAAATTACGAAGAATTTATAAGCTCATCTCGGCGACGATGAGCCGAGACCGCCGACGGCGATGGCTAGAGCGGTTTGAAGATCTTCAGAAGCCTCGCCAGAACGGCGAGGTAGTTCGTCGCCGACGGCGAGGTAGTTCAAATGGCACGAGATACATTGAACACTGGACACTTTTTGAAGGGATGCTTATGCACCTCTTGGTCCTTCGCTCACCTCTACATATAGAGGCCGAAAATCGATCTTTTGTGTGCGATCTTTTAGTCTTTTGTCTAGTTTTGTGTGCGGTTGTGTGTCTTTAGTGAGTCTTTAGTGAGTTTAGTGAGTAATTAGTGAGTCGTCTTTGTCTTGGAAGGAAGAGTCGAAAGGAACTACGAGGAGTACGTTTGGGGATAAATCGAGATAAGTATTTGTATTTATTGTTTTTAACTTTAAATGAAATCCATGCTTAGTTTAGTTCCATGCATTCGAGTAGTTTATTAGTCTTTCTCTCTGTTTATGAAATTAAGTGACTTGATGAAATTAAAATAGAGATACTTTTATATATATTAATAAATTATGATAATTTTTACTTAAAACTTAATTTACTTTCAAGTGGCCATTTGATTTGTTAAAATATGTTGATTATCAACTATAGTAAAAATTACATCGATATTCGGGGAATTCAAAAGCCTTGGAAGGAGGGTGCGAAATAAATAGGGAAATAATATCAGCTGGGGCGTAGAATTGAGCATTTTAGTGTGACGGACTAAAATATTCGATTCGGTCCTATTGTTGAAGGCTGAAGTGTAGATGTTAGTCCTCGGGCGAGGGAACGTGGGAGCTGCGAAGTGGCGGTCGGTATCCTCCCGGCCTAGCCGCAGATTCGGTAATCAAACATAGGATTAGTCGATATTCTTTACACTCTGGACGAAAGGGTAAAGAATAGGAATGCTCTATTTGTCACAATACCTTAAAATTGTCTATTTAAATTCATCGATCACTTAAATTTCTAAACAAGGGGAAAGATACTTTTTCGAATAGTTAAGACTTATTTAGCAATTAGTTTAATTTCCTGCACTTTCAATACGTATTAATTTTCTACTTAGTTAAGTTACACTAATTAAAATACTTAGTTTACTTTATTGCGCTCAAATTTAGAATTCCAAATTTTCGTATACTTATTTTAAAAATTATAATTATTATTTTAAATTAGTTGTTATTTAATTTTCTCTTTCCACTGTAGGATCGATAATCGAGGACTCCACTAGAGCCTGTATTACTTGATACGATACGTATACTTGCGTAGCATCCACAACATAAACGATTGCGATTCTATACATATAAATAGCGGGGTCGAGTTTTTGGCGTCGTTGCAATTAAATTAAAAATATCATAATATAAAATTGTGGGTCGAGTTTTTGGCGCCGTTGCTGAGGAGAGTAAGAAAAATTTACGAAAGTAACGGATTATTTTAAAATAATCATAATAAATAAATTAATATCTATTACGAAATTGTATGCGCAAATTTGGAAACGAAAATTTAATATCTTACGATTCGAATTAGAGCGTACAATTAAAAGAATTGAAAACAAAAGAAACAAATTATAAATTTAACACAAATGGCGAATATTCACGAAATTCAAAATATGAACCAACAAAGACCATTAAGCGATTATGCCGACCTACATCGAGATGAAATTCATTTAACTATTCAAAACCACGATGTAGCTTGCTAATTCATTTGAACTTAAACACGCGATTATCCAAATGGTACAAAACAATCAATTTAGTGGTTCACCTACTGAAGATCCTAACTTACATCTTGCTTAGTTTTCTAGAACTTTGTGCTACTTTTAAATATCGAGGAGTATCGACGATCTTTATAAGACTTAGACTTTTTCCTTTTTCATTAAGGGATAAAGCTAAAATGTGGTTGAATTCGTTAGCACTCGGATACTATTAAAACTTGGGGAGAATTATCACAAAAATTTCTATCCAAATATTTTCCACCATCTAAAAGCTGCTAAGTTTAGAAATGATATAACTTCTTTTTGTCGATTAGATGGAGAATCAATATATGAAGCTTGGGAGAGATTTAAGGAACTTCTTAGGAAATGCCCACATCATGCGCTACCAGATTGGTGATTATTCGAACCTTTTATAATGGATTAGTAGGATCTTTAAGATCGATCATCGATCTTCTTCTTGGAGGTTCATTAATGTCTAAACCATTTTATGAAGCTTATGCACTAATCGAAGAAATGGCAACAAATAATTTCCAATGGCTCATTGATAGAGTAAATCCTAAAAGATAGCCGGCATTCATGAAAACGATGCAATATCTATGTTAGCTTCTCAAATTGATGCAATATCTAAGAAATTAGATCATTTTGGAATGAACTACTCTCCTATTTTAGAAGAAAACTCATCTAGACAAATCATAGAATCTCAAACTAATTATGAAACTTTAAATGCTATTAATAATAGAACTAATAACCCTTATTCAAACTATTATAATCCTGGTTGGAAAACTCATCCAAATTTTAATTGGAATAACACATCTAATCAACAATGGATGAATCAACCTAATCAAGCAAATCCAAACTATAAACCTAATTACCCACTGGATTTAATAACAATAGCCCTCAATTCGAGGATAAGAAATTATCCATGGATGAATTAATTTTGAATATAGGTCATCAGCTACAAAATCGAGGAAATCAACTACAAATTCAAGGAAATCGATTACAAATTCAAGGAACATCTATTAAAAATATCGAAACTCGACTTGGACATATTGCTATCTGCATGCTAAATAATAGAATACTGGAACTTTTCCTAGTAATGTGGAAATAAATCCTAAAGATCAAGGAAAAGAACAAATTAAAGCAATACAACTAAGGAGTGGAAAAGAATTAGAACCTCAAATTCAAAAAGAACTTGAAAGCCAAAAAGAGGAAGTGGAAATTGAAAAGGAAACAATTCAACAAGATGGAAACTTGGAACATCCTTTAATACCTATGAAAATTTACGTTGAAAAACCTCCACCACCATTTCCTCAACGACTAGCTCAACATAAAAAAGATAAACAATTTGCTAAATTCCTTGAAATATTAAAGAAATTAACAATCAATATACCTTTTGTTGAAGCTTTAGATCGGATGCTAAATTATGTAAAATTTATGAAAGATATTCTAAATAAGAAAAGAAAATTCAACGATAATGAAACGGTCGCACTTAGTGAAGAGTGTAGTCTTATTATTCGAAGAAGCTTCTGAAAAATTGAAAGATCTTGGTAGTTTCACTATACCCTGCGTTATAGGAGAAAAATTTTATGGAAAAACTTTGTGTGACTTAGGAGCAAGCATCAATCTAATGCCTCTATCGATTTTTAAGAGATTAGGATTAGGAAAAATTACACCTACTTCGGTAACCCTTCGATTAGTCGATCGTTCGGTTACCTATCCTATGGGAGTTATTGAAGATGTGTTAGTAAAGGTGGATAAATTTATCTTCAGAGTAGATTTTATTGTTTTAGATATGGAGGAAGATAAAGAAATTCCTATCATTTTAGGAAGACCATTTTTAGCTACTTGGAAAAGCTATGATTGATGTTCGAAAGGAGAATTAAGCTATGAGAGTAAATGACCAAAAAGTTACATTTAATATTGCAAAATCGATGAAATATCCTGCGTTAGAAAAAGATGATGAATGTTTTCGGATGGAAATACTTGAATATTTACAACAAGAACATTTTAAGGAATATTACGAGGATAAATTAGAAAAAGAAAACAACTGAATTAATTGAAGATAATCATGAAGAACTAGATTTTATTCGGGAAAGATTTGAATTTTTGGATAATGCGAAAATATCGACAAGAATATAGTTCCATCAATTATTAAACCTCACTGAACTTGAGCTAAAAATATTACACGATCATTTGAAATATGCTTATTTAGGTAATTCTTCAACTTTACCGAGTTATTATTTCATACTGCATTAAACGAATCTCGAGAACAAAAACTTTTAGAAACTTTAAAAAAATATAAAAAAACTTTTGGTTGGACTTTAGCGAGATATTAAAGGAATTAGTCCTTCAATCCGTATGCATAGAATTATTTTAGATGATGAACATAAACCTAAAGCGGATCCCGAAAGGAGATTAAACCCGATAATGAAAGAAGTAGTTAAGAAAGAAATTTTAAAATGGTTAGATAATGATATTATATATCATATTTCCGACGATGCTTGGGTAAGCCCAATTCACTTGTGTTCCTAAGAAGGGAGGAGTGACCGTCACTGCTAATGAAAATAACGATCTTATTCCTATAAGACAAGTTGCGGTTGGCGTATATGTATTGATTATAGGAAATTAAATACCGCTACGGGAAAGATCACTTCCCTTTACCATTTCTAGACCGGATGTTAGATAGATTAGTCGGACATAAGTATTTTTGTTTTCTAGATGGATACACCGGTTATCATCGAATACAAATTACTCCGAGGATCAAGAGAAAACTACATTTACTAGTCCTTATGAAACTTTCGCTTTTCGAAGAATGCCTTTTGGATTATGTAATGCACCAATGAACATTCCGAGAGATGTATCTTGTCTCATATTTAGTAAGTTAATTGACAATGGAATAGAAGTATTTATGGATGATTTCTCCGTATTTGGAACATCATTTGACACATGCTTAACTCATCTTGAAAAAGTATTAGAAGTATGTGAGAAAATAAATTTAGTTCTAAATTGGGAGAAATGTCGATTTATGGTTGCGGGCGGCATTGTTTTAGGGCATAAAATTTCGGAAAAAGGCATGGAAGTGGACCACGCAAAAATTCAAGTTATAGCTAAATTACCACCTCCAACTACGGTAAAAGGGGTAAGAAGTTTTCTTGGACATCTTTGGATTCTACGAACGCTATATAAAAGATTTTTCAAAAATTACTAAACCTCTATGCCAACTTCTCGAAAAGGACAAGAAATTTGAATTTACAATCGAATGCTCGAATGCTTTTGAACTCTTAAAAGAAAAATTAATTACGAGCACCTATAATAGTTTCACCTAGCTGGGAGAAACCATTTGAGCTTATGTGTGATGCTAGTGATTATGTTGTAGGAGCGAGTTCTTGGCAAAGATATGAAAAGATTTTTAAAGTTATATACTTATGCTTAGTAAAACTCTAAATAATGCTTTGAAATAAATTATACGATTACTGAAAAGAGAACTATTAGCGGTAGTATATGGTTTTAATAAATTTAGACCTTATATGATTGGAACAAAATGTATCGTGCATACGATCATTCTGCTATCGAATATTTAATGCAAAAGAAAGATTCCAAACCAAGATTAATTAGATGGATGCTATTAATGTAAGAATTCGATTTTGAGATCGTTAATAAGAAAGGAACCGATAATCAAATTGCGGATCATTTATCGAGATTAGAAAATCATGAATTATCCGATATTGAAAATGAAATTATAGACGATTTTCTCGATGAACAACTATACAATATCAATGAGTGGAAAATACCATGGTATCTTTGATATAGTAAACTATATAGTTAGTAATATTTTACCACCTATGCTAACTTTGCAACAACGGAAAAAATTCATCCATGATACGAAAACTTATTTTTGGGATGAACCATATTTATATAAGCAATGTAAGGATTTAATTATTAGAAGATGTGTACCTTATGAAGAAAGCGAACCAATTATTCAAAAATGTCATGATTCTAATTTTGGAGGACATTTTGGGATCGATAAAGCTGTTTATAAGATTCTACAATCTGGATTTTACTTGGCCTACTCTATTTAGAGATGTATATAGATATATTAAAACTTGCGATAAATGCCGAAGAGTAGGAAATATATCTAGAAGAAACGAAATGCCTCTAAACTTTATATTAGAAGTTGAAATTTTTGATGTTTGGGGATTAGATTTTATGGGACGCTTTTATACCTTCGTTTGGAAACTCATATATATTAGTAGTCATTGATTATGTTTCCAAATGGATTGAGGCACAAGATTTACCTAGGTATGATGCTAAGAGTGTTTCGAAATTTCGATGAAAAATATTTTTACTAGATTTGGAATGCGAGAGTGATTATCATCGACGGAGGAACTCATTTTAGAAATAAATACATTCACGAACTAGTAGAAAAATACAATATTACTCATAAGATATCCATCGCTTATCATCCACGAGACTAGCGGATTAGCTGAAGTATCTAATCGTGAGATTAAACGTATTTTAGAAAAATCTGTAAACCCGAATAGGTTAGATTGGACTATTAGTTTAGACAATCGCATTATGAAGCTTATAGAATCGCTTATAAAACTCCGATTGGAATGACTCCTTACGAGCTTATATATGGAAAAACATGTCACTTACCGATTGAATTAGAACATAAAGCATATTGGGCGATTAAAGAATTTAATTATAATATGAAGGAAGCTGGTGAAAAAAGATTGTTGCAATTAAATGAATTGGAAGAATTAAGAAATGAATCGTATGATAATGATCGGATTTATAAAGAAAATATGAAATTATGGCATGATCGGAAGATTAATCAGAGAAATTTTGAACCAGGACAGGAAGTTTTGCTATTTAATACTAGATTGAAATTATTTCCTGGAAAATTGAAGTCTCGATGGTTAGGACCTTTCACCATAACTCAAATGTTTTCATACGGAACTATAGAAATCGAAGATCCAAAAACTGGACATAAATTTAAAGTTAATGGACATAGATTAAAACCATATTTCGAAGGTATAAGACCTAACTATAAAGAGGTTTTAATGCTTAGTCGACTCGATTAATAATTGAAATTAGGTCGGGACGACGACGTTAAACCAAGCGCTTTATGAGAGGCGACCCATATTAGTTATCTATTTTTATTGTATCTTAATAGTTAGTTTATATTATTGAAACTTTACTACTCGATTATTATTAAGAATCATCACATATTCGAACCATTATGATGAGAAAAGAAATTATTCGATTTAGAGCGAAATTGGACATTATTTTGAAATCTCGCCGACGGCGAGGTCGATACTCGCCGACGAGCGAGGTTCGCGCTTAATTTAATTTAGTTTATTTATAAGCTCGCCGACGGCGAGAACGAGCCCGCCGACGGCGAGATCTCGAAAGGCGGTTTTATAACTAAGTCGCCGACGGCGAGAAACCTCCCGCCGACAGCGAGGAAGTTATAAAAATGAGTTATATATACTTTAAATGCTGATACGGGACGGTTTCAACACCAATTCCTTTGTGAAAACCCATTCATAAACCATTCTAAGTCTGCCTTCTTCACTAGAATTCATTTTATTCACCATAATGGCCTCCAAATTCTTAGATTCCTCTAAATGCGGAGTGTTTAACCGGAGAAAATTTGTGAGTGCGGAAGCGCGGCGGATCTTCAACAAGGTTTTGGTAAAGAAAAAAGTTATAAAGGAACGGGGATTTGTCGATCGAGGATTAGAGAATTCCACTACTAAGATAGAAGAAACGATCGCACGGCGGCAACTGGGAGGTATTTTGTTACACTACGTCTGTCGTTGTTATTCCGGTTGTGAAAGAGTTCTACTCTAACTTACATGCGATCAACAATGGGAATATCTACGTCAGAGGAAGATGGGTGACGTTTACTCCATCAAGAGTAAATGAATTATTCTCTATAGAAAACACCCCGGTATGTCACTATTCAAATTTTGTGCCTTCTCGATATAATATGAATGAGATATTTCAATATCTGACTAATGAACCGGAAGATTGGGAAATGCGAGAAGACGGGTATGTTAGTTTCTCTGCATCACTTTTGAATCCTGTCTCAAAGCACTGACACTTTTTCATCTCATCTAAATTGCTACCTACTATGAGGGTAAACAAAGTTTCAAAGGAATGCACTATATTGAATTATTGTATTCAAATTGGATTGCCTATTGATGTTGGATCAATAATTGTTAAGTACGCATTGAGTTTAATTGTGCATGGGTCGGTTCACGGACTAGGACACCCATCTACTTATTTTTGCATTATGCGATCGATGCACGGAGTTTCTTATGAAGCTTGGGAAAAGGTTCTGTTACCTTGGAAGCCGTTTGATCCTACGGATATGTTCCCTACTTTAGACGATAATGAAGACATTACATTTATCTTCGATAGAGCTTCACGAGAATAATCCTATAACAAGGCCTATTTCGGATAAAACGGAGTTACTTATGAAGAAAATTAATGGAATGGAGAAAGAACTACGGAATGTGAGAGATTTAATCGACAATATATCGATTTATTTGATCACATTGATTTGGAGGATGAAGGAACACTTCGATCATTCCGGACACTTGGAAGCTAGCTTTCTTCATTTGCGAGACGAAGGGTTGGATCAATCGAAGCATCCGCCGGAATTTCCCTTTAGGCCTTTCTATAACTTATTTGTACATCATCGTCATATAGGAAATATCGGAGAAGATGAAGATTCGACCTTGAAGAGTAGTAGTAAAGATTTTCATAGTATGTTTGTATTTATGTTATTTGATTTGATTTAGATTTTATTATGTGTGGAGTGATGATTTGAATATCTCAAACTTAGTTGAGATATGCGTCATAGTTTTGTATCAGCATTTAGTGTGTCGTGGATTGGTTTGCGATCTTGATTGGTAGTAAGGATTGAAGTTTGAAGTTTGATTATAGAGTTTTAAATTATGTTAGTTTGTATGTCTCATGGATTTCAATATTAAAGTTAATTTGTTGTGTTGTGTGAATTTGTTTGTGTATAAGTAGCTAATCTTCATATTAAATTAATAAATGATATGATCGAAAATATAATATAAGGCAAATCGAGGTTGAAAATGATTGACGAAATTCAAAAATTGAAATTTTTAGGACCTCGCCGACGGCGAAAAAAATCCCGCCGACAGCGAGATCGATCTCGCTGACAGCGAAGAATTTCTCGCCGACGGCGGATTTTTCCCGAAACTTTTGCCTTATGGAATTAATTAGCTCGACGACGGCGAGAAAAATCTCGCCGACGAGCGAGAACGCGAAAAGACCTATATTTGACCGGTCAACCGACACTATTCATCATCCCCTTCCTAAAATTTTCGAAAAAACCGACCGAGGGCTTGAGAGATCTTGGATTTGAAGCGATTTCAACACTTTTTGACACCGGACTTCATCTCCCTTGGTAAGAGCTTCACTCCTATGCAAAAATTTTTGATTTTCACCATTGATTTCTTCTACATTGGGATATTTTGAAAAATTTTGAAATGTGAAGAAAATACTTGGAAGAATTTCATAGAAATCGATTTAAATGGATTTTAGTTGTTGTGGGAAGCCTTATTAGTAATATTTTGGAGTTTAGTTAAAATTTTGTAAATTTCACGGATCGAAAAATGGCTCCACGACAAAAACGTCGAGTAGAGTTCGACGAAGCCGATTCATCGATGCACGAGCACGGGCAAAATATTTTGAAAATATACGAGGAAGAAAGTGCATTGCGGATCGAGTATTCAAGAATCCGGGAGGAGAAGTAGAGCGAGTTATAAAGAAGAGAGGATGGGAAAACTTCGTTTCGTTGCTATATGAAGCAATTGTAGAAGTTGTAATAGAATTTTATACAAACTTAACACGAGCGGAAGATGCACCGGTTAAAGTTAGAGGATTTTTCGTATATTTCAGTGCTGTTAGAATAAACGCATATTATGAAGTTCAAGACACTCGGAGCGAATATGAAACTTTTGGAACTATGGAAGGACCATTAGAAGAGGTGATTGACTTTCTCAGCTGATAGGAAAGGAGTACGGAAGATAAAGCGGCGAGAACGGGTAAACTTCCTCTTTCTATGCTAAATGCAACATCAAAAGCCCGGCATTATTTTATTTGCTCTACTTTGTTACCTACCTACCATCATAGTGAGGTAACGAGAGATAAGCAGATTCAAATTTCGTATTCGGGAACCGGAAGAGTATTATTGTGGGAAGGGTTATATATAAAAACATATTAGCACTTGCTAGAAATGAAAGTGGAGGAGGATTAGGACATCCTGGTCTTATCTATGCACTTTGCCGATTATACGGGGTAGCGACAAGAGATGATGAGGAATGGATAGAGCCTATGAAACCCCTAACTCATGCTAATATAAAGAAATATGAATCCCACGAAAGTTGGAGACCAGGAGTGAGAAGTTATTTCACTCAGTCCAGTAGAGATATACCCTCTACTAGCTATGAACCTCCTGAATCTACCACCCCTACCCTTCGAGATCTGATGAATGAATTAACCCTGAGTAGAAAGAGTTTTGAGTTATTTGGAGAAAATATGGAAAGAAGATTTGAGCATATAGATCAAAGGATTGGAGGCTTGGAGAGAAGACACGATTATGATAGTGAATATCTCCGGCGACATTCGGAATACGAGATTGCATACTATGAAGCCGAGCGTCGCTATAGGAGTGGTGATTTAGATGTTGTCTTTCCCGAGTGCCCCAGATATTCACGATGTACCGGCTTGCTCAGTCTTCTCGACCTACGGATCGGGGAGGAGATGATATAGCTCGGGACTTTAATGTTGAAGATTAGGACTTTATTTGTTTGTTTGTTTAATGTTAAGTTATTTAAAAAAAAAAACTTTTATATGTTTGTAATATTCGATACTTTATGTTGTAAGACATTAGATGTTTGTTAGATTAATCTGCTTGGATTGTTATAGTAGTTTAGTTTTTGTTTTTTTTGTGTGTGTTAGTTAATTGCATTTGTTTTTATATTAATTAGGATGTTAGTTTTCTTTAGTATGTTTTTATTTTCTATTATTCTGTATTGTTTTAAGTTTTAAAATTGTTAATCTGTTAGTTCGATTGTTTTTAATATGTTAGTGATTCATAGGTGTAATGTAGAGTTAATTTTAATTGTTGTGTTTAATACTTATCTCGGATTTTATCCACTGCATTTTTCTTGTTATATATATATGGAGAATACTAACGAGTACGAGTTCGATGAAAAATGAAAAGCACGCAAAAAAATTTTCAAAGAAAAAAAAAGAAGAAATACCTAAACTTCAGAGGTATGATTTATTTACTCTCCCTTTTTCATTATTTAGAGTAGATATAAAAATTTAAGTTTGGGGGGGGGTAAAATACAAATTTAGTTATTAACTTGTTCTCAATTTCTATTTTCAAATTATTATAAAAATGATTTTTATAGCAAATTTTTCAATTTGATTTAATATGAATTATTATTTTTAATTATTATAAAAGGTTAAATGAAATATTTCTAGTACTTTAATTAATTAAATAGAATAAACTATTTGGTTAAAGGGAATAAGAATATAGTAAACTATTTTTAGTAAGGAAAATTATATTCTAAAATTAAAATTCTTAAGTATTAGTGAAAAAGAAAAGATTGAAAATCGATGAAGTAAAAGCTATGAAGTGTATATAAGCTAAGAAATATTTCTAAGTTTCAAATTTAGGAAAATGAAAATGAAGTTGAAAATTATTAATAGAGCTCTCCAGGATACGGTAATCCTCTTTAAAAAAAAAAAGAAAAAGAAAAAGAAAAAGAAAAAGAAAAATAAGGAGAAGCTTGAGGAGATGCGCTTATCAAAAATTGGCTTCATTTGAATTAACCTAAAGGAAAAAACTTAGATATTTCCAAACTTATGTTTATGGATTAGAATTTTACCTAATAGTGTTTTCTTGAATTTCTTATCACATGAATATCTTAAGTAGTTATTCTTTTAAATATAGTCATTCACGAAATGAATAGTAAACTAGAAATCTTAGACACGATAACTAAATAATTTATTTCTATAAGATTAATTAAATTACATGAATTATTTTTGTTTAACTTTATTATTGTATTAATTAATCTAATTCATAGTTTATTTAAATTGAAAAATCTTATTATAAAACTCATTATTTTTATGTAGTACTAAAAATTACTTGAGGACAAGTAATAAGTAAGTTTGGGGGATTTTGATCGTCGAAAAATTTATTAAGAAATTCATACATATTTTTGATGAAATTGCACTTTAAAGAAGGTATTTTCTTTATTTTATTGCAGGAATGAATAATTTAGGTGATAAAAGCAAAAATCATAAAAAGGAGCGAATTTGGAGCAAAATCATGCAATTTGTCTTTAGTCGCCGACGGCGAGATCGAGCCGCCGACGGCGAGGTTACAAGAAGAAAATTCGAAGAATTTATAAGCATCTCGCCGACAGCGAGCCGAGACCGTCGACAATGAGCTAGAGCGATTTGAAGATCTTAGAAGTCTCGCTGACAGCGAGGTAGTTCGTCGCCGACGGCGAGGTAGTTCAAATGGCACAGATACATTGAACACGGACACTTTTGAAGGGATGCTTACGCACCTCTTGGTCCTTTGCTCACCTCTATATATAGAGGCCGAAAATCGATCTTTTGTGTGCGATCTTTTAGTCTTTTGTCTAGTTTTGTGTGCGGTTGTGTGTCTTTAGTGAGTCTTTAGTGAGTTTAATGAGTAATTAGTGAGTCGTCTTGTCTTCGGAAGGAAGAGTCGAAGGAACTACGAGAGTACGTTTGGGGATAAATCGAGATAAGAATTTGTATTTATTGTTTTTAACTTTAAATGAAATCCATGCTTAGTTTAGTTCCAATGCATTACGAGTAGTTTATTAGTCTTTCTCACTCGTTTATGAAATTAAGTGACTTGATGAAATTAAAATAGAGATACTTTTATATATATTAATAAATTATGATAATTTTTACTTAAAACTTAATTTACTTTCAACTGGCCATTTGATTTGTTAAAATATGTTGATTATCAACTATAGTAAAAATTACATCGATATTCGGGAATTCAAAAGCCTTGGAAGGAGGGTGCAAATAAATAGGAAATAATATCACTAGGGCTTAGAATTGAGCATTTTAGTGTGACGGACTAAAATATTCAATTCGGTCCTATTGTTTGAAGCTGAAGTGTAGATGATAGCCCTCGAGCTAGGGGAACGTGGGAGCTACGAAGTGGCGATCGGTATCCTCCCAACTTTAGCCATGATTCGGTAATCAAACATAGGATTAGTCGATATTCTTTACACTGGACCAAAGGGTAAAGAATAGGAATGCTCCTATTTGTCACAATACCTTAAAATTATCTATTTAAATTCATCGATCACTTAAATTTCTAAACAAGGGGAAAGATACTTTTTCTGAATAGTTAAGACTTATTTAGCAATTAGTTTAATTTCCTGCACTTTCAATACGTATTAATTTTCTACTTAGTTAAGTTACCTAATTAAAATACTTAGTTTACTTTATTGCGCTCAAATTTAGAATTCCAAATTTTCGTATACTTATTTTAAAAATTATTATTATTATTTTAAATTAGTTGTTATTTAATTTTCTCTTTCCTCGTGGGATCGATAACCGAGGACTCCACTTAGAGCCCTGTATTACTTGATACGATACGTATACTTGCGTAGCATCCACAACATAAACAATTACAATTACTATACATATAAATAGCGGGGTCAAGTTTTTGGCGTCGTTGCAATTAAATTAAAAATATCATAATATAAAATTGTGGGTCAATTATGATTTTTCTCTGTTTGAGTCTCTGTCTTATGATCTCCATCTAATCAACATTTAGTATCGAACTCTAACCCGAGGTCTCGCCAGAATCCTACTGCGCACCTTCTCAGCAAAATCAAATCACGAATATCATCATCTTTCAATTTAGATTTATCTGCAGAATTGTTAATTGCCATCATCATGGCTTCCCAACTATTTGACAATGAAGCCAATAATATCAATGCACGTATCTCATCATCAAATTCAATTTCCATATATGACAATTGATTTGTGATAATATTGAAATCATTCAGATGATGTACAACAGATTTACCCTCTGCCATCTTCCAATTGAATAACTTCTTCATTAGATGCACCTTGTTAATCACTGATGGCTTTTCATACATACCAGATAAAGCTGTCATGAGATCTGCAGTAATTCTCTCCATGATGATTTTGTGGACAACGGATCTCGACATGGTCAATCGAATATCCCCTAGAACTTATCGATCCAACAAATTCCATTCAACTTCATCCATCTTTTCCAGTTTTTTTCCCAGTAATGGCGGGTGAAGTTTCATCCCATAAGATAGTCCTCTATCAAAATCATCAAGTAACTAAAGTTAGTGTAATCAAACTTCTCGGTCCCCGATACCATCATTTGGTCTCCGCTCATCGTTCTTCCTTAGATCTGAAACCAAGGTTCTGATACCACTTGTTAAGTAATAAGAATAATCAATGATGAAGCATAAAAGTAGAATGAGAAAATTCACACCAGAAAAGAACATGACACACAGATTTACGTGGTTCAGTAAATTGCCTGCGTCCACGAAGCTGTAGAGGATTTTATTATCTTGAGGATTACACAGCGTCGATAGCTTCGACGTTTACAAGAGAACTCTATCTCTCTTCCTCTCTCTCTTTCCCACTTTCTGTAGCCGAGAGACTCAAACCGAGAAAAAGAAGAGGAATTTTTTGGAAGAAGTCGAACACCTTAATTGCTGAAAGGAAACCAAAGGGATAGCTTATGCACCAAAAATATGTTGGATTTTTCATATATATTTTGTACTCATTTTTTTATAATATTACACTTTAACGGAAGATTTTTTTTATGTTGTGTTTCAGGAATGATGGTTTTAGGCATTTGAAGCAAAAAGAAACTAAAATGAACGAATTTGGAGAGAAAAGAGGCAAAACCTAGAAATCTGTCTTCTGGCGCCGATGCCGCCCAAATCCAGAGAGCACCAGAATTAAAAATGCTTTGGGCGCCGATGCCGCTCAAAAATGGTGCCGACAGCGCTGAATGTCGATGGATGCTAGATTCAATGTATTTAGATGACTTTTGGTGGGATTCTTGAGGCATCTCTTTGGGAATTCGTCCCTAGGTTATTTCAAAGCAAATTTGGCACCAGAGAGAGTGTGTGTGAGTAGAGAGAAGTTGAGAGGAAGTGAGTAGAGAGTGTACGATGCAAGAGGAGTGTGTGTGAGAGTGTGTAGAAGTGAATTTTGTGGAGTGTTTAGAGTCTTGGGTTTGGTGTGAAAAGTGTTATTTTGTGAGAGATTCTTTTCTAAGAGTTCTAGGAGGAAAATGAAAGTGAAAGATTGCTTCTTCCTTACTGTTTTAAGAGGTAATTGTGTGTCGTTGTGAAGAGGGAAAGAGATTCAAAGAAATTTCAAGGATTTGCTTGAGGAAGAAATTGAGATAAGTTGTATTTACTTCTTATTGTTTGTATGACTTTGCTTTTATATATAAAATCCTTATTTTGCCGTATCTTCCTCATGAATTCTGAGTAGATTTCTTGTCTTTATTCTTACAATGAGAAACAGTGAAGTGATGATTTAGATTAGATGTGCAATGTGAATGTTAAGTAATTGTGATGATTTTTCACTTCATACTTCATTTGTTTTTCAATCTGGCCAATTTAATTGTTAAAATATGTTTTAAAACATACAATACGAAAGGACTATGCATTCTACAACAAAAGTGAATATTTCATTCAATGTCCATGAATGCGTGATGTAGTTCATGGGGTTTAGGTGTAAATAAATAGGGAAATATGATTTATTGGGCATATAATTGGAGATTTTAGGGTGACATACTAAAATCCCCAAATTAGTCCTAGTGTTTGGAAACTATAGTGAGAGTTAGCCTTCAGGCGAAGGGAAGTGGGAGCTATAGAGTGAGAGTCAAATCCTCCCAGCCTAATCACAGATTTAGGAATTAAATATAGGATTAGCCAATGTTCTTTATAGCACTCAGAAGTGGGTAAAGAATAAGTATGCTCATATTTGACACAATATTAAATTTTCACTTGTCGTTATCATTCACTCATCATAACATCATTGTAATGGGAAGACATTTTTTTCCAAATTTGAACCTTTCAATACAAAACTTGGTGTAGTGGTAGTTAACTTTATTTCAAATTTTAGAAAGTACTTTAATGATCTTAAAATCTTTAGCATCATTAAATTTTAGTAACTTTAGTATTTACTTTACGTGCATTGTAAATTGAATATTGGATTTTTGTGTTACGCTTTAAAGATTTGCTTCCTTCCTGTGGTATCGATAACCAGGACTCTAATTGGGTTTGGATTTGGTTTGAGATGAGGTTAGGCATTGTGAATTAAAGTTTGGAATTGAA
This sequence comes from Papilionanthe hookeriana x Papilionanthe teres, assembly GCA_022702705.1. NCBI lineage: Eukaryota > Viridiplantae > Streptophyta > Magnoliopsida > Asparagales > Orchidaceae > Papilionanthe > Papilionanthe hookeriana x Papilionanthe teres. Next base: position 66,181,283 of record CM040425.1, on the reverse strand, counting down.
ATTGAAGAGGATTGAAGTCAATTTGGTGGACATTGGGGGTGATTTGGGCATTTTGGGCCTTGAAGGGCAATTTTGGGGCTTTTGATTAAATTGGGCAAATTTGGTCAAATTAGGTCAAATAAAGTGGTTTAATTTGAAATTGAGAATATTTGGAGGGTTTAGAAATTTTTGGAAATTTTTAAAATTTTTGGAAATTTTTAAAATTTTTGAAAATTTTGGCTAGGAGGGGCATTTTGGTAATTTAGAGGGTTTTGGGGTTATTTTGGGTATTTTGGTAAATTTGAGGTGTTTTAGGTATTTTGAGTGGTGAGGAATGTTTTGGGGTGATTTTCGGAGGATTTTGGAAATTGTGGTTGATTTTTGGCAAAATTAGGGTTTTAGGGGTAATTTGGTCATTTGGTAGAGTTTAGGGTTAGGGAGTAAAAAACTGGAAGTTTTTGGAAAAATTTGGAGTTGGGTGAGATTGATGACCCGTTTGAGCCATGGACCAAGGGAACTCCCCATTTGGACCCTTCATGTGCTGTTACTAATCAAGCCTTTGCATAGGGCTAAGAGCTTTGGGAAAACCATCCACATGAGTTTCCAAAAGGGCAAGGGATCAAGTGTGGAGAAATTTGGTATGTTTAGTTTAGGGTTGTGAGGTAGTATGTGAGGGTGCAATGTGCAAGTGTGTGTGAGCCTCTCCCAGACCACTCAGGGTAAGCCCCAAGACTTGATCATCCTATAGGGGACTTCCCTTGAGCTTTCTAATGATTGGTCTCTTTCTCGTAACTACTTAGAGGTTAGACTTTAAGCATTTGAAAACTTCAAGTGAAGCAAAGAAGTGTTTATTTTCTATGGGGTAAGTGTTCCATTGCTAGTCTTCTAAGATAGTCACTAGGAGAGTCCTATGGCTAGACCATTGGTTATTCTAAAGAGAAAATAGACCTCAACGAAAAGTGAGGTCAACATGAAGTTGCACACAACTTCAGTTTCTCAAGTGTAACACCCTTAGTTGACATATCGGCATCAACGTAGTCTTGTAGGTCCAAGCTCTTTGTTGAGTTACTCTTGTATCTACTTACAACTCCCACTGCATGGGCAATATCCTGCCTCTGGTGAGAGCTTTTTCAACATATCCAGTATTGCATCTCTTACTGTCATTAAGCTCAGTCTTCACACAGTACACCCATTTGTTGTGCAATGACTTCTTCCCTGGTGGAAGTTATGTCAGTTCGCAAGTCTGATTCCCTGACAGGAAATTCGTTTCCTCTTTCACGGCTAGCTCTCACTTGCTTGAATTTTCATCTTGCAAGGTTTCCTCATACCTCTGTGGTTCTCCACCATATGTCTGCGGAACAATAGGAATGGGTGCCCCAGACCCACTCTTCTTATCACTTTTATCAATGCCCTACACCGTGACCTCTGGTAGATAATCAAATTTTACTTTTCTACCGTAGTCATCAATGATCGTGGCATTGTAACGGGAGCCTCCAAGAGATGCCACTGGAGAAAGTCCTCACACATCTGTGTGTATAAGATCCAATTTTTCTGCCTTTGGTGCTCTGTCACTTTTCAAGAAACTTATCTTCTTCTGCTTCTCTAAAATGCGACTCTCACACATGCTGAGATCAACATACTTCAACTCTTTTAGCATGCCTCTAAACTGAAGTTCTTTTATGCCCCTCTGACTCATATGGCAAAGCCTGCAATGCCACATGTCTGTTGTGATCTCTGTAACTGTAGTAACAATAGTGTTAAGTAAACTTGTATTCATATATAGTGTTTCAGTTTACTTACCCCGAGCCAGTACTAATGCTCCTTTGGTAACCTTCTAGGAGCTATCTGAGAACACTACTGAATGACCACCCTCATTTAGCTACTCAATTGAAATGAGGTTTTTCTTCAACTCAGGAATGTGTCAGACTTATTGCAAAATCCATTCACTCTTTTTAGGAAGTGCAATATCAGCGTCTCCCATCCTCACCACATTTAGAGCATTTCCATCAGCCAGATATATCTTCCCAAAGTCACATGCAAATTAGTTTCACATCAACTCTAAGTGGGAAGATGTATGGAAGGAAGCCCCAAAATCCACTATCCAATCATCAACAATACTGTGAACTGTCAGCAATAGTGCATCCTGTACTTCTTCAGTTCCAACATTAGCACTATCATTCTCCTTCTTCTTGAGATTCCTTTAGTTCTTCTTTATGTGACCAATTTTATCACAACTCCAACAGGCTGCTTGTTGACTAGACTTTAACTTGCTCTTGCCTCCATCCTTTGATTCCGATCTTTCTCTGCTTGAGTCCCTGTTATGTGATCTCCCTCTGATCAACATTTAGTGTTGAACTCTAACCTGAGGTCTCGCCAGAATCCTTCATGCGCACCTCCTCAGCAAAACCAAATCACGAATGTCACCGTATTTCAATTTAGATTTATGGGCAGAATTGTTAATTGTCACCATCATGGCTTCCCAGCTATTTGGCAATGAAGCCAATAATATCAGTGTACGTATCTCATCATCAAATTAAATTTCCACAGATCATCATCAAATTCAATTTCCACAGATGACAATTGATTTGTGGTAATATTGAAATCATTCAGATGATGTGCAATATATTTACCCTCTGTCATCTTCCAATTAAATAACTTCTTCATCAGATGCACCTTGTTAATCGCCGATGGCTTTTCATACATACCAGATAAAGCTGCTATGAGATCTGCAGTAGTTCTCTCCTTGATGATTTTGTGGACAACGGATCTCGACAGGGTTAATCAAATAACCCCTAGAAATTGTCGATCTAACAAATTCCATTCAGCTTCATCCATCTTTTCTGGTTTCTTTCCCAGTAATGACAGGTGAAGTTTCTTCTCATAGAGATAGTCCTCTATCTGCATCATCCAATAACAAAAATTAGAGTCATCAAACTTCTCGATCCCCGATACCACCATTTCGTCTTCGCTCATTGTTTTTCCTTAGATCTGAAACCAAGGTTCTGATACCACTTATTATGCAATAAGAACGATCAACGACGAAGCGTAAAAGTGGAATGAGAAAATTCACACCAGAAAAGAACAAGACACACAAATTTATGTGGTTCTGTAAATTGCCTACGTTCACGGAGCTGCACAAGATTTTATTATCTTGAGGATTACACAACGTTGAAAGCTTCAACGTTTACAAGAGAACTCTCTCTCTTCATGTCTCTCTTTCCCACTCTCTGTAGCTGAGAGATTCAAACCGAGAAAAAGAAGAGGACTTTTTGGAAGAAGCCGAACAACTTAATTGTTGAAGGGAAACCAAAGGAATAGCTGATGCAAAAAAAATATGTTGGATTTTTCATATTTATTTTGTACTCATTTTTGGTGATATTACACTTTAAAGGAATGTATTTTTCATTTTTTGATGCGGGTATGATGATTTTAGGCATTTGGATAAAAAAGAAGTAAAAATGAACGAATTTGGAGAGAAAAGAGGCAAAATCTAGAAATTTGTCTTCTAGCACCGACGGTGGCCAAATCTAGAGAGCACCAGAATTTAAAACGCTCTGGGCACCGACGCCGCTCAGAAACGATGCCGACGGCATTGAATGTCGGTGGAGGCCAGATTCAATATATTTGGACAATTTTTGGAGGGATTCTTGAGGCATCTCTTGGGGAATTCGTCCCTAGGTTATTTCAAAGCAAATTTGGCGCCAGAGAGAGTGTGTGTGAGTGTTGTGCAAGTAGAGAGAAGTTGAGAGGAAGTGAGTAGCGAGTGTGCGGTGCAAGAGGAGTGTGTGTGAGAGTGTGTAGAAGTGAGTTTTGCAGAGTGTTTAGAGTCTTGGGTTTGGTGTGAAAAGTGTTATTTTGTGAGAGATTCTTCTCTAAGAGTTGTAGGAGGAGAAAGAAAGTGAAAGATTGTTTATTCCTTCTTGTTCTAAGAGGGAATTGTGTGTCATTATGAAGAGGGAAAGAGATTCAAAGGAATTTCAAGGATTTGCGTGGGGAAGAAATTGAAATAAGTTGTATTTACTTCTTATTATTTATAAGACTTTGATTTTATATATAAAATCCTTGTTTTGTCGTATCTTCCTCATTAATTCTGAGTAGGTTTCTTTTCTTTCTCTTTAAAATGAGAAACGGTGAAGTGATGATTTAGATTAGATGTGAAATGTGAATGTTAAGTAATTGTGATGATTTTTCACTTCTTTCTTTATTTACTTTTTGATCTAGCCAATTAAATTGTGAAAATATGTTTTGAAACATACGATACGAAAGGACTATGCATTCTATAACAAAAGTGAAGATTTCATTCAATGTCCATGAATGCGTGATGTAGTTCATGAGGTTTGGGTGCAAATAAATAGGGAAATATGGTTTATTGGGTATAAAATTGAGGATTTTAGGGTGACGGACTAAAATCCCCAATTTGGTCTTAGTGTTTGAAAACTAAAGCGAGAGTTAGCCTTCAGGTGAAGGGAAGTGTGAGCCCTCCCACCCTAACCACGAATTTAGTAATTATACCTAAGATTAGCCAATGTTCTTTATAGCACTCAGAAGATGGTAAAGAATAAGTATGCTCCTATTTGACACAATACAAAATTTTCACTAATCTTTATCATTCACTCATCATAACATCATTGTAAGGGGAGGTCACTTTCTCCAAATTTGAATCTTTCAATACAAAACTTAGTGTAATGGTAGTTAACTATATTTCAAAGTTTAGAAAGTACTTTAGTAATCTAAAAATCTTTAGCATAATTAAACTTTAGCAACTTTAGTATTTACTTTACGTGCATTGCAATTCGATTATTGGATTTATGTGCTACGCTTTAAAGATTTGCTTCCTTCCTATGGGATCGATAATTAGGACTCCACTAGAGCCCTGTATTACTTGAGTGATATATATACTTGCGTATAGATTGGATGCTTTCTTATTAGAACGATTATATTTTATGACTGAACAGAAAATACTTATTAAATACTTATTTAAGGCAGTCGTGATCAAAAGCTTATAACAAGCATATCAATTCTAGCCATTATATGGGCCCAATTTTTGCCGATTTAGGGAAGCTCAAGCTTTGTGAATTCCAGCAGACGAGAAATTAATCTGGGCAAAGTTTAATTAAGCAATATTAATTAAGGTTTCCTTAATTCTTCCTGTAAAGAAAGGCAGCCACTTTAAATGAAAACGGGAGGCGACGAGCTATAATAGGAAACAAATTTCATAAAGAAATAAACTTAATTAATTTCCATAAGTGTCGAGATCGTCAATTCAGAAAATAGTAGACCGGGCTCCACAATACCCAACATGCCTCAGCTTCCTCGGAGTTTTAAATCATTCATCATCTTTAATTAAAAGAACAAACACACCATGTAGTAGGACAATTTATTTATTTTTGTCAAAGTTTTTTTGAAGTTACCCAACCCATAACTTCATGTGGATAACATATTACCACGGTATGAGGCCCTACATAACATTTCCTCAGCAAACAACTCATAGAAACAAATAAACAAGATTTAATTATAAATTTGATTTTCTCCGGCATATATGACTAATCATATTATACCCCTAATAAAATATCATTTTACATGTTTTGCAAATTGAGAAGTAATTACCGCAGGGTTTAAATTTAAGATATCATCAGTATGTTGTTCGTTATCCATCATCGTCGCATATTTTCTTCATCTTTAATCTTATGTCTTCGTCTTCAAAATTTCTCCTCTTCAGAGTTTTAAAATCAATTTTTTATTCCTGCTCTGCATACCATTTTCCTGTCTGGTCACGCGCGGAAAATATAGTCTTGGGAGTAATAATTACTCGAGCCGGGTCGGGGTCATACGTAGACGAATTTTAAGCAGGTGGAGGTAATATTTCTGGTCTACAGGCCAATATTTTATTCTTGAGTGTTGTACCTAAATTCAGTTCATTTATGATAATGGTTCTCATCATTTATTTTATCTTATCTGTTCTACGTTAATTCATTTCACAACACAAAATTTGTTCTCATATTCTCACTTAATAGCAACTTTGAAGCCTGGAGTATTTGGTCATGGGAAATTTACATACATATCACGATATTCTTATGTACAAACACATCTAATATCTAATATTTGATATACATATTTATAGTATTTTGGTGTCAAAAACCTCTGCATGAAAATATCAATTTCACTTTTAAGCAGTTAATAATAACTCCAGTGTTATATATGTAGGTAAATATGACATTTTAAATGTAGTATATGTAAATACATAAGAATTTTTTTATATGTATATAAGTGGCCAAACAATTCTTCTGATATAACAAAACTTTAAACTATGTAATCATGGGATATCACCACATAAATTCTCACTACTTCAGAACTTCTGTAGTCTCACAGATTAAGCTTGCTCACCTCACATCTTTATCTTAAGATTTTCTCCCTCTTTTTTCCTTTTTTCCTTCGATATTCAGCTGAATTTGATGAGTGCATCAGACGGATTTTGAGACAGTTTCTCTACTAATGGCGACGTAAGCCGAAGTTTAGTTAAAAATAAAAATTAAAAACGCCATGTCCATCAAATTGGAGAATTAATTAAATTGGACGATGATGACATAAACATGATAAGAGAAGACTAAAGACATGGATAAAAAAGTTACACCAATGCAGCTCTTTTAATCTGGTGCCGTGCAGTATTGAGTAACATATGAAGAGAGAAAGGCAAGGATGGATATATATATATATATATAATTCTATTTTAAGATGGGTGTTATACCTGAAAATTAATATTGATATATCATATTCTCTTTGAATTATAACTTTTTTTTCTCTTTGTTAAATTTTGATATCTACAGCTTCATGTAGTCTGCAACTCCATGCAAAATTACTAGATCTGATAAGAATAAAAGCTATAGTTACGGCTTACATAATTAATATCTGATTGATAAAACTGTTAACAATGTTGATTTGCTAACATCGAGGAGAAAAAATTGATGCGTAACTTTTATTCGAGCACGAGATTTTTCGGTAGGAGTGAAAATATCTAATCATCGGATCACCATCTCATCCGCTTAATGAGGCAAGTTGCAAAAATTTTATAATGTCAAAAGGCAATAAATTTTTTATCGCAAATAAACTTAAAGTTATTATAGGAAATCAAGCATTGGTTGGTACATGCCTCAATAAACTCTAGAATTTCATGCCAAAAAATATTAGATGAAGATGATGAAGCATAAATGGAGAGTATAAAAAAGCAGAAGAAGAAGGAAGAAAGCAAGCTAAGTAGAGAAAGTTCTATTGCAATGCAAGTGATGACAAAATTGTCATTTAGTTTTCTTTTGTGTGTTTGTGCGTGGCAACCCGACTTGATGGGCGGCCGTAAAATTGGTCTCAAAGAGCTGTATTCGGATAGTGATTAGTGCAACTCAGATTCATTCATCTCAACAAATACATAAATTGAACATTTTAAAAGTTTAGAAGTTCTAACAAACATGTATAACTCATTTTATATGAATGTTCTGAACAGTCGTTAGAAGGATGGTTCAAATACGGTCATGCCACCGAGGATTGCATGACAGATTGTCCGAACGTGCAGACGTCATACCTAATAACATCTTAGAATTGAGATAATATAGTAAATTAAATAAGATGTAATAATTGATTGTATTTGTTCAATCTCGTGTCAAAGCTAGATATAAAACGTGAAGCATTTATTATTCATTTTGTGTAATTAATTTGAATTTGACAAATAGCAAGTTGCCTAAATTTTATCAAGCATTTTAAGGCAACAATATTTGTAAATATTTATTTTTAGGAAAAACTTGTTGACAAGCATCAATTTGTTCAAGAGTAATACAAATGAATTTGGAATGAGAAATTCATTAGGGTTTCTTTTGGGATCATATTTATTTTTTTGTTTTAGTTTTTGTCTTCACATTTATTTCAAAAAATATATTTATTCTGTGCATCCTTTTATATTTTTGTTTAAAAAAATTATTTATTTTCAAAAACATTTAAAATATATAAAAATTAATTTCACTATTTATAAAAATAATGAAATATATTATGATACATCAAATATATTTTATTTTAAGAAAAAAAAATTAAAATCAAAATCATACTGGATTCATTTTTTTTAATTTGCATAATAAAAGCTAAGGCAAAAAAATATTATTCTTAGTCACATATTTTTATCTTATAGTCATTTTTCTTGAAGAAACATAACCATTAATTGTTATGTGCCTGTAAATTTATGACAATAAAATTAGATATTAATGTTGAAATATAAATTTGATTTTAGTTATTTAAATAAAGCTTAATAAGAGTCTAATTTCTATAAACATGTGTCATCTAGAAGCTTATTCTAAAATGTGTGGTAGGTGTGAAATTATTGTGTAGTAGGTGTGGAATTATGTGTGGTAGGTGTGGAATTATTGTGTGGTAGATTAGAATTGTAGTGGCATAATCCTAGCCATTAATTTAGGAGGTGCTACTAGTATAAATAGGGGTGGAGTCATTGAGTTTGTATCAAGCCAATTAAATATGATAAATAAAGTGAAGCTTCTTCCATAAATTTCTATCCTTTGCCAAATCTCAAACGCTTCTCCATTCCAACAATTAAAGTTTTTGGTTGTATGAAAATCTAACCCACATACATGTTTAAGTGATAAGAGAAAAACTCGGAAAACGAAAAAAATCTCTGGACCTTGGTTAGTTAGAATAATCCACTATGTATTTAATTATTGTTTTAGAATAATAGTTTGATAAATTTAGCTAAAATCCCGAAACATTTCATTAAACGGACTATGCTGATTCATTGACTATAAGTATATTAAATTTAGATATCATTTAATCTTCCAATTAATCCTTCAAAATTTTATATATTACTTATGTGCTTGATAGAGCTCAATTAGGCTCATATCTTATCGTTTTTAAAATTGTTTCTCTAGTGCTTTCGAGGTGTTCTATTTGACTATAAAGTTACTGAATCAAATCGCAAAAGATCTTGAAGTTAATTGAAAAGTTTTTTTTTTTATTAAACATGTATCATAATTTGTGCCTAATCAAGTGAATTTTCATGTAACATATCATTAAGTGAATAAAAAATTTAATTTCATATATATTTAATATAAATACTTTTAGAAACACCAAAAGGAATCTCATTTATCGGAAAAAATTATTAAAAAAATAATTTAAACAAAAAAGGTAAAACAAACAGGACAACACATTAAGCACAAATTCTTTGAAGTTCGGCAGCAGCCAAATTTGAATAATCTCCAAGACTGTATAGAGTGCTTTTCTCCATTACAGTTCAAGCCAAATTAGCTCACTCTTCACACACAACTAGCTAGTTAAGGTTATATACTGAAAGGCTACAGCGTTAAGCAGGACGAAGTTGGGATTTGATAGTGACATGTTAACCCATGCCGCTAATCATTGATCTGAGTCGTGATTAGTTTATCTTTGGTTTAATTACTATTTTTTAATTGCGTCTTAATATGGAGTACGTACACTAGTAGTTAAGTGTCTCTTGTGACAAAAAGAGTGCCAAACAATTAAGTTGATAGATTAAAAAATTAAAAAATAGTATCAAAATTGTGAATTTGGTCATCATTGACATCATAATTATAATTCCCATCTTAAAGTCATTAAGGGATTGTTTGGGGCCAGCTACAACTTAATGATAAGCTGTTGCGGATGAGCTAGATGTTTGTTTGTTTTTTGTAGTTTGAAAACAGCTGTGCTGCAGCTGTTTCTAGACAAATGATCATTCTGTCATGTATAATAATGTCCTATCAATAAATTTTATACTTTAAAAGTAAAAATCTAGTGCAAAACATTACAAAAAGAGAGATATACACCTTACTTAATATTGAATTTCATTATTACTAAAATTAAGAAAAATACTATAAAAATAACATTTAAGAATATAATAATTTTGTTTTTAAAATGCAGACGGCGTATGTCACGAGCTAAGCTATCTTTCAGAGATACTATCTGTTCACGATCACTCTCGGCGGTGGAATTTGCTAGCCTGTCTACCCAACGAAAAAAAATCACAGTTCTCCGTGATTCCCCACAGACACCTGTAAAACTGTCTCCCGTGGTTATGTGGTTGATGTTAAGTTAGTAGGACACATTGAAGCCCATAATTACAGCGCAATCTTCAGGAGGTGTCAGAAATCCTCGATATCATCTTTCTTGAATGTTTTAAAAGACATCTCATTAGAAATAACACAAGAAATAATTATTAAGATAAGCAATTAATTATGTTTTTATGCAGTTGTGAGGTCTCAGAGAACTCAGTATATTAACCAACAAATTTGTCAATACAAGATGACAGTATCTTATAAAAAAAGTTTTTGTTTGTCATTAACCCACATAATATCAAGCTCATGTGTGTCACATATGCATATCACCAAAAAAGTTCATCCAAATGAACCTAAAAAACAGTATCGTCGAAAAAAAGAGAGAAACTTCATTAACATCATTAGGATTCCACATATGACACCAAGCAATACTGACAAACAGACCATCTAGAAGAACCCATATGATCCAACATCTTATCATAGACATTTAAAACTCACAAAAAAATGAAAAAAAAACACTTACAAACAATATAAATGACTCGAACAATCTATATCAAATACACAAGAAATGGAATAAACATGAACTGCATAAAATATAAATACAATAAACAGTGAATCTCTTCAACGACCATTACAATTAATAATATGATGAATCGATCCATTCAACATCTAACAATAGCATTTTTAATCCGCTCTCTCGATTCAATCATTTCCCCAACATCTTCATCATCCTTGGTGCAACCCTCATGTGATTCTACTTCTACCTGTGGTATAGATTGCCCTATATGATATTCAAATGCTTCAGACGGGACGTGTAAATAAATATCATCCCCTATGTTGAAGTCTATGTCATTGCGCGAATGATGCTGCCAAATATAGTCGTGGAGAGTCATTGTGGCCACTAACATCTGCACTTGCTTCAGAAATGAATATATCGACATATCATGCAATATGACTCATTTTTTCTTCCACGCTCTAAATGTTCTTTCAATTATACAGTGTAAAGATGAGTTTCATTTATTAAACATATATTTCATGCCCCGAACAAAATTGTTGGATCTTTCAAGATCAAGAATACGATATTTGGTATCCGGACACGGCTTCAGATACCACTTTTCTAAGGGGCATCCACATAGACCAAATATTATCTCTATGTCGCAAATGTAATAATTAGTAATGAAATATATCTAAATGTGATTAATACTTGAACAAACCTGAAGGTGGGTGAAGGAAGTTGTACTTTCGATTTCTTGTGGCAAAAGTAAATATACATCTGTCATGTGCAATATCTTTTCATTCTACCATAACAAAATTAAAACACATGTTGAAATCACATACAATCATTACATTTTGCGTTGGTGATCTACACCGACCAATGAATACGACCTTTCATTATTGGATACATGTGCATCCACGTGTGTTCCATCGATCGCTACAATATAATTCTAACAAATTAAAGAAAGTTCTGTGAATTACACTACTTATTTTGACTTCTGAATATAATGTGTAAAAAGATTTGCCTTAACAATGGCATATTCCGCGAGTCATTTGCAATCTTTATTGGAATCATCTCAAATGTTGGATCCCCTAGCTTGATAATCTTCGATGACAAATTAACAAGAGCTTTTAATCCAAGAGAAAAAATTTCTGTTGATTCTCTCCTATGAATGTTGAAATCACTCTATCGCTTTTCTCATTGATTCATTATGTGACAAAATGTAAAGGGATATTGCGAACACCTCTCTGGTTGTCATTCTAGATGAGTCATGGAGTCCATGATTCCTATTTAATTCATCTAAATAATATATAAATATGAGTTGTGTCATACGAAACACGTTGTTGAATCTTGTAGGATGTCCTTCAAGTAGCTCCCCAACTCATTTATCACCATTGTAAGATGTTGTCATGCAGGGAGACCGACTTACGTATGAGTTGCATTACACATACATCAAACATACTGCTGCCACAATTCTCTTTTTGTTGCTTCTCTCTTTATGACTCCATGTTAAGAAATTGCTCTGTTCATGTAAGACATGTGAATCAAACAACTTCAAAAAACTTTGAATAACAAATTACAAAGTATACAATGAAAAGACAAACATCCAAAATAGCATTAACATTGTTCCAAGGAAAATGAAAAAAAACATTCAAATCAAAAATCTGATAAACCTACTAAAAAATAAATATAAATAGTGCAAAGATAACTGAATAAAATCAAGGGTCTCTGTTGTCATAAAAAATATATATAAATAAGTGACCCTATGGTTATGGACCGTCTTCATGAAGACTCTCTACAGATTGGGCCCTCCAACTACTTTATGATGTTCAAATATAACGACATGTCCTCATAAATTTTTGGACTTGCCTCCAGAACTCGGATAGCTTGTTCATGGAGATCGCTTGTGAAGTCCCAGTCACTGGTGCATGAAGCCAACTGTTTTGATATTTGGCTTCTAATGTAATCAACCCCTTCTTTTTTTCTTTTTCTTTAATGATATTTGGCTTCTAATGTCATTGATGATATTTGGATTGGGTCCTCTTAGAAGTTTTGACCTATATGTGGACTCCACTTCAATTTGGTTTGGTTTAGGGCCTTCATTGGAGTCAGTTGCTTGCTCAACATCCAAGTTCTCGGACCTGCCTACAAAGCCTTGCTAACTAGAGTTCCAAGCATCAGTCCCCTTTATCACAACTCTACCAAACATACGGTCCAACTATTCTTCCAGATCATGGTCAATACCATTGAAGTTCAATTGCTTGGAGGCTCACACTACCTGCAATGTAAGAGGACGTAGATATGTTCATACAGTTCAAGAGAAGAAAGTTAGGACAAGAAAGTCATACATGGATATGTATTCACCTCCATTCTCTTAGCCTATCATTCCTCTGAAGCATCAATAGTCTGTTTGATTGTATCATAATCCTCGTTACAATTCCTTCCACATTTTCCAGACCTTTTTCGATTGATCCCGCTTATTTTTTAGTTGCGTCATATCGCATTCCCTTCCCTTCATTTCCTTGAACATTTTCATAACATTTTGTCACACTTCTTTGTTAAAATAGGTGGTGGGTCTATTTCTTAGTTCAATTTCCTTAAGACAGAGGTCTCAAAATATGAGTTTGGCTTCCTTATCCCACATAGTTGTGAACCGACTTATTTTGTCTTAACCATTGCATTACTAGCATAGAAAAAGCTAAACATAAATTTTTGGCAAAAAAAAAAAAGCTGAAATTATAACCACACACAGCAACACCTTTACACCTTCACACTAACACTTCCACACCAACACCTTCACGCCTCCACATAGCACACAACCACACACCAACATTTCCACACCTCCACGTTCCACCACCAACACTTCCACACCTCCACACACGACCACCAAAACTTCCATAAACACAAACACACACCAACACTTCCATACCTCCACACACCACCCCAAACACTTCCACACCAACACATCCACACCAACACCTCCACACTAACACAACAACACACCAACACCTCCACATAATACACAACCACACACCAATACTTCCACATCTCCGCATTCCATCGCCAACACTTCCACAAACTTAATTGCACACCAATACTTCTACACCCCTACAAAACGCACTAACACCTCCACACATCCACACCAACACCCTCACACCAACACAACACCCCCACACCAACACAACCACACATCCACACCTTCACACAAAACATAAACACACACCAATACCTCTACACCCCCACACATCACCACCAACACCTCCAAACCACCACAACAACACAACCACACACCAACACCTCCACACAACATATAGCCACACACCAGCACTTCCACACCTCCACACACGACCACAAACACTTCCAGAAACACAACCACACACCAACACTTACACACCTCCACATACACAACCAATACTTCCACAAACACAACCACACACCAACACTTTTCATCACTAACACCACTATCACAGCAACCACCAACAGCACAACACTACCATATTCAACCAACTTCACTGTACAACATCACTCTGCAACATCACAGTAACCTTCATTCTCACAGCACAAATATTCAGCCAACCACCAACATCACTGCACAAAATTTCAGACAACATCACAGTAACCACCGTGACCACCAAAAAAATTTCAGGCAACATTACAGTAACCACCATCACCGCCAAAAAAATTTCGGGCAACATCACAATAAGCACCACCAACCTGAAACATTTTGAGCAACATCATAAAAACCACCACCACCACCCAAAACATAAATTGAATAGAACACAGAGAGACCAAAATCACATAACAACCCATCACACCACCATCACTAAAGAAAATCATAAAATTCAAAATCAAAGAACTTGCAAAATCCAACAGCAGTGCACAACTACCCAAAAATCATTGACTGAAAAGAGTTCAGAGAAGCTAAAATGATCATGAAATCAAAATGTCTGAATAGATAGTGATAAAGAAAACCATGGACTCACAGATAGATAAGGAAGCAAACGAAGTTGAAGAACGGAGGGTATAGGGAGAGGAGAAGACAGGCAAACCCTTGCCAACGGAGCCACGGATTGGAGAGGAGGAGAAGAACCAATGTAACCTTTAGGGCAGAACCACGAGAGAGGGTAAAGCGGGACACGCTCGTGAGTGAGGGGAGAGCGGACATAAGTGGAGAGTCCGGGGGTAGGGCAATAAAAAGCCGAACATAAAGGAGAGATGAAATGCGGGCCGCATTTTATCGAATTTTTTTAAAATCACTACCGCAACGCATTTTTCAAACTCATCGAGGTGCATTTTCGCATCACACTGGGCGAAAAATACGGTGCTAAATAGGACCTAAGTCGCCAAACCGACTCTTAAAAATTGATAGTTTATCGATTAGTAAAACGAACTAGAATAAAGATTAACGGTCAACCTTTTCACGTCTGCGCTAAATAATCAACAAAATAATTCACGCATAAGTTATTCCTTGTAGTTCAATTCTTTCGTAGATCCAAAGTTAAATTTAGAGTATTCTTCATGGATAAATTTTAATCTAATAATTTATGTGATTTGAGGTGTTAATTAAATGAAATAAAACTTTTTATTTTCAATATAGCTTGGAGAAAACATTTCTATCACTCAAACAGTATAAAAAACATGAATATTAGACATCAGGTACATACATAATACTCGAATCATTAATAATCACAAAACTAACATATTTTTTCATCCACTTTTCAAAATCTCACTTACAGTACTTGAAACATTGATATTTACAAAACCAACTCATATTTCTCATTTTTCTCAAATTCATAATAGCACTCATAAATGCTTCCTTTGGTAGTTTAAAAAATTTAGGCAAGTGTTAATTTTATAAATAGCAATATTGCGAGTGCTATGTATATAATTATCCATTTTTTATATAAATTAAAAAATATATATAATAAAAATGAATCAAGTACGAGTCAAATTCAAACATTGAAAATTTTAAATAAGTCAAGATTAAACAATATCTTAAAGCTCGACACAAGTTCAAGCTGAGCATGAACAACTTATAATTAAGTCAAAATGCTATAGATTTATTTTTTTCCCAGGAAATTATAGTGGATTAAAAGAATAAAGGCCCAAATGAAAATAATGCAGCCGGATATAATTGATGCGTGCTGGAAAATTCACGACGGTAGAGTAGCGGATTATTGTCTTAGCGTTATACGAAAATTCATCACACACACAGATGAAAAATAAGCAGTGACGACTCCAAAAGTTTTTACGTGGAAAACCCGTAAAGGGAAAAACCGTGGGGCCTGGCCCAGTTGCGAGAATCTACTATTAATTAATGATTACAGAAATCTCTTATCCCACAGACGGGAAATGATAGCTAAATTTTTCAGATTACAGCGTTAACTGACGGTGTTTGGTAGGTGGTGATGATTGGAGGAGTTCCACCGTGACGGAGGTCGACGGTCGACAGTGACGGAGGTCGATGGTGGCGGAGATCGACGGTGACGGAGGTCGACGGTGATGGAGGTCGACGGTGACAAAGGTCGACGGAGGCGACGGTGACGGAGATCGACGGTGACGGAGCTCGACGGTGATGGAGGTCGACGGTGACAGAGGTCGACGGAGGCGACGGTGACGGAGGCGACGGAGGTCGACGGTGACGGAGGCGACGGAGGTCGACGGTGACGGAGGTTGACAATGACAGAGGTCGACGAAGGTCGGCGGTGATCGACGGTGGTTGGTGGTAATCAACGGTGACAGAGGCGACGGAGATCGACGGTGACGGAGGTTGACAATGACAGAGGTCGATGAAGGTCGGCGGTGATCGACGGAGGTTAGTGGTAATCGACGGCAGTCGGCGGTGGTGCTATGCAGCAGCTTCTCCCTAAGGCTTCAGACATTTTATCTAGGTTTCCCCTCTCTTTCATGTGAGGGTTGGGGGTCTATTTATAGTGTTTTGGATGCAATTAATGCAGCCAGTTTGATCGGACGGTCCAAAGGGCTCCCCCTGATCAGATGGTGTTTAAGAGGTATTTGATGGCCATAATAATGTCAGAATTGAGTGATCTTAGGCTCGTTGGATTCGTCTTGTCGAGACGCTCGATTCAAGTATATGCTTGTTAGTGTCGACATCTGTTTGACCTTCCAAATATGTTCAGAAATCTTCCCAATGTGGTTTAATGACTTGATCTGAACTTGATTTGACTCAGATTGGACAAGTTTTTATATCGTTTGGTCTGTCTCATCGAGCCGGTCAGTTTGGCTATAAGTTTGTTGAAATCAGAGCTCTGGATGATTTTTTATCAATATTTGAGTGTTTCTTGCTTAAAATATTATTTCGAGATCTGTATTATATCTTGAGATTCGTGCCGAACGATTAAAGGTTATTGGTGGCGTATCAATAATAAAGTTTTAAAGAACAATGGAGCCGGATGTAAAAAGATAGTCTATGGAAATAAATCAAAGCGTTTTGTTCCACAGACTGAGAGGCCCATTTTAAGGGCCCAAATGGGTATACAGAGATATTGGAGGTAGGGAGCATATGGCCAGAGATTATATTAGAGTATAAATTACATAAAAATTAAACAAAAACTAAGAGATTATATTAAACATTATTTTTCCATAAAAAATTTGAATTTTCTGATATTTTATTTTTCTGAGTTCAAACGTTCCACAGTTTATATTATAAATATGTTTTTATTTTAAATATTAATATATGAATTAGAGGATGTTCTTTATACAAAATACAAAAATATATTTAGTATAACTTATAGAATCTAAAATCGAAATACATCATGAATTTTTTGGAAGATGAAGTTGGCCTCGTATAGAACTTTAATTGAGCCGAGTATATCATAGTTCGGACTTGACTTGATATAATTATAAGTTGTTCATGTTCGGCTTGAGCTTGTTTCGAGCTTTCAGATATTGTTTAAGCTTGACTTGTTTAATATTTTCAATGTTGGAACTTGATTTGTACTTGATTCTTTTATGACAATTGAACGAGTATTTAAATGCGATAATAAACGAGCTAAAAATTTAAACGAGTATCTAGATTTACATATAAAAAATTCAAAGAATAATTTTACAAACCTGATAACACCTACTAATTTAGTGATTATAAACTTGGTAAAAATGAAATGTAACTTATGAATCTTGATCATATGAAGTGTATTCTCTCATATTTTAGTATGATCATACTTTCAGTTTAAACCCAACTCCCACATTCAAATGTAGGTGTTGGTTTTTCGTTAGTGATATGCACCTGTCATTTTTTCTTATTTTTTTGAACAATTTTGTAGATATGTTTTTATGTTGAGTTGTTGCATCATACTTATTCTTAATTATATATAAATTACAACGATTGCATTGCATTTTCTCAATATCATTTTTTGATCGAGTGAGACTTATGAGCAGAGTGAAAATGAGAGATATGTGAAATACTAGAGTTTTTGAGATTCTTGCACACTGTGATCTCTTCGTTGCTTTCTATACTTGCACGCCCTAGCAATTCGGGGTTTCGTTTGTTTTCTGTCAAAATTGGGAGACGCGAAACTATGAAAGACCAAAAGGAAAGTGAGGTTTGCGTGGTTTTAATATTAATTTTAAGAAGCATCCTAAAATGTAATAGAATAAATATATAATTAATAATTATATTTTAATAAATAGAAATATATAATTAATAATTAATCAAATAATATTATTGATGTGATAACATATTGCTATTAAATCTATAATTAAATAAATTCTAGTCATTTATTTTTTTATTTAAATAATTTGTCATATATGATATGAGTTATCATGAACTTAATATTGAGCATTTAACAAGTTAATTGTTGAACAACAAACAAGTTTGTTAGTAAAAATAAATGAACAAGTTCGACAATATCCATGTTTAATTAATTTAAGCTCCATGCTTTTAAAAATTGTTCAAGCTTGTTTGTTTTCTAATTTGAATAAACGTGATCGAGTCTTAATCGAGCCAAATTCGAGTTATCCATTGAGTGCATTGGTTCAATTATAGCCCAAGCCTCGCTCGAGAATAGAGGATAACTAATACGTAAATAATAAATTTATAATTTGGCACGAATCTCGAAATATGTCACAAAATCATGTGATAATTTTTTGAGCAAAAATATTTTAACTTTGACTAAAATCATTCATAACATAGACTTCAGCATACATAAAGTTAAACTAACCAACTAGACTCGATGAACCAATGATACAAAAAATTGTCCAATCCTAATTAAGTCATGGTCGTATCAAGCCATTAAATCACATTTGGAGGCTTTCAAATTAAATGGTACAGCGAGACAAATCTATAGAGGTCTAAATTGCTCAATTTTGGTATCACCATAAGACTCAAATGTTCATCAAATAACGTACGATCAAGAGAATATCTCTAAATTGCTCAATGAAGTTGTTTGATTTCCTTGATTATTTGGAATGAGCTCTCTCCCTCATTTTATAAATAAAACCATATCCCCCACATGATAGTGAGAGATCTACAGCCACAAGAAGACTGTAGCTTGGAGAAGAAGATGAAGCTTGACATCATTTCTACACTAAAGATTCTAAAAATTCCTCCCGCTCCTATAGCCGCAGGCCACCATCGACCATCGATGCAACCTGCTTCTTGCAGCGAAGTCTATTGTGTAGTCATATTCAATGCAGATTCTTACCGTGCATTGCAGAACAGTAAAACACCGGACTGAACAATATTTCATTCAGTATATTGTGCAATTATGCACCATGAAGACATTATAATAATGCACCTCAAATATGATGTAGTGCCATATCCTGATGACGATGTAACAATACATCACATATATGGTGCAACGATGTCTATCAAAAACGTTGTAACAATGCTCCTTGAAGACGTTCACTTCTAATCCTAAAGCTCTATCTTTGCATCCTACCACTACGGCTTATGCGGGCAACTATGACCTTTGTAGTCCTTAGCTCGTGTGGATCTCAAACTCGTCTCTCGTGGATTAAAAATGCTGTCACTACTCACCACTACGCTTACATGACAAACTACATCATTCGGGGCTCACTGACATCGTCACAACCCACCATTAAGACTTGCGGGACCAACTACGACTTACGTGACCCCTAGGTCGTGCAGCCTACACAAGTCATCACAGCTCACCAGTACGGCTTACGTGACCAACAATGACCTACGTGGCTTACAAATTGTCAATCTCTCGACTTCAGCTTCTACGTCATGGACATCATCACAACTCCGGACTTTGACCCCTGCGGCTTATGTGCATCATCATTGCTCGCCATTGGGACTTACGTGGTTCATGGCTCGTGTAACACTCAACTCTGGTCTCTGTCGTTTATGGAATTTATCATGGGTCATCACTACGACCTCTGTAACCAACTATGGCCTAGGTGGCATATAGCTTGTATCGCTTCCAACTCTTGACCTTGCAACCTTTGGACGTTATCATAGCTCACCATTTTAGCCTATACGACCTACTATGGCATATGCCACCCACAACTTATATAACTCCCAACTGTAGCCTTTGAGGCTTGTCAAAGTTATCACATCTCACCAATCGATCTTTGTGACTAATTATGACTTACATGGCTCACAACTCCTGTAGCCTTCTACTACAGTACTTGTGGACAAATTATTCTATCGTAGGCACCGTCTAAGGCCCAAATGTTCAATTATTATTTTGGCTATTAACAACATTCTATTTGACAAATTGATGCTCCAACCACCATTTACAACATTTTGGTAATCGACTACAACCTTGCATTT
Source organism: Papilionanthe hookeriana x Papilionanthe teres (assembly GCA_022702705.1). Taxonomy (NCBI): domain Eukaryota; kingdom Viridiplantae; phylum Streptophyta; class Magnoliopsida; order Asparagales; family Orchidaceae; genus Papilionanthe; species Papilionanthe hookeriana x Papilionanthe teres. Next base: position 66,160,993 of record CM040425.1, on the reverse strand, counting down.
TTATATTGTTGAAATCTGTAATCATTACAACCATACTATGATTATTATCGATGGACTACTATTGTAAATTTACAATGAACAATTTTTTTCATAATTTAGAAGAAGAATGAAAATATATAGGCATCATTCATAATAAATTAATTCAATTTGATTACACCCATTAGTTTTTTTGCATTTTTAAGATTTTTCATGTAAATAATAAGTTATATAATTCTATTTATTTCTCTTTAATTATCCCTGTGATGAGAATTTATGCACCACTAAGAAGATAATTTAATATTCCATCATCACGTATCTTTAGGCACACAGATATGTAAATACATAGAAATTGAATGGTATATATATATATATATATATACTAATTTAAATTTTTTTATCTTCTTATTTTTAAAAATTAACTATATATTAATATATAAAATTCTCCATCCAAAACCTTTCAGATCGTCTACGGGTTTTTCTATCTTGATAAGGTAAAGGCATCCCCAATGTATGATAGACAAATGTTTCACGCTCAAACGGCCACGCATACGACCGCCAGTCTCCAGCGTGTAATCGGACATCCCCAACTGTCCACGGAGCTCTCGTCGCCGGATATGATCACCGCATCTTAAATTGCTACGCTAATACAGCCAAAAACTAGGATACACAGCAAAAGCCAGAACAAAACCGACGGCCGGGATATACTCATTAAACAACCAGAAAACAAAACAGCACGATCCACCGTCGAATCCATACTGCACTTATTACACACACATACACCATACAAACTCTTATCTCATCGAAAGCCATCTGTCACTAACGGTGACCACACCAAAACCCAATTTTATCGATCGAGAAACCCTAATCGAACTCCACCTTCTCCCTCCGGCTAGCGATGGCGGGCCTAAGCAGCCGCGGACCATTAAAAAATCCATCTTCATCAGGAGAACAGTAATCAACGGTCGCATATAGCTTATATGGTGAGGTATCTGTTGCGAGCCACCGCTCAATAGTGAACTGACGCTGCAAGCATCCGAGATGAGGTCCTGTAGTGGTGACCTCGACGTAGTTACAGTACCATCCATGATGCTCGCCAGATCCATCCGATGTGAGATTCAGCCAGCACAGTGGGGTGGATAGGCATGGAGCTCGGCCAGAGAAGATGTCGAGGTTTCCCCTCTCGAAATAGTTGTAGCCTTCGCCCATCAGACCTCCCCAATCTTCTAGATCCGTTATTTCCACGCCCCAGCCGTCTGTTCCAGCGAGAGTCAGGCTTATCTTTGAGTCCGTCCCGCCTTTCCAGATGCTTCCCGTTCTGATGTAGATTGTGTAAACGCAGGTATCGTCATCGTTATCTCTTGCCTGCGGAATCATAAGAAGAAAATGAACAAAGGAGAGTGATTGAAAGTACTATTCGGGAGAAAAAGGAAGGAGAAGCGTACTTTGGTGGAACGGAGGTTGGAAGCGATGACCGCGGTGGCAGCGAAGAAGAAGATGAGGAGAAGGGAGAGCGTCTTGGTGGCGCCGGAGGCCATGGTCAATGCTGGGATTTTGTTGGGGGTCGTTTTTTTGATGATGGGATTTCAAATTTATAAAAGATCTGTAGATCAGGGGCTGGTTTAGATTTTAAATGTAAGATGTGATTTATGATTGCTGTCGGCAAGTAAATATGTAGTTGTTGGTGATAATTTTTGACAAAGGTTGAGGTTTTTTAGCGGAGTTATATGTTATTGATTATTTTAAAATATTATCAATACTTTTTTTTAATTTAAATAAAAGATACATTAACAATATCTAAATTTATATATATATATTTCTAATATTTAAAATTTAACTTTTAAAGTTGTATACTTTTGTGAGTTGTCTGTGTTTCAGCATAACTTTGCACAGTACTGCGAACTTATTCGTAGTTATAATTCTGATCGAATTTGTTATTGTGGGGAAAATTTCTGCATGAAGCTAGTTAGTTGTTTGAGGCAGCTGTGTGAAAACAGATGTGGGGCAGATGTTACTGGAAAAATGACAATTTTGCGTCTGTTTTGTAATGTTGTGTTTAACAGAACTGTGATAGCCATAAAATTAATAGTTTTAGGGCAAAAAGTTCACTTAAAAACAGTACAAAATTACAGATACACGTTCAGACTGATGAAGGGAGGGAGTTGTGGTCTCAATTGTAAAAGAACCCAGCACATCATTATTACAATTTTTCAGCTTTTCCAAGGAGGCGAGTTATCGAGGAAGAGTTCAGTTAAGCAAGGAAAGAAACAGTCATATGCTGCTGCACCTACTCCATCAAACCAATCCTCCAACACTTGTAATCCATTAATATTTAGCACCTCCAACTATGGAAACACATAAATCTTGTCATTCCCATGGAATTTACAATCATCCGCTTTACTTTTGGCATGTTACAAAAGTACAGTGACTTGAGGTGGGGAAGCTACCCAAAAGGTGGAAGAGTTTCCCACTTTGAGCACCCGTCCAGATTGATGAACTCCAGATTGGTGATCAGATCTGTATTGTACATCCATTTTACAGAGCTTACACCCTTGTATGAAAAATATAAACAAACTCTTTAGATTTTTATATGGTTTAAGATTTTCAAGCACATTCACATCTAAGTCAGTATAAACAATGTTCCTTAGGCTTCCAACTCACTTGTCTGATTTCCATTCATTAACAGTTTTGCTCCAATTCAAGTATAAATCTACGAGTTTTCTCTTCTCAAATAATTTTGCACTGCAAGCCTCTCTAGCATCCTTCACATTTTTCAGAAAATGTATTTTTAATTTGTGCTACTCGCTCATATGTTCCAACTCCCCAATTCTATAACCATTATCATACTTAACACTAAACTCATTTAATTCTTGGAGTGACCTTAATTTCTTAATTCCAAGTACGCTAGAAAATAAATTTGGGGGCAATTTTAAGTGACCCAGATTAAAAAGATTACTCACATCGCCAGACAAGAAATCATCAGAGCAAGATCCCCAACCACTTGTATGAAACTATGGACAATCTCTTTAGTTTTCTGTATGGTTTAAGAATTTCAAGCACATTCATCTAAGTCAGAATTGACATTGTTCCTTAGGCTTCCAAATTCCACTTTCCATTCACCAACAGTATTGCCCCAATTCAAGAAAAAATCTGTGAGTTGAAAGAGAGTTGTTTTGCCCATGCCACCATGACCCACTATGGATACAAGAGAAATATTTTTGTACAGAGTAGGGCTAGGAACATGGGTTGGATCTTCATTTCTTGGCTTCCTTAACGGCTGCATAACAAAATCTTTCTTCTCTCCTGGACCGATGAGATCATTTTTAGGCAAGTCTTGTTTCACGATCTTTACACAACTGAAGCTCCAGCTCCTGCTAAGACTTTATCAAGTTTCTTCACAACTGCCTCCAGCCTCTCTAAGTTGAGAAAAATTTTGAGAGCTCGTTCGCAGACCTTGCGAAGTTTGCGAGCAGGTTCCGAAAATAATCTAGTGAATGCAGAACGCACCTTTGTTTCCTCCATGTTCAGCTCCTGTTGTCCTTCGTCAAGCTTCATGTACTCAAAGTCGTCCAGAACATCATTTGCCTCATCGATGGCATCTCGTAGCAGCCAAATCCATCTGTTGAGAGCTGAGTTGCGATCTGTGATATGTGCTCGGGTGTAAGCAGAGATGATAGCGGATCTTGGGGTGGTTCTCTCGCAGCCTTTCGAGCTTCTCTTTCATGCCAATCTGCCCTCTCCGTCGCCTTCCCCTCCATCGCCCTAACCAACGCCCCCACCGCTCCCACTATTCTCGCAATGAAGTCTCTTCAAGGGCAATTTCGCGCATGTGAGGTGCGAAAGCTGGGGCCGCGAGGTTTATCTTGCGGTCCGCTTTTCACCAGCTTCGGCTTTGTTCGACTGCGAAATCACGCACCAAACAAAAGTTTTCGCTCTAACACTGCGCTGCGGTAAAACAGCTGCGCCAAACGAATGTCAAGTTTTTAGCACCGTTGCGGGAAATGACGGTGAATTTAAATTAGAAAAACTTTAGTTGAACTTTTCAACCTTAGATTTGAAAAATTGCAGTGTTCATTATTTCATGTTCAATTATTATAAACTTGACACACATAAAGTTTTGTGAAGTACGGGCGGCTCACGAAATTATACATGACATATCAGTAGTACCAGGAATTTCATTCCTAATTGTCGATCTCACAAGGAACAAGATAAACTTAATTAGGAAAAGTTTTAGCCTACAATTTCAGTCCTAGTCTGAAAGGTTGAAGTTTTAATGTTTGATAAAAGTTTTTACCCTAATTTTTGAAAATAAACAAAACTTAAGCTTTAAAACAATTAAGAGAAAGTAATGATGCTTAAGACATGCACCAAGAATTCTCCATTGACGTGGTTATATAGGGATTTAACTTAACAAATGATTCATTGAAGCTGTCAAACAAGAGAAAAACACAATCTTTCTTATCTTCATCCAGTAGTCTAAGAAATGCTGACGATTCATTCTTTTAGTTTCTTAATTAAATGAAAAGTCTAAAACAGCCTTGCTCCTTAATCAATTTGCATGAATTCAAAAGGAGATAATTCTATTCCAATGAGTTCATGTAGATAACATAATCATTCCTTATAGCTTCCTCCCGAAATTCTATAATCACAATTAATTTTAACAAATTAATTGGCCAAGTTAATAGTCAAATAGTTCCTAAGTTATTCCCACACCATTTAAATTTCACACAAATTCACACCAACTTGCTTAGCCCTTATCCATACACTTCCACAACAATCGAGAACATAAATAAATCAACTCACTAAGCATGCCAAGTTTCATGAACACAACATTAAATTAAAAGTAGTACTCATATACAAGAGTCTCAGAATTGTCTCTCAAAGAAAAACAAACAAAAACAAACAAAAACTCAGAATATTTATCTCCCTTAAGTCCAACAAATGCAGATGAATTACAAGCATACTCACAATCTCTCCATCTCAGAAACTCTCTTTAATCTTGCCTTAAGACTTTTAAACTCCTTGTTATATTTGTGGCATTCTCTTCTACAACTTTTTTTTTTGGTTAAGGAAAGAAGAAAACAGGTCAAAAAGCCCCCCTTCAAATTTGTCTCCTGACCCACAATTTTATATTATGATATTTTTAATTTAATTGCATCGACGCCAAAAACTTGACCCCGCTATATTATATGTATAGAATTGTAATTGTTTATGTTGTGGATGCTTACGCAAGTATACGTATCGTATCGAAGTAATACGAGGCTACGGTGGAGTCACGGTTATCGATCCCACGAGGAAATAAAAAATTAAATAACAACTAATTTTAAAATAATAATAATAATAATTTTAAAATAGTATACAAAAATTTGGAATTCTAAATTTAAGCGCAATAAAGTAAACTAAGTATTTTAATTAGGTAACTTAACTAAGTAGAAAATTAATACGTATTGAAAGTGCAGAAATTAAACTAATTCGCTAAATAAGTCTTAACTATTCGGAAAAAGTATCTTTCCCTTGTTTAGAAATTTAAGTGATTGATGAATTTAAATAGATAATTTTAAGGTATTGTGACAAATAGGAGCATTCCTATTCTTTACCCTTTGGTCCGGATGTAAAGAATATTGGTAATCCTATGTTTGATTACGCGAATCTACTGTTAAGTCGGGAAGATACCGATCGTCACTTCGAGCTCCCACGTTCCCTCGCACGAGGCTAACATCTACACTTCGACTCTCGAAACAATAGGACCGAATTGAATATTTTAGTCTGTCACACCAAAATGCTCGATTCTACGCCTAGATGATATTATTTCCTATTTATTTGCACCTTCCTTCCAAGAGCTTTGAATTCCCGAATATCCGATGTAATTTTTACTATAGTTGATATTCAACATATTTTAACAAATCAAATGGCCAGTTTGAAAGTAAATTAAGTTTTAAGTAAAAATTATCACAATTTATTAATATATATAAAAGTACTTACGTTTTAAGTTCGTCAAGTCAGCTTAATTTCATAACGAGGAGAAAGACTAATAAACTACTCGGAATGCGTAGGAACTAAACTAAGCATGGATTTCATTTAAAGTTAAAAACAATAAATACAAATACTTATCTCGATTTATCCACAGCGGACTCCTCGTAGTTCCTTTCGACTCTTCCTTCCAGATACAATGAAGACTCACTAAAACTCACTAACTCACTAAAGACTCACTAATTACATTAATCGAGACTCTAAAGATCGCTCACACACATAAATAAAAGACATTAAGACACAAATTGACACACCCCGAGGCTGAATTTCGGCCTCCATGTTTAGAGGTGAGCAAAGGACCAAGAGGTGTGTAAGCATCCTTCGAAAAGTGTCCGGGTTCGATGTATCCGCGCCATTTGAACTAGCTCGCCGTCGGCGACAAACTACCTCGCCGTCGGCGAGGCTTCTAGAAGGTCTTCGAACCGCGGCTATCTCGCTGTCGGCGGGCTCGGGCTCGTCGTCGGCCGAGACGGTTATAAATCCTTCGAATTTTCTTCCTCGTACCCTCGCGCGTCGGCGAGCTCGATCTCGCCGTCGGCGACTCAGGCCTAAATTGCATTATTTTCTTCCTTTTTGCTCCAAATCCGCTCCTTTTTATGATTTTTGCTTTTATCACCTAAATTCTCCATTCCTGCAACAAAATAAAGAAAATACCTTTCTTTAAAGTGCAATTTCATCAAAAATAGGTATGAATTTCTTAATAAATTTTTCAGTGATCATCTCCCCATTTTTATGTTTTCTCCTCATGATCTCGATGTTTGAATTGTTTCAACTGCCAATTTGAATTTTAGGCACCCAGGCGCCCAATGGCTTGTGCCTAGGAGCCAAGCTCTTGGTTTGGAACTGTACATCTGGCCCCTAAGCACCCACTAACACAACGCCTAAGGGCCCATAACAGTGCATTGATGCCTAATGGTTGGCGCCTTAGTGCCAAGCTCTTGGTTTTGTTGCTCAAATTTAGAGTTTCTAGTGCCTAAGCGCTAATATCTAGGAATCTAAGTGCTCAGTAGTACATTTTTGCTCCAATCTTCATTATGTTCCAATTCAATCTATGACTCCTGCTATCTCCAATAAAAACAACAAAAATCTTCCTCAAAATACAATATCATCATATAAAATTCAAACATATAAATAATAATAAATGCAAAATTATCAACATATCAGTATATATCAGAAATATCAGCATGAATCTCAAAGCTACTGGACGGTTCAAATAGCCGTCGAATAATCAAAACATCTGACCAATCAACGACTAGTCGCATGATTAGAATCTATTAACATGCTTTGACAAAGTGTTCGGTCAGTGGGTCATTACCATAGCTCCGACTGCTCGAAATGCATACAGGAGCACCCGACAGTGGTTGGCCAACTGACCTGTTGACCCACAATTTTAAATTATGATATTTTTAATTTAATTGCAACGATGCCAAAAACTTGACCCCGCTATATTATATGTATAGAATTGTAATTGTTTATGTTGTGGATTCTACGCAAGTATACGTATCGTATCAAGTAATACGGGGCTCAGTGGAGTCCTGGTTATCGATCCCGCAGGGAAAGAGAAAATTAAATAACAACTATTTTAAAATAATAATAATAATAAAACTAGTATACGAAAATTTGGAATTTAAATTTAAGCGCAATAAAGTAAACTAAGTATTCTAATCGAGTAACTTAACTAAGTAGAGAATTAATACGTATTAAAAGTGCGGGAAATTAAACTAAATAAGTCTTAGCTTATTTAGAGAAAGTATCTTTCTCCTTGTTTAGAAATTTAAGCGATTGATGAATTTAAATAGATAATTTTAAGGTATTGTGACAAATAGGAGCGATTCCTATTCTTTACCCTTTAGTCAGAGTGTAAAGAATATTGACTAATCCTATGTTTGATTATCGAATCTGCATTGTAGTTTGGGAGGATACCGACTGCCACTCGAGCTCCCACGTTCCCTCGCTCGAGGGCTAACATCTACACTTCGACTCTCGAATAATAGGACCAAATTAAAAATTTTAGTACGTCACACTAAAATGCTCGATTTTACGCTCGGTGATATTATTTCCTATTTATTTGCGCCTTCCTTCCGAGGCTTTTGAATTCCCCGAATATTAGATGGAATTTTTACTATAGTTGTAAATCAACATATTTTAACAAATCAAATGGCCAGTTTGAAAAGTAAATTAAGTTTTAAGTAAAAATTATCACAATTTATTAATATATAAAAGTATTTCTATTTTAATTTTATCAAGTCACTTAATTTCGTAAACGAGGAGAAAGATTAAATAAACTACTCGGAATGCATGGGAACTAAACTAAGCATGGATTTCATTTAAAGTTAAAAACAATAAATACAAATACTTATCTTGATTTATCTCCAAACAGACTCCTCGTAGTTCCTTTGACTCTTCCTTCCAGTACAGCACGACTCACTAATTACTCACTAAACTCATTAAAAACAAACAACTGCACACAAAAGACTAAAAGATTGCACACAACACAAAAAAATAACACACTTAGAACACACTTAGAGCACACTTAGAGCACACTTAGAGCACACAAAAGACTGATTTTCGGCCTCTATATATAGAGGTAAGAAAAGGTCTAAGAGGTGTGTAAGCATCTCTTTAAAAAGTGTCCAGGTTCAATGTATCTGTGCCATTTGAACTAGCTCGCCGTCGGCGACGAACTACCTCGCTATCGGCGAGGCTTCTAGAAGATCTTCAAACCACGTTATCTCGGCTTGTCGGCGGGCTCGGGCTCGGCCATCGGCGAGACGATTATAAATCCTTCGGAAATGTCTCTCGTAACCTCGCCGTCGGCGAGCTCGATCTCGCCGTCGGCGACTCGGCACAAATTGCATTATTTTCTTCCTTTTACTCCAAATCCGCTCCTTTTTATGATTTTTGCTTTTATCACCTAAATTCTCCATTCCTGCGATAAAATAAAGAAAATACCCTTCTTTAAAGTGCGATTTCATCAAAAATAGGTATGAATTTCTTAATAAATTTTTCGATGATCAAAATCCCGCAAACTTACTTATTACTTGTCCTCAAGTAATTTTAGTACTTACATAAAAATAATGATTTCTATAAGTAAGATTTTCAATTGAAATAAACTATGAATTAGATTAATTAATATAATAAAGTTAAATAAAAATAATTCATGTAATTTAATTAATCTTATAGAAATAAATTATTTAGTTATCGAGTCTAAGATTTCTACTTACTATTTATTTCAGGAATATTATATTTAAAAGAATAACTACTTAAGATATTCATATGATAAGAAATTCAAGAAAACACTATTAGGTAAAATTCTAATCCATAAATATAAGTTTGAAAATATCTAAGTTTTTCACTTTAGGTTAATTCAAATGAAGTCGATTTTGATAAGGCATCTCCTCAAGCTTCTCCTCATTTTTCTTTTTCTTTTTCTTTTTCTTTTTCTTTTTCTTTTTCTTTTTCTTTTTCTTTTTCTAATGAGGATTACTGTATCTGGAGAGCCTGTTAATAATTTTGAACTTCATTTTCATCTTCCTAAATTTGAAACTTAGGAATATTTCTTAGACTTATATATACTTGCATAGTTTTTACTTCATTGATTTTCAATCTTTTCTTTTCATTTGAATACTTAAGAATTTAATTTTAGAATATAGTTTTCATTACTAAAAATAGTTTACTATATTCTTATTCCCTTTAACCAAATATTTTATTCTATTTAATTAATTAAAGCACTAGAAGTATTTCATTTAACCTTTTATAATAATTAAATAAAATAATTCATATTAATTAAATTGAAAATTTTGCTATAAAAATCATTTTATAATAATTTGAAAATAGAAATTGAGAACAAGTTAATAATTAAATTTGTATTTTACTCCCCCCCCCAAACTTAAATTTTTATATCTATTCTAAATAATGAAAAAGGGAAAGTAAATAAATCATACCTTTGAAGTTTAGGTATTTCTTTTTCTTTGAAATTTTTTTGCGAGCTTTTTCATTTTTCATTGAACTCGTACTTGTTAGTATTCTCCATATATATATAACAATTTAAAGAAAATGCGAGGGATAAAATCTAAGATAAGTATTAAATACAACAATTAAAATTAACTCTACACTACTACATATGAATTACTAACATATTAAAAACATCGAACTAACAGATTAACAATTTTACAACTTAAAACAATACAGAATAAAATAAAAACATATTAAAGAAACTAACATCCTATGCAATTAACTAACACAAAAAACAATAACTAAAATATTATCACAATTCAAGCAAATAATCTAACAAACATCCAATGTCTCAAAACAAAAAGTACTGAATATTACAAATATATAAAGTCTTCAAAATAACTTAACATCGAAACAAATAAAACAAATAAAGTCCTAATCTTCGACACCAAAGTCCCGATGTTATAACATCTCCTCCCGATTCAGTAGGCCGAGAAGAGCGAGCGAGATGATACTTGTGAATATCGGGGGCACTCGGGAAAGACAACATCTAAATCACCACTCCTATAACGACGTTCAGCTTCATAGTATGCAATCTCGTATTCCGAATGTCGCCGGAGATATTCGCTATCATAATCGTGTCTCCTCTCCAGATTATCGATTCTTTGATCAAAATGATCAAATCTTCTCCCCGTTGTCTCTCCAAATTGCTCGAAACTTCTCCTATGCGGTGTCGATTCATTCATCGGATCTTGTAGGGTAGGGGTGGTAGGCTCGGGAGGTTCATGGCTAGTAGAGGGTATATCTCTACTTGGTCGAGTGAAATAACTTCTTACTCACCGCTCTCCACCCTTCATGAGATTCATACTTCTTAATATTGGCAATGTGTGAGTGGTTTCATTGGTTCTACCCATTCTTCATTATCTCTAGCCTCGACTCCGGAGAGTTGGCGCAGTGTAAAAATTAATCCAGGGTGTCCCGATCCGGCTCCACTCTCATTTCGAGGAGTGGCCATGATGTTTTGATAAATAATTCTCCCGATGTTGATGCTACGTTATTCCGAATACGAAATTCGAATCGCTCCATCTCGTATTACCTCAGCTGTGGTGATATGTGGGTAACGTAGTGAGAACAAATAAAGTAATGTCGAGCTTTGGAGACTGCATTTAATTTAGAAAGAGGAAAATTCACTCTTTCCTCGTTCGCTTAATTTTCCAAACTCCGGTCCCATCGGTGAGAAAGTTAATGACTTCTCCAAGTGGTCCTTCCATCGTTCCAAAAGTTTCATACTCGCTAAAGTGCGAGTCATGAACTTCATAGAACGCGTTAATTCTTGCGGCATTGAAATCTACAAAAAAACCTCGTACCTTTCTTGGTGCATCTTCGTGCGCAGTTAAATTGGCATAAAATTCTTTAACCACTTCTACGAAATCTGCTCTATATTGAACGTAGCAGAAATTCTCCCAACCTCGTTCCTTAATAATCCGCTCTACTTCTCCTCCCGGATTTTTGAAAACTCGATCTGCAATGCACTTTCTACAAAATATTTAGCCTGTGCTCGTGCATTGATGAATCGGTCTTCGTCGAATTCTACTCGACATTTTTGTCGTGGAGCCATACGATCGATCTGTGAAAATCATGAAAATTTTTACTAAACTTAAAAATAATCCTAAGAAGGCTTCCTACAACATTTATATGCAATTTAAATTAAATTCCATGGATTTCCACCGAATAATTCTTCCATATTTTGATTTTTCCCAAAATTTACAATGTGGTGAAAATACATGGTGAAAATCAAAATTTTTTGCATAGGAGTGAAGCACTTACCAAGAGAAGATGAAATCCGGTGTTTTTGAGTGATGAAATCGCTTCGAATCCGAGATCTCTCGAAGCCCTAGAGTCGGTTTTTGCGAAAATGAGTGGTTGGGGATGATGAATAGTGTTTTTGACCGGTCAAATATATGTTTTCCCCGACCTCGCTGTCAGCAAGATTTTTCTCGCCGTCGGCGAGCTAATATTTTTTGGAACAAAAAACTCTCGGGAAAAATCCGCTGTCGGCGAGAAATTTTTCGCTGTCAGCGAGATCGATCTCGCTGTCGGCGGGATTTTTCTCGCCGTCGGCGAGATTCCAAAAATTTTAAAATTTTTGAAATTCGTCACTCATTTTCGTCCTTAATTTGCCTTATATTATATTTCCGATCACCTCATTTATTAATTTAATATGAAGATTAGCTACTTATACACAAACAAATTCACACAACACAACAAATTAACTTTAATATTGAAATCCATGAGATGTACAAACTAACATACTTTTAGACTCTATAATCAAACTTCAAACTTCAATCCTTACTACAAATCAGCATCGTAAACCAATCCACGACACACTAAATGCTGATACAAAACTATGACGCATATCTTAATTAAGTTTGAGATATTCAAATCATCACTCCACACATAATAAAATCTAAATCAAATCAAATAACATAAATACAAACATACTCTAGAAATCTTTACTACTACTCTTCAAGGTCAGAATCTTCATCTTCTCTGATATTTCCGATATGACGATGATGCACAAATAAGTTATAGAAAGGCCCTGAAGGGGAATTCGAGCTGCATTCTTCGATGATCCAACCCTTCGTCTCGAAAATGAAGAAAGCTAGCTTCCGAGTGTCCGAATGATCAAAGTGTTCATTCATCCTCCAGTCAATGTGATCAAATAAATCAGATATATCGTCGATTGAATCTCTTATTTTCTGCAGTTCTTTCTCCATTCCTTTAATTTTCTTCATAAGTAACTCCATTTTATCTGAAATAGGCCTTGCTATAGGATTATTCTGTGAAGCTCTATCAGAGATAAATGTAATGTCTTCATTATTATCCAAAGTTGGGAACATATCCGTAGGATCGAAGCGGCTTCCAAGGTAACGGAACCTTTTCCCAAGCTTCATAAGAAACTGATACTCGACCGCATAATGCAAAAATAGTATATGGGTGTCCTAGTCCGTGAACCGACCCATGCACGATTAAACCCGATGCGGACTTAACAATTATTGATCCAACATCAATAGAGCAATCCACTTTGAATACAATAATTCAATATAGCAGCATTCCTTCGAAACCTTGTTTACCCTCATAGTAGGTAACAATTTAGATGAGATGAAAAAGTGCCGGTGCTTTGAGACAAGATTCAAAAGTGATGCAGAGAAACTAACATATCCGTCTTCACGCATTTCCCGATCTTCCGGTTCATCGATCGGATATCGAAATATCTCATTCATATTATATCGAGAAGGCACAAAATTTGAATAGTGACATACTGGGGTATTTTCTATAGAGAATAATTCATTTACTCTTGATGGAGTAAACGTCACCCATCTTCCTCGGACGTAGACATTCCCATTGTTGATCGCATGTAAGTTCGAGTAGAACTCTTCCACAGCCGGAATAACAACAATAGTACGTAGTGTAACAAAATACCTCCCGATGCAGCGCCGCGCGATCGTTTCTTCTATCTTCGTAGTGGAATTCTCTAATCCTCGATTGACAAATCCCCGTTCCTGATAACTCTTTTCTTTATCAAAACCTTGTTGAAGATCCGCTGCGCTTCCGCACTCACAAATTTCCTCCGGTTAAACACTCTAGATTTAGAGGAATCTAAGAATTTGGAGGCCATTATGGTGAATGGAATGAATTCTAGTGAAGAAGGCAGACTTAGAATGGTTTAAGAATGGGTTTTCGCAAAGGAATTGGTGTTGAAACCGTCCAAATCGGCATTCAAAGTATAAATAACTCATCTTTATAACTTCCTCGGCCGACGGCGGGGACGTTTCCGCCGTCGGCGACTCGGTTATAAAAGCCGCCTTCCGGTTCTCGGCCGGTCGGCGAGGACGTTTCTCGTCGTCGGCGAGCTCGATAAATAAGCCGAATCCAATTTGGCGCGAACCCCGGCCGTCGGGAGTATCGACCTCGCCGTCGGCGAGATTCCAAAATAATGTCCAATTTCGCTCTAAATCGAATAATTTATTTTTTCATCATAATGGTTCGGATATGTGATGATTCTTAATAATAATTGAGTAGTAAAGTTTCAATAATATAGACTAACTATTAAGATACAATAAAAATAGATGACTAATATGGGTTGCCTCCCATAAAGCGCTTGGTTTAACGTCGTCGGCCCGACCTAATTTCAATTATTAATCGAGTCGACTAAGCATTAAAACCTCTTTATAGTTAGGTCTTATACCTTCAAAATATGGTTTTAATCTATGTCCATTAACTTTAAATTTATGTCCAGCTTTTTGATCTTCGATTTCTATAGTTCCGTATGAAATTATTTGAGTTATGGTGAAAGGTCCTAACCATCGAGACTTCGATTTTCCGGAAAATAATTTCAATCTAGTATTATACAACAAAACTTCCTGTCCTCAGTTCAAAATTTCTCCGATTAATCTTCCGATCATGCCATAATTTCATCTTTTCTTTATAAATCCGATCATTATCATATGATTCATTTCTTAATTATTCCAATTCATTTAATTGCGGCAATCTCTTCTCACGCAACTTTCCTTCATATTATAATTAAATTCTTTAATCGCCCGATATGTTTTATGTTCTAATTCAACTTGTAAGTGACATGTTTTTCCATATACAAGCTCGTAAGGAGTCATTCCAATCGGAGTTTTATAAGCAGATCCTATAACCCCATAATGCGATTGTCTAATCTAATAGACCAATCTAACATATTTGGGTTTACAGTATTTTTCTAAAATACGTTTAATCTCACGATTAGATACTTCACTTAATCCATTGGTTCGTGGATGATAAGCGAGTGGATATCTTATGAGTAATATTGTATTTTTCTACTAGTTTGTGAATGTATTTATTTCTAAAATGAGTTCCTCCGTCGATGATAATCACTCTCGGCATTCCAAATCTAAGTAAAAATATTTTTCATCGAAATTTTGAAACACTCTTAGCATCACACCTAGGTAAAGCTTGTGCCTTAATCCATTTGGAAACATAATCAACGACTACTAATATATATGAGTTTCCAAACGAAGGAATAAAAGATCCCATAAAATCTAATCCCCAAACATCAAAAATTTCAACTTCTAATATAAAATTCGGAGCGTTTCGTTTCTTCTAGATATATTTCCTACTCTTTGACATTTATCGCAAGTTTTAATATATCCGTATACATCTCTAAATAGAGTAGGCCGGTAAAATCCAGATTGTAGAATCTTATAAGCGGTTTATCGATCCCGAAATGTCCTCCAAAATCGAATCATGACATTTTTGAATAATTGGTTCGATTTCTTCATAAGGTACACATCTTCTAATAATTAAATCCTTACATTGCTTATATAAATATGGTTCATCCCAAAAATAGAGTTTTTGTATCATGGATGAATTTTTTTCGTTGTTGCAAAGTTAGCATTGGTGGTAAAATATTACTAACTATATAGTTTACTATATCAAGATACCTATTGTATTTTCCACTCATTGATATTATATAGTTGTTCATCGGGAAAAGCGTCCATAATTTCATTTTCAATATCGGATAATTCATGATTTTCTAATCTTGATAAATGATCCGCGATTCGATTATCGGTTCCTTTTTATTAACGATCTCAAAATCGAATTCTTGCATTAATAGCATCCATCTAATTAATCTTGGTTTGGAATCTTTCTTTTGCATTAAATATTTGATGGCAGAATGATCAGTATGCACTATACATTTTGTTCCAATCAGATAAGGTCTAAATTTATTAAAACCATATACTACCGCTAAAAATTCTCTTTCTGTAACTGTATAATTTATTTCAACATTATTTAGAGTTTTACTAGCATAGTATATAACTTTTAAAATCTTTTCATATCTTTGCCAAGAGCTGCTCCTACAAGCATAATCACTGCGCATCACACATAAGCTCAAATGGTTTCTCCAGGTTAGGTGAAACTATTATAGGTCTTGTAATTAATTTTTCTTTTAAGAGTTCAAAAGCATTCGGGCATTCGATAGTAAATTCAAATTTCTTGTCCTTTTCGAGAAGTTGGCATAGAGGTTTAGTAATTTTTGAAAAATCTTTTATATAGCGTACTGTAGAATCCAACATGTCCAAGAAAACTTCTTACCCCTTTTACCGTAGTTGGAGGTGGTAATTTAGTTGTAACTTGAATTTTTGCGGGGTCCACTTCCATGCCTTTTCCGAAATTTTATGCTTCTAATACAATGCCGCCCGCAATCATAAATTGACATTTCTCTCAATTTAGAACTAAATTTGTTTTCTCACATACTTCTAATACTTTTTCAAGATGAGTTAAGCATGTGTCGAATGATGTTCCAAATACGGAGAAATCATCCATAAATACTTCTATTCCATTGTCGATTAACTTACTAAATATAGACATCATACATCTACGGAATGTTGCTGGTGCATTACATAATCCAAAAGGCATGCTTCGAAAAGCGAAAGTTACATAAGGACTAGTAAATGTAGTTTTCTCTTGATCCTCAGGAGCAATTTGTATTTGATGATAACCGGTGTATCCATCTAGAAAACAAAAATACTTATGTCCGACTAATCTATCTAACATCTGGTCTAGAAATGGTAAAGGGAAGTGATCATTCCTGGTGGCGGTATTTAATTTCCTATAATCAATATATATACGCCAACCAATAACTTGTCTTATAGGTATAAGATCGTTATTTTCATGGGCAGTGACGGTCACTCCTCCCTTCTTAGGAACACAGTGAAATGGGCTTACCCAAGCACTGTAAAAAATAGGATATATAATACCATTATCTAACCATTTTAAAATTTCTTTCTTAACTACTTCTTTCATTATCGGGTTTAATCTCCTTTGGGGATCTGCTTTAGGTTTATGTTCATCATCTAAAATAATTCTATGCATACGATTGAAGGACTAATTCCTTTAATATCTCGCTAAAGTCCAACCAAAAGTTTTCTTATATTTTTTTAAAGTTTCTAAAAGTTTTTGTTCTTGAGATTCGTTTAATGCAGATGAAATAATAACTAGTAAAGTTGAAGAATTACCTAAATAAGCATATTTCAAATGATCAGGTAATATTTTTAGCTCAAGTTCAAGAGGTTTAATAATTGATGGAACTATATTCTTGTCGGTGTTTTCGGTATTATCCAAAAATTCAAATCTTTCCCGAATATAATTCAGTTCTTCATTATTATCTTCAATTAATTCAGCGTTTTCTTTTTCTAATTTATCTTCGTAATATTCCTTAAAATGTTCGCGTTGTAAATGTTCAAGTATTTCCATCCGAAAACATTCATCATCTTTTTCTAGCACAGGATATTTCATTGATTTTGCGATATTAAATGTAACTTTTTGGTCATTTACTCTCATAGTTAATTCTCCTTTCTGAACATCAATCATAGCTTTTCCAATAGCTAAAAATGGTCTTCTTAAAATGATAGGAATTTCTTTATCTTCCTCCATATCTAAAAGCAATAAAATCTACTGGGAAGATAAATTTATCCACTTTTACTAAGCACATCTTCAATAACTCCCTTAGGATAGGTAACAGAACGATCGGCTAATTGAAGGGTTACTGAAGTAGGTGTAATTTTTCCTAATCCCAATCTCTTAAAAATTGATAGAGGCATTAGATTGATGCTTGCTCCTAAGTCACACAAAGCTTTTCCATAAAAATTTTCTCTATAAGCACGAGGTATAGTGAAACTACCGGGATCTTTCAATTTTTCGGGAAGCTTCTTCGAATAATAGCACTACACTCTTCACTAAGTGCGACTGTTTCATTATCGGTGAATTTTCTTTTCTTATTTAGAATATCTTTCATAAATTTTACATAATTTGGCATACGATCTAAAGCTTCGACAAAAGGTATATTGATTGTTAATTTCTTTAATATTTCAAGGAATTTAGCAAATTGTTTATCTTTTTTATGTTGAGCTAGTCGTTGAGGAAATGGTGGTGGAGGTTTTTCAACGAGAAATTTTCATTGGTATTAAAGGATGTTCTAAGTTTAAATCTTGTTGAATTGTTTCCTTTTCAATTTCCACTTCCTCTTTTTGGCTTTCAAGTTCTTTTTGAATTTGAGGTTCTAATTCTTTTCCACTCCTTAGTTGTATTGCTTTAATTTGTTCTTTTCCTTGATCTTTAGGATTTATTTCCACATTACTTGGAAAAGTTCCAGGTATTCTATTATTTAGCGCGATGATGAATATGTCCAAGTTGAGTTTCGATATTTTTAATAGATGTTCCTTGAATTTGTAATTGATTTCCTTGAATTTGTAGTTGATTTCCTTGATTTTGTAGTTGATGACCCATATTTAAAATTAATTCATCCATAGATAATTTCTTATCTTTGAATTGAGGGTTATTGTTATTAAATCCAAGGTGGTAATTAGGTTTATAGTTTGGATTTGCTTGATTAGGTTGATTCATCCATTGTTGATTAGATGTGTTATTCCAATTAAAATTTGGATGAGTTTTCCAACCAGGATTATAATAGTTTGAATAAGGGTTATTAGTTCTATTATTAATAACATTTAAAGTTTCATAATTAGATTGAAATTCTATGATTTGTCCGGATGAGTTTTCTTCAAAGTAGGAGAGTAGTTCATTCCAAAATTATCTAATTTCTTAGATATAGCAACAATTTGAGAAGCTAACATAGATATTGCATCGTTTTCATGAATGCTTGGCTATCTTTTTCGGATTTATTCTATCGATGGGCCATTGGAAATTATTTGTTGTCATTTCTTCGATTAGTGCATAAGCTTCATTAAATGGTTTAGACATTAATGAACCTCCAAGCGACGACATCGATGATTGATCTTAAAGATCCTACTAATCCATTATAAAAGGTTTGAATAATCGGCCAATCGATAGCGCATGATGTGGGCATTTCCTAAGAAGTTCCTTAAATCTCTCCCGAAGCTTCATATATTGATTCTCAATCTAATCGACAAAAAGAAGTTATATCATTTCTAAACTTAGCAGTTTTAGATGGTGGAAAATATTTGTATAGAAATTTTTGTGATAATTCTCCCCAAGTTTTAATAGATCCAGGAGCTAACGAATTCAACCACATTTTAGCCTTATCCCTTAATGAAAAAGGAAAAAGTCTAAGTCTTATAGCATCGTCAGATACTCCTTGATATTTAAAAGTAGCACAAAGTTCTAGAAAACTAGCAAGATGTAAGTTAGGATCTTCAGTAGGTGAACCACTAAATTGATTGTTTTGTACCATTTGGATAATTGCGAGGTTTAAGTTCGAATGAATTAGCGACTACATCGGGGTTTTGAATAGTTAAATGAATTTCATCCGATGTAGGGTTGACATAATCTCTTAATGGTCTTTGTTGGTTCATATTTTGAATTTCGGGAGTATTTGCCATTTGTGTTAAATTTATAATTTGTTTCTTTTGTTTTCTAATTCTTTTAGTTGTACGCTACAATTCGAGAATCGTAAGGTATTAAATTTTCGTTTCTAAATTTGCGCATACAATTTTTGAATAGATATTAATTTATTTATTATGATTATTTTAAAATAGTCCGTTACTCTAGTAAATTTTTCTTACTTCCCCGACAACGGCGCCAAAACTTGACCTACAATTTTATATTATGATATTTTTAATTTAATTGCAACGACGCCAAAACTTGACCCGCTATATTATATGTATAGAATTGTAATTGTTTATGTTGTGGATGCTACGCAAGTATACGTATCGTATCGAAGTAATACGGGGCTACTAGTGGAGTCCTGGTTATCGATCCCACAGGGAAAGACAAAATTAAATAACAACTATTTTAAAATAATAATAATAATAAAACTAGTATACGAAAATTTGGAATTCTAAATTTAAGCGCAATAAAGTAAACTAAGTATTCTAATCATGTAACTTAACTAAGTAGAGAATTAATACGTATTAAAAGTGCAGGAAATTAAACTAAATAAGTCTTAACTATTTAGAGAAAGTATCTTTCTCCTTGTTTAGAAATTTAAGTGATTGATGAATTTAAATAGATAATTTTAAGGTATTGTGACAAATAGGAGCATTCATATTCTTTACCCTTTGGTCCAGGTGTAAAGAATATTGACTAATCCTATGTTTGATTGCGGAATGCAGCGCTAAGTCGGGAGGATACCGATTGCCACTTCGAGCTCCCACGTTCCCCTCGCCCGAGGGCTAACATCTACACTTCGGCTCTCGAAACAATAGGACCGAATTAAAAATTTTAGTACGTCACACTAAAATGCTCGATTCTACGCCCAGAGTGATATTATTTTCCTATTTATTTGCACCTTCCTTCCAAGGCTTTTGAATTCCCGAATATCGGATGTAATTTTTACTATAGTTGTAAATCGACATATTTTAACAAATCAAATGGCCGATTGAAAAGTAAATTAAGTTTTAAGTAAAAATTATCACAATTTATTAATATATAAAAGTATTTCTATTTTAATTTTATCAAGTCACTTAATTTCATAAACAGGGAGAAAGACTAAATAAACTACTCGGAATGCATGGGAACTAAACTAAGCATGGATTTCATTTAAAGTTAAAAACAATAAATACAAATACTTATATTGATTTATCTCCAAACAGACTCCTCGTAGTTCCTTTGACTCTTCCTTCCAGTACAGCACGACTCACTAATTACTCACTAAACTCACTAAAAACAAACAACTGCACACAAAAGACTAAAAGATTGCACACAACACAAAAAAATAACACACTTAGAACACACTTAGAGCACACTTAGAGCACACTTAGAGCACACAAAAGACTGATTTTCGGCCTCTATATATAGAGGTAAGCAAATGTCCAAGAGGTGTGTAAGCATCTCTTCAAAAAGTGTCCAGGTTCAATGTATCTGTGCCATTTGAACTAGCTCCCCGTCGGCAACGAACTACCTCGTCGTCGGCGAGGCTTCTAGAAGATCTTGAACCGCGCTATCTCGGCTGTCGGCGGGCTCGGGCTCGCTGTCAGCGAGACAGTTATAAATCCTTCAGAAATGTCTCCACGTAACCTCGCCGTCGGCGGGCTCGATCTCTCCGTCGGCGACTCATCACAAATTGCATTATTTTCTTCCTTTTTGCTCCAAATCCGCTCTTTTTTATGATTTTTACTTTTATCACCTAAATTCTCCATTCCTGCAATAAAATAAAGAAAATACCCTTCTTTAAAGTGCAATTTCATCAAAAATAGGTATGAATTTCTTAATAAATTTTTCAGTGATCACCTGTGGCGAGCAAGATCACCATAGGGCATAGTCTCCACTTGGCTGATCGCGTAAATTAGCCAATCTCAGACAAGTCTGCCCAGACAATTATAGTTTGTTGAAAATTCAAATTGTAATACATATTTGGTATATAATATGTATATTTTTTTAGAGTATTAATAATATTAAGCACGATGTCCATAAATATTCACTCCTTACTGTAATTATACAAAATACGCTCCTATAATTAAGAGACAAAAATAAGAATAAAAGGGGATGGACTCGCTCTCTCCTCCTAATTCTCTCTACGACAAATTCTTGACACTCTCTACTCTCTTTTCTCTTCTTCACTCATCTCTAACTCTTGAGGCGTTTTCACAAAAGACAATTTGAGATCTAACAATAATTAAGTTTAATTGTTGGATATGTATATTCAGAAGAATAATTATGACAGGTGGCGTCTTGACGTATGTGGGATGGACCAAGAAGATGAACGCCCCATGTTGAGTATACTGTTGGGAAATTCCTGCAGTTTCTCTTCTCCCACTCTTGTTGACTCCATAGTTTGCCTAATTAAAATGACCACCCATGTGGTATTAGTAGTCAAGCATAGGAAAAAGGCTAGAGGGCAATATGAACATTATCTTATTATGTTGTTCTATGCGGAAAATGTAGAAGCATGAAACTAAAGAAGGTCTGGCGATGCAGACAGGACAATAGATGTTAAAGAATGGCCCACAGATAGAAGACTCAGAAGTCCAATTGTTAGATCAAAAGTATACAAACTAAGATTAACCAAGGATACCAAGTTCTTCGAATATGAGTAGTTCAACCATAAGCGAAATGTAGGGGAATCCAAGCCATTCACCATGATGTAACATGCCAAATGGGGAAGCTAACGCCTATGGTCCCATAATTATATTGGTCGTATCCAGTTATCTCCCTGAACATCATCAAGACTCATTGAGGCAAGTCACAACCATTCTTCAAGACCTCTCCATTTATGGGAGGCTACTTATCGGATTACAGTGATTTACCTCTGCCTGATAGCTTAGCTCTGTCATGCTAATATGAGCTCCTTATCAGGGATGGAGGATCAACGGTTAGACTTGACCACCCGGCCGACACTGTTGACCTCATTTTTGATGAGGTCTTCTCTTCTTCTCTTTAGTACTTAGGATCTAGCCTTAGGCTTTTCCTTTGACTATCTTAGAGGACTAGAATTGGGACCCACCTTTTAGAAATTCAAACCACTTCTTAACTCCTGCAAACTCCACAAACTTGACTATAGACCCCTAATCACCTAGAGGGTTGAAATCAAATGTGGAAGTTTAAAGGATGAGTTCTATAGGACTCTTTGGCACTTGGGATCGCCACAGGTGGCTCAGTGCAGTAAGGGCCGACTTACACATACACTACACCTATGCACTACACTTTCACACACCTCCTAAAACACACCCTTACCCAACTTAACTTCCGACTCATGTAGGTGATTCACATGGATGGTCCTTAACCCACTAAGCCACGGTTAAGAGGGTTAGGAACAACATGGTGAATGCCTCAAATGAGTCCCTTCATGGCTCATGTGGGCTTGATATGGCTTCATGGCTCAACAAAAATGATTTCATTTCACTTACATCCACCCAATCTTCAATTTTCCAAATTTTCAATTTTTGACCCCCGGGACCCAACACCCGCCAACCTACCCAAAGCCCTGAATAGCCCAAATTTCTCAAAAAGTTTCCAAATTACCCAAAATTCTCAAATAAATCAATCCCAAACATTCCCACATCACTCAAACTGATCATCCATATCCAAAAATATCAAAAATTCCAAAAATACCCCCCAATACCTTCCAAATACCCAAAATACCCCTTTTGACCCAAAAATCCAAAAATTCAGAAAATTCCCAGAAAATTCCAGAAAATCCCAAATATTCCCAATTTCATTTTGTTCAACTACACCATGGGCCAATTTTGTCAATTTACTCCACTTTTGTCAAAACCCCCAATTTGACCCATTTTAACCCAAAGTAAACCCAATGTCAAACCAAACCTACCCAATTGACCCAAATTCTGGTCCAATTCAATTCTAAACTTCAATTCAACATCCCAAACACCAATCTAGACCAAAACCAAGCTTAATTTGATTGAAATTTGGGTCCAATTTCACTTTTGGCCTTAAAGCCCAATTTGGACCTATGACCCAAACCTAACCCAAACTCACCCAATTCAACTCCAATTAACCCCAAATCTTTTCCAAACCTTCCTTAACATCCCCATGAACAAAACACTAACATGATTTGCTCAAAATTTAGACCCAAACCCCACTCAAATTCAACCCAAAATCAAAAAGCCCAATTTTGACCTAAACCTAAACCTAGCCCAAATGAGCCCAAACCCCAAAATCAAAACCCAACCAAAGCCAAAACCTCTTTGAAACACTCCCATAAACATTTCCCAACATTAATTTTACATCAATTTCAACTCTAGCCCAACATTGGCCCAAGTTAGCCCAATTTGACCCACCTTAGCCCACTTACCAATTAAACCCAAATTCAAACCAATTCAAACCCAAATCACCTCAAACTTGTTTCAAACCACTCATGAAGCATCCCTAAACCAAACTCAACAATTATTTGGCCCCAAGCCTTTACCAAAATCTCATCCCAAAATCCATTTTAAATTTAAAAGCCCACTTCCCTAAACCTCCCTAAAAGCCCATTTCCACCAAATATAAAAGCCCAAATTTGGCCCTAAAGCCCACATGACATTTCCATTTGCCATCCATTTAATCAAAGCCATTCCCTAAGTTATAATTCCATCATCAAACAATTCCAAATCAAGCCCCATACAAATTCACACCAAAATATCCAAAATTATTAAAACCCATTTTTATGAAATTGACCCAACCTTTTCCCAAGCCAAATGGAGCCATGGAGCCATGCACAAGCCATATGCAAGCCATGAGAGCCTCTTTACATGTCACCATGCCATTTTGGGCAAAAGGAGGAGGCTCTTTCCTTAATTCCTAAAGGTGATTAACCACTCCCATGATTCCCCTTAACCATGCTTATGCCTAATTGTGCTTGGATGGTGACTTGACCCTACTCGATTATGCTTGAGCCAAATCACTTTTCCCTCAGCCAAAACCAAGCCTTGGGTGGTGCACCTAGCCCAAGTGGAGGGGTTGACCAATTTGAGCCAAAATAAGCCCTCTCCCATTCCATTCTAATCCAAGCCTTTTACACATGGCATTTGCCGATTGCTACACTAAACCCCAGGCCACGACCCACCCGAACAAGATGGTGACCAATGCTCGGCCGGCCGGCCACCCGATCGCCGGAAAACACCATGCCCGAAACCTTGGGAGAAGCCAAACTTTGGAATTCTCCCTCGTTGAGCTGCCCCATGCCTAATGGCCACCATGGCTGTTCTTCGCATGCCAAGAGCGGCTGATCCCGCCCCTCAGCTCCCCACGGGAGAGCCTCCGGCCACCGCCTATTTAAACCCCTCACCTTCTCGGCCATGAGAGGTGCTGAACCGAACCTTACCGAAACTCCGCAAAATTGTTCCGGACTCCTCCCCATACACGAGCACTTGATCCCCGGTGAGATCCCCCTGCCATTTCTTCTGCGCGAGCTCGATTTCGGAGTTGAAATTCCACCCAAAACCGGGACACTTCTCCACGAGTGGACCAATCCCAAAATTGATTGGTTCTACACCTTCACCGGACCGAGGAAGGTGTCCACCAAGCAAAAGCCCCATCTCCGGGCCACCCGAGTTGTTCCGGACTCAAAGGTTGTGATCGGCTTTGGTGGAAATCACACCTAGTGCGATTCACCGCATCCCGAGGGCTTCATCCCTAGCCTCCTGCATCTCCAACGAACGTGCCAAGCATCTCCGATCGAGGCTTCACCTCTCGAGCTAAGGTATGAGTTAATTCTTCATCCCGAAGCTTCGGAGATTCTCCATTTCAAATGCTTTAATTTCGATGCATGATAACCGTATAGATGTGTTCGTCTCTTGAAGACGAATCCATAGAGCATAAGAACATGAAAATCCATTGAGTATCGAGTGAGATATTAAGGATTTAGTGTGGACGGCTCTCGGGTGAGGACACTTGGGGACGATGAACGGATGCCGTCCATTTAATACACGCGCGGACGGACGGCCAGGATCGCGTCGGATCAGAAGACGGAGCGATACAGCGGGTCCCGGGAGCACTGACGCGGATGGCGGCGTCGAATGGGAGCGCGCCGCGTGTGCATTCGGAGCTGCCGAGGTTGACGCGGCGCCGCGTAGATAAATAGAAAAATAGGGTATTTTCCTATTTATTTAAATTCCCTAAACTTTGAAAATTCATATCTCTGTGTAGGAAAATCATAAAAATAAAATAAAAATACCCTCTTGCTCGAGTGAACGGAGGAGAATAATGTGGAAAAGAAATTAATTAATTTTGCCCGAGTATTTTATTTTTAATTAATTATTTACTCCCTGCATTATTTTAATTCTCCATGCATTCACACAATTCACCATTGCATGAGACTATAGGGCTTTTGAAGCCTCCGAATTTGGGAACATTCCCCGAATTTTCCAAAGTCAGAGGTCATCCCTATGAAGAGTCATTGATTTTTCAAATGCATGTTGCTGTTTTAAGTATTTTAATTGCAAAAATTAGCATGTTGTGAAATAAATTCTAGGAAAATTTGGTGATGTTCCATATGACCAGAGAACCCTAGGAAAAATAGGATTTGAGTTAATTCACTTAGATTAACCCTAATTGGCTTAAACACCCAAAATAGGTCTCTAATTAATTAGAGTTAACCATAGATCAAATTGACTTGAAATCAATTCTCCACTGACCTTTAGGATCAGAGGAACCCACCATAAAAATTTGAGGTCAATTGGATTTGGTTAGCCCCACTAATTGGGTTAATTAAGCCACTTAGTCATTTTAAATTTTAAAAATTCATAACTTTCAAAATATCTTTCAAAAATTCACCAAATTGGTTTTGGAGTCTCTCTGATATCAGGGGAGTTTAAGAAAATTAAAATTTCAATTTTCTAAAAAAGTTGATTTTTAATATTATTTTAATATTTTTAATAATTAAAAAATAATAAAAATCACAAAAATAATAAAATTCACCAAAATGTTATATTTTAAATTTTAATCACTTAGGAACAAGTCCCATATTTTTCCTAGGTCTATTTAGTGAGATATTAATTTTTTAAAGCTCTAGGGTAATTTTAAAATTAAAAAATGTATTTTCTAGCATTTTCACCAAAATAATTATAATAAATCAAAGAAAAATCAGAAAATTGCAAAGTTTGGTTCTCTGGAATCCTTGATATCAGAGAGAATTTTAAAAATTATAAAATTTATTTTTCAACATTTATTTTATTTTTAAATTAATTAATACTCCAGAATTTAAAATAATTCTAATAAATAAAATATAATTCAAAAAATTACAAAATTTGGTCCAAGTGGTCCTCTAGTCATTAGGAATGTCCCTTAATTTTCTTAAGGACAGAAACTTTCCCTTGGTCATGTTATTGAATTTTCCTTGGAAATTTCTCTTTTCTACAAAAAATAATTATATAAATAAATTAAATACAGAAAAATCACATTTTCTCCTCTCATGTCTTCATTGACACATAAGTGAAGTCACATAAAAATTTCAAGTTCATTTGAGTTCAATTTAGTGAGTTATGAAATTATTAGGCTTAAAGGGCAAAATGGTAATTAAAATTTTAATCCTTAATTAAGACTTTAGGTTTAATAAAAAATTTTTAACAAGCAAAATATTTGATCCTAATCTGATTTGGATGATTGAAATTAAATAATCAAAGGGTAGAAACCCAGTAAGCAATTTAAAATGATTAAACTTTAATTAAATAATTAATTGAATTTGGAAGAATAATAAAATTGGAATTATTAAAATAGGGATATTATTAGGAAGAGATTTATTCTTTAATTTAAAATCCCTAAATTAATCACCTCATTAATACTCAACTCTTAATTAAAATGATAACTCAAATTTAAAATATTAAAAGACTTAATCATTAAACTAAAATTAAATCATTAAACTCTTTCAAAAATTTCGATTAAATTAAATTAAATTAAATTAAAATTAAATTAAATTAAATAAACAAATTAAATTAAATTAAATGAATTAAATACATTAAATTAAATAAATAAAATTAAATTAAATTAAGTTAAATAAAATTAAATAAATAAATTAAATTAAATTAAATTAAATTAAATTAAATTAAATTAAATTAAATTAAATTAAAATTAAATTAAATTAAATTAAGAAATTAAATCAAATAAATTAAATTGAATTAAATTAAATCAAATCAAACTAAATTAAAGCTGAATTAAATTAAATTAAAATAAATTAAATTAAATTAAATTGAATTAAATAACCTCACTTAAGACATGAAGAAATAAATCTAAAATAAACTTGAACATTATTCCAAACTTAAATCATTAATTTGAACTTAAATTTGAATCACAAATCATTAAATATCATTTTGCCTTTAGGAGCTTTAGTTATCGTAACTCACAAATAGAACATTAAAATGAAATGTTACTTCGTCGATAGGACATTCAAATGTCACTAGTTCACTGAGCAAGTTAACAAAACTTGAAAACCTCGGACGATCGATTCATTTACACGATTAAATTCATTTGGACTCGAAACAATCACTAGAAATATTGAAAAGATGTTTGGGATCTCTCCTAAGCACTTCCTCGATATGATAGGATGTTGATAAGAACAATTGAACTTAATTGTTCTTTGATGAAGAAAATCGTCTTGAAACCAAAAACACGAAGAACCTAGACGTCATAGGAAACGACTAGTTGTAGGATTAGGAATTTGGTAGAAAACCATAAACCTTTCCCTTAGCTTTACCTAGGAACTTGCTTAAATATTCTAATCGTGTTTTAAGTGCGGCTTGGGATGACGGGAGGACCCTCAGGGTACGCTTTTATTTTATTGCAATTTATTTAATCGCATCGCACTTATTTTTCTTGCATGATAAAACAACGGTTGCATGAAAACCGACACCTTTAGGACGAAACCAAAGCGAAACCCAAAATTAAAATAAAAGACACTACAAGATAAAATTCACCTCCACGACATTTCAAAATATAAGACAACTCAAAATTTAATCACAAACAGAACACAAAACTACAATTACTGACTAAATTAAAACGTCTCGTTGAATGATCGGGAATACCTCGGATGATGTAACCCACGTGTTGCTAACGGGATTTCCGCGGTCTAAATGAAAGTGCGGAACTCATTTAGTTGAGTTTAGCAAATTCATCCGGACTAAGTGAATTCGATGAAAATAACGGTGCCGGGATGACGGAACAGGTGGGATCTTAATCGGTTCTGTTTAATCAACTTTAAGATCTGTTTTAATTAAAACACAAAAAAAAAACACTTGGAAATTAAGACTTCTCTAAACCAGAACACTTCTCTCATCTCTTGATTTATGATTTCTAAAACTAAATCTCTGCAACAACAAAGAGCTCGGAGCATGGTGGGCAGCACGGCCATCGTCGTCAGCAAAACTTGAACCTACATCAACAAAACTTTCTTAGAATTAAATAAACAAAGCCATAGGACTTCGAGGTAGTTTGCCTAGTGCGACATAAATCCTCAACTCTTCGTTAGGCATTTGCATTGCAAATTAAGCCCTAACCGGTCTTAGGATTCCGAGGCGGTCGTCCGATACGACATAAACCCTCATATCTTCTAGGCAATTTGTATGATTCTATCATATAAATATAAGCCCTAATTAACTAAAATTAGCGAGATTAAAACATTAAATAAACATTAGGACTTTCCTAAATCCAAGCCGAAACAATAGGATAGTCGGGAGATTACCGAAGTCCGCTTCGAATCCGTGATCTCTCCTACTTTTCTCCCTTTGAATTCCCAAAATAAAAATGTTCTAAATTTGATCCATTCCCTATTGAAATTTCCAAAATTCGATCCTTTTGAAAACTTAAACTTTGAAATTCTTGAGAGCGGAATTATTGATTATTATCGAGAGTTTTCTTAGGTGATTCCGTCACTTAAGATGTAATTAACTATAGGGGCTTGCCCTTATAGGGAACTTTAAGAACCGGGTAATATAAACCCTGTTTAATGTTTTCATATTAAACGAGGGAATTTGTCGGCTTATAAAATTGGTTCGCGGACCAAACGGATGTCACGAACCTTTCTAGTTTATTTAATCGAGCCTCATTATCAAGCAGTGTGTTTATTCTTCAGGATAGATGCACGGTTTGTGGTGCGGCACTCGTTTATATAAACTATTCGGGATGTGAGATCAGTTTGACTTCATATCTTAAAATTTTCAAATTTAAAATTATTTTCAAAATCAAATACTACTTTTCAAATTATTTATTTAAATTAAATTAAAATTCGCCGACAATTTCTGTAGGCAACTCCCTTTTCAAAATAAAACACATAACCTAAAAATAATGCCGACAGACACAACTTAGCTGACTGAGTTAATCTTTTCGACAATTTTCCATGTAAAAGTTCAGGAAACCGATAGGATCCAGCATAGCCGACCGAAAAACTTTAGTGGACTAGGTTGAGTAGTG
The DNA here is from genome assembly GCA_022702705.1 of Papilionanthe hookeriana x Papilionanthe teres. Taxonomy (NCBI): domain Eukaryota; kingdom Viridiplantae; phylum Streptophyta; class Magnoliopsida; order Asparagales; family Orchidaceae; genus Papilionanthe; species Papilionanthe hookeriana x Papilionanthe teres. Next base: position 66,131,167 of record CM040425.1, on the reverse strand, counting down.
AGCCTCTTTAGCTTATCTGACAGGCAACGCTTATCAAGAACTCGATAGTCTAGTCCGTCGAGCCTTAGAGCAGTCAGGTCTAGGCCTACATATCTAAATACTCTGTACATTCCCTACTAATGTAAGGGCATAAATAGAACTTCAAATATTGTATCTCATTTCTTCTATAAATGGGATCATTCTATGAATAAAAGGGTCACACACCTCTCTCAAATCATTCTTCATTATTGTGCATCTCTCTCTCTCTCTCTCTCTCTCTCTCACACACACACATATCTTACACTATTTCCCTTAGGTGTGATTCATGAACAAATTTAAACACAAAAGATAGAAATTCATAATGAGATAAAAGAGAGGGTTAGAAATACCTAACATTAGAAATATTCAAATGGAAATTCCAAAAAGGATATTTCACTAATTTTTTATGAATTTATGGCTTCAAATATAATCGAAATATGTTAGAATTGAGTGATCTTGGGCTCGTTGGATTCGCCTAGTCGAGACGTTCGACCTGAGTATACGCTTGCTAGTGTCGGTATTTGTTTGATCTTCCAAATATGTCCAGAAATCTTCTACGAATAGATTAATGACCTGATCTGATCTTGATTTGACTTGGATTGGACTAGTTTTGATATCGTTGGGTCCGTCTCATCGATCCGGTCAGTTTGACTATAAGCTTGCTGAAATCAGAGCTCTGGATAACTTTTTATCATGATTTGAAAGTTTTCTGCTCAAAATATCGTCTCCAGATCCGTGTCATGTCTCGAGATTCGTCATCGATGATAAAAATTTGTCGGTGACGTATCAGTTGCCCCCCATATTTTCGGGCGAGATTATACTCGTCGTCCGAAAATATCCAGATCTAGAATTACTTCATTTTTGTTGCATAAAAGTAATATTCTTAAACCTATTTATAGATAAGAATAAAATAAACCTTTATATATAGAAGAGTGTTTTTAGTTGAGTTTGTTGTTATTCTTTCTTTCATGTGGGAGGTTGTATGTTCAAATCTTTCCCAATATATAATTAAAATTTTTACTTGGCCCGAAAATCTAAAACAGTGGCCAGAAAAATTTAAAAAGAAATAGTATTTTTTTTATGAGCTAACTTTTTCTTTTAATTTTTTTTTAATAAACGGCTTTTTTCTTTAACGAAAAACCTTTTTTTTTAATAAACAGCCGTTTTTCTTTAACGAAGAGCTTTTTTTTTTTTTTTTGAAAAGCAGTTTTTTTATTATTTTGTATTTTTTTAATGAAGAGCTGTTTTTTCTTTTCAACGAAGAAAAAGAGTTGTTTTTTTTAATGAAGAGTTTTTTTTCATTTTAATTAGCCGTTTTTTTATTATTTTTAATAAACTATTTTATTTTATTTTTAAATGAAAAACTGTTTTTTTTAATTAGCATTTAATAGTAAAAGGCTTTTTTGAGTCTATAAATAGGCCCAAAGAAGAGGGGTAGAGTTGTCGCAAGCGTTGCGGCGGAGCGTCGTGGTGGCGTGTTGTGGCGGAGCGTCGCGGTGGTCGTCGCGGCGATGCAATGCTGTAATGCAACGCAGAGCGACGCACAACGGCGGTGCGTCGCAGCGGCGTGTTGCGACGGAGCTTTGCAGCAGGGCGTCCCGGCGGTGGGTCGCCGCGGAGTGTTGGGCGGCGGGACGCAATAACATGTTGCGGTGGCGCGTCGCGATGGGTTGCGGCGGCGCGTAGCGTGACACATCGCAGAGAAGTGTTGCGGCTGCGAGACGCAATAATTGGTAGCGTGTCGCGGTGTGTTGCGGCGGCGCGTAGCGAAGAAGTGTTGCGGCGACGCGACACAACAACATGATGCGGTGGCCCGTCGCAGCGGCGCAATGCAGTGATATGTTGTGGTGGCGCGTTGCGGCGGAGCGTTGCAACGATGCGACGCATTGTGGAGAAGCCCAGACAACGTGTCATAGCAAGGCGTCACGGTGACGTGCTGCGGAGGAGTGTTGCGACGGGGCGTCGCAACGACGCGTTACGGCTGAGCGTCGTGACGGGGCGTCGTGGAGACCCGTCATGGCGGGGTGTCGCGGAGACGCATGGCAACGGTGCATCGCAACGTTGCGACGACGGGACGCATTGTGACGGAGCGTCGCGGCGACGTATTGCGGTTGTACGTCATGGCAACATATTCGCGGTGGCCGTCAGGGTGACGCGTTGCGGCGGAGCATCACAGAGACATGTTGCGGTGGTGCGTTGTGACGGAACGTCGTGGTAACGCGAGACGTTACAGTGGTGCGTTGCGGCGACACGTTGCGGTGGTGCGTCGCGGCGATGCATTGCGACGGGGTTCAGGGCAACGCAACGTGTAGTGGCGGAGCGTCGTGACGACGAGTTGCGGTAGATCATTACAGAGGGGCGTCGTAGCGACATATGGTGGTTAAGCATCGCAGATCGTGTACTTGATGTCGCGTATTGAGGAGATTCATGTGCCGCTCTTGCACATTCTAAAGGTGATGAAGAAATGTTGTAGTTTTCTCGTCATGCTACGGGGGGAAGGTTTTCATGCATATGTGGTGGCGATATCTGGAGACTCCTTTCAAGGCTCTTATCTTCTGGGGTCATTCCCTCTCGGGCTTATACATTATAAGAGCTTGAAATGAATCGGTACCTTCCGAGGCTCGTAGCCTTCTGAGGAATTTTATGCACTTGTATCTTTTGAGGCTTGTAACATTTTGAGGTATTTAATGTATCTGTGCCTTCTGGGGCGTGTAGCTTTCTAATGTCTTTGATGTACCTGTGCATTCTGAGGGTTATAGCCTGTTGAGGTCTTTGATGTATTTGTACCTTCTGAGGCATGTAGCCTTCTAAGGTCTTTGAGTGTACCTGTGTCTTTTGAGGCTTGTAGCCTTCTGAGGTCTTTGAGTGTATTTGTGCCTTCTGAGGCTTTTAGCCTTCTGTGGTCTTTAAGTGTACATGTGTCTTCTGAGGCTTTTAGCCTTCTGAGGTCTTTAAGTGTACCTGTGTCTTCTGAGGCTTTTAGCCTTCTGAGGTCTTTAAGTGGAGACCCTGTCAACCACTTGCTCTCATGGAGTCTTTCTAGAGAGGACCATGTCCACTACTAGCTCCCATCGAGACTTGCCTCTTGGGCTCGTCTTCCAGCGGCATGGTAGCTTCTCATTGAGTCTTGTCTCTTGGGCTTGACTTTCAGGATTACTGTATCTTCCCGTCGAGTCTTGCCTCTTGGGCTCGACTTCCAGGGGTATGGTAGAAAAGATAATTCATTAAGAATGTATGACTAGTTCTAAGTTGTATCACCGGAGATGCTCAACGGTAATAACCAGTAATGAACTGAGTCCTATGAAATCCACTGAGGATTGTTGACCAATCCTAGGTTGTTGGTCGAAGCTTTTGCTTAACGACCGTAACCTGTTATGGAAGTGGTCAAAGAAAATCCACCAAGGATTTTTGACCTATCCAAGGCTGCATGTTGAAGCTTTTGCTTGACGACTGTAGCTTGTAATGGAAGAGGTCGAATTGAGTCCCCTTGGGATCGATTAAGCCTAGAATGAGGTGTCAGAGATGCTCTGCGTTTCTCGAGACTAGGGAGTAGATCGCAATGGATCGTATGTTTTCTTGGAAATATGGTTGTAGTCATACTCAAGAGTAATGTTTGACAACTTGTCAATTTCTATTTTTGAATCTTTTGCCCCCCAGTGGGGGTGTTTTCCATGTGAGCTTGTAAAAGAGCACATGTATTGGGTTTTGAAGAGATCAGCTTCCCGATCTAGTTGAAGAGGAACTCCAGGTGCTGAGGAACCGTTATTTGTAGTGAAGACTGCCCCTCAGTCCATAAGCGACTCTTGTAGACTTGTAATATGAATGGAATATGGGATGACATCCTCATCATAATTGTGCCCAAGACGTTACCGTGGACGACCTTTCGAGATTGCGGTGAAGGTTGCCTCCCACATTGAAGAATTCTCCAGAGATGATCTTTAAGATGCAAAAATGATTCCTTTGTCCGTTGTATGAAATACGACATTGGGAAAGGAAATAGGGGCTCGGTGTCTTAGAATTATAGACAATGTCGAACGGGACTTCGTTTCCCACAAACGGCGCCAAATTGATGCTTGCTAGAAAATTTGCGGCGGTAGAGTAGTGGATTATCGTTTTAGCGTTGTACGAAAATTCATCACACACACAGATAAAAGAGAAACAAGCGGTGACGACTCCAGAAGTTTTTACTTGGAAAACACGTAAGGGAAAAACCACGGGGCCTGGCCCAGTTGCGAAAATCCACTATTGATTGATGATTACAGAAATCTCTTGTCCCACAGACGGAAGAGAGTAATTATATTTTTTAGACAATAATGTCGACTGATGGCGTCTAGTAGGTGGTAATTGATGATAATTGTTGGAGATCGACGGTGACTGAGGTCGACGAAGGTCGGCGGTAGTCGACGACAGTAAGCGGTAGTCAACGACTGTAAGCGGTGGTCGACAGAGGTCACCGGTAATAGAGGTTGACATTGACGATGGTCGACAATAATCGACGGAGGTCAGCAGTGGTCGACTGCGGTCGGCGGTGGTCGACGACGGTCGGCGGTGGTCGATGGCGGTAGGCGGTGGTGCTAAGCTGCAGCTTCTCCTCTAGACCTCAGGCTCTCTCTAGGCCCCCTCCCTCATGTGAAGGTTGGGTGTCTATTTATAGTATTTTGGGTGCAATTAATGCAGCCATTTTGATCGGACGGTCCAGAGGGCTTCCCTTGATCAGACGACGTTTAGGGGGCATTTGATGGCCTTAATGATGTCGGAATTGAGTGATCTTGGGCTCGTTGGATTCGTCTTGTCGAGACGTTCGATCCGAGTATAGGCTTGCTAGTGTCGACATTTGTTTGATCTTCCAAATATGTCCGAAAATCTTCTATGAATAGATTAATGACTTGATCTGATCTTGATTTGACTAGTTTTGATGTCGTTGGGTCCGTCTCATCGATCCGGTCAGTTTGACTATAAGCTTACTGAAATCAGAGCTCTGAATAACTTTTTATCATGATTTGAATGTTTTCTGCTCAAAATATTGTCACGATATCCGTGCCATGCTCGAGATTCGTGCTCGATGATGAAAATTTGTAGGTGACGTATCAAGCATGATGATCCCCTTGCAAACAAATGTAAATCAATTCAATGACTAATTTTGCCGTGGATAAGAGTCCAAATTAGAAAATCTTATTTTTTTGTGAATTCAAATCAATATTTGCTTCGTTGAGATGTATTTTTTATTAAGATTTATCTATGGGCCGCGACAAAACTTGGTGTCGAATTTTATAAATAAATAGAAAAAATCATCAGTCTATTATAAATAAAATTGAGTATTGATCATGTAAATAAAATAAATGATGTTTTATTTATTTATTTATCAAAGGATTTGAATTAAATATGAATTTTTTGAAAGATAATTTCAATAACTCTGATCTTACCACTCCCCAAAAATGAATGTATTTGTATTCGTGTCAATGATCCAATTGGTTCCATCCACCCTTAGTGAATGTTAACATCATAAATGTCTTGTTTAAAACATCAATAAAACGTGAAATATGTGTAGATTTGAAGTCAATAGAAAGATTAATTTTGCCTTTCACATGCCTTTCACATTTCTTCAATATTGGCCCTACAACTGCTTTAAGAGACTCTACCTGCACCATTTGTGTACTATCATATAAAGTGAGATTTCAAAATAATTTTAAAGGATTTGAAGATCATGTTAAGTCATTTTGGCCTAGTAATTTGTAGCTTTGTCTTTCAACCTAGAGGTTCTAAATTCAAGGTCTTGCATGTGAGAGTTATGTGCGTTTGGGTGTGTATGAATTTTTTTTTCTTATATAAAAAAAGACTATCTAATACTAACGCTGCTACGAAGTTCGATCAAATATATTTACAAATATGTTTATGTATATTTAGGGCTGTTAAAATGACTCGTTGTTTGCGAACAACTCATATTCGGTTCATTAAAAAGCTCATGCTTGATTCGTTCTCTAAATTAACGAGCAGAACACAAATATTTTTTTTGTGCTTGATATATAAACGAGCTGAACAGGAACAAAAATTTATTTGTTCATCCGTGTTCGACTCGTAGACACACACACACACACACACACGAATTGATATATATATATATATATATACATACATATACATATATATATATACATACATACATATACATATCTATGTATCTATATATATGTATGTATGTATGTATGTGTGTATATTTTTTTAAAAAAATTTAATTGACTAAATTGCTACAAAGATTTATAATCATTTAAAATTATTAAATAAAAATACATTAAATTATATTTAAATGATCATTTAATATAAACAATCATTTAATATTGATACATCACCAACAAATATTTTATCATCCAGCACGAATCTTATGGCATGACACGGATCTCAAGGCAATATTTTTGAGCAAGAAACATTTAAATCTTGAAAAAAAGACATCCAGAGCTCCGATTTCAGTAAACTTACAGTCAAACTGACCGGTTCGATGAGACGAACCTAATGATATAAAAACTAGTCTAATCCGAGTCAAATCAAGCTCATATCAAGTTATAAATTCGTTCTTAGAAGATTTTTGAACGCATTTGGAAGGTCAAATAAATGCCCAGACTAGGAAACCTATATTCGAATCGAACGTCTCAACAAAACGAATCCAACGAGCCCAATATAACTCAATTCCAACATCATTAAGGCCATCAATTGCCCCCTAAACTCTGTCTGATCAAAGGAAGCTCTCTGGACCATCCGATCAAAATAACTGCACTAATTGCACCCAAAACACTATAAATGCACTCCCAACCCTCACATGAAAGAAAAAAGAAGTCTAGAGAGAGAGAGCTTGAAGACTTGAGTATAAGCTGCAACTCAGCATCACCGCGACCGTCGTCGACCACCGTCGTCCTCCGTCGAACAGTGCTTACCGTCGTTGACCACCATAGACCTCTATTGACCTCCGTTGACCTCCGTTGATCGGCTTCGACAACCGCTAACAACCATTGTCAATTAACAACAAATAGACGCTGTCAATCGACACTGTAATATGAAGAATATAATTATCCTTTCCCGTCTGTGGGACAAAAAATTTCTGTAATCATCAATCAATAGTGGCTTTTCTCAACTGACCCAGGCCTCGTGGTTTTTCCCTTTACAGCTTTTCCACGTAAAAACTTCTGGAGTCATCTCCACTTATTTTTCATCTGTGTGTGTGCTGAATTTTCGTACAACGCTAAGACGATAAGCAGTTACTCTACCGCCGCTAATTTTCTAGCACGCATCAGTTAAATAAACAACAAGAACTAAAACTTGCCCTAACCCTTAACATCTTGTGCCTACATGATTATGATTGTCAAAATGATTCTTTGCTCACGAACAACTCGTGATCAGCTCGCTAAGTAAATGAGCCGAACACAAACACATTTTTTATATTTGAAGTATAAACGAGCCGAACACGAGCTGAGCCTGGGCTCGTCTACACCCCTATGTATATTATAGTCATACTAATTTAAAACATTCATTAAAAATAATTTTAGTTTCAAATTTTTAATATGATGGCCATTATTGGTACAAGTGTGATGAGATATGTGACTAACCATTTTAATTATATTTTTTGTAACAATAAGATTAAATTTTTATTTTTTAATTGCAAATATAATAAATCAAAGTTTTTTTTAAAACTATTCAAAAATAATAAATTTGAGTGAAAACACTTTTCCTTAAAAAAGTGCTTTGTGATGTTCAACATAACTCAAATCATAGCACAATCTATTCCGGAATATCACCTAAATTTCACAGGTTCATAATTATTTTTCGTAGATCTTAATAAAATCATTTTTATGGGAATTTTAGAACATCCCAAACAATAGATAAAAAATTTAAATCAAATGAATATAATTAGTACGCTTCCTGCAGATTTTAACAAATAAAGCATATAAATATATATGTCTGAGACATGCACCAAAAAATAATAAAAAATAAAAAAATAGAAGGGATAACATTGATATTGAAGGAAAACAAAATGCAAAGTGATGAAACTAAAGAGCACGCCTTAATATTTCTATCAATAATATCACCGGCCTCTTATATTTAATGAAATCTTCAAATAAATATTACATCACATTAGTAAGGAAGCCAAATAAGCCTGACAAAGCTAGTTAAGATAATTAGGCTTTCAGCATAGAGCAAAATTACTAAACAAGTCAAAGTTAGTAGCGATTTAGCAAAGCCAAAATGAGCCCCAAGTCAAAATAGGCTTGTAATTATGATTATAAAAGTTGGGATACGCATACTAGGCTACATAGGCTAACAAGATGGTCACGAGAGATGAAGAGCGGTAAGGGAATAAAAGATTAAGCTTCTGTTTGGGGGTAGTTGTAGCTCATCCAATAAGTTGGTTTGCAGCGGCTGCCTCAGAAAGCTGCTGTGGGGAAGTTGTTGCGGTAAAACCGGCAGTCTGTTCGTTTTTTACAATTTGAAAACAGCTGCGTGATAGCTATTTCTAGATAAATGATCATTCTGCCTCTATGCAGTAATGCTGTTTAAAATAGAACCGTGACAACAATATAGCTGATATTTAAGAAGCAAAAAATTACATCAAAAAATTAAAAAATTAAGATACACACCTCACATTACAATGAGTACCAAATGTACTAAAAAAAAAAAACAAAGGTATGAAAATTACATTTAAAAAAATGATAATATTAATTTTAAATTATAACCAACGTATGTCCTGAGCAACATCCGCCCAAAGCCACACCCATAAGCCCAAACCATCCAGACCCATAACCCCAAGCCACGACCAGACCCATAACCCCAAGCCACAACCATCCATAATCCCAAGCCACATCCACTCCAAGCTACATCCACCACCAAGTTACAGCCACCCGAAGTCATATCCATAACCCCAAGCCACACCCATAAACGCAAGCTACACTCATAACCTCAAGCCACATCCACAACCTCAAGACACATCCACAACCCCAAGCCATAGTCACTCCAAATAACAAGAACAATGCCTAAGCTGCATCTACAATATTTTTGTCCAATTTTTTTTGTTAGACCCTCATGTGGACTATCCAAATGATGTGTATTCACATCAATGACCATGCCACAACCAATATAGACCCTCACTCAAAAAAATCCAACATAAGATAAATATCATCCCCAAGAATAAAAAGCCGAATGAGAAAAGCAGGCCGTGGGGTTGAACCTCTATCGCCGCCTCACATGGGGCCTAAGTGGCTTAGATGTCAAGATTTCTAATTTCAAATTAATGGCATGAGTAACAGGCAACCAAATTTAAAAACTCTGAACGAAGTGTTCGTAGCCATTGGATTAGAATCCAATTGTAATGGATAATAAAATATTATTTGCTAATAGTTTAATTTCTAATTAAAACGTCTGTATGTGGAGTATAATTTACTTGATTAATTAACGGGTTGGACGCTATTAAATAAAGGACTTGATCTTGTGTCTGGCTCTTTCAAAAATTTGAACTCATAATATAGGTTAATTTTTGGCATATTTATTTTACAAATGATTCAAACACGAGCTCCTTAGTGAGTTAAGCATAAGTAATTTATGAATAAAAGCTTTTTTGATAGCATGTTTTTAAGGGAGTACGTTTAAAAGTTTGTTAAAAATGATTAATTATTTGATTGGCTGTGCTGCCACACCTCAACTTGATCTGACAAATTTCCACGAAGAGTTCTATTAAGTTGGGGTGACTACATGTTAATAGACAAGATCAAGATTTTAGATAAATAGGTTATAAAAGCTTAATCCATTTTTTAGGTTGGCTAAAGTTAGTTGCATCTAAATTTACACTTAATAATTACAAGAATGAGCTAGACCTTCTGAATCTATCAATAGATAGAATGTCAAAATTAGATTAAAAAAATCTCTATAGTGAAGAAGAGAAGAAGAGAAGAATATTCATTAAGACAATAAAATTGATTACTTGTAACATTTAATTATTTATTTGAATTTTTAGGACTGAGCTGAACCTAGGATTAGATAAAAAGCCTCATTTATATACCGATCATTTCTTAGTATTTAAGAATGAATATTACAAAACTATTGAAATAATATTAGTTTAGACTTTTTTTAAGTTCATAAACGATAAAATAAGAAAAAAAAATATTTATTTTTTACGATAAATCCATCATCTTTGCCCATATTTGATTGTTTATTTTGACCATTTTTTTGTTTTATTATTTGAAAAAAAATTGACACGAGGCATTAGGAATTTTATTGCTTAGAACATATTTTTTCAATAAAAAATGAACATAATTTTTGTTTTCCTATAATTAATTATTGTATTACAGACCTTAGCACATTAGTTGAAAAGGCCAATAGTGATCATGAACCCATCATCTGTTCCACTTTAAAAGGGTAGGCCCATGAAAACCCATGACCATTTGTACTCAGCCACGATAGCCCAAGTCTAATTCACCTCCACACAAACCTTAACCTTTAAAGGGGGCAAACAAAAGTTAGGTTGAGGTACACACTATCTATTTCACCCAGGTTATTGATTTCTTAGGGTCCGTTTGGAGCAGCTTATTTAGTGCGGTGGCGTTTTGAAAACGCACCTGGACTGTTTGGGTAAACTGTGTTTTGACAGCTTATGCGTTTTCAAAACGTAGAAAACAACTTTTTTACACCGCGTCTATCTAGGTGTCGTGATAGTTTTCTGGCTGCGGTCTGGCTTTTTCAAAAAAATAAAATTTTCTAATAGCCACCACACCTAGCTTATCAGCAAATTATTTTTAATTAACTTATCAGCAGATTATTCAACAAGAGCTGAAACTGCCCCAAACAGACTCTTAGTCACCCTTTCTGAAAAATTATCATTATTTATTGTGATTAAGGATTTCGTTATGATTTCTTATAAATTATTTTGAAGTTAAATAATTATACTTAATCAGCCACAATATTTTTTTAATCATATAAGCATTAGTCAAACTTTTAAATTAAAATACAAATAATTATGGCTAAATTATTGTACCTTTACTAACTTCTCAAAAAAATTATAAGGTGCGACTTTCAAAATAATGTGAACGTATGAAACTCTGAATTTCTGAAGATCACATTTGGTTTCATTATTGATATGATCTAATAAAAATTAAATAGTCTTTGATCATGCGCATTAATCAGTTCATTGATGATCTCACGATTTATACACATACTTAGGGGATCATCACGTAATAAGCTTCGAATAAAATGAACCTTTAGTTGACTCTAAATTTTAGGAAAAATTATTCTATCAGGACATCAATGCAAATTTTACATCCAAGAGTCCAGTGAGCACTTGTCACATGGCAAGTGGGCCCACCCCTCTAAAAATTTTACCCAATCAGTATTTTGCAGTGGGGCCCACTTGCCACATGGCAAGTTTTCACTGGATTCTAGATGCAAATTTGTTTCCGGTGTCCTAATAAAATAAACTCTCAAACTTTAGTCCTGTTTTTATAGTTTCACATGGTCAATGTTGAATTAATTTCGTTTCTCTTTTGATGCAACACATGTAACATACCATTGTTAATCTTATTGTATTTTCTATGCAGCAATATTTTTTAAACAATGCGGTAAAATTGTAAGAACTCATTTACTCTGTTTATTAATCGTCGAACTTATTCTAAAATAACCTATAACTATAAAATAGAAAATGTGATTCATGATGTTAATTTAGTCGGAAAACTTGATAAGAGTATGACTAAAATTTAAGTTTGTTCAAATTTTAGGTTGGAAATAATGTGATTATAGCTTAAATTCATAATAGTGAAAACGTGCGATTTGCTTTGAAGTACCCAAGTTATAGAGAATTGAGAGAATTCTCAGCTCCATTATGACCCCAACTCTATACGCGAAGAAGAATCAGTTAGAAGGGCCCTTTCAAATTCCAATATATTTGATTGCATGCCAATAATATAAACCCAAGGAATATAGCATTGGACGGATGAAAGAAATAGAGGGAAAGATAGAGAGAGAAAGAAGTAGAGAGCCCAGTAACACAAATATTCTTCGAATACGCTCAATATTGTCTTCTTTAAGAAATAACCTACTTATTTATAGATTATAGTGTCTTGTAAGTTACATGTTTGTCCCTATTTAAATTGAAATATTACTAGTAATTAAAGTACATTACATTTTTGCATATTTGTTACTGACTCTAGGATCTTTTAATATTTGTTACCGACATTGAACCCGTTTTGTATTCATATCTGTAGAAGTGGGGTTTAATGACCTCTGAGGTTAACATTCAAACGCTTGATAATCGTTCGGTGAGTCAAAAGTCCTTCGGTCGACTGAGATTTCTTCGATCGGCTGGAAGGTCTTTAAGAGGCCTAATTGAGGGAACCCTTCGTCGAGGTCTTCTTATTCTTAGAATGAACTTAGGCCATCAAACAGGGTGTGTTACTGTAAGCTGACGAGTAGCCTTCCTTCAGACAAATAATCTTCATAGAAGGTTGAAAAGGTGTTCTAGGGAGCTACTATTTGTTCTCTTTGCGAGGGATCTCATAATTTGGTTGAGGGGGTTGATGACACACGACTAACTCTCAGATTAGATATACAATGTATTGACTCGACCCTTTAACCAAGATGAGAATAAACAGTTAGATGGCGAGAATTAAATTTTCTCATATTAATGTTTTATAACTAACTATTAACAAATGAAATGGACATTAATCAAATTAATTTAAAAAATATATTTAAAATTATCTCGTTGGTAGATGTCCGCACCTTCTATAAATATTATCTCTGACAGAATGAATTGATGCTTGACGTCTCAGTCTTTCATCTATTCCAATGCAATCCTTTGCTATTCTCCTATTAAAATCCGTTGAAGTTCCTCGAGATTTGTGTGGTCATTTTTTCGATGTACACTACAAGAAAAATAAGCTTTGGAGGAATAAAAAAAAGCTAGAGTAGCGTTTTAACTGCGTCTAAATTTCCAACAGCGGCTTAAAAACTGCTACAAAATCATTACTGATACTTGAAGCCACAACACTATAACTGCGATTTTAAAACCGCTGTCATAGCTTGGTAACGGCAGCAATTTTAAAACCACAGCCATAGCTCTACGCCACGACGTCGGTTTTAACCCCCACATACTTGAAAAATTTATGGTAGTTAACACCGCTCATAGTTCTACAACGGTGATTTCAATAATCGCATACCTGAAATACATACGACAGTTAAAAAACTGCTACTGTAAGGTTCTTACAAACACCAACTACAGAAAAAAAATGAATGTCAATTCAAGAGCAAAAAGAATTTAGGAAAAAAATACTAAAACTAACGGCCTACATTTGCGTCTCAAAAAATGTTATCTATTCCAATCGTGCAGCGACAAATTATTATTTGCATTGTCTGCGACAACTTAACAAGAGAAAATGTCATCGCTTATTAACAGCAAATTTTTTTCCAACGGTTTTAATCATTACCGTCACTTTATGTCATCATTGGAACAAATTATAAACTGACGGCCATATTGCATCGGTTACCTATATACCCACAATTTGTTGGGGTGCTAACCGACTTGTTTTGTTAATAAGCGACAATATTATCCGTCAGTAATAATGTATATTATCGATGGTTGAGCGACGATTTATGTTTGGATTATTTCCGACGGCATAACTATATAATTTTCGTCGTTTATTAACAACAATATATTACCAATGATTTTTTCGTTATTTTCGATGAAATAAGTCGTCGTTTATGAACGTATATTACCCGACGACCATATGTCATCGGTTATCTTCAAATCGCCATTTAATGGGTATTAACCGACACGTTTATTATATTAAGCAACGGAATTAACTGACGGTAAAAGTATAATAATCGTTGGAGTAAAAGCCATCATAAATAATTCATTATACTGCCAAAACTGTGCACCCCCTGCTGCACTAATCCTCTCTCCGCTGACCCCTCTCCTCTCCCTGAAACCCTCGCATGTGCCTTCACTCTCTCTTCTATTTCATCCAAAACCATCGTCTTCGACGCCAAACCCTCGCGATACAGTCTGTAGGAGCTAGCTGGGAATGAAACGACAGGATCACAGCTTACAATTACTAGAAACTAACTTTTTCCTCCTCTTTCCGCTCTTCTTCTACCCATAACTATCAAGGAATCTAACTCATTTTCATTTTTTTTTATTTTCAAATAATTTCGAAAAATGTTTTTTGAGTTTAGGGTTTAACAATTAGGACCAAATATTTTCTTATTTTTGTTGAATTATATTAGGGATAGGCTTTAAGCCCATATATTTTTGTTTTAATTATGGATGCTTTTACTAGACATTTACAGGGGGAATTGTTTTGATGTATGATTTTTGCCTATGATATTCTTCTTGTGGATAAGACTAGGGAAAGCGTTTAGGAATGAAAAATAAAAACATGGGTTGGGATTTTATCAAGACCTTTGATATTTGAGTGAGAATTTGAAAAATGGATGAAAGAGAGTGCTTGATTGGTAATAGCAGCGTTTTGGGTGCCCTAAATGTAATCTCCCCAAGACTTAAATTATGGAGGTAGACATTGAATTCTAAAGTCCTCTGTTTGAGTAGATCTAGAACTGAATACATGAAATGTAATTTTAGTAGTAGTAGCTTCAGTGACAAAGTTGTAACTACAGGTGATCAAATTATTAAAAGGTGTGAATGTTTTGGATATCTCGGGTCTCTTGTTCAAAAGTTTAGGTGATATAGATGGGGATGTGATTAGTAGACTGCAAGTTGGTTGGTTGAAGTGGAGGAATGCATCCGTCCTATTGTGTGATAGAAAATACTGTTTAAATTTAAAAGAATTATTTATAAGATGGTAATGAGACCTGCAATGTTCTATGGCGCAGACTGTTGGCTTTTAGATAAAGGGGATGTTTGGTTGAAAGCCGGATTTATTTTGAATGAGTTTTAATTAATCCTGCAAATTCAGAATTATCAGATCATGAGATATGTGTCAAATCCGGAATATGATTTAGTTTGGTAATTTGTGAATTACGAAAATGGGGTAATTTGTCTGTTATATATGTTGCTATTTGAACTGGTGTTGGAGTGTTGGTTCAGCTTTCTCCTATTTTTTACAGGAAAATCCATATGATGTTTCTTATTTAAATCTTCAGAGTGCAATCATCTTTTGATTATGTTGTTGGCCAAAAGTTTCATTCTGTCCGGATAGGTTTGCACCAGTACTTTGTGGGTTTATGGTTCTACGACCTTCAAATTCAAGACCCATCCTCAAATCTTCAATGATTTACCTTTTTTTAGTAGCACTAGAGCAGAAGTTCTATCAAAATTTGAATATTTAGTGGGGGATTTTGTTAAGTTCCTTGGCAAAACAATTAACTACGCACATATTTTCAGTGCAATGACCAAATTATGAATAAATTTGAGACAGCACAAGAACAAACTACAACCCTTAAGGGTTGCACGAAATGACTTCTGATTTTTTAAATATGAGAATCAGACGATTTTAAGAAGAAGATGATCATTTGTGCATCTTCATGACACTATAAAACTCTCTCATGGGTTGCATGTGGTGACTTCTGATTTTTTAAGAGCTCTTTCTTTTTCATTTTCGTCTAAGATTTAGTTTATGTATTTTCATGATCTCCTACCTTATTATTCACTAAAGTTTCATAGTTAATAATATTGAATGTACAATTTCATGTATATTATACAGCCAAAGTTTTATATCTGACTTAACATAATCACTGTACTATGTTAGTATTCTTTCACGAGAAAGGTAAGAGCATACCTTGTAGTTTAAAAAGCCAAAACAAAAATGAGGCATTTACATACATAACACCCAATTCTTATGTATTTACATATCTAACATCTAAGCCTTACTTTATTGCATTTACATGATGAAATACTACTATATATTTATACTTATAAATAGTGCAATAGACCTTTTCATGCATTGGTGAAGTGGCATAAATGTAAAAATTGAAGTTTAGGTGTTAGATTGAGTGACATGTTCGTAAATCACCCAATAAAATAACCATACCTTTACTATGAGACAGCACAAGGAAGATTCACCAAAGTCTAAAGTCAAAGGCAATATACAACAGAGTTCAGAAAAATTTTAACTATTCTCCATATTTTTTCTTGCATTTCTTTTGAGATTGAATAACTAACAACAAAAGATTCACAATACAAGAAGTCTTTGAATGGTTTAAAAACTTTTGTCAAGCTCTGCCTTTTCTTTTCAAAGAGTCCATTTTGAGATTAACCGTAAACAAAAATTGATCTTAAATTCTAAACAAAGTGCAGACACATAAACAAACAAAAACGAACCCTAAATTCACAAAAAAAAAAGAAAAACCGAACGAATGTCGGAAATGATAAGGAGAAACGAATAGAGAGTCGGCGATTGGTCGAGCGGCGATCGGACGAGCGGCAATCAGCCGAGGATTGGATGCTTGACTGGATGAGGTGTGGCCTCTCGCTTTAAGGGGCTGCCAAAACCATACGAGTGAAAGAAAAAATATTAGATGCGGAATCCGAATGCATCCGGAGTCCAGTGGGCGGGACTCCATATGGCAAGTGGGCCCCTCCACTATTAACACTGTCTAATGCCATTGTATAGTGGCGAGCCCACTTGTCACGCCACTGGACTACGTACGTGCGGAGTCCGCACCTTATATTTGTTCAGGTGGAAAGGCTTGGTAACTATCATTCTGTTTTGATAGCGGAAGTGAAGACCAGTTTAAGAGGGATAAGTTTAAAGGTTTGTTAGGGGCAGCTGCTGCTGTTTGAAGAAACAAATGTGAAACTGCTAAAGAAAAAATTATTGTTAAAAAAGCTACAGTGATTATTACAAAAAAACACCACATGTAACTAGTGAAAAAATACAGTTTTTAACTGTAATTTTTTGAGGATGCAAACAAAATACAGTTTTATCAAACAGACAAATTATGATGTGGCACCACACCCTCATGATACCATCGCCCTAAACTCATCCTAAGTGATTTAAACCGGCCTCTGTTTCGCCCATTTAAACTGATATAAAATGTCCCGATTAATACTGCTGCTGCAGGGTATTTTTTAACAACGGTTTTAATATCACCATTTAAGTGCTGCTATGGAGGTGCTTATTTTTGTATTGTACACACACATATATATCACAACTACAAAGATCAACCTATTTCTTCTCCTGATCTCAAATGGCGGCATGGCAGGGCAAGATTAGGGTTTTAGATTGTCCATCTGACAACTGCATTAAATCCCGAAAAGTGCATTAAGTTTCTCCTCTCTATTGTCCATTTTGTTTAAAACAATATTGTTGATATCTGTGATGATTGCAATCTGTGCAGTATAATTTTAGAAGAACATTGTTGTTATTTTATTAACTAAAAATTATTATGGTGGCGTTATTTATAGCGTTTCTACCGATTTATTTCTAATTGCAAATTGCAAACATTGTAATTAGCCCCATGTAATTGCTAGTCATAATTTCTTATTTAAACTTTGAATAAATGTTATGTTTAGTGACACTTTCTTTAAAAGTAAATTAAAAAATAATGTCTGTATATAACTACATATTGATATTTTAATCATACTTTTAAATGATTTATTATGATTGGAGGCTAATGTGACTAAATTGATCACACTTTTATAACATAATGGTCACACTTTTTATAAAGTATCACCAATGACTAAGAATAATATCAAATTAAAAAGTAACCGAATCCATATTTTAAAAAAGATATAATATATAATATTTATTTATTCTATCAATAAATTTAGCATCACAATTCAAAATTACACACACACACACACAGATATATATATATATATATATATATATATATATATATATATATATATATATATATATATATATATATATATATATATAGGGAGGAGCAACTCATGGCTCCCTACCTGTTAAAATAAAAGGTGAGTACAAAAATAAGGAGGGGAGGTGAATCCCTTAAGCTGGAAACACAAAAACATATATTAACGACCCACCCCTAGAGGTTTCACCTCCTACAGTATAACTCACACAAAATGGCTGAAAACAAAAACAAGATTTACAAGTAAACCCAATAGAGAAGTAAACTCCCAAAAATATAACATGAGGGGATTCAAACCGGAGGCTGTTAAAAAGAATGATCGGAAGCTATTATACGTGCCCCCAATCACCCTCATGTGCCTAACTATTCAGACCGCCCTCACTACTGGCAAATTGGCCATAGGGGATTCGAACCCGTGACCTGAGGTATGTATGTATGTATGTATGTATGTATGCATGCGAGAAATTGAGAATTGTAGTAACAATTTTAATGGAGTAGCAACGCATTATTAAGTAAAAGGCAGGTCGTAAAGTTTAGTAGAAGTGAATAAATTTATTTCAATTATACTTTAAAAAATTATGGCCCAACCCCTAAACTCAAGTTATGTGCAAGTATTTCTTAAAATAATCTAATTGTTTTTTTTTTTCATTATTTTGTGATCTGAGTAAAATTAACATGCAGTCCATTTTATTATTACATTTATTTAGAAGTTCAACTATTTTACAGGTAACAATCTTTATTTAAATGTGATTGATTAATTATTGTTACTCATAAATATATCTTAGTCATATGAAAATAAACGTACTTGCTAAAACGACCGCTAAACATGGAAAAAAAATTTTGTGTGAGAGTCTTCTTCATCATGTTTAAAACATGACTAACAAGTCCTATTTTGTAACACATTTTAAAAAATGTAATTCCAACTAAAAACCTTCGAGTTGTGCTATATTTGAGGCTTCTGATCAAACTGCTACCTCAAGATTCTAGAATATATGCGCCTAAAAAAAATCATCATCGTTGCGTGAAAAGCTACATTCACGTGCCTTCGGCTGTGAAGCAGTGAAGTAAACAGTATAATTTCTTTATGTGTGATATTAAAAATAGTTTGGGGCGATGAAGATCGATTCTTACTTGGATATAGATTTGGGCCTTATATATATCCTCTCACACTGCTCATTGGTACTCATGAGATAGTGAAATGTTGTCATTATGATCGTGAAAGTAATGAGCGGTCGTTAGTACTTTCATGTAACATTAACTAGCGAGTACTTAGAGAAAGTATTGGGCTTTATAAATGTCAAGTATCACAAACATCCGACTAGGCTACTGAAAAATATTTATTATATACTTTCTTCTGCAATTTCTGAACATTAATTGTACTTTAGATCGATGTGCACGCTAATCTGCTTATAAATATGAGAAACTCCATTTCATAATGTTCTTGCGAGATGAAAATTCAATATTCCTTTTGCTTAAATTTAATTTTAAAATTAATACACAATTTACACAACATTAATATTATCAACTTCAATGCAATTTTCTTAAAATTTCTTTAAATATAATTGGATTGCCCTAATGATGATCAAACCATCAAAATATAGGCAATGAGTACAGATATCTCAATCATAGATTTTAATATAAAAACCAAGAGTCCTCATAAAGACACTTAAGCCACTCTTTATAAATACTTGTCCATTAATCTATTTCATATTTTTTTGCCCATATTTCAGTCTGTAGAGAGATTTCTTCTTCAAGGAATCTAGTTAAAAGAATGTGAACTTTGCATATTTTTGATGTATCATACCTACTAATTATTTTAAACTGCCAATAGAAACAAATATCACTTCGTATATTTCATCATCTTTCTTCTTCACCATCAGATCCCATTTTATAGTTTATACAACTAATTTCTTCATCCATTGTATTTCTCTGTTCTTTTTCTCTTGTACAACTTCTTAGAAGTTCACCAATTCACATTTTGCAAAAATGGCAATAATAATAATAAAAAAATTATGCGTACATCTCAGTTGCCTCATAGTGATTCTAGTCCTTTTCACACTCTTCATTATTTAACTCAGTAAATAAATTTAGTAGTGATTTTCCCCATCACCAATCATTATTATTTAGGCGGTCGGTATAGTGAGTAGTCAAACTAATTATTCCATAATCGGTTGATACAATATGGTTGGCCATTTTTTTAACCATAATCCAATTAATCTTTTTCATTAAATATGAAATCTAATCTCATAATTACATTATATCATTGAATAAGTACAACTCCTAATCTTTGAAGTTGATGTACCCCTAGAATTGAAGAAGTCATTTTTGTCATTTAGCTTGCCTCTTAATTATACATGTTATTTATACTTATAAATTAAACATAAAACTACAATTTAGAATTTTTATAAGCGGAAAGCGGCCATGGACGGGGTAGATACTTAGCTCAAATCTCTCTTTCTTGCAGGGGCCATAGGTCTAGTGCACCATGCCGACATGGCCACCAAATGCCTATCACTTTATCCTTATGAAAGTGTGATAAGTGCAGTGGAAATAGTGCTTTATTTGATAAATAATTACTTTTAATACTGAGATTAAGGACAAATGACTGTCAGTTCCTTGGGATTAGACATCTTATCACTTAAATTCATGCATATTAATTGTGATATAAAGATGGATATGGTTATCTATTATTTTTTCTTTTCTTTTTTTTTTTTGTTTGGATTAAATATGTTTATTTGATACCTTTTCTTAGTGGCCACCTATGTGATCTATGCTGGATTATTTTGTCCTGATATGGTCTACGGGACATGCCGACTAAAATCCATCGTAAGGTGCACGTGCTTTGTTGTAGTGCGTTTAGATACTAATTAATATTATATTCGCGTAAAAGTTTACACTCCTGTGTTTGGTGGTAGTTGTATTCAGGGGTGTAAACGAACCGAATATGGACGAATATAGTTAGTGTTCGTGTTCGAAATATTCGAACACATCACTGTTCGTGTTTGGTTCGTTTAACAAACCGAACGAAAAAAAAATGTTCGTGTTCGTTCGTTTGCTTATCGAACGAATCAAACACGAACATCCTGGCGAGCCGAACACGAACTGTTCGCGAACAACGAGCTTTTTTGACAGCCTAATGTCACAGACATTTAGTCCCACATCGGCTAGGTGTAGGGCCGAAAAGCAATATATAAGTCCTGGTCGCCTACCTCTCTTAAGAGCTCTTTTGGGAGCATGATAGTGAGTATCGGAGCGAGGATGCTAACTGCCGGGTGTGGGGACTCTCCACGGTGTAGGGCCCTCGGTGAAGCCGATTCGTGACGAGGCGTCACGTGATTGGGTGGAGGAGAATGTCACGGACATTTAGTCCCACATCGGCTAGGTGTAGGGCCGAAAAGCAGTATATAAGTCCTGGGCTGTCCACCTCTTTTGGGAGCAAACCGAATAAGAAATGAAGTAAATTTATCAGGTATTTCTTACACATCAGATAATTCATACTTCCTCAAAATGAAGCAAACCGAATAAGACGTTTAGTGTTTTGTTTAGGATTTTATTTTAATATATAGTATAGTATATTAATTATAATATTATAATATTTATATTAATATAATTAATACTATAATATTATTGATGTTATTAATAATTTATTATATATTATAATTTATAAAAAAATAATTATTTAAAATATGATAAATTTTTATAATATATAATTATTTTAAATTATTTTATATTTCGAACAATAACGAATCAAACACGAACAAACACATCATTGTTCGTGTTTGGTTCGTTTAACAAACCGAACGAAAAAAATTGTTCGTGTTCATCTCGTTTGCTTATCGAACGAATCGAACACGAACTTCTTGACGAATCGAACACGAACTGTTCGCGAACAACGAACTTTTTTGACAGCCCTAGTTGTATTTGTTTGAAAAAATAATTGTGGAACTGCTCTTCAAAAAATTATGGTGATTGTTATAACTAAAAATTATCTTTGAAAAAGTCAGATCGCAGCATTCTAGGAACCATCACAAATTGCCAGATATGATGATAAAACACAGTTTTCAACTGCAGCTTTTGATAAGACTGGTAAAATACAGTTTTGTCAAATAGAAAAGAACTGCAGTTCGACACCATATCACCATCTCAGCTCCGCCCCAAACACACCCTTAGTGTGCTTTTGGAGCAGTGGTGCGTTGTTGGTGCGACACCGCATCATATTTTGTGGTGTGGCAAAATTATATTTTATCCGTTTTTTTCAAAAAATTATGGTGGGGAGCTACATTTTACAAATTCACCTGACTAAGGGACCGTTTGAGCACGCGCCAAAAGAAAGACAAGAAAACTAATCGTGCTCGTTTGGAATAGTGTCGTCAATACAAGCTACGTCCACCGCAATGACACTTCTTCGCTATTTTAGAACGGCATATCTCTACGGCTCCCGGCCTACCATCTTAGCATTCCTTGCTTTGAAAATGGAAATTTCCAAAAAAACCTTAGCTCGCAGACAATCGTCCTCATAGCTCTGAGGAAGCTATTGGGAAGACCGACAATAAGGAAAAAAGGGAGGCAAAGGTGGTAGGAATGGCGGTGCTGCAGTTCAGTTCAAGTTCAACGTGGGAAACATGCGACCCATGATTTCTTGAACCAGTATTATCACCCGACGATTAAAATCTTTCTAAAAAAGCATACGACCTCCGGACTTCTAACTATAGGCTTTCACATCGTTATATAACTCATTTGTGGACGACGTGGAGGTCGGAGGTTAGCTGTCCGGACGTCTAAATAATATTTTTCCCTATCAGGGTGAGGAGAAGTAGGGCATTGTACAATAAGTTAGGTTTACAAAATTATAAGTTCTGAATGTTTGTCTCTAATCCCCTCTCAATTAAGAGATGATTCGGATTTCTCAATTCTGTAAAATTTTCAAAGTAAAATTGGTTATAAAAATGATGATAGTATTTTATAAAAATAAGGGATATAATAATCTTTTTTTTTAAAATTGAATTAATAGTGTTAAACAGTAAATAAAAAAAAATTATATTCAAAGGACAATATGACATTTGCAACCATAATTTATATCATTGTTTTATCTGAAATTGTTTTTAAAGGAACTTTTATGAAAGGAGAAAGACACCTGAATGAAGTCTGAGTGCAGTGACTCCCAGAAAGTTACGGTTTAATTTTTTGAAACAAATAAAATTTTAACTGCCATAAAATTTTTTGAACATACATTTCTTTTACAGCAGCTTCACAATTTCTTCTTCAAATAACTGCATGTGCTCTAAACAGACTTTTAAATAGGGGTGCCACTAACAAGTTGTAGTAATTTGGAACTAACATTCGTTTTGTATTTAATAATATGATTTATGATCATGTTATTTACCTTTTGGATTTAACTCCTAAAAAAAATTATAGCATAAATAAAAAACAAATCTATGCAATATAATTTCTCTAAGACTTATTTAAACATTTAGAAAAACAATTGGGTTTCATTTATTTACATTAGATTCAGGTATCAGACTACCAAGAAGATTGCTATCAAGACCCGTGTAGTAATCCTATGGGGTACAACAACAACAACAACAAAGCCTTAAGCCCACTAAATGGGGTTGGCTACATGAATCATTTTTCTCCATTGTGTCCTATTTAGTGTCAAAATTTGGTTTAATTCTAATAAATTAAGATCATTTTTTATGCAATAAGTCCAAGTATTCCTAGGTCTACCTCTGTCTTTCTTAACATAAGTAATCCTATCGGGTAATAATTAATTTTATTAAATCCAAAAAAAATATTCTATCGAACCAAAAATCTGGTTTGCTATCGGATCCGATAGAATCATGTCTTACATATGGAATAGAGAATAATTGTCGCTCTTTAGCTGCTTCTAGCAATACTATAAGAAAATATACCATAAATTTCATTAATGCATACCACACATTGTTTATGCAATTATATATCTAACCATCAAATTTTGATATTTACATTTTTAATATCTTGTTGTCACAAAACTAAGCATGAAAAGACGTATTTCACTTTTAAAAAGTTATTGATGTTAATATTTCTATTGTTAGGGCTGTCAAAAAAGCTCGTTGTTCGCGAACAGCTCTTGTTCGGTTTGTCAAGGAGTTCGTGTTCGATTCGTTCGATAAGTAAATGAGACAAATGCGAACAATTGTTTTTTCGTTCGGTAAGTTAAACGAGTCAAACACGAACAGTGATGCATTCGTTCGTGTTCGGATCGTTATTGTTCGAAATATAAAATAATTTAAAATAATTATATATAAAAATTTTATGATATTTTAAAAAATTAAACTTTATAAATTATAATATATAATAAATTAATAATAATAATATATTAATATACTATATTAGTAATATACTAATACATATATTATATATTTATATAATATAAGTTATATAATTAATATAATATATTATTTATGTATATTAATATTAGGATTGTCAAACTGGCTCATCGCTCGCGAACAGCTCGTGTTCGATTCGTTCGTTAAGAAACGAATACGAACAGTGACTTCACGAACAATTTCGAACACGAGCTTATTTCAAACAAACTAAATTTTAAACGAACCGAACACGAACGCAAGCTCTGTTTGTTCGTGTTCGGTTCGTTTACACCTCTATCTATTGTGATGTTAACAAATTGATTGATATGCATGTAAATATGGGAGTTTAGGTGTTAGATATACAAATGCGTAAGAATTTAAAAAAATAAATAAATAAAATAAAATAAAATAAAATAAAACAATAAAACTGAATAATACTTTCATTGACGTTTAATGTCAAACTAAAACTTTGGTCATTAATACCAACACTCTAACACTCTGAGACAATATGTGTATTCAATATACTTCAAATTGTTGCATGCGACTTAATCTCTTAGTTATATATATTTACAACATTTTATCTCTAACGTATCTCCCATAAGTTTAATTTTATCGTAGTTAAACTTTTTTTTTTTGTTATTATGACTATATTAAAACTACTTGTATTTGTTCCTTTAATCATAGCTAAAAGAAAATCATTTGCCACATGTTTTTCGAATGTGTGACTATTGATGGCATTAATCAATTTTTTTCAATCATAATATTTTTCTATAAAAAGAGTAATTAACTAATGGTATTTAGTTTTAAATACTTTTACCACACAGATAATGGTCGCATTTTACTAAACATGCGACTAAATTTTGATTTTAAAAAATCCAAATATGGTTATAAATTTTTTGATGGAACAAAACTAGGTGTGCAAACGCTGTTAGGGAAGAAATAGAGTAAATGCCCATTCTTTGCATATAAAAGAGACAAACTATCTTGAATTAATTTTTAGTGTAGTAAAAGGCAAGCCAAACATGAAGAATGATTATTGACTTTATGAAGGTCCGTCGTGGTTTTCCAAAGGTCTCTTGCCCACTCTTAAGTTTCAACACATTGGTGGATTCAATGGTATATAATTTAGATTCAATTTTATTGATTTTTTTATGCTATCATCAAATAAAAATGGCATCTGACCAACAAAATAGAAGCTTCATATAAATGAATGAAGCCATACTTTTTTAATTACAATAATCTTTAGTTTGAAAAATGTTGATCTCGTTAATCAAAGTATCATTGGGAACTTCATTTTGCACAATAAAGGAAGGAATATCAAATGCTAAGAGTCTGTTTGGAGCAGCTACAACTTATTAATAAACTGCCACACAACAGCTATGACAGGAAGTTGTTGTAGATAAGCTAGCAGTCTGTTTATTTTTTGCGGTTTGAAAACAGCAGTGCATTGTTTCTGGAAAAGTGAACATTTTGCCCCTATATTGTAATGCTGCTTGCAACAGAACTATTCATACCAATACATTCCAAACTTGAAAGTGAATCCAGTGCAAAACATTACAAAATAAATATAGAGACCTCATTAAACAAAGAGTAGTATGACTATCAAAATGAAGAATATTACTATTAAAATAACTATTAATAATATGATAACATTATTCCTAAAATGCAGATGGTATATGTCACGAGATAAGCCGTTCTCTATGAAAACTCTCCGTTTCAGATCACTCGTGAAGGTGGAATCTTCCAGCCCATCCGCCCACCTAAAATAGTCACAGTTTTCTGTGTTTCTTCTTAGGGCTATAAAACTGTCTCATGTAGCTATGTGCTTATCGCGAAGTAAGCAGGAAATATTGTAGTCCGCGGTAACAGTGTAATCCTCTGGAGGTACCATAATCCCCAAGTTCAACTTTTATGAAGGCTTACGAACACATACCATAAGATATAACACAACAAAAAATAATAACAGAAGGAATTAATTAAATTTTTATGCAGTTGTAAGGCCCCGAGAACTCCGTATACAAACCAACGAATCTGTCACTACAAGAAGACGACATAATTATAAAAAAAGGAGTTCTTGGTTGTTTTTAATCCACATAATACTATACTGGTGTGTGTCACATATGCATGCTACCAAAAAAGAGCATCCAGAAGAACCTCAAAAACCATAATACTAAAAAAGGAAGAACCATGGTTGCCCTCATTTAGAATTTAACATGTGACACCAACCAATAACGACATACATGTCATCTAGAAGAAACCATAAAATCAAACGACCTATAATATACCTCCAAAACCCACCAAAAAAGCATATGCAATATTTAAGATACATATATTACCCACGGTTGCCTCATTGGGCATCCAAGTGGAAAAAAATACTTGCAAAAGGAAAATGAATGCATATTACTTGCAAAAAAATTGGTACAATAAATATCAAATGCATAAGAAACATAAATATACATGACTTTTATACAATATTAACATAATAAATAATGAATATTTTCAACAACCATTACAATAATCAAAAATAAAAAATATCATTCCCTCGATTCACCTTCTATCTATATCATTCGTAATTCATTCCCTCAATTCTGTCATCTCGCTTGCACCTATCACATCTTGAGTGCAGGTATCAGGCACATCATTCTTCGTATGTGACAAATTATCCAAGTTGATGTTCATATGCCACGACAGGGGCGCGTGAATGATCCTCATTCGCCCTATAGAAATCATTGACGTTGCATGTATAATGCTGCCAAATATAATTATGGATAGCCATTGTGGCAATCGCAATTTGCAACTATTGTGAAATAGATAAGTAGGCATATCGTGAAGTATAACTTGATTCTTCTTCCAAAGTCCAAAAGTCCTCTTAGTGCACCACATAAGGAGGATTGTCCATTGTTGAACATTTCTTTCATGCTCTGTGTGACATAGCCGACTCTCTCAAAGTCAGTTATGTGGTATCTTGTATCAGAATAGTGCTTCAGAAAATCTCATTGCAATTGATACCAAATATCGACCAATTAATGTTTACTTGATCTGAAAGGAATGATTAGTGTTAAAGTAAAAAAAAAAGGCGACTAGTTCAGTCTTAAGCGAACCTATGGGTGGATGTGGAAAGTTGCATTTCCAATTCCATGTTACAAATTTTAAAAATCCGACTTTCATGTGCACTGCTCTCCTAACTGGTCAAATAAAAGTGAAGCATATCTTAAATTCAAATACATCCATGACATTCTGTGTTGGTGACCCAATGTGATTTTCTAATTATTTGGAACACGCGCATCCACGTGTGTTCTATCGATTTCTCTAATAAAGTTCTAAGAAGATTAATAAGGGTAACATATTTGCTATATTCATTTTGAAAATTTAATGTAATAAATAAGTAAAATTACTCGAAAAATATAGTGTTACCTTGCATCGTGTGAAATCTCTATGAGGAACCATTCGAATGTAGGATATGTTGGCTTTACGAATTGTGATGAAAATCGGACAAGTGCATTCAACCTTACTGATAAATATCTACAAATTGTTTCAGAAGAGTACTGGAATCACTCTATAGCTCATCACATTTATTCATTTTGTGGTAATATGTAGAGGGTTATTGCTAACACCTCTCATAAAGTCTTCCTGGTGGAGCCATGAAGTCCATAATTTCTTTGTACTTCTCCTAACGAATCAGTAAATACCACTTGTGTCATGTAGAACATATTGTTAAACCTCATTGGGTGGCCCTAAAGCAACTCCCAACCCATGTCAACAATGTGCAGTGTTTTTATGCAAGGGGAGTGCTCCATGTACAAGTTATAATACTCGTACATCAAACACACTATAGCTGCAACTCTTATTCTATGTCTTTCTCTATTTATTTCAATGTAATTCAGCGTCGAAGTAGCTAACACATAAACATTAATGAATTAGTTAAAATCATATAATGTTATGTACAAACCATCTTCAAAACAAAATTTCATGGGCATGGTGGGTGGGGGTAGGGTGGGGGATCATATGATCCCTCATTTCTGTTTAAGGGAACAACTAGCTTCTGACGCATATGTGTGAGGTATGCGCCACCTCTTCGAGAATTTGGGAACAAAGCAGCGGTATTCATAGGCTTTGGAGGCTGTGCGCAAACAAGGGAGTGCATATGCACCCCTCTTATTGGAACCGTGCCCCTAAGGGGCCTTGGCGTCTATGCACCACATGGGGTGGCACCTATTCGCCGCCCCCTTAAAAAGAATTTCTTTTTTTTTATTTTGGTACTTTATTCCTCTTTTCTTCACCGAGGCTTTGTGTGAAGAATTTTTATGGAACCTTGAACCTTCGGATGATATGTAAGGACGAAAGCAAGCTTATCCACATCTATGTGAGCACCTGTGGTTTGTTGTATTGGACTAAAATCACTGCGCAGGGTCGGGCATGGCTTTAACAATCTAAAGCCTAATTTTATGTCTGGATGTCTGTAGGAAGTTTTCTGCTGATCCAGAAGCTATGAAAAATTGTGTATCACTAAACTATACCACCGTAACTCAGAAATAAACATTTTAGATTTTTTAAATCGGGGATTTTGGTGCTTAGAGACATTCTAGGCCCCTCCGCGGGAGGGATGGTCTAAACCCCAACTTTCCCGAAAATTCACGTGGGATTGTTTGGCAACTACCCTTGACCATGAAAAGCCCCGAGTGATTGAAATATGACTTCTAGGCACCCGAAAGGTCATCAGTCTTGCTTTATATCAGTGACCGATGCCGACCGATGGCAACCACTTTTAGGCACGACCAATATGGGATGAACCCTTAACCTAGTGCTAGATGTGCCCACTGAAGGCTCTTCGAGCTCCTTCCATGATGGGATGATATCTGAGAACACAATATGATCCCATATCCTTATTTATGACATCAAAAATTAGTGCCAACACTTGTCTATGCTGACTTGTAAATTATGCTTTTACAATCATCATAACGTTATTTTATTTACTTCTACTACTTACTCATAATTTTATATAATACATTTTCTTTTATTTATTTATGTATGTGGAGTGCTTGAAACTTATACAATTACAGCAAGCGTTTAGGATAACTTCTTTTCTTTCAAGCGTAATGAATAGATTGAACAATTTAAAATAAAAATAAAAATTAAAGTTTCAAGTTTTTTTTGTCAAATATTTTAACAAATTAATTTTTTTAAATATTTAAATCGTGTATATAATAAAATTAGCTTATGATAAAAAATTATTGATGTATATATATAATTTAACAAATCAAGGGTATATTGAGGTCTCTTGAACTTAGGGATAAGTAATATGAATTACATATCATATTCTAGGGTAGAAAATCTTATTTTTTGTGTGACTTTAATTGATACTCCTAAGAATTAAGTACACTAAAGAGTTGTTGTCTTGACTCAATAAAAATTAAAATTTTAATTAATGTTTTGACTGTATAACTGGACTAGCTCATTCTTTTCTTCTAAAGGCACTTCTTATTCTATTAAGGATTATTAGCCTTATATAATTTTACTTTATATTCTAATAAAATTATATCTAACAAATTTAATTTTCCCTTCTTGTCTAAAATTATAGGGCTCTCTAAATGAGATAGTTCATGATTGCCAATAACGTATCTTATGTCTTGTTCAATCATTTATCTTCTTGGATAAGTAATTTTAAGCTTAATAACTAAGATTGATGGATCCACGAAAGTCTGGCTAGATTTTTTTTTTTAATTTCTTAATCATGCTTTAGGCTACTTTTATCTTATATTGATTATTTAATGATTCAATGATCAATAATAAATAACCTTTTTATGTTAAGAAATAGTTTTCTCAGTGCACTATGCTTAACTTATTCTCTACTTTGTAGATTGATTAGTTTTAAATATATATTCTCATAAATAATATGTTTAATAATGAAAAGTATCACTTGGAGAGTCGTTGAGTATGATTAATCTTAGAGAACTTAATCTCTTTAAGAGACTAATTAACATAAAGTTTTTACTTAATTTATTAGTCTTTAATTATATAAATTTTTGTTAGTATTTTATACACATTTAGATAATATTTTTTGGTTCCTTGTCATTGCATCTTTTTTGTATTTTCTTATGTTGATATGTCATATAAGAGAAATACTCTCATATCTTGACATTCTTTCTTATAAATATCTTTGTAAATTTTTTTTATACTTCTGATCATATTTATTCTTAAAATTATTAAATTTTTTACATTTATTATTTTGGCATATGTATTGACTATCATCACCCAATTCAATGACTCCAGAAATTCCATGAAGTAGTTATTCATATGGAGAAAATGATGCCCAATGAATATTCCATATTATAACATAGTCTTTTTATAGCATCTATATCACTTTCAAAAATGAAAATTTAGTTAGTCATTCAAATATTTAATGCTACTTATTTATCTTTTAATTACCATTAATTTAACTCTTCTATCACCATCAGATTCAATCGCTTTAGAGTTTCTACATTATTTTTCTCCCTTAGCATCTTCTATGACTTTACCAAATTTCCTATTGTTAGATTTTTAGCACAAAAAAAAATCAACTTTTATCAAAACTAAAAGAAAGAGTGAAAGCTAGAGAACTTAAAGCTCATAATTCTTTCTTCTGTAACTGTGAAAACTTTTCTCTCTTTCTCCACTATAAATGTTGCAGGCCAAAGTATCAAATCACTTAAAATATTTATGTTATTTATTTATTCCCTTCTTCCATAATCATTGTTACTTCATTTTGTTCAAAGACATTTCTCCTTTAGGAAGTAACCTAGCTCAAAAGCCCAACCTTCCTCCAACCCTTTAAAAAATCAACAAAAATTTATGCTAATCACATATGTGCCATTGTGACAATTAATGTCCTTTCATGACTATGCTATATTGACTATCCACATTCATCATTTTAGCTGGTGAAAAATATAGTCATGAGAATAAAATCTCTTTGGATTTATATAGTGTTTTATTAATGTCATTAAAATCATAAATTAATGCTTTAATAGGCATTTGGATTGAAGTAGAGCTTACGTGAGAATAAATTAAAAGTATAATCTTATAAGTGATTGAATTTATGTTCTCTTTATATCCCCAAATTGATATGATGCATTCTAAATTGTCGTTTATATTGGGTTATATGTGATAATTTGTGACAACGTTCTTCTACAATATTCTCTAATGTCTTCAATACATGTATAACATCCTATGCTTTTATCGACATGCGTTCATGTATCTGCATATCTAAAACTTTTTCTTTCAAACAATTTTCTTTCAATTGAATCTTCATTCAATCTTTCAGTCATCACCATTCCATTTAATGCTACATCTTCCAATAATATAGATAAAACCATCCTCGATAAGCTTAAATAATTGTAACCCTGAAAATATAGTATGCATCAAAGATGCTACTCTATCCATGATTATAATTACATATTCTAATGATAGCTATTTACAAAACTTTTTTAGTTGTTATCATCAATGTGATCTTTACTAAAAGATTGATTTTTTATCCTGAACATTTTTTCTATCATTACTAGAAATTTCTGGCCAACAAAAGTTGGCATAACCTTTAGTCTCTTCATCTAACCATTCATAAGCCGTATTTTGTTAGTTTGTATGAATTTCATTGCCAATGATATGAAAAGAAAAATGTTTATTAATGTCACCCAACATTGAAGGAATTGGTCGTAGAACAAATTATGGGTGTGTATTTTTATTTGAAATGCCTATTTATAGAGTCAAAATAATATTAAAAAATGTATTACTTAGCTTACGCCTAGTTATTCAAATTTCATAATAATATGGCATGATCATTTATGTTTACCAAATTTCTTGAATCCTTATCAAAATTCAAGTCCTTGAGACATCTAAGGCTCCAATTTGATTATTAAATTATCGAATGGCTCTTCAACTGGAGTTCCCCCACTTATCCTATTAGCTCATGCTAATCTCTTGCAAGCCAAGTAGCTTGCCAAATCTTTTTAATCAACTTTCTCGCATGCTCAATGCCCTCAAACTAATATATCACAACATTTAATGCCAATATTATTTGAGCTTCAAGAATATCCTTTCTTAATTTGCTCCTTCTAAATTATATCCATTCATTATAGTGATCTGAATGATCCACCATATAAACAATCATCATTAGATCTTTATTGAGGATGACAAATATAGAACAAGTTGCAAAAATATGACTCTTTCACCTTTTGTAACTCTCATTCATTCTGGTGAAGAAGACTTCGGGTGCGTTTGAGGTAGCTTGTACTTATCCAAATAAGTCACTTATCTGAAAATGCGGACCGCATGGTTTGATCCGTGTTCCACGTTTAGTGTAAAAATCCAACTACGTTTTTAGTTAAGCTGCTCAAACGCAGTTTTCAAACAGTGAGACAATATTTTCAAAATACCGCTGTGGCGGATAAGCTACCCCAAACGAAGCCTTAATCATTCCCATGAAGTAAGAATCTTAAGCACAATAATGTCTTGCTGATTAGAGCGAAACTTTTCCCCATCTGCATAGCAGACATTGACTATAAATAAAAACCATTATAAGCCCTTATTTCTCTCTCTTTTTTTGAGTGGTGGTTAAATGTCCTGCACTCTCTCTCTTTCAGTCTCTTCTAATTGGAAGTATCTTTATATGAGAAATTCCTCCTCAAAAGGTGCATGTTCTCTCCACTATACACCACTAATTGATCACTCATAAGAACCCCCCAAACTTGGTGATTATTTTCATCTTTAAATCAATCAATATCAAAGATGGCAACTAGATTCTTTTGGTAGCCAAAATATTTTAGGAGCATTTACATACATGGCACAAATTCTTATATATTTACATATTTAACACCTAAAATTTTATATTTACATACATGACACTAAAATGTTTGACATCACGTAAAACAATGTCATTCATATACTTTTTATTAGCGAAATATACCATTTCATAGATCAATTTTTAGTATTCATGTCTCGTTACAAAATTTCATAATTTAGCACAAATCTCGAGGCATGTTTTTAGATAAAAATATTCTGATTCAGATTAATAAACAACAGTAGCTCTGATTTTGACAATCTTACAGTTACAGTAATTACCTATAGAAGATGAATACAATGATATCAAAATTGGCCCAATTTGAGCTAGATCAAGCTAAGATTAGGCCATTAAACTACATGGAGCGCCAAATAAACTCCAAATTTGATTTGCTTATAGTCAAATCTAACGTCTCGACGATGAACACAAGATCACTTGATTCAGAGGTCATTAAAATCCTTACATCATAAAAATAACCTCTTTGAGAAAAGAAAAACAACATGGGATGTTTGATCAGATATTTCAGAGAATTACTATTCGAACAAACAAAGCGCTCACTCTTGGAGCATATAAATAAACACTTTTTCTTCACTTTGCGAGGCGGGAGGAGGAGTCAAATTTATGTGTTGTTTTGAAATTAAGACCTGGTGATAACTTTTGATCTCCGTAAACATCGATTACTGTTGACCGCTGTTACATTGTTTTTTATTTGCGTGATTAATCTTTATATTTTGTTAAGACGTTAAATGATTACTCTAATACCACGAATCTTCTAACACGTAACAAAAATGAGAGCCTTTGCAATTTAACTATCAAACTTCAGATGTTAAGCAGGTAAATGCATAAGAACTGTGTGGTATGCATGTAAAATTTTCAAAATTCTATTTTGCTCCAAATCATCATATATACAAAGATTCCTACTTCTCAATCAAAATGCATCAGCCACTCCCCAGATGTTACAGTTTGAAAAATGAGTCATTCTCTTCTTTTGAGTGAATAAAAACAATCAGCCTCCTGTCGTGGTGGCGAGAAAAGTGAGGACGTCAAAACAAACCGTGACGTGAACCCAACAGTCCCTACGCGTGAACTGGGAGATTGCTCGGGTGCAATTCCATGTGCAACTCGCAACACGTCAGCGTGATTAGGACGATGGATACCGGTCACTTGTTCAGTTAAATCAGTGGTTTAAGGGCCCGGGAAAGCGACTCGTTATTCTTCAGACTAGCCGCAATGAGCCGCACGGAGTGAATCTGATGGACAGTAACAATGCGTCCGAGTAAATCACGAGTCTCGATTTGTATTCAGCTTGTTAAAAAATATTACTATTCATATTCGATTTGTTTATATATCGAGCGTAAAAAATTTATTCGTACTCGACTCTTTTGCTCAACAAGCAGAACACAAGATGTTCGTGAGTAATGAACTGTTTTGACAGCCCTAATCATGCGGTCGGAAGATACTAACGAGATGGAAGAGAGCTAAATTTTGTTAATTATTTTAAAATATTAATTTAAATAGAAAATAAATTTTTATTTTATTTTTTAATTAATAATTTTAATTGATTATAAATTTTTACAGCCACACATAAAATCGTGTCCAAGGAAGAGAGCGTGAGAAAGAGAGAAAGAGCGAACTAGAGAAGAAAGAGGAGAGGATATCCCCTGTCAGGGGAAATAGGGTGTTTCTGGCCTCGTGTACCCTTCATCAAAGATATGTGATACAATTAGGATCCCTCCAAAAGGGTTCCGTTTACATCATGAATCTCTCTTATTTATAAAAGATAGGAGAGAGAAAAAGTATACAAAAATTGAATATTTGATCTTGTTTTGATGAGAGAAGCAAAAAAGCAATTTAGACTTTTTTATTTTTACCTCTTCTGATAACAACAGTGAAATAATGATCAAAGCTAGTTAGCAGGCGTTGAAAATCCAATGTATAGTAAAAATAATTTGTTTTCCATTGAGTACAGAGATATCTATTACGTATTGTGACCTTAGAGTGAAAGATGGATAGGATGATACAAAACTTCATCAATATCCTATAATTTTATTGCCCCAGATTTATATGGTTCTTAGGCTATTTAGTCGGAGGAGGTATTCGGCCCAAAGTGATCAATTGACTCTTCTTGATAGTTATGGGTTGCTTTGTCCAAGAGGTCTATAGACATGAGGTGAATTTCTGTATCAAAAGACTTGTCAAAAACCAACTTTAGCTAATAGAAAGCTTTGTGCTCTATCAGATGTACCATATGTTTTACGTCTCAAAAGAGCAAAAAGTTCTTGCGGAAAACAACGGCTAGAGTCATGATTGTATCATCGAGATATGTTATTAAAACTCAATACATCATTGAGTCAAGTGACTCTAGTCGTAATATTTATATTTATGAAGTTGTTCGACTAAATCACATGGATAAAGAAACTTGAGTCATGAACTTAGATTGTCTTAAATTTCTCATCTTCAACAAATGATTATCATGAATGGATAATTTTTTTTTTAACTTTTAAATTTTAAATTTTAAATGTTTCTTTTTAGATTTCTATAATTTAAGTTTTAATTTTGTAATTAATGGACTTTCTATTGGCATTTTCTTGTTACATTACGATCATTGTAGATTTTCAATTTATTAGATTTGTATTTATAATTTTAGAGCTTAAAATTTGAAGGAAGTCCCCTATCATTGAGATTTACTTTCAATAATGCGATACTCAAAGTGAAATTTATTTGATATGAATATATATCCTTCATTTATATCTCAATAATTTATTAAAATTTTTAACACATGTCACCAATAACTATAAGGCTTTGAAAAAAGTCAAATGAGATAGTGCCACAATTGTACGAAGATAAAACAACCCACTAAATATTATAAGAATGCCACAAGATTACATTTTGTATTAGTAAAAATAAAAATACTACTTTATTTATATCATTGATTGAGAGTTGATGCAATTATATACAATGAAAATAAATGATAATTGTGGAGAAAGATATATTATTGATGCTGACACTACTTCCTTTCTCCATTGCTAGAGTTTTATCAAAAGCTCCTTTTGAAGGAATTCAATGGCAGCATGTCATTATTTAGAAGTAGATCCCTTTATAAGTTTCTGAAAGATTGATCCTCTACTTTTGGGTTGCTCTCTCTCTCTCTCTCTCTCTCTCTCTCTCTCTCTCTCTCTCTCTCTCTCTCTCTCTCTCTCTCTCATGTTCATATATTTGTCTATTTGCTTGTGTATAGATGCCTTGAAATCATTATCTTTCTGCTTTTTTTAGTAAAGCAGCCCAAGATATTAGGTATCAAGTATAAGTATGAATTTATTTAAAATATGGTAGCTTATTAATCTTTAAAATTAAAATATAAATGGATCTAGAGTTTGGTAATAATTAATCTTAAAAATTACATGTGAATTGAATTTAGACTTGATTACTCACTAATCTCAAAAATAAAAATCAACATTTATGTAAGATGATTAAGGGAATATAGACTTCACATATAACAATCGCCTACTTTGAATCTCAAATTTTAATATTTAGATTTAGTAGTGACAACATATTTTATTATTCTTGAAGTTTAATTAAAGCTTTGTAGCATCCATTAATGAAAATTTTAAAGGTTCAATTTACTATAAATATCATAGTACGTATTATTTTGATGCTAATTAATTTTAAATATTTTTTCTATCCTATAATGCTCATATCAACTTTAGACGCTCATAACTTTACTTTACATTGCTTTTCATGAATCATCAATAATAGATTTTATAATAGCTTCATGCTTCCTTTTTCTGTCATATACTTAAATCAATTCTTACTTCTATAAGATATGATTATAATTATCTAATCTCAAATTTATGGTCATTATACTCATTAATTTTCTTAGATATCGCTAGCAAAAAAAAGTAAACAAGACTTTGAACAAGATCAAATAATGATGGAAGACAAACACACCAATGTTTGGCGAGATAAATTTATCTCAAATCCAACTCATATTTTTAAATCATTTGTTGTAGAACATTGATCCCCCGTGAAGGCTCATTCAAGGCACTTAGGGGGCTTATATTAAGTGGACTTAGAAGTCTTACCTCATACATAGAGCTTATTTTAACCATTATAAATATGCAAGTTGATCCCTAATAGCTCGAGTTCTTTTAAGAAATATCTTTAATAATACAATAAATTTTATTCTTCAGTTTCTCTCGCTTGTCGTTGTTGTATTATAAGTCTAGATAGTTGTAAACATTAAATTTTGTCTAGTTTTCACTATGTTATTGTAAGTCTATCATTCGGTAACTTTTCTAATGCTACAATAGAGTTGTAATCATTACTTCATAGGCCATATAAATTTAAATTTCAATACCAACTTATATCACTATTATAAAAAATGCCTTTTCATAACTTCTCAAGTTATGAAATTTTATAACTTTTGGAGTTCTCAAATTATTGAGAGTTCTTTAATACTATCAAGTTGCCAATCTCAACTTTTATCATCGCCAATATGGCATTTGATATCAATGAATTGCAAAGCAAAAATTTTCAACATCCTTAAATTAAGATATATATGTTTCCTCAAATAATGAGCTATTTATAAGACACTAAATTACTTTAATATTTTTTATTCAGGCTTTCTTGACCACGATCTTATATCATCACAACCTTGTGTTGGCTTTCTAGGTGCTAAGTATTCCCCGAATTTATATAACATTCGCTTTATTAAGGTTAATCATTTTTTAAAAATATGTGTATCTCTTAATCTCCTTTTGATGAAATACAAATGCAAGTTAATTATTTAATCAGAAGTTTTTTTAATAATTTTGTATTATTCTATAACTGCGTCTAGAATTTTTCCCTTGTAAAAAATCTCAATTATTTAAAACTAATTTTTTTTTTTTTCTTATGCTCGTCTAGTCAAAACCTTAGGATATATATTAAATATGCTTCTAGAGTACTTGCAAATGTCATTTCTCTCAACAAGCATTTGTCTCAGACTTTGATCATGCTCGCACCTATACCATATTTGTAGCCACATCATTACAAGAATTGCTTTGCAACCACTTTTGGGAACACCTTAGCTCCAATCATCATGCTATTCTAAACTATGTACAATTAATGTATAATTTAACATACATTAATTTTTAGCATCAACTATTTTGATTTCCTAAGAGGCATTTTATATTAAAATTTCTTTTATTACATGAAAGTAAAAGCTCACTTGTACAAATTTTACAAATAATTAAAGTTATTCAACTTGATATGTCCCCATAATTTTCCCCACAAAAAATTTTTCACATAAAAATTATTTCTTAATTATTACTTGGTTATTTTCATGCGTGAGACTGAAAAGCACGAAACCAAAGAAAATCAATGCTTGCTCTACAAGCTTATTTTTTTCAAGCACAATAAGTTGAAATTTTTTTATCTATAAGTTTTGTCGAGCAACTTTTAAATATTTAAAATTAGTGATTGGTGAAAAAGATAGATGAATAAGTAGATTATTTCTTCAAAAATAAATTCTCTTATACATTTATTAAAATAGTACTTTAGTTCTCTCCAGCCGCCCCCCAACCCTCTCTAAGATGATATACGCATTAAGAATTATCCTTCAATCCATTACTTTAATAAATAACACTATATTTTTTTTTAAAAAAAAAAAGATTGATCGACAGTTGGAGACCGCCGATCAACCCCTATAGGTTAAACTGACCAAGGACCGGACCCCCTTCCAGTCCGGGGTGCTATTCAAATCCTCCCTGTAATGGGTAGGATTCGAACCACTAACCTGAGAGACTTACACCAAATGATGCAACCAGTGAGCCAAGGCTTTCGCACATAATTAACACTATCTTATTGTGTGCTCTTAGCAAGAATTAAGAAATATATATTTTCTTCTTATTCTTAATGAGAAGTAAGATGTGATGGGGAAAATGTCACGAGAAACCAAGTTTGATTCCTAACTTTGGCAGACCAGTTCTGAAAAGTAAGCAAACATTAAGTACGTTCAATGTACCTACGTTTAATGTGGTGGATTGCATGGGGTTATTTTTTATTCTTTATTTTTCTTTCCCTATAGGGCTCTTCCGAGCCATGGAAGAACCTGCGAATATCAGCAAGTAATAGTTCTCCTTGAAAAGTTGCATGAACCATATACAGTCACACACAACCACACTCAGCCAAACGCAAAACACCTACAGACCTTTTCATTAAAATTTTACAAAAGTAAAAGATCAATTTCTCCTAAGGAAACACCAACTTTCCTCTTCATCTATGTAGCTCCATCAGTAGTCTACTAGCATAAATAGTTATGCATGGCTTTCCAGGCCCCCACCACAACCAACATGAGGAGTCGTTACTACTGCTTTTGTCTTTGGTGCCAGCAGGCCCTCCTGCAGCTCCCATGCCTTCAATGACACAGATTGTAGCCCCTATATTTTTAAAAAATATGATATGGCTATACCTAGATTTTAGTTTAAGAGTGGAGTTCCCAGTCTAAAGTTTCTGACAACCCTTTTGCTCTTCATGACATTAAAGTTGTGATCCTCTCATGTCCACATCCACTTTAGCACATCCAATAAGAAGTAAAAGATTTTACCAATAGTGATGTTGATCATGTCAGCATTTCCTTTGAGTTATATGATTTTTTTTTCTAAGATATGGCTATGGTTACAAAGAGGACTTAGGGGGGATCTGGCTACACTTAGGATTTACTAAGGAGGATTTACTAAATTCTATAAATCTAGATTTATTGATGTTAAAAACAAAATTGTGTTTGATATTATTGAAGTTAAATACACTTAAATCCGTAAGAAATATTTGGCATTTTATATCAGGATTTCACACAAAAGAAGAGAAAATGCAAGCAATTATCTTAAATCCTCCTCTCCATCTGATTTAGTAAATGATATCCGGGATTTAAGTTATCCCATAGGAAATTTTGGATTTAATAGATGGAAAGATATAGCGAACCTGAAATTGAGTATGGTGGATCTACTTGAAAGTAGCATCGTAATCTTTATAAAATAGGAAAAAACACCACATTGAGTTGGAAGCCATATAAAATGTTTTCCTCGTGTAGTATAAGTTCTTTGATAAAGAATATTCATTTGATCAATATCTTAATTGTTCTCGGCTATAATCAGTGAATCAATGTGAGAATAATTTCCTCTGCTTTGTATGTAGAATCATGGAGGTATAGGACTCGGAGAGCTGATCCCTGATAATTAAGATAAGGTAAATGATGAATTAATACAGATGATTAATCTGATAATGTAGAATATGGTCAAAGTAGTTGCATAATTTGTATCATTTATAGAAATTGGATTTACAACTGCTACACATGAACAAGCATATTCTATGATATTTACTTAGATTTTCTAATCAGCCAGATTTTCATTTTTATTTTTAAATCAAATTCTTTAAATAATCTCTCAAAATTGCATTGGTATCATTGAAGCTATCTTCATATGTACTAAAATTAAATTACAATTATTGTGTGCTAGAAAATTCACAGTATTAGAACGAGAATTTTATGTCCTAACTTTGCAATGAAATCTCGCTCACAAATTTGTAAAAGAAAATAGTACATGAGACACAAAAATTTAATAAAGGCAAAAATTATTCGACCTAGCTCAGAAGAATTAATCTAAAGGTCTACTCTTCTCTTGAATCGACAAAAATAAAAATACAAAATAATACATTCAACAACTTGTTCTCCTTTAAATGTGACAGAGTTAGAAATTAAAGATAAATGTAGTGATCAGGTGATACCGATTAGATAATAGTGATCTTAGTCGAATGTCAACGAATGAATGATGACTATCTAAAAAACTGTAGAAAAAAAAATGGTGTTTAGATAATATTGTTTATTTGTTGTAGTTAGCATTCCCTCCCTCTCTTATACCCACACATACACACCATATGCAAGATGAAATTCTATTTATAGTTTTTAAGAGTGTCATTTTGATGATTCTGGCTAGTCTTAAAACTTTCATTAGATTACTCATATTGATTTCTTCGATCATAAATTATTCTTTCAATTTTTTAATTCATTAATAAAATTAAAACTTTTCGATCTTAGTCTGATTAGATTTTTGTCTTTAAGATATTCAAATTGACTACAACTATTTAAGATCCATAAGTGGGTTGACCCTATAATTAACATCTCAAAGTTTCTAAACATACTTCACATTAGGATTTTTTTGGACTCGGTTCAAATTAATTTTGGCACAATTGAGTTCTTCATATCTCGATATTCAAGTTAACTATAAATTAATAACAAATCTTCTAGTTTAAAATTTGTATTAAGATTCATGCCCCACACCATGTCAATATGGACTTTTTGTGGTCATGAACCAAATAAAGTTTTCTCAATTATCAATCATTCCTGATATCAACATAATGACTCGAGTAAAATTATTAAAATAATTTAAACTGTTTGAAATTGACTCTAGATGCTCCATTGTGCTATGACAATGTCAAAAAAAATTTGTTAAATATATTGGTTTAAGCTCAGGGTT
Organism: Papilionanthe hookeriana x Papilionanthe teres; assembly: GCA_022702705.1. Classification (NCBI taxonomy): domain Eukaryota; kingdom Viridiplantae; phylum Streptophyta; class Magnoliopsida; order Asparagales; family Orchidaceae; genus Papilionanthe; species Papilionanthe hookeriana x Papilionanthe teres. The sequence continues at coordinate 66,089,681 of CM040425.1, read as the reverse complement.
ATCTTGGTCACCATTGCTATTATTGATTGACGTGAACCTGTACAAGCGTGCGTAGTATCACGTCGTGTTATATGTGCTTGCATAATAGCACTTTGTCACAAGCATATAACCTTTTGCTACTAGATCCTTTTTATAAATGTGGAAATATTCTTAAAATGTTATATGATTATAAAATGATTTTAATGGCCAACGAATAGCAACAAATTTTTGCAAATTATTATTTAGAAATTTGTTAGAATTTTTGCAAGTTCTTATCCGTTTTTTCTCTTATTGATGAAGGTTATATAATTTTTGCAGAATTAAATATGTTTCTATATCGAGCACCCAATTATACTGTGTAAGCGAGCTAAGAGTGACATCCAAAATTTTATATTTAATTAATATTCAAGTTGATTGATTTTCCAAAAAAAAGAAAAAAAATGAAAAACTGAGTGAATTATTGTGTATTACCCGTCGGTTTAATGGGTATCAGTAAATCACTGGTTATCCATTAGAAAATTGCACAATACAATTTTTTTTAAAAAAAAGATCTTCCTTTTATTTCATTACAATTTTCATTCTTGAAAGCTCATCACAGAAACATATGAAATGCACATCACATAATCTAATTTACATATCCAAATAACTTTTAAACTAAAATCATATGAATTTAACTATAATTAAAAATAACAATAACCCTAATATGTTCATATATAACAAAAATATGTACATAATTATCTCATTAAAAAAACAAAAACAGCCCTAGTTGTCATCGATCTCCTCATTGTCCTCCTCCTCCATCTCCTCCTCTACAGGCAACTTCCCTATTTGACGTGTCTCATGTCGTACCACCTCTAATTCCATTTTGATTTTGGCCTTCATTTTGGCCTCCATCTCGACGAACTTAGCAGCAAATTAGGTCCCTATATCAGCATTGAATGTGATACCTGCCTATGAAGTTCACCTAATGCAGAGCTTTATCCAATAAAAGAATGATGTGCATCATGTGCCTGTGACACCATATAGTAAAAAATGTATTTCTTTGAGTCTCTTTCAGCCACTCGTACTCTTCCTAAACAAAGTTCTAAAATATAGTTGGAGGCTAAATTAATTTCCAGATTAAATATAATCTTATAAAAATTACTCGAGTCACTTACATGGGTTTTTTGAGATCTTGTGCAACCCACGCTGGTCCGACCATAACCGACAAGTACTCACGGTAGCTCACCGTAGCTCGTCAGCAGTGGGCTCTCGTTCAAGCTCCAGTGTTGTTAAGATAAGAAAAAAGTTAATAATGAATTATGTTCCACTAATTTATATTGTACCAAATAACTCTTATCATCCTCATCCAGTACTCCGTACGTGGGAGCGCCTCTCTAGTGTGCTTGGAGGCGCTCTTGCCTCCACAATCCGAAAACCAATTTTGCTTCACCTACTCACTCTTCTTTATATAGTCAGCAGTGTCCCATGCTCTACACAACTTAGCGAACACGTCCTCTTCGAGCCATACAGGACACTTATATGTCTTCCGTATCTCAGTGAACATATTCTAGAGGGCCCCCATCCTCTAGACTCAAAGCTCCCCCTTTTATGTGCATCATGTTCGAAGCGCCAGGAGAACAGTTTCTGCATAATGTATATTAATATATTAGATGGATAAAATTATATAAATTAAGATTAATTTCAAATGTTTACTACAAACTCTCTGAACTACAATTAGGATCTCTTTCCATGATAAGCATGGAGCATCATAGCTGCTCTAAATGATATCTTTGATAGCATGAACAACTTGCTAAGTGGGATAAAATTTGAAACAAATATATAATTAATCTTTTAAACAAAAATTTGTAATAAAATTGTAGCTTGGTAATTCAAAAAACGTGTGTAAGCCCAATAGGCTCCTACTTGAATGTCAACCTTGTGCTGCCTGACATATTTCGATCTACAACAGTAGAAATACCTGTTGTAGAAGTAGGAACACCTACATAAAATGTAGGTGGTTTTGATGGTATGGTTGGAGGAGATGGGGTGTACGAAAGGGTTGTGGCGGGGTGACGGTGTTGGGATAAAGGCCTAGGAGGAGGGAGCAAAGGAATGGAGGTCATTATAGATGCTGAGACGACAGTGGCATTTGTATTGTACCACTCCCACGTTGTCTGATGACTACCCTGTCTCCTTTTATAAATATGATGGTGTCCCCGCATTGAGAGAGATCATCGCTGCCTCCAACAACCATCTGTGTGAAGAAAAGAAGAATTGATCAGTGCACATAATATTAGACAAATATCCGATCAAAATGTAAAGAACAATCTAAAAATTACTAGTACAAAAAAAATCTAAAAGTAAATAGAAGGAGAAATTGTAAAGTATGATATACTAACGACCGCAACTCAAAATAGAAGTAGCAACAATAAATAAAAGCACAAAAAATATAAAGTGCAATCCACAAGCTATTAGCAGTGAAAATAGAGAAAGCTACATAGTAATTAGAAGGTGAAACTGTAAATATACGATGAAGTATTTAATAATACAACAACAACAACAACAAAGTTAATCCCACTAAGTGGGGTCGGCTACATGAATCCTTTTTCTCCAATGCGTCCTATTTAGTGTCAAATTTTCATTTAATTCTAATAAATTAAGATCATTTTTTATGCAATAAGCCCAAAATTTTCCTAGGTCTACCTCTGCCTTTCTTAGCATAAGATGTATTTAAAACATCTACTCTCCTAATCAGATCATCAGGTGGTCGACGTTTAATGTGACCAAACCATCTAAGGCGACTCTCTCTAATTTTATCCGTCACTGGTGCAACACCAACCCTATTACGGATATATTCATTTCGCAATTTGTCTCTAAGTGTAAAGCCACTCATCCACCTAATCATTCTCATCTCGGCAACACTTAATTTAACATTATGCTTCTCTTTTAAAGGCCAACATTCAACACCATAGAGCATTAAAGGTCTCACCACCATCTTATAAAATTTTCCTTTCAGTCTAAGCGGTACTTTTCTATTACACGATAGGTCGGACGCATTCCTCCACTTCAACCAACCAACCTGAATTCTACTATTAACATCCCCATCTATATCACCATCGCTTTGAACAATGGACCCGAGATATCTAAATCGTTCACACCTTTTAATAATTTGATCACCCAAAGTTCACTTCTGTCACAAGACCTACTATTACTAAAATTACATTCCATGTATTCAATTTTAGTTCTACTCAAACGAAGACCTTTAGACTCCAATGTAGACCTCCATAATTCAACTTTTACCTGGACTTTTTCTCTTGTCTTATCCACAAGGAGGATATCATCAGCAAAAGCATACACTAAGGTACATCCTCTTGTAAATCTCCAGTAAGACCATCCATAACTAAAGCAAAAAGATTTGGGCTTAAAGCCGATCCTTGATGTAAACCAACAGAAATAAGAAAATATTTGGTCAATCCTCCTTCAGTTCGAACACATGTAACAGCTCTAGCATACATATCTTTAATGGCTTGAATATAAGTTATATCAACACCTTTCTTCTCAAGGACTCTCCAAAGAACATTTCTAGGAACCTTATCGTAAGCTTTTTCTAAATCAATAAAAATCAAATCTAGATCCTCCTTATTATCTCTGTACTTCTCCATCAAACCTCTCAATAAATGTATAGCTTCCATGGTAGACCTGACCGGCATAAATCCAAATTGATTAAAAGAAACCTTCGTAATACGTCTTAACCAATGTTCAATTACCCTCTCCCATAATTTTAAAGTATGACACATCAATTTAATTCCTCTATAATTTGCACACTCTTGTGCATCTCCTTTATTCTTAAAAATGTAACCAAAATGCTCTTTCTCCACTTCTCAGGCATCTTTTTAGTTTTTAAAATAATATTAAAAAGTTTAGTAAGCCGTGAAATCCCCAAATCACCTAAACATTTCCACACTTCAATCGGATATCATCGTGCCCTACGCACTTTACCCCTCAGTTTTCTTTAAAGCCTCGTCAACTTCTTATACAGATCTTATTCTGTATCATCTATGACGAGATGATGAACTTAGAATTTTTTAATCTAAATAATCACAAGAATGATACTCATTAAGATTTTTTTTAATTTTTTTTATTATTTTTTTATTTTTTGTGCACACCAGGTTCATGCTCATTAAGAATAATTTTTAGTGTGCGTTATACATATTTCAAATATAAAATAATTTTGCTCCAGCGGTCAATGAAATCTTATCAAAAAAAGTTATTACAATAGAGCGTTATTATAAAGTTGATATTTTCATTGTCACATCAGATACAAAATTATAATAGAAGAGCAGAATGTTTAAAATATATATTACAGTATTATTGATTCTTAATTCTACATTAGATAATTGAGATAGATATTAGTCATTCAAAATTGATGACTTTATTAACTTGAATATAAATTGTATCCTAAAATATTCATAGAAATAGAAAGACTACATTTAAAAAATATAATTAGAGCATTTAGAATCAAAGCTCATTATTTACAAAATTTTTTGAATTATTTTTTATTTAAGTCAGATGATGGTTAAGGGTGCGTTTGTAGCAGCTTTTATATTTAAGGATAAGCAGCTTATCCTGAAATATAGTCTGCGGGTCGACTGAGGGGTTCGACCCGCAACCTGCTTTTAGTATAAAAATCCAACCGCATTTTCTGATAAGCTGCCAAAACGTGCGATCCAAACGGTACTGCGACGTTTTCAAAAACGCCGCCACAATTATGAGCTGCCCCAAATGGGCCCTAAGTTAAGAAACCAACCAAGTATCCTCTTATTGATGGTCTAATTAGACTAAACTTGACAAAATCAGCTTTAATAACACAAAACTAAATATGAAGGTTTCACTCATTAAAATTGCTAAGAATATCTTATAAAATACAAAAATTATAGATTATTCCAAGTATTTCCTCATCACAACAAAATTATCAATAATTTGTTCCATATCAAAACTCGTGGCTATACTATTTTCAATTTATGTTACAAGTGAACTAGCGTGAAATTCATCTTGCCTTTCTATGAAAAAAACCATTTCACTTTTTAAAGTTAAAAAAATAATATTTTTTCTGTGACATGAAAGATTTATATGATATATATAAATGTAAAAGATAAAATTTGGGTGTTAGATATGTAAATACATAAGAATTGGGAGGCACGTATGTAAATGCCCCTTTATGTTTTTACTTTTCTTTTTACCACAAGAATTTAAAGTGGCACATATTTAAACTAAATAATGTCTGTGTGTGTGTGTGTGTTGAATCGCTGTGCCCAAATTCTACTAGTATTCTGTGGGAAGAGAGAGGAAGAGAGAGCCATTTTCCTACACTTTACCCCTATTGATATGTGTTGGGTATCTTTTTGTCTTGGTAAAAAAATAAAAATATATAAAGATACATAATAGTATGTTATATTTTGTAGTTTTATGTCATATCATACAGTTTAATGTTGTATCATGCAACTTTATATCTTGTTCTGCAATTTTAAGTCATGTCATTCCATGTATGTGGCTAAACGTAGTTGCTCAACGACAGCTTGGAACTCGGCTGCTTAGTAGGTGTGCTTGGCAAATCAGTATCTCGACAGCTCGTCAACTTGACAAATTTGTTGCTTATTGAGCAAACGAAGAAGAAAGACATAGAGAGGAACAGATAGAGAGCCATTATCCTCCTACATGTTTTTAGACTTTAATCCTAGACTTGGCATATTTTTATCATGGTAAAAAAATAAAAATTTATAAAGATACATAATGCGCTATGTCACATTCTGCAATTTTAGATCATATCATGTAGCTTTAGGTCATATCATTTAGCTTTAGGCCATATCATACAATTTTATATCATGGTATGTAGCTTTTTATCATTTTATTCCATGTAGTTGGGACTCGGCACCTTGGTAGCTTGACGGACAGACAATTTAACTTGGCAACTCGATAACTTGGCAGTTGCCTTTGGCAACACTGCAACTTGGCATATGAGCTTGGCAAATTAGGATCTCGGGTAACTTGGTAGCTAGACAGACTGACATGTTTAAGTGTATTTAAAAAATCCTGTAGGGAAGTTGGATCTATTTCGACCGCACCAATGAACAATCAAATTCATTTTTCACCTAAGGATGAGTGATAAACATTCAATAATTTCTATAATAGTATATGTTCAATCATTTAAAACAAGTGTAAATTGAAGACTTTTACATGTATCAATAATCCTCTCATTACATGCTTCCATACCAACCAAGCATTAATCTCAATCGAATAAAATTTATTAACATCACCAAATATTACACACCAAAAGTCACGTCCTCAATTATGTGGCAACAACATTACAACCATAAACATTTTTCTATTATGATAAAAAGAAAAAAAATCATAATTTTTGAAAGCCAAAAACTATATGAATCAGTCGATCTCTGCCAAGTTATTAAATATGATTTCACTTTTTAGCACTTATAAACCAGAGAGAGAGACCAAGTAAGATTAATACATTGATAGCCAAAAAGTTTGAGCATTTGAATGAAAACTAGTCTTTAAATACTTATAAATCGATACATATCTAAAACATGTACATTTTTAATATAGTACAGTTTATATAGGTTTTGCTAGAAGTGTTTGTGATTAAAGATCATTATTTTGCAAAATTTTATTGAATTTTTCATCAAGATTTTTTGTAATTCCATTGGTAATCACGTATGAAAAAAATATAACAAAAAAACTAGTATTTTGTAACATTTTAAAAAATGCTTAATTATTACTCAATTTTGTAGATCTATATGATTGATTAATTGAGTCCTGATGCGTGCTAGAAAATTCGCAGCGGTAGAGTTGCGGATTATTATCTTAGCGTTCGACGAAAATTCAAAGACACACACAGATGAAAGACAAACAAGCAGTGACGACTCCATAAATTTTTACGTGGAAAGCCCGAAAAGGGAAAAACCACGGGGTCTGGCCCAATTACGAAAATTGACTATTGATTGATGTTTACAGAAATCCGCTGTCCTACATATGGGAATGGTAACTATATGTTTTTGATTACAACGTCGACTGACGGCATCTGGATGTTGGTGATTGACAATGATTGGTAGTAATCTGTGGAGGTCGATGGGAGTCATCGACGGTAGACGTGGTCAACGGAGGTCGGCGGTGGTCGACGACGGTAGGGGATGGTCGACGACGATAGGTGGTGGTTGATGGAGGTAGACGGTGGTCGACAACTGTCGACAATGGTCGACAATAGTAGGTGGTGGTTGACGGAGGTCGGCGGTGGTCGACTACAGTAGGCGATGGTCAATGAGTCGTCAACGGTAGGCGGTGGTCAAAGACAGTCTATGGTGGTCGACGACGGTAGGTGATGGTCGACGACGGTAGGTGGTGGTTGACGGAGGACGATGGAGGTCGGCGGTGGTCGACGAAGATCGGCAATGGTCGGCGATGGTAGGTTGAGGTCGACGGAGGTCAGCGGTGGTCGACAACGGTCGGTGACAATGGTAGGTGGTGGTTGACGGAGGTTGACGATAGCCGTAGAACGGTCGACGACCGTAAGTGGTGGTTGACGGAGGTCGGCGGTGGTGCTGAGTTGCAGCTTCTGCTCAAGGCCTCAGACTCTCTCTCTCTAGGCTTCTCCCCCTCATGTGAGGGGTAGGGGTCTATTTATAGTGTTCTAGGTGTATTTAATGCAAGAATATGAATCATTTTGATCGGACGGTCCATAGAGTTTTCTTCACACATACCTCATTTAATAGACATTTGTGCTTTAAAGATATCAGAATTGAGTGATCTTGGGCTTGTTAGATTCTTCTTGTCAAGACGCTCGATTTGAGTATATGATTGCTAGTGTCGGCATCTGGTTAACCTTCCAAATTTTTTCGAAAATATTTTGGGAGTAGTTTAATGACTTAATTTGAGCTTGATTTGACTCAGATTGGACTAGTTTTTATATCATTATGTTCGTCTCATCGAGCCGGTCAGTTTGACTATAAGTTTGCCAAAATCGGAGCTCTATATGACTTCTTATCAATATTTGAATGTTTCTTGCATAAAAGATTGCATCGAGATTTGTTTTGTGCCTCGAGATTCATGCTGAATAATGAAATTTTGTTGTTGCCATATCAAGTCCCTTTTGGTGGCCTAGATTAATAATTTTGTTACGTTAAGTTCTAACTATTAATGTATTCAGCCACTTGAATATGGCGAAGTTGCAACTTCATCAGCAGATACAGTTTTGGATTAAAATATTCACCAACTTAATAATATTATAGGAGGGAGGGGGACAAATTTTTGCTGAGTTATTCTGTATAAACTTTAGAAGAAATTATTTTTTATTTTGAGTTTACATACTGTGGCTTCATTTAAAAAAAATAGATACAATTTTTAAAAATTTGATTGATTCGTCTATAAATGTATACTCCAAATAATATCCTTTTTTTTTTGGTGCAGTTAATGTATGGTAATCTGCTATACTAACCTACATTAGAGAACACAAAATGGACAGAAAAATGACAAGCCATTGTAAAATATTAAGATTGAAGCTCTGCTATAATAATTAAATTGTGGTTTGGCACAAATTTTCTTCTATGAAAACTGTAATAAGATGGATATGGTTCTAAAATTAAATGATGAGGGTAAAATATATAGGGATTTTCTTAATCGTTTTGTATTCTTATAAAGCCATAGGCTGTGTATCTTAATGTTGATCTCACCCTTTTCCTTCAAAAGGAGATGTAGAATTTGAATGGTGAAAAATAAAAATAAATAAATAAATAAAAGCTAATGAAAACTTGATTTAATTTGCAGACCATAATATCATGAAATATCTTGACGTTCAAAAGCTCAAAAAAAAAAAAAAAAAAAAAAAAGAGAGACAGAAATTTACATACCTAGCACATAATTTTTATGTATTTACATATCTCTTGCCTAAACTTTTATATTTACATGCATGTCCCTTTGGTGTTTTAAACATTTGCATGAAAATTTCATTTCTTTTACTTTTAAAAAGTGGCCAGTTTTTATTTCTTATATGATTAGAGAATTGAGTGCTATATGTGTAAAAATAAAAGAAGTTTAGATGTGAGATTTGTAAATTCATAAGAAGTACTTGTTATGTATGTAAATGCATTTACATACATATACCAACCAATTTTTATCTATTTACATAACTTATACCTAAATTTTTTATTCTTGTATTAATACCACCATACCACTATTTAATTTCTAAAATGCTAAAATGTATACATAATAATTAATTTCTAAAATGCAAATGGATTGGATATTATTAACTCTAATTCACACTCGGCCAAATGATCTATAATTTTCTCGCAACCACAAGCATAAAATCAAGTTAAGCAACTTAGATATATTTAGTAACTTCGCTGCCAATAATTGGAAGCAACACTATTTAATCATGTCAAGTGAACCGACCTTGTTGTCTCGATTCCATTGCCCCATTACACAAAATAAAAAAACTGGATCACTTTATGACAAGCTGTAACTTGTGGCATGAATAGACTACTAGCTAGAGATTCATAGAATGAAAATATTCTTTATTTTTTAAGGAAAAGTTCTAAGTAAAAGCATCTGCAAGCTGCAGAATCGAGCCCTATATATGGTAGAAACAACGTACTTTTGTGAAAATAGGGTAAGACGTGGTCCTGTAAAATTAAAGGGAGGGTTTGCATGGAAATTTTATTTCCTTGAAGCTACGTAAACTCCCCACGTCCGCTCGTTTGAGCTTATAATTAAATGAGGAATGACCTATTTGATGCACTTTTCTAAATTAATGTTCTTTACACTTTTTTGTTTTTTTAATGAGGAATGATGAATATCATCTCGATTGACTCAAAGTGAAGTTTTTCAGTAATAAGATGCAAATGCTGTAGCTAAATTATTACTAGGAATTTGTTTAAGGTTTGGAGTACATTTTAATCATGATTCTTAATGATATTTTGTTAAAAAAAAAGGTGTGAATAAAAGCATTATTTGTTTATAAATAGATCTGTGGTTGAGTGGTTAAAGTGCTCAACCTTAATGAATTTTTATTGCGTACGGGCGGCGGACTCAATTTTGTGTCCACTGTCCAATGGCAAAATTTTTTTTTTTTAAGAAAAAAAAATTTAAAAGTGGGCACCACCCCCATACACTTCTTGGGTAGGGCGGTGGTGTCATTGGACGGCGGACGCTCCATCCGAACACAATAAAAATTCCAACCTTAATACCATGAATATGATCTCAAACGCACTAACAACTATTAAATTTATTCAACGAAAAAAAAAAAAAGAAAAAAACTCTTTGAAATAGTTTTTCAGAGTACAATCATTGGAGCGGTAGATAAAAGTCTCTGTAAATAAAAAATAATTCATTTAATTATATTTTGATAAAAACAGCATTAAGAATTTCAGTCATATCAACAATGCTCACATTGCATTAAGAAAGGCGACTATATTTAAGAAATTATGATTAGAAATGCTGCATTTTGGCTAGTCATAGCTATTTAAAAAACGTTATGGAAATTAAACTATAGTTAACTAAATTAAAAATATATCATTGCCACTCAATTTTCTTTTGTGGCGCATAAACACATTTGACCACACCCTTAAAATTTGTTGTCTCAATAATATAAATAAAATTATCAAAAGGCGTGATCAAATTATCTCGGGTCTGTGGTTTAAAGCCATGGTGATATAGATGAGGAATATAATAATAGAATTCAAGTTGGTTGGTTGAAGTGGAGGAATGTTTTGAGTTTTTTGTGCGATAGAAAAGTACTGCTTAGACTGGAAGGAAAGTTTTATAAGATGGTGGTGAGACCTACAATACTCTATGACACTGAATGTTGGCCTTTAAAAGAGAAGCATAATACTAAGTTAAGTGTTGCCGAGATGAGAATGATTAGGTGGATGAGTGGCTTTACACTTAGAGACAAAATGCGAAATGAATATATCCGTGATAGGGTTGATGTAGCTCCAGTGACAGACAAAATTAGAGAGTCGTCTTAGATTGTTTGTTCACATGAAACGTCGACCATCTGAAGGTCCGATTAGGAGAGTAGATATTTTAGATTCGACTTGTGTTAAAAAAAAAGGCAGAGATAGACCTAGGAAGACTTTGGTTGTTGTATAAAAAATGATCTTAATTTATTAGAACTTAATGAAAATATGACACTAAATAGGACGCAATGGAGAAGAAGGATTCATGTAGTCGACCCCAAGTAGTGTGATTAAAACTTTGTTGTTGTTTTAATAATATAAATAAATTTTAATAAATTTTTGAAAAATATGACTAATTATGTAAACCTTAGTTCCATTATTAATAAAAAAAGGTATAACTATAGGTTAATTAAGAATCTTGTTGTAAATTGAGGAATTTTTAATTGGAGAAGGCAAAGCATTACACAAAAGTAATCATACGTAAGTAGGTGCCTATCACACGCTACGTGCTAACACTTAGTTTATTCCAATAACATTAAATTAGGTTGATTCATGAGATCATCTTAATATTGCCCTTTTTTTCCCCCTTACGATTAGATTCAATTCAATTTATATTGATTTTTTAAGGCTTTTTTTTTTATATATTATAGATATCTCTTTTACAATTATTATTATTATTATTATTATTTGTAGATGGATTTGTTAGTCTTTACAATAATTTTGAGTTAAATATGTCCTATTATTTTAAATAATTTGATTCAGAATAAATTATTTATAACGCTTTTAAATTAAAAAAAAAATGTCTAAAAAGTACGATTTTTAAAGATAAATTATTTTAATTATTGATTATATTTTTTAAATATGATTACTAAAAAATCCATTACTAAAAAAAATTAATAGTCATGGTTTAAAAAGTTATTTAAAGATTTGAAGTCACATCATTAACAATCACACTTGTTGCATGCTAAAAGAGTTGTAGCAATAGAGAAAGAGTATAAAATCTTAGTTGCGTGTGAAAATTCTATACAAACAATCAAATGAATGTGCATAGGTAACATCAAAATTTTTATGTGAAAATAAATAAATAAAAAAATAAATAAAGGGCTTAGCACAGGCAATAATATGCTATAATGATTGATATTCATAAAATTTGCTCTTCCCCTTGATTGAAAATTAAAAATAAATAAATTTAATAAACAATTACTAACTCGGTCACCTATGTTTTCTGGTGGAAGTTGTGAAGGCCGGTGAAGACAGTGTTTGAATATGAAGGAGCTCACCTTACCTCCGTCGTATTTCACCCCTAGCAACTGAAAGAATCTCTTAAAAATAAAAACTATTAGGGTGTCGACTAAGCAAGTGCAAATATACCATCATCTGGTACTTATGAAATGATCAGGATACCCCTAAGTTCATCTATATATATAGAGAATAAGATTAGTGAATTAGATGATGTAATGATAAATATAATAGTTAGATTTAATTCTAAATACATATCTTTCTCCAGGTTTTCCCTTCTATTTTCCTTTTTTTCATGGTATCAGAGCTTTATCTCAATAGCTACAACATCGATCTATGGATGCCTCTACCTTAACTCTATCTTGGTACAACTAACAATCTACAATATCTCTCAATAGAATGTAGGAGATCAACATACCAACTCCTCGCAAGTCTTAAGGTCTCATGTTAAGACTATCTCAATCTCACATCTCACATACAATAATTATCATGTATGAAAAGCTCATATCCTCAAGTTGTTTGTAGAAAATGGCTTTGAAACCTTCGAGAAGAAAACACTATGAGTCCACCACAATTCAAAGTAGATGAATCTAAAACACACACAAAAAAAATCATATTATCTTCTATGTCAATTAGTGATTAGAATCTTAGTAATAACAATGATTTATATCATCTCTACAAAAATAGTATCATACATTCTTCACCTACAACACACATGCACCATATGGACAAAACTGGAAAGACGATTCTAATCCGTAAATAAGTCCAGAGTCATATATTTCAGGAAGGAGCTACACAACATCACAGTGTGAATAAAAAACATAAGTCACAATATTCTACTACTTTAAAGATCGTAGCATACAACATTGTTTCAGCAAGATCAACAATAGAGGCCGAAGATATCATTCTCTACACTCTCAATGGAATACCACCCAGTTATTAAGGATTCAAAACAAATATGCATAACTCAACCCCATCAGGTTTGAAGACTTCTATTCTTTACTACGCATTTAAGAATACAATATAGCAACAAAAAATACAAAACAATAGCCAGTAATAACTCACTTCACAAATAAAACCAAAAAACTATCAACACCCAAATAAATCTAACAATAAGAATTACTCAACCACTCATAAAAACACATAACCCAATACCAAAACCAAACTAGCCATCACTTGTCATATATATTTCAAAATAGGTTACTCTATTGCACAGTGCTGGTATTATTCCAAAATGCAATACAAGTCCAACCCAAACACTTAACACACAACTATCGCAACAAACATTACCAAACTGATTCAAACTAGGGTGCTAGACACTAAAGTATCAAGACTCCCCACACTACTTCTAAAGCAGTTATAGAACTAAACACCTTATCGTGTCAATTAATAAACCACATCTAGAAAGGACCATACCACAAACATCTTTCACACAAGGAATGGAATACTTCCTACTCCCAACAATAACCTCACTCTCTCCACCATCAAAATAACACCTAGTATTTTCTATAATTTAATGTTGGTACACAACTAGCAATGGATAATGATTGTCTTCTTGCTTTTAAAATATTTGCATCCCACATACATAATCTAAAAATCAAGAAAATCTTACTTACAAGACTAGTTGAACAAGATTGTATCTCATCATAGCCTTTCACTCTACAAGTAATTCAAGTATCGTGCATCAACATCTCAAACACTCACACTGCTACTTTGAATGTCGGTAACATCACACTAAAGTCAAACATGTAACCAAAACCAAACTATAAGCTACCAATCTCATGTAGTACTATTACTTATCACACATTAGAGCTTTTCCATTATCATGTATGGGGATCCTTTTCCCTTCCCTCTATTAATGAATATATATATTACATATCATTCAAATATGCTTATTCTCACTGCTGAATGCTATTTCCCATGCATATAAATCGAAAGCCACACACACTCTATGCACCTAAACAACATACTGTTAAACTAATACAACAAACCAATAAAATATCTTAAAATAGATGGAGGAAAAAAAATACACCTCACAACAAATGCCACTGTCTTCAAACAAACATCATACAACATAAAATGAGTTGCCCATATACACGAAGCAGAACGACTTAACGGAAAAAAGTAGAAGCACTTAAAGGAAACAACAAGAACTCTACTCAACTTAGCCCGATTACCACCTCAATTATGAATAAGAGCCATACTGACTGCAACATATCTCATAAAAAAAAACTTCTCTCTAACATCAGAAAAGCACATTCCCCATACCAACTTTTGAACAATATAATCCTAATAACTAGCTCAGAAGTTTTGGATGTGCAAGCTTCACACGACAACAATCCACCACATCACTCAAATTCACACCCAAAGAACCACTATTTATATTCCTTGGGCATAACCAATAATACAAATAATATAAATGCTTTAACATAGAAAACAACAAAATCATCATATTCGGACATGTTAAATTCATAGAAACAACCTTGCTCTATAGTAAACTGATTATAAACCAATTACCACCAACAAATCCAATCAGCTTACCACCTAATCTACTTATTTTCACTTCCACCTCCAATACTCACACAACCTAGCCAGCTTCAATACGCACACAACCCCTACACAAAAACAAACAACTGAACACAACTCCCTCGATTCTTTATCAACAACAAGACTAACACCTCTCATCATAATCAATCAATTTCCACCTCACACACACCACCAAAAATAACACCCCATGATAATAGGATAAAAAACTAGATCCCTAAAACCAAAAAAACATACCCAACTTTCAGTAGAAGACAACCACATCTTACCCTACCACATACGTTCAAACCACAATGCTCCCTTAGTAGAGAGAAGCAATGTTAATTGAATTCATGGCCCTTTAATGTCAAGGTACATGGAAACTAATACCACCTCTCATGAATCAAAATATATTAGGCAGCAAATAAACATTTAAGACAAAACATCATTTAGATGGCACCATCATTGCATACAAAGCATGATTGGTAACATAAGATTTCTCACAACAACAAGGGGAGGACTACAAGGAAAACTTCAATCCAATGGAAAAGTTCCTACCATTTGCATGTTCCTATCCATTGCAGTGGCATACAAGCAGACCATAAAATAGTTTGATATGTCAAATGCATTTCTTAATGAGAAACTTGAATGCACAATATACACGTCTCAGTCATTAGGCTGCACAAAGAAATAACATCTCCATTATCAATCAAGATTAACTAAAATATGACAAAATTAAGAGTTTCCTTATTTAAATTGTTGTATTGAATTATGTATATTAATTTTACATATTCTTTCCTTATAGTTGAATGGTTAGATTTGGAATATGTATTATTACAAATTATTATGTATTATTAGGATACCTAAATTAGATTGTACAGACTATTATTTATTGGAATGAAATCAAAGGAACAGGGCAAGAAGCTTATTTGTTCATAATCATTTAACATCCACTATGTGTACAAATTACACAAGATAATAGATGATCTAAAACAATCACAACGAAGGCGGTATTCCACATTCTGCAATTATTTCTATAGCTAAAAATTTCATGTTAGCAGAGCTAACTAGTCACTATTACTATATCAATAGAACACACCAAAATAAATCTCCTAATTTATTTGATAATATATTGATGGCAGACAATTCACCCACAACCATCAACATACTCATACATAACCTCAAACAGTTGTTCATATATCCGAATTTTTAAGTTTACAATTGTATCACACTACACAAACTTACTTTCTTCAACAAATTAAATACCTTACAGACCTACTTCAACATCAAGCATGTTTTAGTCAAAATTATACTCACATCACTATCTTCCCATCATACAAAAACCACCATTCTCAGTACAAAACTACTCGACCCTCAACAATGTAGACAAATGTTAGGCTCTCCACAATACCCCATTGTCGCTCGATCAAACATAATCTTCACAGTCAACCACCTCACCTAATACATGCATAATACACTCTCACAACATGCACATCTCCTCAAATGCCCACTCCATTATCCGAATGGCACACGACATCATTGTCTTCCTATTATTGCAGAGGATTTACATTTAAAATCTTATGTCGATGCAGAATAAGCAAGCAACCAAATTGACTGCAGATACACTACAAGCTTTTGTATTTTCCAACGAATAACCACTATTTGGGTTAAAATTGAATTAATTTCGGACTAATTTCGAGTCAATTTCAGATTAATTCTAGTCTGACTCGTCGATTTCAAGCCACTTGCATTAACGGGTCTTTTTCTAATTTCTATTTATTATGAACCCGAATAAACTCCCAAAAAAAAAAGTTAATTTAAATTATTTAGAAAGTCTAAACCCAACCCAAAAAATTTTTAAAATAACTAAAACCCAAATCTTTTGAACCGAGTTGATTCGAATTCCCGCGTCCGGGGTCAAATTATAACACCTGTAAATGTCCCCAAAGTAAAATTACTCGTCGCGAGCGTGTCGGCTGCGCCGCCCTGCCCATCTCAGCACGTGTGAGTCGGTCGCGTACTTCTCCGCATGTGCCGAGTAACCCGCGAGCGAGCCGAGACGGGGAAGACGGCGATAACGGATTTCGGGCTTCGTAGCCAACAACGTCGATTCATCTCCAAACTATAAGTAGCCCCTCGGGCTTCCCCATTTCCTCCCCTGCATCGGTGAAAGATCCAACAAGTTCTCTCTCTCTCTCTCTCTCTCTCTCTCGCCGCTTCGCCTCCATTGAATCCATTATCATCAACGAATAAGAATTAGGGATGACGAACCAGAATGTAGTGATACCGGATACTATAGGAGTAGCAATACCGGCGGTTGCAAATTCAACTCCTCTGTTTCCTTTCCCGCCGCCAAAGGCCGCAGGTGGTGGTTTCTCTGTTCCCCGAAAGTTTCTCGTCCCGCAGCTGGAACTGGGGAGCAGCAACACGAGTAGGCCTAATGTGCGGGTTGAGTCCATGAAAGCCTCCTCGCCGACGCACGCGAAGAAGGCTGCAGGGTTCACTGCCTGCCACTCGGTTGCAGACCCAACTTGGATGGTGAACAAATGGAATCTCAATTCTTGCTCTGCTATTTATGCTTTCTTTCTGACTCTGATTAGAAGTTGGTTTCTTAGATAAGACTCCCCTCGGCGTTGAGCATGTTTGGGGAGATCACGAGGGCGTCTAAGGGGAAGCAGATTGTGATGTTTCTAGACTACGACGGAACTCTCTCTCCCATTGTCGACGACCCTGATCGCGCCTTCATGTCTGACGCGGTTTGTTTCTTGTTACCTCGGTCTCAATTTTGGATTTTGATTCCGAATTGACTTTATTGTGGCTGTTAATGTGGGTTTTTGATGATTGATTGCTGTGTTTCTTTAGATGAGAGATACAGTGAGGAATGTGGCGAGGTATTTCCCTACGGCGATTGTTAGTGGGCGTTGCCGTGACAAAGTACATTGTACTCTGTTTTCGCCATTAAAAGAGCTTGTTTTGCTTCTTCCAATGCTGAAAGACTCTGCTTTGGTGTGGGCAGGTGTACAACTTTGTGAGATTGGCAGAGCTCTGCTACGCTGGTAGCCATGGCATGGACATAAAGGTCCCAGCAAATGGCCCCAGCTTCATGAAAGCTAATGTGTGTGCTCTCACTCTCTCTCTACCTCTGTTTTCTTTTTTAAACTAGGAAAACTTGTAGTATTAAGAAAATTTCTTTTGATATTTTCAATAGCTATTTTTTACTCATAAGTTCTTTTCCCTCGATTCTGTGGTTCAGGCCAAGGCAGTTCTATGTCAGCCAGCAAGCAAGTACCTTCCCATGATTGATGAGGTAGGTTTTTCGTCTTTCAATTTTCCCCTTTAAATGCAATGCAACTATCACTAAACTATTTATTGAGACCTTAATGACTTTTGTTTTGGTTAATGTTAAGGTGTATAAAATCTTGCTTGAGACAACCAAATCAACTCCTGGAGCAAAGGTGGAGAACAATAAGTTCTGTTTGTCAGTGCACTTCAGATGTGTGAATGAGAAGGTATGGAATCATGTTTTACTAAGTCTCAAAAAACCGAAAAAACAAAATCATAATTATTTCATCTTTCATTTTCTTAGCTTTCAAGCTATTTATATATGAGTTTATTTTCTGTACTCAGAGATGGAGTGCCTTAGCTGAACAAGTTAAGTCAGTGCTGGAGGAGTACCCAAAGCTTAAGCTTACTCTAGGAAGAAAGGTGTGAATTTTAGAAATAAAATCCTAGGCCACTTTTGTTTTACTAAAATTTCTTTAGTTTATCTTCTTTTATAACGTAAGTTGATTTGAATCTGTGCTACTTTGTTTTCAGGTACTTGAGATTCGGCCCACTATCAAATGGGACAAAGGAAAGGCCCTGGAGTTCCTGTTGAAGTCTCTTGGTATGCTGTGGATTTGCCTTCACGACAAATTATACAAGTCCTTCTGCTATTATTTTTCTTAGATCTTCATTTGAGTTGAGCAGTGTTTTTCTAGGAGTTTTGACTGTTGGTGGCAAAGAGTCTAATATTTTTTTTTTTGCAGGATTTGCTAACTGCAAAGATGTGTTCCCTGTTTATATCGGCGATGATCGAACAGATGAAGATGCTTTCAAGGTTTTAATTTATTTTGCATCTTTTTATTTTCTATGTTGTGAAAATGACTAGAGCAAATCATTAAGCAAAAATTGATTTCTGTTTTAAATTATATATTTCGAATCATATCAACTTTAACTCTACGTTTAAAATATTATTTTTATGTAATCTTATGACCTAATTCCGAGTTGCTAAATAGAATGGTTCCATGACAACAAATCATTTAATGGATGCTTTCTTTTCTTCTTCCTCCTCTTATTCTTATTACGTATTGTTATTAGTTTCTTTCGATAGCTGATGAGTAATGACCATTAATCAGAAATGCTTCTTAATTTTTTGGCTATTAGGTTTTGAGAGACAGGGGACAGGGCTCTGGCATACTTGTTTCTAAGATCCCAAAGGAGACAAACGCTTCTTACTCTCTCCAAGAGCCTTCTGAGGCAAGTGCTAACCAACTTTTCCTCCATTTTTTTCTCCAATTTGGAATTTTACTTCTCAAAGTTCAAAATTCGTATTATTATTTACTGACCTGGTTTTACATACATATTTTTTAAAACTCTAATATTTTGCATTGATACAGCTATAATATAAATGCAGAAATATATATATAAAGAAAAAACAGACAGGAAACTCAGGACTAAAAGACAAAGTGCAACAAATTATGCCCACCTAATAATATCTCAAATCTCTCGCCTTCTTCGAATGCATTTGTCCATTGTAGAAAAGCAAGTCGCTAATTGTTAGTTCTTGAACTTTTGTTCTATAGGTTATGGATTTCCTACAACGGCTAGTGGAGTGGAAGAGATTTTCCATCAAGTCTTGTCCGAATGTGTAACTTGGATAGATATATGCCCCCACCACCACCTCTTGAAAGCTAAGGGTGTGGATTTGCAGGCCGTTAGTATGTATTTCCGACTATCGGGAGATAAGAGTATTCTGTACTTTTTTTTGCTTCACCACTTTGGCCTCTTTTTGGGGCTTTCTTGGACTTAAAATCAAGCATCGTGAGCTTGTTTTATTGCCCGCCCACATGGAGCTACGTATTTGTAATTAGTTCTATGTAAAATGGTTAAAGAAGCAATAGTAATCTTCACTTCTGTTCTTCACTACATCCAAACTCATTATTCGCTGGTTTTATGTTGTTGGCCAAAACATTGCTTCAAGTTGTAATTTTTTTCTCGATGTTAGTGGAAAGGTTACCCCTTTCCACGTTATTTCAGTTTGGCAGTGAGAGAGAAAGTATGTGAATGTCAAGTATTATTTAATCATTTGTTCTATATATTATTGCCATGCAATTGCCTGTTACTGCATGTGCGATCTTTGTCTTAAATAATGGTTTACCAAGGAAAGACATTGGGCTCTGATTTGAGTTAGCAGAGACAAAATATTTGGGGATAAAGCCAATAATAATATTCAGAATCGTCTTTCTCTCTCTCTCTCTCTCTCTCTCTAAGCATGCGACTGTTACTTTCTTTTTTTTTTTCCTTTCCTGAAATTATCTAAGGTTTACTGGGGATAAGCAAATGAAAAGAAGTTCAATGTTTAATAATTAAAACCAGAAATTCAAGCTATCAGAAGTTCATTAAAATTGCAGCGGTTGATCACATATTACAAAATAAGTAAATTATAATTATGAATATTATGCCCCATGGTGAATGATATTAATGATGATGACGATGTTGATGGTAATGTAGAAGGTTAGACATTATTATTCATATTAAATACTACAAAAGCTATAAGGATAAGACAAAATCACGCAGAATGAGTGTGTATTTGTCTGTAGAACAGTTAGGAAACCTAACATTAACGGTGCGAGTACACTGTAACTCCAAGCATCCAAGTGCAGGTACAGTTCCTGATGCTCATCAATTATTTGTGCTGCACAGCAATTTTTGGCGGTCCTTTAATTCATCCTAACAGTCTTTATTTATGGAAAATTTGGAACTTTCTCTTAAAGGACTTCTGGGCCCATAATTCAGATGAGCCTTCCTGTCAATGACCAAAAAAAAAAAAACCATGATTGCTCCTTTGTGCAGCTTCTGCAAGAAGCACCAACTGTTTGAAGAGATGTTTTCTCCACTACGAAAAGGTTTGAACAGTTTGAATAGACAAAATTAAAGAGTCTGACTTGGTGTTTTAACCCTTTCGATCTTGATTGTACTACAAATGTGAATATCTCCGATGAATAAAAAGCTGAATACTTGTATGATTGTGAACTAATATGCACAATGAATACTTATTCTATTTAAGCTCATTTCTATCTGTTTATTTAGCTAATGATTATGGCTGGGTAATATTTGAAGAGCTCAGCAATTTATGAGTAACAACAACAACAACAACAACAACAAAGCCTTTATCCCACTAAGTGGGGTTGGGTACAAGAATCGTTTTTCTCCATAGTACTTTTTTTAGTGTCTTGCTTTCATTTAGTTCTAATATATTAAGATCATTTTTTATACAACATGCCTAAGTCTTTTTAGGTTTACTTTTACCTTTCTTACCAAAAGTCAAATCTAAAACATCTACTCACCTAATAGGGTTATCGAATGTTTGATGTTTAGTATGACTAAACCATCTAAGATAACTCTCTCTAATCTTGTCTGCTACTGGAACTGTACTAACCCTCTCACAGATATATTTGTTTCACATTTTTTCTCCAAGTGTAAAGCCACTTTGTCTGCATAAACATTATTATCTCATTAACATTTAACTTAGTTTTCTGCTTTTCTTTTATAGGTTGACGTTCTGAACCATAAAGCATTGCAACTCTCACCACAATCTTATCAAATCTTCCATTAAGTCTAAGCAGTACATTTTAATCACATAATAGACCCGCTAATCGTGACATTCCACTTCAGCCATCCAACATAATTTCTACCAATAACATCCCCATCTATATCACCATCACTTTGAACAATCAACTTTGAACAATGGACCAATGATTTTTTTACATAAAAAATCTTAGTCTCTCATCTTGTTACCTTTTTGTCATGTGATTGTGTGTTAGATTTTTATGCCAATCTAAGACATTAAATAAATACTATATCACCGTAAATTTATGTTACTCAATAGTTTGGTGTTGTCTATGAAAAATGAAGGCCCATTGACAAAGAGTTCACTTCATCAATAACTAACAAACGCAATAGACAAGTTTCTCTCTTTATCTCCCATCTCTATAAGATGCAGTCTCAAGGTTTGAAACATCAAGTCCATGTTTTGTTTCTCATTGATACCTACAATCCTACTAACAAAAGAACCTCCTTTGCACCTCTTGAAGATCATGCACAAGGAATGGAGAAGTCTCAAAATGATATCCTTTAATTTCTATAGGAAGTTTTGAGTACTCATGGTGATGCATACTAAAAGGGCACATTTATCTCAAAATTCATTAATTAGAGGCACGTCATTGGCTCCCCCTCCATACACTGAAGTTTCTCCTCAAAAAGCTGAACTAATGAACACGTCTAACCCTTCACATCCACTTCCCATCATCAAGCCTAACAATGAGACTTCCATCACTTGTAGAAAACTTAGCTTAACCTCATAGAATCTATGATGAGTTAAAACATTTAGTAATAGAAGGGTTCTCAATGAGGGATAAAAGCCACTGCTCAACTTAGTGTGATTCTGAAGAGTCTTCTCCTTAGCTAGGACTATCCTTCAACCTGTTACTCCAGTAGGGTTTAAGATTCCAAGGATTTATACTTATTATGGGACATCTTACCCGTATGAGCACATTGATCACTTTACGGCTATCATGCATATAAAGAGAGCTTCATATACACTCTTCTGTCAAATTTTTTCTACAACTCTTAAAGGTCAAGTACATACTTAATTTTATTCACTTCGAGGTGAGCCTTTATATTTTTAATGAGCTCGAAAAAGTGTTTGTAAAGCAATTCATCACAAATCAATGAATTTTTAAAGACTCGTCCCACTTTTTCAGGATCCATCAAAGTGAGGGGTGATACTGTGTAAATTTACACAATTTGATTAGCTTTCATTTGAGTTTTTTTGTATCTCGTACATTATTTTTAATTTTTATGCTTGCACTAACAATTTTTATGCTTTGTTTTCTCATGCAAAGTAGTTAATCTTAATTTTCATACTCTTATAATATAAGAAACATGATTTTCTCAATATTTTCTCCAACAAATGTTGTTCCCGATACGACTTTATTGTGCTCAAATTTTATACGTTGATGTGTTAATATTCTACTCTTAATTTACTTCTTATCTGATTTGAGAGAATGTTGAAATTCTTTGTGATCTAGGACTTCTAACCGTCGTCTAGAAAAATAAGAAGGTTAACACACAATAACCAATCAAAATAGACATATTGTAATTAGGAAATTCTCAGCTAAGATAGGAGACTTGAGGACATTAAGAAATTCCCTACTCGATATGAGACTTGAGGATTCATGGGAAAAGATGCTGGTTAAGCCCACATAATTGTAGTATGGTTTTCAATTCTTCTTATGATCTAATATAGACTAGAGATGACATGTCCCTGGTTGTCAACAATAGTGTTGATTTGATAAAAAATATGGAGAAACTATTGAACATGCAACATAGAATTACGAGCCTTTCAACCCTGGAAAACTTCACAAAAGTTATTTTAGTTTTTTTTGTTTTTCTTTTTGCATCAAGGTTTTAAAATTAATCATATTTGTAACTAGCACTTCAAATAAGATTCAGAGGTTTAATTAAGTAGAACTTTATCTGTTAGAAAATTTTGACAAACTTTTTCGTGGTATCGGTACATGGATTCATAATCTATATATTACTTGATCAATATGTGTACTTGCATAATTGACTAACTTGTTTCACGGTAAGGCATCAAGTTCTTAGAATCGTTATTAGGGAACTGAGTCAAAGTTTTTTGACATTAGAAGAATTTTAGTTGAACTAATTAGAGTCTAGTTTCAATTTTTTTTCTTTTGATTTTCTATTTTTATTTCTAATTTGTTCTCTGTATTTTTAATTTTGAAAATTCCAAAAAGTTAAATCAAAATTAAAATAAATCATAAGTTTGGTTGTTACTATATATCAAATATAATACGTAACGTCTATTCATCAGCGACAACCGGAAGTGTTCTTCATTATTGAGTTGGCTAATTAATTACAGGGGATTATGTCTATGGGAATCTTGAACTCCATATATTAAAGCACTTACGGAATGAGAACAAAATCTCTTATTAATATTTTATCTGATATATAATGTATTCTAAAAATTTGGCATGTAATCTTATGTAAAATTCTCTCATCTTATTTTGAGAGGGACGAGGGCCGAATTTTTTGAAGCCTGCACTTGCATCTATAATAAATTTTCATAAGCATCTACTATCAAAACATTAAGATTTACAACATTTTTATTCAATAAACCTCTTCAATTTTAGAATCATATGTATCAATCACATATTATTGGTTATATGCATCTCTCACTATATTAATACATACATACATACATATATACATATACATATATATATGTTAGGTATGGCTCATATACCTAATATGGAATTAATGTTGGAACGGAGCGAGCAAACCTGAGGAGTTTATTATGTGGGTTAGGGGTGTGAGGGCGACCTGCGTGGTTTAGATACGTAAGTAATTTGGTAATTACATATTGTACTCTATAATTATAAATAGGTCATGTTGTAACCCTAGGACATATGTTGAATCTTATATTCGGTACTCTTTTTTTATTAGCGAAAAGAAAGTCGCCGCTCTGCTCCCGAGGACGTAGATATCTTTGTCGAACCTCGTTAAATCTCTTTGTGTTCTTCTAGATTGCGCCGATTCTTGCGTTACTTTACCCTAAATTTCTCAACAACATATATTTCAGGTGAAAATGTATTTTTGATAAGGACTAGAAGTAAGGTTGATTTCTCTTAAGGATTCTCGTTGGGAGAGATGGACTCTTACATCATCAAGAATATTAAAATTATTATCATCACATCAAAGATACAGAGATTTAATCGAATTAGCTAATACATTTTCATGTCAAGAGAAAAAAAATGATGACCTCCTTTATAACATTAGTAGCCTCATCTGGAAAAATTTACCGAAACACAACTTATGATAGATCAAATCAATTATGAAACCTTTGTTATTAATCAACAGCTAGAAATTGTCATGTTATTACATTTTCAAACTATTATATCCAACATGAATTTTTTTTGGTTTGGGCTAACTCTCCTTACTTGTTAACTGGAGAAAATATTAAATATGAATGATCGATACGAGATGATAATGTCAATCACATCACGTGATCAAATGGACAATATGATGTGGTTCATATCATCGTCTGCAAACCAAATATACTATTATCTCTATTAAAGGAGTGCAATAATTATAAGTTTATCGTGCCTCAAAAAAGAATTTTTTATCGTGTACGGACACCGGATGTAAATTTGTGTCCGGTGTCCAATCAAAGCCGTGAAAAAAATTTGGAAAAAATATTACATCAGGACTCCGCACGTAGAGCTACGTGCGGAGTCTGATCTCAGCCGCACATCCACCTAAGGAAATATAGGAGTAGGTCCCGTTGTAAATTAAAAAAAAAAAAACGATTGATGTGTGGTTGAGAGGGTGGATGTGCGGCTGAGATTAGACTCCGCACGTAGCTCTACGTGCAACGTACTGAAGTAATATTTTTTCAAAAAATTGAGTGCGTTCCACTCTAAAAACAAAATAAAAATAAACATATGTATTTCAGTGATCTGATTGGACATGGGACGAGCAGTTGGTGCCCCTACGCAATAAAAACTCCTTAAAGAAGACATATTCTTGAAAGAAGGAATTATTACGTTTTCCGGACGTATGTCCCAAGAACAGCTCGTTTAAGCCCAAAAAATAATCTCATCTGTGCCATTCTTGGAGGCCATACATCTCGAGGACATAAAATTTTATCCATTAAGAAGTACATAGATAGCCAGTAGAAATAATCAGAACCTCCACATGGTAATGTTTCAAATTTACTGACATCATCCACTCTCTGTTCATTGAAAACCTACTGATGTAGAAAATTCACGAAGGAACCCCACAAGGACCTCTCCCATGCCATTGCTCCCCCTTGTCAGACCTAAATTAACTATCCTTGAAACAAGGTATGGCAATTATTTTATTTGACTTGGTCCTGGAGATTCCCAACCCATATAATTTAAGGACTGCAGCAATTATAGGACGCACATAGGAAACAATAACTTTGTCATGTGATCTTTCCTAGGAATTAAGAGAGTGCTTCTCCAAATATTAATTGAAATCCAATTCTTAGGATCCAAACAAATGAATCTCATTCACACACACATCACATGGCAAAGAATGGAATCTCTCACCAATCTTTCAAGTCAGATTTCTTAATTTCATACTGTTTTATCTGAAACTGTGGGACTGTTTCACAGTATCAAAAAATGTCTGTATACGACCCTATCACTGTCTGTAACTAAGGTAATCTAAATTAAACATTATTAAAAAAAAATTGTAATCTTTTTGAAAGAAGAGTTAGGTTTAGGTATCCTTCATATATAGTTAGGTGAGGAAAGGGAGAGAGAGACCACTGCTAGGTTTGAAGAGAGGTGGAGGAGTTGGATTCCACTAGTGCTATAACTTAATTGAGAAGACATCTGGAAAGCTAAAGCTAACTAGCCCACTGCATTCAGTCATCATTGGAACTAAGCTTCAATAAACAAAGCCATTCTATGCAACATTATTGGTGCTTCACATAAGGCCCAACTGCTTAACTCTCTGAATCACCAACTATATAATCATTTATTCTTTCATGAATGGCATATTTACAGAAAAGTAAGCCATCAAACTTAAAACAGTCTCGTCTTTCAAAGTAAGCCAACCGGGAACTGAACAAACACCATAGTCTATATAATATAATATATATATTCACATGATAATCGAATCTTCATGGGACTGAAGTTAGAAACCTTATAATTCGTACCATGTCTCCCATCTGGTGTGCATCACATGCCTGTCCTGGAATCCCGATTCAAAATGGTGAGGGAGAGGTGTAAGGACGCTTAATGTGAGGAGGCGGGAGCATAAATATGTTAATGGCGAACACATACTTTGCCATGCAGAAGCCATGCATGCATGCTTTTGATCATGTGGTCCTTTGGTTACACTTGTTGAGTCGTGGAGGAGAGATGATAACAAATGGAGCCACCATTGGTTTATGGGGTGTTTTCTAAATAAAGTTTTATAAGCTTAGGTTCAATGTTCATGGGCGAATCTGTAATGTATGCATCTTTTTTCACATGGGATGTTCAAATGGATTGAACGTGGAGGGGTGGGTATCATTTGGGGAAGGTATAGCTAGCGAGCTATCTTCTTTCTCATAAACTTTTACATTCTTGGAGTTGGAACTTTGAACTTAGTCTGCACTAAATGTAGGTGATTTCAGTGGTCCTGTCTTTTAGTTTAATATGTGGGGAAGCCAAGCTCAATTTACTAATGACTTGGGTGCATATTCCCATGCAGCCTTAAGCATATTTGTGTGTGGAATGTTCTGAGCCTCAAATATGAAGGCAATTACACTTAAGATATTTGACTTAAGATAGATCTTTATAAGCTTGATTAATAATTGGATGTGTTAGGAGCATGAAGTTAGCAAGGGAAGGATAAAAGTATAAAAGTGTTCATGAAATCAAATAACCTAACACGGTTTAAATAAAGGTAATTGTATACATAAAAAATGTCAGCACGAAGCTCAAAGCAGTTCGACGAACCCAATGGCGATCAAACAATCAAGGCATTCGACTGTCCAAAGAGCGTCTGCGTGATTAGAATCGGCCGACATACTATTGCGAGAGATTCGATCCGTGGATCATGCCTGCAGTCCCAACCAACCAAGACGCATGCAAAATCCTTTAATTGTAAGCCAGTTGGCTGCCAGCTTTTACTCAGCCTACCGAATTCAAAGAGCCGGCCAAACAATCACTACTATATTAGAATTCAAATTGCAATACATATATGATATAAAGTCTATACGATTAAGTAGTGTAATAGTAGTATTAAGAACGGTTTTCATAACCTTC
Source organism: Papilionanthe hookeriana x Papilionanthe teres (assembly GCA_022702705.1). Taxonomy (NCBI): domain Eukaryota; kingdom Viridiplantae; phylum Streptophyta; class Magnoliopsida; order Asparagales; family Orchidaceae; genus Papilionanthe; species Papilionanthe hookeriana x Papilionanthe teres. Next base: position 66,061,870 of record CM040425.1, on the reverse strand, counting down.
CTTCGTTTCTGTATTTGTATAAACTCACTTATATAAATAGGAGCCAAAAGGAAAATTAAAATGACATCTCTTCATTCTCTCTATGGTGAACTCTCAATTTATTTCCTACTTCCTCTTTCCTCCTTCATCTGACTATAACTCTCGAGGTGTGTTCACAAATGAAAATTTAGAATTCAACAGTAATGTAAGGGGATCATAGGGGGGCATTAATTGAGTTTATTTTTATATAAAATAAGATAAATATGATCACCGCAATAAAGTAGAGAGTTTCTGGCATACTAAATAACTAGGCTCTGGCATGTCTATTGAGGATTTTTTAAAAACCAGCATTAAATAAATTCCCTAAATTCTTGTCCTTTACATTTTTAAGGCCCCCAAGGTTTGGATGTTGGAGGATTAAGGACTAGGATTTTTGTGCTTACATAATACTGATAGGTTAGGGGCCTTTCATGTACTCTCCCATACGAGTCCGATCAATATTTTTTCTTGAATCCCTAACACCAAAAATCCCATAAAAGATAAGGTTGTGCCAATCTCAACGTTTGAATGGACAAGTGAAATCAAATGATCACGTGGATGATGACATACTTTTGGTCGTTATTCACTCAATTGCATAGAGTCCTCCTTGTAAGAAAACCCTCCGCTCTACACGGCCATACGGGTGGCAAGATCACATTGCTTCACACGATATGCCGTTGACACCTCCATCGATTCAAATTTAGATCCCATGTGAGATAGATAGAGTGAGTTTGACGTTTCATCGAGTATTTTGGGTTGCCTGATCAATTGTGGCATCATTGCAGCTTGTATGCTTTTTTGTGTGTGATGGTCTCTAGGTTGTGTAGTTGGTCTTCGTTTCATCGGTTGGTTGATGTCGTCATTGTGGTTGAGGAGACGCCAATTTGTTTACCGTTATGTTGCCCTCTTCTACGAGTTATCCTCTGTCTCAAATCATGTCAATGAACTATGAGAGAAGAAATCGGAGGACTAGGGCAAGCAATTACAACAACAAACAAAAGAAATGTATAGGAAGCCTCCATAAGGCGACTTATTGTATTGATATCTTTAAAGCATAAATTCAAAATGAATCACATTGGTATACTTTTAAGGAAAAACTACAAAAGAAACCTCATGAATGCAAATTACCAGAGAATTCAGGTTGATGCGCTTGTTATAGGGTTTGCCTCCTCCTATAAGGACAAGTATTTATAGTTAATTACATCATAAGTAGTAAGATTTCTTAAGAAAACACCTGATTGAGGTTATAATTTATCCTCAGTAAGTTCAAGTGTTGTTGTCAAGGAAAGAAATGTAAAAATCATATCCTAAAGATTTTAAACTACCCTTGAGTTTTATTTTGTTGTTAGTGATTTAGTTGAGGTTCACCCTTCGCTACGAGTTTTAAGTAGCTCAAATGATCGTTTCTGCAAAACAGAGTTAACACGCTCTAATAATATATAGTAAATCTAGAATGACGTCCGCTCTTTTAGTAACCCTGCAAAACAAAGTCAACAAAAAGTTTTTTTTGTTCATTTTAATTTGTTTGTTTAATTTTTAATTTTTAGACAACCCGGTCAAGAGTTCTATAGCCCCGTCGTCCCGGGGTCATAGGGTACCCTGATCTACTGATTTTGAGAGATAATTAAAATTACTCTGATAGGAAGATTCTTGTCAGCAACCATGGATTGCATCATCCAAGAGATCTTCATAGAACCAGATATCTTGGTTTCAAGTTGTGTTTGGAGATCTTTGTTCATTAGCATTTCATTTAAGTTTTAATATCTCTTTTAGATTTTAGGGGCCTTTTATGTTGATTAAACTTATTAGCTGATTTTTTTGTCATTTTATACTTGTCATTTGGGAATGATAAGGTCAAGATGTCATGGATCCATCGTTCCAAAGTCATTAAGTTTGTGGTTCGATTAGTCACCAATGAATGGAAGATATTTTGTTAGCAGTCATGGGTTGTCTTCACCAAAATGACTTCTCAAACCAAGTTGCATTTTTTAGTTAAATTTAAGTTTTAATGTCTTTTAGGGTGAGTTTTATGTCATCTTAAGTTAATTTTGGCCCAAATTGTCCCCGAGTGAGGCAAGTGTGCATTTATTCTCATATGAGAAGTAAAACCCTACTTAACCTCCAGTTACCTTGGTACAAGTTGATTCTGGTTAGCTCAAGTTATTTGAAACTAATTTAGAATGAGTCTCTAGATAATCTGTGTTAACCTGGATAGGCTGATTTTCTCTCAGATTATCCTTACACTTGTTTAAATCGACCAAAATTTAATAGGATAAACCAATTTGACTTAGTTTAATTGGGGCCAAACTAGTCTTACTTTGTTTAAATTAACTTAAATTAAGCCAAGTTAAACCAAGTTAGATTAACTTGGGAATAGGCCAGCTTGAGCTAGAATGGTTCGAGTTAAACTTCTAAGTCAAATCAAGTTTAAGTTAAATTAGACTTCGGTGAAGTCTAAGTTAGTTTGGACTTGAGTGGTATCTTTAAGTCTAAGTTAAGTTATACTTAAATTAATCCTTGACTAAGCTGAGGTTAAGATATAAGTTAAACCTAAAGTTGAGTCGCATGTTCGATTTGAGTTAGGTCTGATTGACCTGAGAAACAGGTTATCCCGAGTTGGTCAGGTTGACTTAGAGATTTTGTTGATTTTGGTTAACTCTAGTTAGATCGGGTTGACCTAAAGATTTGTTTGATTTAGATTAACCCAAGTTAGGTCTGATTAACCCAGAAGTTCAATTGAATTGGGTTAACCCAAGTTACGTCGGGTTGACTCGAAGGTTCAGTTGATTTGAGTTAACCCGATTTAGGTCGCGTTGACCCAGAAGCTTAATTGAACTGGGTTAACCCGAGTTAGGTCGGGTTGACCCAGAGGTTCAATTGGATAAGGCTAACTTAAGTTAAGTATGGTTGACCCGGATGTTTAGTTAATTTGGTTTAACCCGAGTTAGGTCTGGTAAACCCAGAAGTGCAATTGAATTGGGCTTACCCGAGTTAGATCAGGCTAACCTGAAGGTTCAATTGAATAGGGCTAACCTGACTTAGGTCAGATTGACCTAAAGGTTTTGTTGATGTAAGCTAACTTGAGTTAGGTCGGGTTGACCTAGTGATTCAGTTGAATTGATCAATCCAAGTTAGGTCGGGTTGATCTGATGATTCAGTTGTATTGGGTTAACCCAAGTTAAGTCAGGTTAACTCGATAATTTAGTTGATTTGGGATAACCCGAGTGAGATCGGGTTGAGTTGGTGGTTCAGTTAAATTGGGTTAACCCGATTTAAGTCGGGTTAACCTTGTGATTTAGTTGATTTGGCCTAAGTTCATGTTTGGTTAGACTTAGACTAGATCTTGGTTGGGCTAGACCTAAATGTGGTTCAATTTGAACTAATTCTAAGTTAGATTAAACTTAAGTTAGGTCTAGGTTAGGCTGGACCTAAAGAGAGTCCAATTTGAATTAAGTCTAAGTTAGATTAGACTTTGGGTTTAGGTTCAATGTAGGTTGAACCTAATTAGTTGACTAAGTCTAATGTTGGTGAGACTTAGAGTTAAGGTTAAATGTAGGTTGAACCTAAGGAGTTGGCTAAGTCTAATGTAGGTTAAACTTATGGTTTAATGTAGGTTGAAGCTAAAGAGTTGGCTAAGTCTAATGTAGGATAGACTCAAGGTTTAGGTTCAATGTAAGTTGAACCTAAAGAGTTGGTGAAGTCTAATGTAGGATAGACTTAAGGTGTTTAGGTTCAATGTAGGTTGAACAAATAGAGTTGGCTAAGTATAATATAAGTTAGACTTAGGGTTTAGGTTCAATGTAGGTTGAGCCTAAAGAGTTGGCTAAGTCTAATGCAGGTTAGAGTTATGGTATATGATGTGTATAATGTGAGTTCACCTAACATTTAAGATTAGGTTCAAGTGTAGGTTGAACCTAAAATTTGGATTAGGTTTAGTTCATTTTGTGCTCAACCTAAGGTTTAGGTTAAGTTAGGTTCAATTTGGGTTAAATTTAAGGGTTTAGGTTAAGTTAAGTTCAATTTGGGTTTCGCTTAGGGTTTAAGTTAAACTAGATTGAAGCTATAAAGTTGAAGTTTAGGTTAAGTTAAGTTCAATTGGGTTTGAACCTAACGGTTTAGGTTGAGATAGGTTCAATAGGGATTGAACCTAAGTGTTTTGGTTGAATTAGATTCAATTTGGGTTTCCACTTAGGTTAGGTTCGAGTTAGGTTAAAGCTAAAAATAATTAAGTTTAGGTTGGGTCTTATATGAATTGGACCCAACATTTAGGGTTAGATTCAAGTTAGATTGGACCTAGGTTTAAGGTTTAGGTTGGGTCTAATATGGTTTAGACCCAAGATTTAGGGTTAATATGGGCCTAATGTGGGTTAGACCTAGGGATGAGAGCAAGGTCAAGTTTGGGTTAGACATAAAGTTAGGCTCAATTTGGGTTCCTGACACGCCTAAAATATATACGTTTTTTGCTATATCATTTTACTCATTTTTTTTATGATATTGCACTTTGAAGGAAGATATTTTGTATAATTTTTTGTTTTAGGTACAAAAAATGGTGATTGGAGCAAAAAGAAGCAAAAACGATGCAATTTGGAGCAAAAATGAGCAAGAAAGCAAATTTTACCTTGACACCTTTCGATAAGTCTTTCGATGCTTAATCTCTTTTACACTTCTTGCATAGTTATTAATGAGATTACATTTTAAAGAAATGTTGTTTTTATACTTATTTTGTAGGGCTATTGACCCACTTTTAATATGTTTGCAATTTATATTTATAGCAACGACACCAAAAACTTGATCCCGCTTTAAATATATATATATATATGATTTAATGATGAAATGTATAATGTAGATTCTACGCAAGTATACGTATCATATCAAGTAATACAGAGCTCTAGTGGAGTCCCGTTTATCGATCCTACGGGAAGTTTTTAACGATTTGTTATCGCCTAAATTTAAAGGAATTACTTACTAATATAGTAAACGGAAATTTAAAGTAACTATAAGAAACTAAAGTAAACTAATGCTTCGAAATAAAGTGATTTAAATAATTCGGAAAAAGTATCATTCTCCTTGTTTTTAGAAAATTAAGTGAATGATGAATTTAAATAAATTCTTAAATTGTATCGTGACAAATAGGAGCATTCCTATTCTTTACCCTTCGGTCCAGTGTGCAAAGAACATCGACTAGTCCTATGTTTGATTACCGAATCTGCGGTCAGCTTCGGGAGGATACTGCCGCCACTTCGTAGCTCCCACGTTCCCCTCACCCGAGGGCTAACATCTACACTTCAGCTCTCAAACAAGAGGACCGAATTGAATATTTTAGTCCGTCACACTAAAATGTCCAATTCTACGTCCGATAATTAATATTTCCCTATCTATTTGCACCCGCCTTCTAAGGCTTTTGACTTCCCTGAATATTGGATGTAATTTTTACTATAGTTGATAATTCAACATATTATAACTACTCAATTGGCCAGATTGAAAGTAAATTAAGTTTTAAGTAAAAATTATCACAATTTATTTTACTATATTAAATACTTCTATTTAATTTCATCAATCCGTATAATTTTCATAAACAAGGAGAAAGACTAAGAAAACTACTCGAATGCATTGGAATAAAACAAAGCATGGATTTCATTTAAAGTTAACAACAATAAACAAAGATACTTATCTTAATTTCCTCCCTGACGTACTCCTCAAGTTCCTTCGACTTTTCCTTCTAAGTATAGCAAACTTCTAAATAAGCACTCAAATAAACTAAAGAAACTCACTAATGACTAACAACGGACTCACTTAGGACAACAAAAGAGACTCAGACTCTCTAAAATAGACACACCTAGACACTAGAATTCGGCCTCTATTTATAGAGGTAGGCAAAGGTCCAAGGGGTGCTTAAACACCTCTTCAAAAAGTGTCCGGGTTCAAAGTATTTGCATTTTGAACTATCACGCCGTCGGCGGGAAATGACCTCGCCGTCAGCGGGGCTTCTAGAAGGTCTTCAAACCGCACGATCTCGCTGTCGGCGGGCTCGGGCTCGCTGTCGGCGAGTCAGTTATAATTCCTTCAGAAATTCTCCTCACGATCTCGCCGTCGGCGGCCTCGATCTCGCCATCGGCGACTTAGTTCAATTTGCTTGAATTTCTTCCTTTTTGATCCAAATTCGCTCCATTTCATGCTTTTTGCTTTAATCACTTATAAATCTTCATTCCTGCAGTAAAATAAAAAAAATACCTTTCTTTAAAGTGCAATTTCATCAAAAATAGATATGAATTTCTTAATGTATTTTTCTGTGATCAGCTATCTGTTAGGAACGCGACACAACTGAAATTGGGTGAAATGGAGCTAAAAAGGAGCCAAACGGTGGAGCTGCGCAAGAAGCTCGCCGACGGCGGCCTCGAACTCGCCGACGGTGGGAATATCCCGAGAAGGTCAAAAATTAAATGCAAAAGCCCGCCGACAGCGCCCTCGGGCCCGCTGACGGCGCCCGGGAAGTCTCTAGACCGACTTTGGGTGGTTATGGCTGAAATTCAACGTATTTGGACGCTTTTTCAAAGGAGTGCTTATGACAACTCTTCAAACTTCATTCATACTCTTTAAAGTGGCAAATTTAGGTTGGAAAAAAAAGAAGAGAAAAAGGAGAGGAATGTTAGAAAAATCTTGGAGAATGTTTAGGATCCTTAGATTAAGACTAGAAATGTAGGTTTCTGCCCTTTTAGAGAGATTGGAGAGAATTTGTAAGGGATTGCACTAGCATTGCATGGATTGACGGGAGACTTTGTGAGAGAGATCTTCGTCTTTCTTTCAAGGGGAAAAAACTAAGTATTGTTCTTCATTATGTTATAATTTTGTAAATAATTACCTAGTGAATTTGCTTTGGTTAAATGAAGTTTCTGTTGTGTTTTCTTCGTGCATTGTGACGCATCTCTCTTACTCTTCTTCTTCTTTGGAAATTGTGGCATGAGAGGATTATGTCATTCTTTTTCTTTTACTTTTCTTTTGTAATGAGTAGAATTCATGTTTAGGATATTGGGATGCTTGCTAAAAGATGTTATAATTATAAATGTGATAGTTTTTACTTGCACTTCATTTACATTATAAAAAGAGCTCGTTGTAGTGTTAAAATTCGTTGTAATTGCATTGACCCGAAAGAGCGGTGTAATTCTCAACAAAGTTGAACCACATTCAAATTCCATGGATTGTGAAGTTCATGGGAGTTGAGTGCAAATAAATAGGGAAATATATTTTATTGGGCGTAAAATTGGAGATTTTAGAGTGACAGACTAAAATCCCCAATTCGGTCCTATTGTTTGAGTACTGAAGCGGAGATGCTAGCCCTCAGGCGAGGGGAACGTGGGAGCTCCGAAGTGAGATCCGGTATCCTCCCAGCCTAGCCACGGATTCCGTAAACAAGCATAAGATTAGTCAATGTTCTTTATGCCTGGAGCAAAGGGTAAAGAATAGGATTGCTCCTATTTGGCACATACAATATTTAATGCATCTCATTCATATACATTATCCATTTCATTACATAAGAATAGTAGTTTTTATTACCTCAAAATTCTCTGAACCAATTCATCCAAAAAGGGTTATCTTTAGAATTATTATTTGCATTTAGTTATAGTTACTATTTTTACATTTAACACTTGCATTTAGGAGTAGTTGCTAGATAAAACACAATTTTAATCGACATTCCAAACTAAATACTATTAGTAGTAGACTAGAATTTGACTAAAGATCTCTTACTTCACTTCCTCGTGGGATCGATACTGGTGTTTTTAAAGAAAACTCTATATTACTTGAAACGATACGTATACTCTGCGTAGTACTTCTAGTGTGTAAAATATTTTCTAATTTTTATATCATTTAAGATTTTTCACTTTAGCCGCTATTTATAAATCGGGTCAAGTTTTTTGTCATCTTTTGGAAGTTAATTTACTGCGTAATTGCGGGTCGGGTCAAGTTTTTGGCGTCGTTTCCAGGGAAGCTTCGGTAAGTACTTTAGGAGAATTTTAGTTGAAGTAATTAGGCTTAGACTTGGAAAACTGTAGTGTCGTAAAAACTCTTTTTGTGTGAAAAGTGTTTTTATATGAAAAAGTGTTTAAAATAAAAATTATTTTTATATGAAAAATATGGTGTTTGTGAAAATGTTTTGTTGTGTTGAATATATTTTTGGTTTTATTTATTTTACTGTTAATGTATTGTTTGTTATGTTGCGTATGCGAAACAAAAGATTTGTAGGACTTGTGCCTTAGGATCCCGAGTTTGAAAAAAAGAAAAAAATAAAAATACAGAAAGGACTCGAAAAACTAGAAATGGAAATGGAAAACCTTTAAGATAATAACTTAGAAAATCATCATAATTCATTGAGGGATTACGTAAATCCTACGACAGATGAAATTCACTTAAGTATACAAAACCTCGTCATGAAGCCGACTCGTTTGAAATAAATCCCGAGATTATCCAACGGTGCGAAACAATCGGTTGGGGGAACTTCTTTGGAGGATCCCTATTTACACTTATCTAATTTTCTAGAACTTTGTGCTAATTTCGTTATAACGGTATGTCGGACAATCGTCGTCGTACTAAGGCTTTTTCCTTTCTCACTAAGTGATAAGGTTAAAATGTGGTTATATTCATTAGCACTCAGCTCTATTAAAAATTGGGAGGAGTTAACTCAGAAATTTCTAGCTAAGTATTTTCCACCTTCAAGGACTACTAAATTTAGAAACGATATTATCTCATTTTGTCAGTATGAAGGGGAATCAATATACGAAGCCTGGGAAAGATTTAAGGAACTCCTAAGAAAGTGTCCACATCATGCTCTGCCCAATTGGTTAATCATTCAAAATTTTTACAGTGGGTTAGTAGGATCCCTTAGGTCTATTATTGATGCTGCCGCTGGTGGATCATTAATATCAAAACCATTTGATGAAGCGTATGAGTTAATTGAAAAAATGGCTACAAATGAATTTCAATGGCCCTCTACAAGGGTAAAACCTAAAAAGGTAGCTAGTGTTCATGATACAGATGCGATAACAAATCTTGCATCTCAAGTTGCCGCAATATCAAGAAAGTTAGACCAATTTCAAATGAACCAACCTCAATTTACTTCTGTAAGTGAGGAAAGTGCATTAGGGCGTATGATTGATTCCAACTTATTATATGAGACTTTAAATACCATAAACAACTCATATTCTAACTTTTACAACCCATGTTGGGAGAACCATCATAAATTTAACTGGAATCATACTACTGACGGTGGAAACCAAAAATGGGAAAATAATCATGTGAAACCTAATGGAAGTTGGAATAATCAGGAGAACATAAACTATAGACCTTCATATCCACTGGACTCTAACAATGATCAACAATTTGAGGATAAGAAGATGTCTATGGAAGAAGTGGTATTGCAAATGGGAAACCAGTTGCAAAGTCAAAATGCTACGATTAGAAATATAGAGAATGAACTGGGAGAAATTGCTAATTCACTGAGCAATAGACCCAAAGGAACACTTCCTAGCAACATTGAGATCAATCCTAAAGAGAACACTAATGAACAAGTAGAAGTTGTCCAATTAAAAAGTGGAAGAGAGATAGAGGATGTGGTTATAAAGGAGAAAGATGTTGTGAGAGAAACAAAGGAAACTAAAAGACCAGAAGAACATGTTTCTAAGGATCTGGAAAAATTAATATCTCCAACTAAAATCAGTTTGGAAAGACCACCACCTCCATTTCCTCAAAGACTTAGACAACATGAGTTGGATAAAAAAATTTCAAAGTTCAAGAAAATACTTAAGAAGTTAACCATAAAAATTCCTTTCACTGAAGCTTTGGAACAGATGCCAAGTTATGCAAAGTTTATGAAGGAGATATTAAACAAGAAAATAAAATTTAGAGATTACGAGACAGTTGCACTAAGTGAGGAGTGCAGCTCTATACTTCAGAAAAATTTTTCTCGGGAATTTAAAGATCATTGTAGCTTTACAATTCCTTGTGCAATTGGAGAAATATTATGTGGAAAAGCTTTATGTGATTTAGGAATGAGCATTAATGTGATGCCTCTATCTATATTTAGAAGGTTAGGTTTAGTTGATATTTCTCCTACTACTGTAACCCTTCTATTAATTGATCGATCTATCATTTATCCAAAAGGAGTTATAGAAGGCATGCTTGTCAAAGTGGATAAATTTATCTTTCCTTTGGACTTTATTGTATTAGATATGGAGGAAGATAAAGAAATTCCAATTATTTTAGGGAGACATTTCCTTCTTACTGGACAAGCTATGATAGATGTGCAAAAAGGAGAGTTGACTATGAATATTAATGACCAGGAAGTTACTTTTGATGTATTAAAGACTATGAAATATCCAATTGAAAGAAAACATGATGAATGTTTTTAGATGGATGAAATTGATTATTTAAGTAAAGACCATTTCCAAGAAAGTTTTGAGAGTAATATAACAGATGAGGTAGGAATGGATTTTCATGATGAGTTAAAAATGTTGTTTAAAGAAGACTGTGTGTATGTTCAGGAGAGGTGTGAAATGATGGACGCTACCAAAAATAGTAAACTTTTAATTCCATCTGTTGAAAAATCTCATGAGCTTAAGATGGATGTACCCCATATAATTTTAAAGCCTGTCTATTTAGGGAATTCATCTGCACAACCAATCTTTATATCTTTAGATGTGACTCAATTACAAGAAAAACTTGAATTGAATGATGAATAAGATAAAATTATTGAAGTAGGACCTGGAAGAGAATTTGAGGATATATTTCAAAAGAAATTTGAGTTGAGAAAAGTGGATAAGGATATTGGAAGACCATTGGAAGAAATTCCTATGAAATTAGAAAAACTTATTTCCTCAACTAAGATAGATCCTCCATCATTTAATAATTATAAAAGGGAAGAATTGGAAAATAACTTGAAACAGAAGAGTAACATAGAAGATATTGATCCAGAATCTGAATTATCTAGAGAGAATCTAGTCCAAATTTTGGGAGATCTTGAATTATCTTATATAGATTCATTTCTTATAAATTTCAAGGATGATATTAAGTGGATTAGGAAAATCAATAGAAGAATATTGGATCTAGAAAAAAATATTTGGAACAATGATATAAATTCATCTGAAAATGAAGAGCTTAATGAAAAATTAAAATTTGAGAATTTTATAGGAATCCCTGGCTCTAGAAATGATTGGGTGATTGATCGATGATTACTTAATTGGAATTTTGATCCAGGAGGAATCATTTGTCAGGCTCGTGACGTTAAAACTAAGCGTTTTATGGGAGGCAACCCATAGTTATCAGTGTGCTTTGATTTAGTGTGCTTGAGAGTCATGATTGTTAGTGATCTATTGTATTTTCTTTATAGTGGATTGATATGTTTGATTGTTGATTGGTTGATGTTTGAATTGTTAGTTGTTTGATTTGATCTTTGTGTGTCATGAGGGAGGTGATTCCTTAACTTCTTATTATGGTTAGACTTGTATTTTCTCTTGTAGTAGTTGGATTGACGAGTTCACTATGACTTGGGTCTCACCTAGACTTGAGTTTTACAAGAGAAATCATGAATTTCAAACAGTGTTAGATCCATCTTAAATTTGTTACTTCCTTTCTGTAACTTTATTTTCATTAGGTAGGAGTCGCGAACCTATTTGATGAATACCATGTGGATGATCTTACACTATCTTTATAACTGTTAGAGGTGCTTAATTATAAGGATTAGATGATGCCTGAGATTGGTGCCTAGGAGCCAATATATGAGGGGTAATCTTATCTTTCGGATTATAATCTATAAAACCATTTAAAATGTACCTAATTTATTAGTGTAGTGATTCCGTTAGAAATTGGAGGTAAGTTAGTTAGATGTGATGAATTAAAGGATGAATTGACCTCATTTATCATATGTGTGTTTATGTTTGTGTTACAATTTTATATAATAATTGAAGAACATTTTAATATTCCCTTGCTGATACATGCTATGCTAGTTAGACTTTGGTTTAGTTATTTTCATTCTGGAATGTTTAGTTTAGATTTACTTTCTGCTACATAATTCCTATCCTGATTAATAACTGTAGATCTTTCTGATAGATACTTGTGGTAGATAGAATTTCTAAATTGTTTTTCTTCTTACTTATATTTTCTGTACTAAATGCTATATATGTTAAAAATTAAGTTTGGGGTAGGAAGAAAAATAAAATTTGAATGTGAAAATACTTCATTTTAAGGTAATTTTATTACAAGCATGTTTTAGGTTAGCTTTACTTTCTCCTACAGTCATTCTATCCTGATTATGCATGTATAAGAATTTGATAGGATGTTGTAGTAGTAAGTAGATTCAATCTTTACTTTTTCTTCCTGCTATATTTTATGGAATTAATTACAAAATATTTTTGAAATTTAAGTTTGGGGGGAAGAAAAATATTAACATTTATTTGTTCTCAATTGTTATATTTTTAAAAATTATTACCATAACTTCTGACAGTTGAACCTCGCTTGAGATAACTAAAACTTTTTATTTTAGTTGAATATTATGGAAGGATTGGATGTAAGTTTTTAGTAATAAAAGTTAATTTTATAAGGATAAGATAATTTGTATGAAAGAATTTAATTATAGTTAACTATTTAAAGTAAAGAAAACGGTATTTTTGAAATGTTAAGAGACTTAAAGTATTGTGTGTTAAAAAGAGATTATGACTTTATGATGAATAATAAAGCTCATACCTAATTATAAAGTAAGGATGTGTTTTAAGTTTGAACTTCAGAAAGAGGAGAGTGAAGTTCAAAATCATTACAGGCTCTCCAGATATAGTAATCCTCATTAAAAAAAAAGAGAAAATAAAAGAGAGAAAAAGAAAAGAGAGTGAAAAAAAGGGGATTGAAAATGATCCTGAAAGAAAAGAAGAAAAAGAAAAATATTTATGAGAAGAAGCTTGAGGAGATGTCTAATAAAAAATTGGCTTCACTTGAGTCACCCTAAAGGGAGAACTTGATTTCATTTCTGAATTTATATTTAAAGTATTGGCCTACATTCTGATGATGTTTGCATGAACTCCTTTTTCACATAATCTTTCAAGGCATTATTAATGTAACACATTATGTTTTATCTTGAAATAAATAGAAGACTAGAACCCTTAGACTTGATTGCTGAATATTCTTATACTTGTAGTGTTAACCCGAGTTACAGAATTTCTTTCTAAAAGTCTAACCAATATATTCTTTTAAATAAAAAATTTTAGTGTCTTACAGGTGAAAAGTACATTGCCTTGAGTTATAGTTTTATGTAGTAAAAGGGTTACTTGAGGACAAGTAACAGTTAAGTTTGGGAGATTTTGACACGCCTAAAATATATATGTTTTTTGCTATATAATTTTACTTTTTTTTATGATATTGCACTTTAAAGGAATGTATTTTGTATGATTTTTGGTTTTAGGTACAATAAATGGTGATTGGAGTAAAAAGAAACAAAAACGGTGCAATTTGGAGCAAAAATGAGCAAGAAAGCGAATTTTGCCTTGACACCTTTCGATATGTCTTTCGATGCTTAATCTCTTTTACACTTCTTGCATATTTTTGAATGAGATTACACTTTAAAGAATGATTGTTTTTATGCTTATTTTGTAGGGCTATCTGTTAGGAACGCAACGCAACTGAAATGGGGCGAAACGGAGCTAAAACGGAGCCAAACGGAGCGAAACGGTGGAGCTGCGCAGGAAGCTCATCGACAGCGGCCTCGAGTTCGCCGACGGCAGGAATATCCCGAGAAGGCCAAAAATTAAATGTAAAAGCCCACCAACATCGCCCGGGAAGATTCTAGACCGACTTTGGGCGGTTATGGCCGAAATTCAACGTATTTGGATGCTTTTTCGAATGGGTGCTTATGGCAACTCTTCAAACTTCGTCCATACTCTTTAAAATGGCGAATTTAGGTTGGAAAAAAAATAAAGAGAAAAAGGAGAGGAATGTTAGGAAAATCTTGGAGAATGTTTAGGATTCTTAGATTAAGAGTAGAAATGTAGATTTCTACCCTTTTGGAGAGATTGGAGAGGAGATTTTGAGAGAATTTGTAAGGGATTGCACTAGCATTGCATGGATCGATGGGAGACTTTGTGGGAGAGATCTTCGTCTTTCTTTCAAGGGAAAAAATCTAAGTATTGTTCTTCATTATCTTATATTTTTGTAAATAATTACCTAGTGGATTTGCTTTGGTTAAATGAAGTTTGTGTTGTGTTTTCTTCGTGCTTTGTGACGCATCTCTCTTACTCTTCTTCTTCTTCTTTGGAAATAGTGGCATGAGAGGATTATGTCATTCTTTTCATTTTACTTTTCTTTTGTAATGAGTAGAATTCATGTTTAGGATATTGGGATGCTTGCTAAAAGATGTTATAATTATAAATGTGATGGTTTTTATTTGCACTTCATTTACATTACAAAAAGAGCTCGTTGTAATGTTAAAATTCGTTATAATTGCATTGACCTGAAAGGGCGGTGTAATTCTCAACAAAGTGGAACCACATTCAAATTTCATGAATGGTGATGTTCATGGGAGTTGAGTGCAAATAATTAGGGAAATATGTTTTATTGGGCGTAGAATTGGAGATTTTAGAGTGACAGGCTAAAATCCCCAATTTGGTCCTATTGTTTGAGTACTGAAGCGGAGATGTTAGCCCTCAGGCGAGGGGAACGTTGGAGCTCCTAAGTGAGAGCCGGTATCCTCCCAGCCTAGCCACAAATTCAGTAAACAAGCATATGATTAGTCAATGTTCTTTATGCCTTGACCAAAGGGTAAAGAATAGGATTGCTCCTATTTGTCACATACAATATTTAATGCATCTCATTCTTATACATTATCCATTTCATTACATAAGAATAGTAGTTTTTATTACCTCAAAATTCTTCAAACCAATTCATCCAAAAAGGGTTATCTTTAGAATTATTATTTGCATTTAGTTATATTTACTATCTTTACATTTAACACTTGCATTTAGGAGTAGTTGCTAGATAAAACACAATTTTAATCGACATTCCAAACTAAAGACTATTAGTAGTATACTAGAATTTGACTAAAGACCTCTTACTTCACTTCCTCGTGGGATCAATACTGGGGTTTTTAAAGAAAACTCTATATTACTTGAAACGATACGTATACTTGCGTAGTACCCCTAGTGTGTAAAATATTTTCTAATTTTTATATCATTTAAGATTTTACACTCTAGCCGTTATTTATAAATCGGGTCAAGTTTTTGGCCATCTTTTGGAAGTTAATTTACTGCGTAATTGTAGGTCGGGTCAGTTCCACCAAAGATTTAGGATTATGCTCAATTTGTGTTGAACCTAAGGTTTAGGGTTAGGTTCAAATTGGCTTGAATATAGAGTTAGGTTTAATTTGTGTTAAACCTACGATTTAGGATTAGGTGCAATTTAGGTTGAACCTAAGGTTTAGGGTTAGGTTAAATTTAGGTTGAACATATGATTTAGGGATAGGTTAGATCCACCATGGGTTGAACTTAAAGGTAAGAGTGCTAGATCCAATTTTGGTTGGACCAAGGGTTAATTTCAATTTAGATTGAACCTAAGGTTTAGGATTAGGTTCAATTTAGTTTAAACCTAAGATTGAGGGCTAGGTCCAATTTGGGTTGGACCTAGGGTTAGGTTCAACTTGGGTTGAACCTAAGATTTGCCCAAATTGAGCATGAGTCATTTCAAGCCTAATTTGACTCCAATTACACTGAATTCAATTATGAATTCACTTAGGTTGGGTTAAGCCAACTTATTCCTTAGTCATGTTTAGGGAGTTTGTGGTCCCTAAATCTAGAACTCATGAGGATTGTGCTTGCAAAGCTTTAGTGGTAAGCAAATATTCTAAGTTGGAGTGATGTCAACATTGGGCAGGGGAGTGATCGAACTTGTTGCAAATTTGGAACATGATAGGAGATCTAGATGAGATTCAACCGAGCGTGGATCGATTGGATGGGGTTGGGAGTTTTCCCGGGGTGAATTTCCTCGTCATCCACAGTACGTGTTCAATGCCAGTTGTAGATTGACAGTCGACTCGAGCTTTTGATTGTTTGTGATGTGGTTGATCTCCTCACTACGAAGTAGAGCATAGAAGTCATCCAAACCAATTGGTTGAAGTTGAGTATGCATGGCCATATTTAAGGGTTGAAAGTTGGACGAATGTCCAATCAATGTGTAGAGGATGATATCCTAATTGTCTAAGTTGCTCTAGTGGCGAAAATGTTGCCCGCCAAAGTTTTGATCGCGTATAGGTATTAACCTAAGGGTAGATGAGGAGAGTGAATCCTTGTGTTGGAGTCAGTTACATTTCATAGTTAAACCAATATGAAGAGACTGCCCGGAAAACCTTAGGAAGGGCTCTGATGACATAAAGTAATATAATTGACTCCACTACGAAGATTCACTCCCCTCATCTCATTACTTAAGGCTAAGTTAATACAATTACATCATTACATAACTACCCTAGAGTAGTGGAGACTGTCATAAGATAAAGCTATTACATGAAAGATAATTATATCTTTGAGATAGTAGATCACATATACATTAGAGATATATAATCTATTTTTTAAATTTCAATTTTCATTAATATTTGAAATCTATTGGACTTTAGCTTAATACATATATTCTTTATGTCTCATTATTTTTATTAAATATGGTGGTTCTTTTTGGAAAAATAAATAATACTATATCTCATCTTATGAATAATATAATTTCATGCTAATATTCATAAAAAAATCGATAAAACTAATCTATCAACTTTAATTTAGTCATTATGATGATATTTTCCTATAAATTTTGAAAATCAACTATTAAATGTCATTTCTTTTAAAAATTATTATAAAATATATTATTTAAAAGAATGCACACACTAGAGTTTTTGGATTAAGATTTTTCGGATTTCTCAATTAGGCATGTACAAATTTATTTCAATACAAAATTATTTCTCCAAAATAATAAAAAAATCCTCAAAAAATTAGGAGAATTTTTTTTTTTAACTTAAGAAACAAATATTGAGAAGGAACGGAAATAATAATAATAATAATAATAATAATAAAAGGATGATCTAAGGAAAGAAAAAGTCCACCCTCCAACACCCACCTTATTCTTTTTAATTAATAGTTGACCTCCTTTAATTTATCTTAATAATAATAAAAAAGAAGGATGAGCTAAGGAAAGAAAAAGTCCACCCTCCAACACCCACCTTATTCTTGTTAATTAATAGTTGACCTCCTTTAATTTATCTTAGGTTGTCCATTTATATTACTACAACATTTGATAAGAAATAAATAAAGGTACATACTATCATTTACAGTCCTGCTCTTTTTATTACATCCCACAACTTTGTTTCATCATATTCCTTATAGTTTTTACATAACGTGTGTCCTGA
Source organism: Papilionanthe hookeriana x Papilionanthe teres (assembly GCA_022702705.1). Classification (NCBI taxonomy): domain Eukaryota; kingdom Viridiplantae; phylum Streptophyta; class Magnoliopsida; order Asparagales; family Orchidaceae; genus Papilionanthe; species Papilionanthe hookeriana x Papilionanthe teres. The sequence continues at coordinate 66,044,442 of CM040425.1, read as the reverse complement.
GAGTCAAAACACTGCATCTGACCATGATAGCTTGATAGTCAAACTTAGCAAGTGGCTGGTACAGCATATCACCTTAGAGCTCCGCAGATCAACTCTGCATCTAGCAGCAGCTTAGTAGGTCAATTTAACAAATCTGTCTAATTGTATGTATGTATATATATATATAGAACTTATCGATCTAACAACATCACCTAATTATATTATGATAATTCCCAAAAATAAGATAAGTATGTGGCGTATGTCCATTGGTTTTAATGCAAATATACTTTCAAGTAAAAGCAATTTTTCATTATTAGTTAGTATTAGCCCTATACACATTACTAAATTTAGGGTCTGTTTGGGGCAACTGCAGCTGCGCTGCTGTTGACCTCATTTTTGATGAGGTCTTCTCTTCTTCTCTTTAGTACTTAGGATCTAGCCTTAGGCTTTTCCTTTGACTATCTTAGAGGACTAGAATTGAGACCCACCATCTAGAATTTCAAACCACTTCTAAACTCCCTGCAAACTCCACAAACTTGACTATAGACCCCTAATCACCTAGAGGGTTGAAATCGAGTGTGGAAGTTTAAAGGATGAGTTCCTATGGGACTCTTTGGCCTTAGGATCGACACAGGTGGCTCGGTCCGGTGAAAGGGCTGACTTACACATACACTACACCTATGCACTACACTTTCACACACCTCCTAAATCACACCCATACCTAACTTGACTTCACGACTCATGTAGGTGATTCACATGGATGGTCCTTAACCCCTAAGCCCTCGGTAAGAGGTTAGGAACAACATAGTGAATACCTCAAATGAGTCCCTTCATGGCTCATATGAGCTTGATGTGGCTTCATGGCTCAACCAAAATGATTTTATTCCACTTACATCCACCCAATCTTCAATTTTCCAAATTTTCAATTTTTGACCCCCGGGACCCAACACCCGCCAACCTACCCAAAGCCCTGAAACTACCCGAATTTCTCAAAATTTCCAAAGCACCCAAAATTCTCCAAAATCAATCCCAAATATTTCCACACCACTTAAATTGATCATCCATACCCAAAAATGCCAAAAATTCCAAAATACCCCCCAATACCCTCCAAATACCCAAAATACCCCTCTTAGCCAAAAAATCCAAAAATTCAGAAATTTCCCAGAAAATTCCAGAAAATCCCAAATATTCCCAATTTCATTTTGTTCAACTACATCATGGGCCAATTTTGTCAATTTACCCCACTTTTATCAAAATCCCCAATTTGACCCATTTTAACCCAAAGTGAACCCAATGTCAAACCTAACCTACCCAATTGACCCAAATTCTGGTCCAATTCAATTCTAAACTTCAATTCAACATCCCTAACACCAATTTAGACCCAATCCAAGCCCAATTTGATTGGCATTAGGATCCAATTTCACTTTTGGCCTTAAAGCCCAATTTGGACCCATGACCCAAACTTAGCCCAAACTCACCCAATTCAACTCCAATTAACCCCAAATCTTTTCTAAACCTTCCTTGACATTCCCATAAACAAAACACTAACATGATTTGCCCAAAATTTAGACCCAAACCCCACTCAAATTCAACCCAAAATCAAAAAGCCCAATTTTGACCTAAACCCAAACCTAACCCAAATAGGCCCAAACCTCAAAATCAAAACCCAACCAAAGCCAAAACCTCTTTGAAACACTCCCATAAATATTTCTCAACATTAATTTTACATCAATTTCAACCCTAGCCCAACATTGGCCCAACTTGGCCCACTTGGACCCATATTGGCCCACTTACCAAATAAACCCAAATTCAAACCAATTCAACTCCAAATCACACCAAATTGACTCCAAGCCCTTCATAGAACATCCATAAACCAATTATGACATTTATTTGACAAGGCCTTTCACAAAATCTTTACCCAAATGCCCATCCTAAAATCAAAAAGCCCATTTCCCTTAAACTTTCCTAAAAGCCCACTCCCTTCAAATTCAAAAGCCCAAATTCATCCAAAGCCCACATGACACTTCCTTTCATCATCCATTTAATCAAAATCACCCCTAAGTTTCAAAATCATCAATTAAACCATTCCAAATCAAGCTTCATGCAAATTTTCACCAAAATATCCAAAATTCTTAAAACCCATTTTTATGAAATCGACCCAACCTTTTCCCAAGCCAAATGGAGCCATGGAGCCATGCACAAGCCATATGCAAGCCATGAGAGCCTCTTTACATGTCACCATGCCATTTTGGGCAAAAGGAGGAGACTCTTTCCTTAATTCCTAAAGGTGATTAACCACTCCCATGATTCCCCTTAACCATGCTTATGCCTAATCGTGCTTGGATGGTGACTTGACCCTACCGATTATGCGTCGAGCCAAATCACTTTTCCCTCAGCCAAAACCAGGCCTCGGGTGGTGCACCTAGCCCAAATGGGGGTTGACCCATTTAGGTCCAAATTTAGCCATGCCCCCATTCCATCTAAATCAAACCCTTTACACATGGCCAATGCTAATGGATTGCACTAAGCTCCAGCCCCGACCTCCCCGACCAAGATGGTGACCCTTGCTCGCCGGCCGACCACCCCGCCGCCGGAAAACTCCATGGCCGAGAGGTCCAAGTCAATCCAAGCTTGGAATTCTCACTCGCCGAGCCGCCCCATGCCCACGGGCTACTGCACTGTTCTTCACTCGCCATGAGCAGCTGATCCCAGCCCTTAACTCTCCCTGGGAAGCCCTCCACCCTCTCCTATTTAAACACCACCCCCTCACGGCCATGAAAAAAGAGTTGCACAAACCTTGCCAAAACTCTGCCAAAATTGTTCCAGACTCCTCCCCATACACAGAGCACTTGATCCCCAAGTGAGACCCCCCTGCCATTTCTTCTCCGCGAGCTCGATTTCGAGTCGAAATTCCACCCAAAACCAGGACACTTCTCCACAGTGGACCAATCCCCAAATCGATTGGTCCTACACCTGCACTGCACCAAGGGAAGGTGTCCACCAAGAAAAGCCCCATCTCCAGGCCACCCGGTTGTTCCGGACTCCAAAGGTTGTGATCGACTTTGGTGGAAATCACACCTAGGCAATTCACCACATCCCCGAGCTTCATCCCTAGCCTCCCGCATCTCCAACGAACGTGCCAAGCATCTCCGATCGAGGCTTCACCTCTCGAGCTAAGGTATGAGTTAATTCTTCATCCCGAGCTTCGGAGATTCTCCATTTCAAATGCTTTAATTTCAATGCATGATAACCGTATAGATGTGTTCGTCTCTTCGAGACGAATCCATAGAGCATAAGAACATGAAAATCCATTGAGTATCGAGTGAGATATTAAGGATTTAGTGTGGACGGCTCTCGGGCGAGGACACTTGGGGACGATGAACGGATGCCGTCCATTTAATACACGCGCGGACGGACGGCCGGGATCGCGTCGGATCGAAGACGGAGCGATATAGCGGGTCCCGGGAGCGCTGACTCAAGCGGCGGCGTCGAATAGGAGCGCGCCACGCGGCCCTTCGGAGCTGCCGATGTTTCGCTGGCGCCGCGTGGATAAATAGAAAAATAGGGTATTTTCCTATTTATTTAATTCCCTGAACTTTGAAAATTCATAACTTTGTGTAGGAAAATCATAAAAATAAAATAAAAATACCCTCTTGCTCGAGTGAACGAGAGGAGAATAATGTGGAAAAGAAATTAATTAATTTTGTCCAGTATTTTATTTTTAATTAATTATTTACTCCCTGCATTATTTTAATTCTCCATGCATTCACACAATTCACCATGGCATGAGACTATAGGGCTTTTGAAGCCTCTGAATTTGGGAACATTCCCTGAATTTTCCAAAGTCAGAGGTCATCCCTATGAAGAGTTATTGATTTTTCAAATGCATGTTGCTGTTTTAAGTATTTTAATTTCAAAAATTAGCATTTTGTGAAATAAATTCTAGGAAAATTTGGTGATGTTCCATATGACCAGAGAACCCTAGGAAAAATAGGATTTGAGTTAATTCACTTAGATTAACCCTAATTGGCTTAAACACCCAAAATAGGTTTCTAATTAATTAGAGTTAACCATAAATTAAATTGACTTGAAATCAATTCTCCACTGACCTTTAGGATCAGAGGAACCCATCATAAAAATTTGAGGTCAATTGGACTTGGTTAGCCCCACTAATTGGGTTAATTAAGCCACTTAGTCATTTTAAACTTTAAAAAATTCATAACTTTCAAAATATCTTTCAAAAATTCACCAAATTGGTTTTGGAATCTCTCTGATATCAGGGGAGTTTATGAAAATTAAAATTTCAATTTTCTAAAAAAGTTGATTTTTAATATTATTTTAATATTTTTAATAATTAAAAAATAATAAAAATCACAAAAATAATAAAATTCACCAAAATGTTATATTTTGAATTTTAATCACTTAGGAACAAGTCCCATATTTTTCCTAGGTCTATTTAGTGAGATATTAATTTTTAAAGCTCTAGGGTAATTTTAAAATTAAAAAATGTATTTTCTAGCATTTTCACCAAAATAATTATAATAAATCAAAGAAAAATCAGAAAATTGTAAAGTTTGGTTCTCTGGAATCCTTGATATCAGAGAGAATTTTAAAAATTATAAAATTTATTTTTCAACATTTATTTTATTTTTAAATTAATTAATACTCCAGAACTTAAAATAATTCTAATAAATAAAATATAATTCAAAAAATTACAAAATTTGGTCCAAGTGGTCCTCTGGTCATTAGGAATGTCCCCTAATTTTCTTAAGGACAGAAACTTTCCCTTGGTCATGTTATTGAATTTTCCTTGGAAATTTCTATTTTCTACTAAAAAAATAATTATATAAATAAGTTAAATACAGAAAAATCACATTTTCTCCTCTCATGTCTTTATTGACACATAAGTGAAGTCACATAAAAATTTCAAGTTCATTTGAGTTCAATTTAGTGAGTTATGAAATTATTAGGCTTAAAGGGCAAAATGGTAATTAAAATTTTAACCCTTAATTAAAACTTTAGGTTTAATAAAAATTTTTAACAAGTAAAATATCTGATCCTAATCTGATTTGGATGATTGAAATTTAAATAATTAAAGGGTAGAAACCCATTAAGCAATTTAAAATGATTAAACTTTAATTAAATAATTAATTGAATTTGGAAGAATAATAAAATTGGAATTATTAAAATAGGGATATTATTAGGAAGAGATTTATTCTTTAATTTAAAAATCCCTAAATTAATCATCTCATTAATACTCAACTCTTAATTAAAATGATAACTCAAATTTAAAATATTAAAAGACTTAATCATTAAATTAAAATTAAATCATTAAACTCTTTCAAAAATTTCAATTAAAATTAAATTAAATTAAATTAAGATTAAAAGTTAAGTCAAAATGAATTAAATTAAATTAAATAAACAAATTAAAATAAATTAAATAAATTAAATTAAAATAAATTAAATTAAATTAAATTAATTAAATAAATTAAATTAAATTAAATTAAATCAAATCAAACCAAATTAAATTAAATCAAATTAAATTAAATTAAATCAAATAAATTAAATTGAATTAAATTAAATCAAACTAAATTAAACTAAATTAAATTAAATTAAATTAAATTAAATTAAATTAAGTTAATTAAATAACCTCACTTAAGACATGAAGAAATAAATCTAAAATAACTCGAACACTATTCCAAACTTAAATCATTAATTTGAACTTAAATTTGAATCACAAATCATTAAATATCATTTTGCCCTTAGGAGCTTTAGTTATCATAACTCCTAAATGAACATTAAAATGAAATGTTACTTCACTTATAGTGACATTCAAATGTCCTAGTTCACCGAGCAAGTTAACAAAACTTCAAAACCTCGACGATCGATTCATTTACACAATTAAATTATTTGGACTTAAAACAATCCTAGAAATATCGAAAAGATGTTTAAGATTCTTCTTAAGCACTTCCTCAATATGTTAGGATATTTATAAGAACAATCGAACTTAGCTATTCTCTCGATGAAGAAAATCGTCCTCAAACTAAAAACACGAGAACCTAGACGTCATAGGAAATGACTAGCTATAGGATTAGGAACTTGGTAGAAACCAAAACCTTTCCCTTAGCTTTACCTAGAACTTGCTTAAATATTCTAACCGTGTTTTAAGTGCAACTTGGGATGACGGGAAGACCCTCCGAGTACGCTTTTATTTTGTTGCAATTTACTTTCTTGCAACTTATTTAATCGCATCGCATTTACTTTTCTTGCATGATAAACAACAATTGCATGAAAACCTACACCTTTAGGACATAAACCAAAACCGAAACCCAAAACTAAAATAAAAGACACTACAAGATAAAATTCACCTCCACAACATTTCAAAATATAAGACAACTCAAAATTTAATCACAAACGTAACACAAAACTACAATTACAACTAAATTAAAACGTCATGTTGGATGATCGGGAATACCTCGGATGACGTAACCTACGTGTTGCTAACGGGATTTCCCACGGTCTAAATGAAAGTGTGGAACTCATTCGATTGAGTTTAGCAAATTCATCCGGACTAAGTGAATCCGATAAAAATAATGATGCCGAAGGATGGAACCGTGGGATCTTAACCGGTGTCGTTATAATCAACTTTAAGATTTGTTTTAATTAAAACACAAAAAACACTTGGAAATTAAGACTTCTCTAAACCAAACACTTCTCTCATCTCTCGATTTATGATTTCTAAAACTAAACCTCTCGCAACAACAAGGAGCTCGGAGCATGGTGGGCAAGCACGGCCATCGTCGTCAAGAAAACTCGAACCTACATCAACAAAAGTTTCCTAGAATTAAACAACAAAGCCATAGGACTTCGAGGTAGTTTGCCTAGTGCAACATAAATCCTCAACTCTTCGTTAGGCATATGCATTGCAAATTAAGCCCTAACCGGTCTTAGGATTCCGAGGTAGTCGTCCGATACGACATAAACCCTCATATCTTCTGTGCAATTTGTATGATTCTATCATATAAATATAAGCCCTAATTAACTAAAATTGGCAAGATTAAAACATTAGATAAACATTAGGATTTTCCTAAATCCAAGCCAAACAATAGGGTAGTCGGAAATTATCGAAGTTCACTTCGGATCCGTAATTTCTCCTACTTTTCTTCCTTTGAATTTCCAAAATAAAATGTTCCAAATTTGAGCTAATCCTTTTGAAATTTCAAAAATTCAATCTTTTCGAAAACTTAAACTTCAAATTTCGAGAGCGGAATTATTGATTATTATCGAGAGTTTTCTTAGGTGATTCCAGTCACTTAAGATGTAATTAACTATAAGTGCTCGCTCTTATAGAGAATTTTAAAGAACCTGTGAATATAAACCTCGTTTAATGTTTTCATATTAAACAGTGGAATTTGTCGGCTTATAAAATTGGTTCGCGACCAAACGGATGTCATAAATCTTCTAGTTTATTTAACCGAGCCTCACCGTCAAGCAGTGTGTTCATCCTTAGGGATAGATACACGGTTTGCGATGCGGTGCTCGTTTATATAAACTATTTGGGATGTGAGATCGGTTTGATTTCATATCTTAAAATCTTCAAATTTAAAATTATTTTCAAAATCAAATATTACTTTTTAAATTATATCTATATTTAAATTTAAAATTCGCCGACAACTTCGTTAGCGACCTCTTTAAAATACGACACTCAACCTAAAAATATGCTGACAACTGCTTCAGGAAATTCACTGTGGGAAAATTGCTTGTGAAGAAGTTAGTCAGTATGTTTGTTGCAATGTATCGAAAACAACTATGAGACAATATGTTTCGGAAAAATGGTCATTCTGCCCCTGAAACTAATTGACCTTAATTCATGTTTTGTGGTGAGGATATAAGATTGTGTGAGGTGTTGATCCAATTTGTTTACTAATATGACTAAAAATATAGTTGTAAAATAAGATTCAAAATGTTCTTCTACAATTTGATTACTCTTAAAATTCATTTTAGGTTTAATTTTATTTGTCTTGTGTAATTTTTATCATAAAAGTTAGTTCTCTATTTATTGATCTTATAAGCAGGTGCAAAATAAGGAAGACCCGGTTAATCATTTTCACCATTCTTTTTCCAATCAAGGAGGATCCCGGATTTTGATCGAGGAAAGAAGAAAAGGTAGTCTTTTTTAATAGTTAAACGAAATTCTAAAATAATATAAAAACTAGAAAAAAATTTCTTGAATAATTTGCATCCAACCACCTGTTTTGCATTTTCTCATCCAATTCTTAGCAGAAGAAATATAAGTCCTCAAAAATGGCACCCTCTTATAACATTCTCCCATCGGAACACATGCGCTGTACCCGGAGGATCTTATCGCTGTTGTCTCCTTCCTTGAGCCGCACCCTTCTCCCATCTTCTGCTCTCGCGAAAACTTCCTCGGACGGATCCCGCTCGCTCTCGCTCCGCTTTGCCGACGAGCCTTTCCTCTTCGCCGACGACGCCGACGATGCCGACGCCACCGGCGACCTGCGCCGCGACCACCTTCATCTTTCTTGTGCAGAGCCGAAGGAGGTAGGGAAGCAGTTAGGGCAGAATCGAAAAACGGGGGCATGCAAGTAAAAAGCCGAAGCAAGAAAGCGGGCTGCGGATCGAACCCGCGGCCCGCTTTTAATCAAATTCTCGCTGCACTGTGGCTGCCCCGCCCCCCCAAACGCTGCATTTTTGCGGCCTCCCGCCATGCCGCAGGCGCCCCGCTGCCCCAAACGGGGCCTTAGATTATGGGAATTTGAGAAAAGAAAAAAATCTTTCTGAAAAAAAAAAGTTATCAACGAAGATAATTTTGTAATTAATTGAGATTTCAATTCCTTTGCCTCCACTGTCACAATAACAAAGCGTAAAATAATTATGCAGGCCAGCCCTTCACCGTTTGAACTTTGATTGGGCTGAGTGAGTGACACTGCTCCTGCTCTTCCTAGGGAAAATGGGCTTTTATTATTTTACAAACTAGAGACATGATAACACACTCATTCCTACCTTTGCTTTAATGACTATAAAAGTTCGTTATCTATAGGAAATCCTTCATAGAATTTTTTTTCTATTCAAGGAAAATTTTATTATTATGCAAATAAAATTATTTTTCTGCATAGTCGCAAAATCATGATCATAATTCATAAACAAAATAATTTTCATAAAAGAAAATAATTGCCAAACCTATCGTAATATTTATATAATTTATTTACTTGTGATAGAAGTTTCTCTCGACAGACCTTTCCCGCTTATCTTCGTCTTTAAGACTATAAGGAAGAGCAAGTGGGAAATTGGATATGATGTGTATGGAATTACTTTGCTTGTTGTTAAGATTGACCATCACTGTCTTCATATATTTATGGTCTGTTTGGCGTAATAAGCATATGCATTCTGACTAGAAGCATATGCGGTCGGGAAAAAAATGCTTGGTAAGTCGATCTGTTTGGTTTGTCTACCGTTGAAAACACTGCAAAACAATTCGTGAGGTATTAGTTTCGAAAAAAACGACTATTATGCCTATGTTCAGTAAATCAGAATATAAAATAATTTTTTTAACAAATTATTTTTTAACAATAAATTTATATTAATTAATAGACAAAATAAATTGTTTCTTAACATAATTAATAATTATATATTTTTAATGAAATATTATTAAATTGATTATTAAGTAAAAAATTTCACACTTTATGAGAAAATAATTAATTAGTTTTTAATTATATTAATAACATACATATAATTTATTGGATGAATTTAATAAAACTAATTTATTTATTAAATTATATTATTAACAATTACATAATAATTACATAATCCATCCCTTCGGGTTCGTCTCCATCCCCTCTGTCTCCCCTCACCCTCCCAATTTCGCCCAAAGCATCGCCTCCGTGACCGAACCCTCGTGATACAGTGATCGCGGGGAAGGAAGGGATCGCGACACACAGTGATCGCGAGCACAGTCGGGATCGCGAACCCCCTTCTCCCCTCATTCTCTCCTCCGTCCGCTCTGCTCCTACCCGTACCATGGAAGAAGTAACTTCACATCCTCTTTCCGCACTGCTCCGACCCGTAAAATGGAGACATTGTCATCGGGGTATTACCGTCCAGGGGTAGGGAAAGCTGCGCACGAAAGAAGGCCGCGAGCCTCTCCCAACTTTCCGTTTTTCGCCGGATTCGCGTCCCGATGCGCGCAGAAAGCCGAAACAAACAATAAATTTCGCCTCGACTCGCTTCCCCGCGCTGCAGCAAAAAAGCCGAACCAAACAGAACTTTAATTAGCGTTAGCTCATCGGCCAGACATCTAGTCACAATAACACTCGTTAAAACACTAATCCATAGAAAAACTAGACTAATAAAATTGTTATTATTCAGTGATTAGATAAAAATTACAAGTTATATACTAGTCATGATATTACTGTTGCATGGCGATGTTGTTAAATGCTCAGCTAGCTTTCAACTTTTTTGTTGTTGTGTTTGTTGTTGACATATATATATATATATATATATATATATATATATATATATATATATATATATATATATCAGTTTTTATATGTTTAAAGGTTGTCTTAGAATGATGATTGCTTAAATTTAAGTTCTTCTAGCCTTTCGATTTTTATATGTTTAAGGTTTGTTTAGCTGTTTTACTTTGACCCATAATTGTCGACAGCCATCAAGAGGAACTTCTTCTAGCCTTTTGACGAAGGAAAAGTCCTAGTCTCCAAAGGGTGAACGGCTAAATAGTAACTACTAGATTTAGCTTTCGAGCCGATTTATGATGTAAATGCATATATCTTTGGTATTGTTCGAACCTTTTTGAGAATTATGTCGTGTCTTTAAAGAGTGTTAGCCAAAAATACCCTTGTCATTTAATGCGGTAGGACGAGATTTTTCCTCCAAAGTAGCCCCCACATTCTCCAGAGTGCACCTCCTGGTGCACATCTTGGACTTCATTTTCCCTCAAGCAACTCAGGTATACCGAAGTAACTAGTCTTCTGAACAACTTTTCATCAATTAATAGGTATAGGAAGACCTTAATTTTAAAGTGCCTCGGATCTTTGATGTTTTTTTCTCTCCCCAGTCCCTAGGTAGTAGATGTAAGGGTCTACCCAGCTCTTGGTTTCATCGATCGCTACTTCCATGGCAACTAGTTCGTTGATAGTTGGCCTGGTATGTTTTTCGAATATTCCTCCCAAAAAAGACAAGTTTGGAGAGGACATCAATGAATTGATTGTCCTCCCGACTAACTTGCTCGATGTGGAATCCCTTGAATATTCTGATTTAATTCTTTATTTTGGCGAGGTATCTGGCCATCAGCTAGTTGTTGGTCTCAAACTCCCTGTTAACTTTGTTCACGATTAGTAAGGAGTTAGACTTCACCAGGAGGTCTTGAGTGCCTATCATATAGGTCAAGCAGAGTTCGACGATCAGCGCTTCATACCCTGCCTGATTGTTCGTAACGTCGAACTCCACTGAGACGGACTGGTAGAGATGTTTTATGGTCAAGATACTTAGAGCTAGCCCGAGCCCCGTTGTTGGCCTGCTTGGAGGCTTCACTTACATATAGGGTCCACATCCTGTCGTCAGTGATGATCCCTTTGTTATGCTTCTCTGTCACAATAGAGTTAGTTGGAATGTCTATAATTGCTTAGACTTTCAATGTTGTTTGAGAAAAACAGGTAGTGATGAACTCACTAAGTTCTACCGCCCACCTTAGTAGTCGACCAGAGTGCTCTGACTATGTGAACACAGATTTCAAGATTGGGTGCATCTGGAAATAAAGTCAATTCTTGTGAGCATAAATAAATAAAGCAAAAGTTATTTTTTTTCATAATTGGGTACCTGGTTTCAGGCATGAAACACTCAGCTCATGTAGTAGACAGGATATTATTTTCTTTCATCTTCTCTAACCATAACTAAGCTTACAACCTCTTGTTTAACTCTGAGATACAGTGACAGCTCTTCTGCCGGCTTCGGGCTCTAGAGCAGTGGGGTTGACACCAAGGAACTTTTCTAGTTTTGAATGCCTCCTCACAATTGATCGTCCATTTGAAATGTTGATTTTTTCCTTAGCACTTGAAGAATGTTGGGCACGTGTCACCGAATTTCCGGATGAAACAATTGAGCCTGACTATTTGACCGGTTAATCTCTGGACTTCCTTGGTACTTTGAGGGGGAAGCAAGTCTAGGATTTCTTGTAGTTTCTCAAGATTGACTTTTAATCCTTCAGAAGTCAACATGATGCCGAGAAACTTACCGATCAAGGGCCTGAAGGTACACTTGAAGGGGTGTAATCACATATTTAATTTATTTAGTGTTCTGAAGGTTTCTTTAGATCCTTAAAATGCTGCTCAGTTGACTACTTTTTACTAGAACATCACAGCATAAACCTCAACATTCTTTCCTTTTTTATTTAAAAAAAATACATCCATCAGACGTTGATAGGTCGCCCGGGCATTCGTAAGCCCAAAGGGCATTACATTAAAACAAAATATGTCTTGTGCAGTAATAAATGTCATTTTTTCTGAGGGGTGTGGGTGCAATTTTATCTGATGGTAGCCAGAGTAAGCGTCGAGAAAGCTCATTAACGAGTATCTTACCACTGTGTTTCTAAGGTTTCAATCTTCGACGGGGGTAGGTGTCTTTCGGGCAAGTGGTGTTAAGGTTTGTGAAGTCGATGCACATCTATCTCTTGTCGTTGCTTTTCTTAACCATTATGATATTTGAGAGCTAGTTTTTTAATTGACTTCACGGATGTATTCTGTGTGCAGCAACCGATGTACCTCTACTGCTATTGGTTCGACAAAAGTTATGTTGGTCGACTGGATCTTCTGTTGGACTAGACGAGAGTAAGTGCTAAGGTTCAGTCCGTGGCATGTTGCGTCGATTGAAGCACCGGGCATTTCAGCTGCAGTCCAACCAAACACCACCCGGTGCTCCAAGAGCGTGCATATCAGCTCGTTCCTGAACCCTGCATCTAAATATTCACTAATTAAGAAGATCATAATGGGTTTTTCATCAAATACATGTGCCAGGGGACAACCTCACTAGTCTCGGGACCCTCATCCCTCTGGATCTGAATATCGACTGATTCATAACTAACATTCGAGACTGCTTGCAAGTAGAAGCTTCTAGATTGCTCCAAGTTCCCCTAGACCGTAATCACCTCCCTATCATTTGAAAATTTTACGACCACATGATAGGTAGAAATCGTCGCCTAGTGGATATTCAAGTTATGCCATCTGAAGAATGTGTTGTAGGTCGACGGAGATTCCACAACGAGAAAATCCTCCATGATGTTGTATTACTTCCTTTCTCTAGAGAGTCTGAAAAATGGACTGCCTAGCACTTCCAATCGATTGGTCTTTAAGCCAATCTTCTTAAACACTTTTTATTGAACAAGATATTGAACAAACTCCATCTATTAACAAGCATACTACCCACCGGTAGTTTTTTATTAGCATCATGACGACGATCGCTTCATTGTAAAGGTTTCCCTTCGATGGAAGAACTAGATCTATAAAAATAATTGGTAAATGCTTATGTTTATACGAGACAACGGAGCATACCTTTCCCGAATGCTGTCATTTCAAGACGAAGGGTGGGGAATATCTTTGCTACATGGACCTCATTCGCCCATACATGCCTGTTTGTGGGTTCTCTTGTAGGAGGTTTGCCTACTGTTGCATGTGTGCACAGTTTGCGACAAACTCTTTGAGCTTTATAGTGTTGATGAGCTCCTAAATTAGATTTCGGAGGTGACGGTATTCCTTCATGTCGTGACCGTAGTCACGGTGGCTATCACTATCTTTTTGGATCTCGTAAGGCCGGGGCCGCCTTCCATGGCAGGGTCGGTTAGAAGAAGTCATTGTTTTGGATGGATTAGACTAATTCAGCCATTGACACGTTGAGGGGTGTCAAACCTTGCATTTCTCGATAAGCATGTGGTCACTCTTAATATTTGGTTGATCGTTGGTCAAAGCACCACTTTCGGTCTTGATGCCCTTGTTCATTTCCCCGCATGATCCCAGAATCGAGACTTTTTGTTGTGGTGGTGAACAGCGGACAATTGATTGTCATTCACCTTCAACGATTTTCTCTATTCTTTCTACTTCTTTGGGGATGATCAACCGACTCTAGCTTACCCTTCACGGAGCTCTAGCGGTCTTCTTCTGCGAGTATGTGCTCCTTGACCATCTTTGGTACCTCTGCAAAAGTTGCATGATTAATTAGGTTTAGGTCATACCTGAATGCTTCAGATTCCTCATTTCAAAGCCGTTCCTGCTATATCAGGCTTCAGGTCTCTAACTATCAACATTTTGTTCTTGAAGTAGGTGTGTAGGCCCATAGACTCTTGTTTTCTCCTTACTTAAGGTCGAACAGGATCTCTTAGTCTTTCCTCAGTTTATGTACGTTTGATAAGTGCAGAACGAAGAGACTTTTAAATTTGTAGTTACTTGAGATGGTTTCGTTCGGCAGACCGTTGAACCATCACAACGCCGACTCTTTTAGGGTGGTTAGGATAAGTCAACACATTATGCAGTAGTCGATCTGGAGTAGGTTGATCGATGACTCGAACGAGGCTACATGGTCGATCGGGTCAGTGCTCCCTTTGTAAGAATGTAGGTGAGGGATCCTTTGCTTGGGTAGAGGTACCGCCTCTTTGATGTGACGATTAAAAGCCTCTCTTGTGAGCAGTCAGACAGACACTTGAATCTGCTCTTCCATTACCTGTTTGCTTGTGCAGGCGCGGCTATGTTAGTGTGCTTTGACTCGCATTGTCCCTCTGTTCGTTGGTTGTTGACTCGGTTGTATTGAATAGACGGGTTCCCCAGTAGGGCCCTTTGGGGACCAACCTGATCCACCAAAAAATTACTTATTTTTAGTGTACATTTCATGATCATTTGATACACTTTTTTAATAATTTTGCACTTTAAAGGAATGTATTTTGTATGTTTTTAGTTTCAGGTACATGGAATGGGCATTTATAGGAAATAAGAACAAAATGAAGAAAAAAATAGAGAATTTTACATGGCGCTATAGCGCCACCCTTGGAGCCATAGCCCCACCCTTGGCGCCATAGCGCCATCTATCGAGCGAACTGGGCACTATAGTGTCAGTAACCAATTTTCTAGAAGACGCATTGAATTTGGTCAAATTTTGAAAGGTTGCTTCATTGGTTATCTTCAGAGGACTATTAAAAGGGCCAAATTCTTCATGAAAAAGGGGACTTTTAGAGGACTTTTGGAGAGGATTTTAGTAAGAGTTAAGTGTGTGTGTGTGTGAGGGTGATTTTTGTGTGTTTGTGTGTGAGTGAGTAAGAGTTTGTGTAAGAGATTGGAGAATTATTTAAAGGAGACTCCAAAAATTGTGTAGGGAGAAGACATAAGGTATCTTGTAATTGTGTTTAAGTTTTCATTGTTAAGACTTGACTTTCAATACAAAACATGTATTTTTGTTTTATCTCCATGAATTATGAGTAGTTCCCTTTCTTTCTCCTTGTATTTGGGAAATAATCATGTTAGATGATAATGGTTATAAAGATTTCTTTTTATTTTAAAAATTGTGATGATATTGTCGTTGATTCTTCGTTGACTTTTTAAATTGGCTTTTTGTGAGGTTAAAATTCATTAAGAAACATAACGACACGGGAGGGCTATGATTTCACCCAAATTGTGAATGTCACACTTCACTCTGGAAAGAGTCTTCACGATCATCTAAGGGGGAGTGCAAATAGATAGGGAGATAAGTTTTGATGAGCGTAGAATTGATGTTTCTAGGGTGACAGACTATATTCTTTTATCAGTTCGATCTTAAGTTTGGATCTAAGGGTCTCTAGAAGGTTCTATAGAGAGGGCACAGTGAGTAATCTTGAAGTAAGAGGCTAGAATCTACTCAGTACTACCACACAAACTAGAGACAAACTTTAGCTTAGCCAATATTTTTTGCTAGCACCGAGAGGGGGTAAATGATAAGTATGTTTCTATTTGTCACAATACATAATTTTATATTTTTAATCATTCAAATCCTATATTGGTTAACATCTCTTTGCAATGGAAAGATTTCTTCATAACACTTAAACTCACTTTTAAACTTTATTAGTCTTTTAGACTTTATAAATTTGTTAAACTTTGTTCATACTTGCTGCTTAAATTTAGTTTTAAGTCCATTGCAAATATTTCGATTACAATTACAGAAAGAAGGGAGCAATTATGGAAACCGCTCTTAATTTATTTGATGTTTGAATCAATTGTATGGATTTTATTATATATCAAAATTACAATTTGAATTCTAATATGACGGTAATTGCTTGCCTGATTTGCCTGAATTCAGCTGACTGAGGCGACCAACTGAGTGGCGACCATACATTGTGTCAGTCAGTCGAGGCATCCAGCTGAGTGGCGATCTCATCCGCCTCGATAAAAATGAGTCGATTGATTGGCCGCACACAAAGGTTCTTGTATGCACTCTGGTCAGTCGGGACTGCAGGCGTGGTCTTTCGTTTGAATCTTTTGTCATAGTTGTGTTGATCTATTCATGATCACGTGGTTTGTTGTAAGACGATAAGACGCCTCAATAGTCATACCGTCGTTTGAACCATTTGATTGCTTTGAAATCCGTACTAACAGCTTTGGTTTATTCAACTATAAATTTATATTTCTTTTTAGATTCATTTGAATATATTAAGATTGACTTTAGATTTATCCTTGAAATGGAGAGAGAAAAAATAGGTAAAGAGTGATGAGATACTTTTATATATGATATCAATAACTTCTATTATATTTAATACTCATTATTTATAGAGGTTGAGATTGTCCCTGCCTTTTTGTATTCAGCCAACCATCAATCAATCGGTTTCATATCATTCGATTGATGGATATGTGGTAGGTTGTCTTCTTGCTAGTCGTCATTTGCCTGAATAGCCTCCGCGTCAGCCAATCCCTAGGTTGGTCAGTTGCTTAATCAAACTCTTGCTGGTCGAGTATTGTCAGTCGGTCTTCCTCCGAGTACTTTTATTTATTCTAGTAGAGGACTGTCCAGCGCATGCTCTGCTCTAAGCAGTTGGATCCATAGAATATCTGATCAAAATTAAAAATATATATATATTATGCAATTAAGATTTCTTTGAAGCAGTATTTTAGCATTGAGATTCTGAACCCGAGAAAAAAATTAAATATATTTTGGTTATAATCAGTCCTGTTAGTCTCAGGAATTAGCTCTATACAGGTTTGGCCTGCCCCACAAATGCAATTGTTATAAAATATCTTAATGTAACTCCAAACTTCTTATACCCCCACAAATTCTGCATGCAATAATTTATGGAACCAGACGCACTCCTCTTCATTTTCCTCCACTTAATTAATAAAAAGAATAAAAGTTGAATAGTCTATTTTCTATTATAATCAGAAGTTCGGTTGGCTTATTAGTAAGCATATTGTCACCGATTAATTTTTCTCTAGTTACCGTGTTGCTTTAGTGTTCTTCCTTAGCACTAAGCCTAACCCACACAATATTTGGACTTATAAGCACAAAACATGCAGAAGAAGAATAGTGAGAAGTATTGGAGAAAGAAATACTTTATTAAGAAATAACAATTACAACACTTGTCTTAGGTTGGCTATGTTATGAAAAACGCCAACAATAAAGCGAGAAACGAAACGAGAAAAATGCACCAGAAAATACGACACAGAGATTTACGTGGTTCGGCAAATTGCCTACGTCCACGGAGCTGCAGAGGATTTTACTATTTTGAGGATTTACACCGTCGAGCACCTCGACGTTTACAAAAAGAAATTAATATCTCTCTCTCTCTCTCCCTCTCTCTCTCTTCCTACCTCTTCTCTCTCTTTCAAGTGAGAGAGAAACAAAAAAGTAAGAAAGAAACAAAATTTCCTATTCTTGCTATGTAAGCCAAAAGAAAGTGGCAGCCTTTCTTTTCTTATCCCTACAGCCAAGGAAGAGTGGAGTTCATCTATTGCAGCAGCTTTTTGCCCCTTTTATAAGAAACGAATCAGCCATGGAGGAAGCTTCACGCAGGGGCTTCACGCGGGAACGCGTCTTCGCGCCGGGAGAGGAAGCGGGACCGCGTGAGAAGAGGCAGGAAGCAGGGAGGCGGGAAGCTTCACGCGGGAAGCTTCCCGCGGTTTCGCGTGAAGCGCGACGCGGAGAGGCGGGAACAGGCTCCATCTTCAACAATTCTCCCACTTGGAGACTGGGACACTGACTGCGTCACCCACTAGCTGCTTTATCTGCTGGTGTCGGCGAATTTTAAATTTCATTTAAATATAGATATAATTTAGAAAGTAGTATTTGATTTTGAAAATAATTTTAAATTTGAAGATTTTAAGATATGAAATCAAACCGATCTCACTTCCCAAATAAGTTTATATAAACGAGCACCGCATCACAAACCGTGTATCTATCCCTAAGGATAGACACACCGCTCGATGGTGGGGCTCTGTTAAATAAACTAGAAGATTTCATGACATCCGTTTGGTCCGCGAACCAATTTTATAAGCTCGACAAATTCCCCCGCTTAATATGAAAACATTAAACAAGGTTTATATTACTCAGGTTCTTTAAAATTCTCTATAAAGGCAAGCCCCTATAGTTAATTACATCTTAAGTGACGGGAATCACCTAAGAAAACTCTCGATAATAATCAATAATTCCGCTCTCAAGAATTTCAAAGTTTAAGTTTTCAAAGGATTGAATTTTCGAATCTCAATAGGAATTGGATCAAGTTTGGAACATTTTATTTTGGGAATTCAAAGGAAGAAAAGTAGAGAAATTACGGATTCGAAGTGAACTTCGATAATCTCCCGACTATCCTATTGTTTCGCTTGGATTTAGGAAAGTCCTAATGTTTATTTAATGTTTTAATCTTCGCCAATTTTAATTAATTAGTGCTTATATTTATATGATGTAATCATACAAATAAATTTGAAGATATGAGGGTTTATGTCGTATCGGACGACTACCTCTGAATCCTAAGACCGGTTAGCAGCTTAATTTGCAATGCAAATGCCTAACGAAGAGTCGAGGATTTATGTCGCACTGTGCAAACTACATCGAAGTCCTATGGCTTTGTTGTTTAATTCTAGGAAAGTTTTGCTGAAGTAGGTTCAAGTTTTGCCGACGACGATGGCCGTGCCGCCCACTATGCTCCGAGCTCCTTGTTGTCGCAGAGGTTTAGTTTTAGAAATCATAAATCGTGGGATGAGAAAAGTGTTTTGGTTTAGAGAAGTCTTAATTTCCAAGTGTTTTTTGTGTTTTAATTAAAACAAATCTTAAAGTCGATTATAACAACACCTGCTAAGATCCCACTGCTCCATCCTTCCGCATCATTATTTTTATCGGATTCACTTAATCCGCATGAATTTGCTAAACTCAATCGAATGAGTTCCACACTTTCATTTAGCACCGTGGGAAATCCCGTTAGCAACACGTAGGTTACATCATCCGAGGTATTCCCGATCATCCAACAGTGACGTTTTAATTCAGTTGTAATTGTAGTTTTGTGTTCGTTTCGTGATTAAATTTCGAGTCGCTTTATATTTCGAAATGTCGTGGCGGTGAATTTTATCTCGCAATGACTTTTAACTTAGTTTTGGTTTCAGCTTTTAGGGACTATCCTAAAGGTGTGGGTTTTCATGCAACAGCTTGTTTTATCATGCAAGAAAAGTAAAGTGCATTCGCAATAAAGTAAATTGCAAGAAAGTAAATTGCAGAAAGTAAATCGCGATAAAATAAAAGCGTACCCTGAGGGTCTTCCCATCATTCCAAGCCGCACTTAAAACACGATTAGAACATTTAAGCAAGTTCCTAGTAAAGCTAAGGTAAGGGTTATGGTTTTCTACCAAATTCCTAATCCTATAGCTAGTCATTTCCTATGACGTCTAGTGTCTCTGTGTTTTTGTTCAAGACGATTCTCTTCATCAAAGAACAATTAAGTTCAATTGTTCTTATAAATATCCTATCATATCGAGGAAGTGCTTAAGAAGAATCTTAAACATCTTTTCAATATTTCTGTGATTGTTTTAAGTCCAAATGAATTTAATTATGTAAATGAATCGATCGTCCGAGGTTTTCAAGTTTTGTTAACTCGCTCAGCTGAACTAGGATATTCGAATGTCCTATAAGTGAAGTAACATTTCATTTAATATTCGTTTAGGAGTTATGATAACTAAAGCTTTTGAGGGTAAATCGGTGTTCAAATGATTTGTGATTTAAACTTTAATTTCAATCAAGGGTTTAAATTGGAATAATGTTCAAGTTATTTTGAGCTTATTTCTTTATGTCTTAAGTGATGTTATTTAATTCAACTTAATTTAATTTAATTTAATTTAATTTAATTTAATTTAATTCAATTTAATTCAATTTAGTTTGATTTGATGTTACATTAAATTACTTTGATTTAATTTAATTTTTTTTTTAATTTAATTTGATTTAATTTAATTTAATTTAATTTAATTTATTTAATTTAATTTAATTTTTAATTTAATTTAATTTAATTTAATTTAATTTTTAATTTAATTTAATTTTTAATTTAATTTTTAATTTGATTTAATTTGATTTAATTTAATTTTTTAATTTAATTTTATTCATTTTAATTTTAATTAAAATTTTAAAAGAGTTCAATAATTTAATTTTAGTTTAATGATTAAGTCTTTTAATGTTTTAAATTTGAATTATCATTTTAATTAGGAATTAAACATTAATGAAATGATTAATTTAGGGATTTTTTAAATTAAAGAATAAATCTCTTCCTAATAATATCCCTATTTTAATAATTCCAATTTTATTATTCTTCCAAATTTAATCAATTATTTAATTAAAGTTTAATCATTTTAAATTGCTTAATGGGTTTCTACCCTTCAATTATTAAATTTCAATCATCCAAATCAGATTAGGATCAAATATTTTACTTGTTAATTTTTTATTAAACCTAAAGTTTTAATTAGATAAAAAATTTAATTACCACTTTACCCTTTAAGCTTAATAATTTCATAACTCACTAAATTGAACTCAAATGAACTTGAAATTTTTATGTGACTTCACTCATATGTTAATAAAGACATGAGAGTGAGAAAATGTGATTTTTCTCGTATTTAATTTATTTATATAATTATTTTTGGTAGAAAATAGAGATTTCCAAGGAAAATTTAATAACATGACCAAGGGAAAGTTTCTGTCCTTAAGAAAATTAGGGGACATTCCTAATGACCAGGGGACCACTTGGACCAATTTTGGTGATTTTTTGAATTATATTATTTTTATTATAAATATTTTAAGTTCTGGAGTGTTAATTAATTTAAAAATAAAATAAATGTTGAAAAATGAATTTTATGTTTTTTTTCAAAAATCTCTCTGATATCAAGGAAATCAGAGAAGTAAATTTTGCAATTTTCTGATTTTTCTATGATTTATTATAATTATTTTAGTGGAAATGCTAGAAAATACATTTTTTAATTTTAAAATTACCCTAGAGCTTTAAAAATTAATATCTCACCAAATAGGCCTAAGAAAAATATGGGGTTTGTTCCTAAGTGATTAAAATTCAAAATGTGACATTTTGGTGAATTTTATTATTTTTGTGATTTTTATTATTTTTTAATTATTAAAAATATTAAAATAATATTAAAAATCAACTTTTTTAGAAAATTGAAATTTTAATTTTCTTAAATTCTCCTGATATCAGAGAGGCTCCAAAACCGATTTGGTGAATTTTTGAAAGATATTTTGAAAGTTATGAATTTTTTAAAGTTTAAAATGACTAAGTGGCTTAATCAACCCAATTAATGAGGCTAACCAAGTCCAATCGACCTCAAATTTTTATGGTGGGTTCTTCTGATCCTAAAGGTCAATGGAGAATTGATTTGAAGTCAATTTGATGTATGGTTAGCTCTAATTAATTAGAGACCTATTTTGAGTGTTTAAGCCAATTAGGGTTGTCTAAAATGAACTAACTCAAAACCTATTTTTCCTAGTGGTTCTCTCGGTCATAAGGAACATCACCAAATTTTTCTAGAATTTATTTCACAACATGCTATTTATTGGAATTAAAATACTCAAAACAGTTGACATGAATTTGAAAAATCAATAACTCTTCATAGGGATGGCCTCTCGACTTTGGAAAATTCGTGGAATGTTCCCAAATTCAGAGGCTTCAAAAGCCCTATGGTCTCATGCCATGGTGAATTGTATACATGCATGGAGAATTAAATGTATGCAGAGAGTAAATAAATTATAAAAAATAAAATACTTGATGAAATTAAATGATTTCTTTTCCACATTATTCTCCTCTCGTTCACCGAGCAAGAGGGTATTTTTATTTTATTTTTCCGATTTTCCTACACAAAGTTATGAATTTTTGAAGTTTAGGAATTAAATAAATAGAAAATATCCCTAATTTTCTATTTATCCACGCGGCGCCGCGTCATCCTCGGCATCTCCGAACGCACACGCGTCGCGATCCCATTCGACGCCGCCATCCGAGCCGGCCGCTCCCGGGCCCGCCGTATCGCTCCGTCTTCTGATCCGACGCGATCCTGGCCGTCCGTCCGCGCGTGTATTAAATGGACGGCATCCGTTCATCGTCCCCAAGTATCCTCACCCGAGAGCCGTCCACACTAAATCCCTAATATCTCACTCGATACTCAATGGATTTTCATGTTCTTATGCTCTACGGATTCGTCTCGAAGAGACGAACACATCTATACTAGTTATCATGCATCGAAATTAAAGCATTTGAAATGGAGAATCTCCGAAGCTCGGGATGAAGAATTAGCTCATACCTTTGCTCGCAGAAGTGTGGCTTCGATCCGAGAGTTGTTGCACCTTCGATCGGATCCTAAGCAAGCTCCGCATGAAGTCTCCCGGTCTCGTGAATCGTCTCAGTTGGACTTCGACCACGCCCGATCACAAAGCTTCGGAGGCCGGAGCAACCGGGTGGCCCGGAGATGGGGCTTTTGTCGGTGGACACCTTCCCTCGGTCCGGTGAAGGTGTAGAACCAATCAATTTGGGGATTGGCTCACCGTGGAGAAGTGTCCCGGTTTTGGTGGAATTTCAGCTGGGAAATCGAGTTTTATCAATGGGGATTAGTGGCAACCGACACCTGGGATCAACCGCTCTAAGGGTGGAGAAGGGTCTCGGAACAATTTTGCGCAGTTTCGGCAAGGTTTGTGCAACTCTCTTCTCATGGCCGCGAGGGGGTCGGGTTTAAACAGAGGTGGCCGGAGAGCCTCCCGTGGATGGCCAAGGGTCGGGATCAGCTGCTCCGGTCATGGGAAGAACAGCCATGGTGGCCATTGGGCATGGGGCAGCTCAAAGAAGGTGGAATTCCAAAGTTGGCTCACATGCGAGCTCTCGGCATGGTGTTTTCCGGCGATCCAGCGGCCGGCCTAGCAGGCATGGGTCACCATCTCGACCAGTGAGGTCGTGGCTCTGGCAATGGTGAAGTCAATCGGGCTTCGAACATGTGTAAAGTGTTTGGATTAAAATGGTATGGGGAGAGGCCACTTTGGCTTCGAAATTGGTCAACCCATTGGTTTGGGTTAGGTTCACCTCCCCATGGCTGGTCTTGGGCCGAGAAGATCAGGCTAGGCTAGCCGGTCAAGAGGTGGTGATGTCCTTATCCAAGAATATTTGGATTAAATCTTGATTAAGGGGAAACATGCTTAAGGCTAATGACTTTTAGGAGATGGTTAAAGGACCTCCTCCTTTTGCCATTAATGGCATGGTCACATGCCAAACTTTCATGGCTTCATATGGCTTGTGAATGGCTTATCCTTGGCTCCATTTCGTTCGGGAAAAGCTTCGGTCAATTTCATAAAAAGGGATTTAAGAAAACTTTGATATTTTGATGGGAATTTGTATGGGGCTTGATTTGGAATTGTTTAATTGATGACTTTGGAACTTAGGGACAATTTTGATTAAATGGATGATGATGGGAAGTGCCATGTGGGCTTTGGATGAATTTGGGCTTTTGAATCTGAAAGAAGTGGGCTTTTAGGAAAGTTTAAGGGGAAATGGGCTTTTTGATTTTAGGATGGGCATTTGGGTAAAGATTTTGTGAAGGACCTTGTCAAATAAATGTCATAATTGGTTTAGGGATGTTCTATGAAGGGCTTGGAGTCAATTTGGTGTGATTTGGAGTTGAATTGGTTTGAATTTGGGTTTATTCGGTAAGTGAGCCTATGTAGGTCAAATTGGGCTAACTTGGGCCAATGTTGGGCTAGGGTTGAAATTGATGTAAAATTAATGTTGAGAAATTTTTATGGGAGTGTTTCAAAGAGGTTTTGACTTTGGTTGGGCTTTGATTTTGGGGTTTGGGCTCATTCTGGGTTAGGTTCGGGTTTAGGTC
The DNA here is from genome assembly GCA_022702705.1 of Papilionanthe hookeriana x Papilionanthe teres. Lineage (NCBI taxonomy): Eukaryota > Viridiplantae > Streptophyta > Magnoliopsida > Asparagales > Orchidaceae > Papilionanthe > Papilionanthe hookeriana x Papilionanthe teres. The sequence goes on along the minus strand of CM040425.1, from coordinate 66,020,083 downwards.
AAAAATGGGCCTTTTAGCTTTGGGTTGAATTTGAGTGGGGTTTGGATTTAAATTTTGGGCAAATCTTGTTAATGTTTTGTTTGTGGGAATGTTAAGGAAGATTTAGAAAAGATTTGGGGTTAATTGGAGTTGAATTGGGTGAGTTTGGGTTAGGTTTGGGTCATGGGTCCAAATTGGGCTTTAAGGCCAAAAGTGAAATTGATCCCAATGCCAATCAAATTGGGCTTGGATTTGGTCTAGATTGGTGTTGGGGATGCTGAATTGAAGTTTAGAATTGAATTGGACCAGAATTTGGGTCAATTGGGTAGGTTAGGTTTGACATTGGGTTTACTTTGGGTTAAAATGGGTCAAATTGGGGGTTTTGATAAAAGTGGGGTAAATTGACAAAATTGGCCCATGGTGTAGTTGAACAAAATGAAATCGGGAATATTTGGGATTTTCTGGAATTTTCTGGGAATTTTCTGAATTTTTGGATTTTTTGGCTAAGAGGGGTATTTTGGGTATTTGGAGAGTATTGGGAGGTATTTTTGGAATTTTTGGTATTTTTGGTTATGGATGATCAGTTTGAGTGATGTGGAAATGTTTGGGAATGATTTTGGAGAATTTTGGGTGATTTGGAAATTTTTGAGAAATTTGAGTTATTCAGTGCTTTGGGTAGTTAGGTGTGTAGGTCCCGGGGTCAAAAATTAAAAATTTGGAAAATGGAAGATTAGGTGAATGTAAGTGGAATAAAATCATTTTGGTTGAGCCATGAAGCCATATCAAGCCCACATGAGCCATGAAGGGACTCATTTCGAGGCATTCACTATGTTGTTCCTAACCCTCTTAGCCAAGGGCTTAGGGGTTAAGTGACCATCCATGTGAATCACCTACATGAGTCAGAGGTCAAGTCGGGTATGGGTGTGTTTTTTAGGAGGTGTGTGAAAGTGTAGTGTGTAGGTGTAGTGTATAAGTGTAGTGTGTGTGTAAGTCACCTCTCACTGCACTGTGCCACCTAGTAGGCGATCCTAAGGCCAAAAGTCCTATAGAACTCATCCTTTAAACTTCCACATTCGATTTCAACCCTCTAGGTGATTAGGGTCTACAATCAAGTTTGTGGGGTTTGCAGGGAGTTTAGAAGTGGTTTGAATTTCTAAAAGGTGGGTCTCAATTCTAATCCTCTAAGATAGTCAAAGGAAAAGCCTAAGGCTAGATCCTAAGTACTAAAGAGAAGAAGAGAAGACCTCATCAAAAATGAGGTCAACAACTGGTTGTATTGATCTTTCCTCAATCGTGATATCCTCCACCTCTGCAACTCAAAGTCCTTGTTCTTTAATTTAGAAGACCAACCGAAGTCGCGCGACAGCCTTCGGCTCAAGAAGTAACACCCTTTGTCAACATATCAGCAGGGTTCTCACTTCCACGAATTTTCTCAAGCAACAACTGTCCGTCATCTAACAATAACCGTATGAAGTGGTACTTGATCTGAATATGCTTGGTCCTAGACTGAAATGCTGGATTCCTGGCAAAGAATATGGCACTCTGACTATCACTGTAGAGAATGCCCTTTTGGTCCTTCTTGCCCAATTCATCCAAGAAGCCCTGTAGCCATATCATCTCCTTCGTGTACCTCCGACATCGCTACATACTCGCCTTCGTAGTGAGACAACAAACCTGTCTTCTCGCAGATTTCGAGCACCATGATATAGCACAGTACTCACCAAGAGTATAAACATAACTCCGTGGTGCTCCTTCAGTATCAACGTCTCCAGCTAGATCAGCATCAACATAGCCACGTACCTCCAGGCTCTTTCTTGAGAAACACAAGCAGGTTTCTGTAGAGCCTCTTAGGTATCTGAAGATCCACTTCACAGCTTCCCAATGTTCCTTTCCTGGATTACTCATGTATCTGCTCACAACTCCCACTGCATGAGCAATATCTGGTATGGTGCAGACCATAACATACATAAGTGAACCAATAGCTGAATTCGAGCGTAAGGAACCTTACTCATGTAGTCTCGTTCCTCATCTGAAGTGGGTGACTGACTCTTGCTGAGTCTGAAATGACTGCCCAAAGGTGTGCCAACTGGTTTGGCATGGTCCATATTGAACCTATTAAGCACCTTTTTCACATATTCAGCTTGTGAAAGTCTTAACGTACCTTTGACTCTGTCTCTGATAATTTTCATGCCAAGGATTTGTTTTGCCGCTCCCAAATCCTTCATTGCAAAGTGTTTTGACATCTGCTTCTTTAGATTATTGATCTCATCAATGCTAACTCCTGCAATAAGCATATCATCCACATACAACAATAGGATGATATATGAATTGTCAAAATACCTGACATAGCAGCAATGATCTGTCTGACATCTGGTGTACCCTGTATTGAGCATGAATTTATCAAACTTCTTGTACCACTGTCTAGGAGCTTGATTCAGGCCATACAAGCTCTTTTTCAATCTGCAAACTGAGTCTTCCTTTCCCTGTACGACGAACCCTTCAGGTTGGTGCATGTAGATGTCTTCTTCAAGGTCTCCATGAAGAAAAGCTGTCTTCACATCTAACTGTTCAAGGAAGAGATTTTCAGTAGCCACCATAAACAGTACCATTCTGATGGTTGTAAGCTTCACCACGGGAGAGAAAATCTCGGAATAATCAATACCATGCTTCTGCTGAAAACCTTTAACAACAAGTCTTGCCTTGTACCTTTTACTGCCATCATGTTCGCATTTACCCGATACACCTCACTCGTTGTGTAGAGCCTTCTTCCCTGGTGGAAGATTCGTTAGCTCCCAAGTCTGATTTTCTAGCAGAGAATCCATCTCCTCCTTCATGGCTAGTTCCCACTTGCTCGAATTTTCATCTTGCAAGGTTTCTTCATAACTCTGAGGTTCTCCACCATCTATCAGCAGAATGTAGTTTAAAGTATGAGAATACCTCTGTGGAGAGCGTCTAGCCCTTTCTGACCTGCGAACAGTAGTTGGAGTAGTGAATGACTCTGAACCTGATTGCGGAATAATGGAAATGGGTGCCCCGGACCCACTCTCGTCGTCATTCATATTTCGATCATGTACTGCGACCTACGGTAAATCATCAAGCTTTACTGAACTCGCATTTACGAGTGTTGTTTCGAAACCGTACTGGACTTGTCCTTGTACATCATTTTCTCGTTAAAGATCACGTTCCTCGCTCCTTATGATCTTCCGATCCCGATCATCCCGAAACGATACCCAAATGCATTATCTCCGTAGCTCAATGAAGTAACACTTCTTCGACTTCGCCTCAAGCTTACTTCGAGCATCCGGATTAATAAGAACATATGAAAGACAACCAAAAGTCTTAAGGTGAGAAAATTTGACCTCTTTACCGCTCCGGACTTCCTTAGGTAATTCACGGCTTTAATGGGACGGATGGCCCCTCGTCGATCAAATAGACCGAAGTGCTCGACCGCATCCGCCGCAAGGTTGGTGGTAGTCCGGCGTGCAATCTCATGCTTCTAGCCCTCTCATCGATGGTCCTGTTCATGCGCTCTCGCAACACCATTTCGTTGTGATGTCTCCGGAATGGTCTTCTCCATTCTAATGCCCCGAGTCGCACGATGACTCCTTGAACCCACCATCGATGTACTCACCACCATTGTCGGATCTCAAACATTTTAGTTTTAGATCCGTCTCCGTCTCAACCATGGCCTTCCAAGTTTTGAACACAGAAAATACATCTGATTTGTGCTTCAGAAAATAAACCCATACCTTTTTGTTGTGGTCATCTATGAATGTGACGTAGTAGCAAGAGCCTCCAAGAGATGTCACTGGGGAAGGTCCCCACACATCGGTGTGTACAAGTTCTAGTTTTCCTGCCTTTAATGTCTTGCCACCTTTCAGGAAATTGACCTTCTTCTGCTTTCCCATGATGCAACGTTCACACATGCCAAGATCAACTGACTTCGCTTTTGCGACTGCTCTCGGATCGAAGCTCTTTCATGCCTCTCGGACTCATGTGTCCTAGCCACGCAATGCCACATGTCCGTCGTGCTCTCTGCAATCGTAGTGTCAACATTGTTAATTAAACCCGTAGTCATATACGATGTACCGATCTTCTCACCTCGAGCCGTACTCGGTGCTCCTTTAGTTACCTTCCGTGTGTTATCCAAGAATACTACTCGTATGCCCTCCTTCATCTAGCCGCCCAACGAAATTAAATTTTTCTTCAGCTCAGGAATATGTCTGACCTTTTGCAAGATCCATTTGCTTTTGTTAGGGAGTGCAATTTCAACATCTCCCATCCCCACTACGTTCAAAGCCGCTCCATCAGCAAGGTACACCTTCCCAAAGTCACCTGCAACATAGTTTTGCATTAACTCCCGGTGGGAAGATGTATGAAAAGACGCCCCTGAATCCAATATCAAGTCGTCAACGGAGCTGTGAACTGCAAGCAACAACGAATCCTGAACTTCTTCAGTTATAGCATTAGCACCGGTGTTCTCCGTCTTTTGAGAACTTCTGCAGTTCTTCTTTATGTGGCCAATTTTGCCACAGTTCCAACAGGTTGCTTGTTGACCAGGCTTTAATTTACTTTCGCCTCGTGCTTTGATTTCGACCTTCCTCCGTTCGAGTTCCTCGTCACGTGATCTCCTCCGGATTCAACATTCGATGCCGAACTCGAACTCGAGGTCTCGCCGAATCTTTCACCGCGTACCTCCTCACCAAAATCAAATCACGAATATCATCAATACTTCGAATCTTAGATTTACATCGCGTAATCGTTAACGTACATCCTCATGCTTTCCAGCCTATTCGCAATGAAGCCAATAATATCGTCGCCGTATCTCATCATCAAATTCAATTTCGACAGACGACAATTGATTTGTGATGGTATTGAAGTCATTCGGATGTTGTACAAACGGACGTACCTTCGCCATCTTTAAATCGAATAACTTTTTTATCGAATGCACCTTATTATTTGCCGACTACTTTCGTACATACTCGACAAAGCCGTCATGAGATCCGCAGATGGTCATCTCTTTGATAACGTCGTGTGCAATCGATCTCGACGCGGTCAATCGAATAACCCCCGAACTCGTCGATCCAACAGATTCCGATCGGCCTCGTCCATCTTCTCGGTCGTCGTCCCGTAATGGAAGATGAAGTTTCTTCCCATGTGATGATCTCTATCTGCATCCGCGATAACCAAAGTCCGTGCCGTTGAATTTCTCGATCCCCGAAATCTTCACTTCGTCTCCGCCATCGTTCTTCGCGATCCGAACCGCGACTCGATACCGGCATTGTTATGAAAAACGCCGACAATAAAGCGAGAAACGAAACGAGAAAAATGCACCAGAAAATACGACACAGAGATTTACGTGGTTCGGCAAATTGCCTACGTCCACGGAGCTGCAGAGGATTTTACTATTTTGAGGATTTACACCGTCGAGCGCCTCGACGTTTACAAGAAGAAATTAATATCTCTCTCTCTCTCCCTCTCTCTCTCTCTTCCTACCTCTTCTCTCTCTTTCACGTGAGAGTGAAACAAAAAAAGGAAGAAAGAAACAAAATTTCCTATTCTTGCTGTGTAAGCCAAAAGAAAGTGGCAGCCTTTCCTTTCTTATCCCTACAGCCAAGGAAGAGTGGAGTTCATCTATTGCAGCAGCTTTTTGCCCCTTTTATAAGAAACGAATCAGCCATTGAGGAAGCTTCACGCGGGGGCTTCACGCGGGAACGCGTCTTCGCGCCGGGAGAGGAAGCGGGACCGCGTGAGAAGAGGCGGGAAGCAGGGAGGCGGGAAGCTTCCCGCGGTTTCGCGTGAAGCGCGACGCGGAGAGGCGGGAGGCAGCAGGCGGGAACAGGCTCCATCTTCAACAGGCTATAAATGAGGGGAGTGGCTTTTATTTGTAATCCCCTCCAAGCCTAAGAAAATATTCTAGAATACATTAGATTATTCTACTTTCTAGAGAGTTCTACACTCCTCTCTTATGTACATATATAACCTTGGAACTCTCTAGGTTACTATTGAGTTCTCTTTGGAGTCTTTCCTTCTCATATTCTCTAGAATTGGTTGAATCTTCTAGAATCCTTTGAATTGCTCTCCACAATCCGGTATTCTCTAGAAATTTCAATCACATGCTTGCCTTGCCTATTTCTAGATAAGTGAAAGCGTGGCAATATGGTTGAAATCTGAATGCACGGCTATGCCAATCAACATTTCTTAAGCATGATAGAAAAACTGCTCTTACAAAAATTAATATCAGGAATATGAAATCAACTAAAATAATATATTGTTATCATTCTTTTTTTTGCTGCCTGATTTGTGTTGAAATCATTCACATTCACTATGTTGCAATCAAAATACTTGAGTTCAACAAAAATTTCAGCAAGTGCTAAAACTGCTGCTATTTTGGCCTTTAGTTTCTTTCTTTTTTTAACATTTGTAATACTTAAATTTTAATTTTTACATATATATCACCTTATCTAAGCATAATAAATGTGTATTTCACTTTTTAAAAGCTAATACGGTAATATTTAACTATTTTTGAAGTAATATAAAATATTCGGGTGTATAAATATAAAAAATAAAATTTATGTGTTAGATATGCAATTTCATTGGAATTGTGTGGTATGTATCTAAATCCCTCCTCTTTTTGATTATGTAATTTTGATGTGGTCGGACGTAGAGATACGTCCGTAGTCCAATAAAATCACGCCCCGTAGAGTGATAGAAAAAAAAAATCAGCCCGTAACACAGTGAGAATATTCCCCCTGAGTTATTTTGCAGTATTCAGGTGTTATTGCGGTGATATTAATTTGTTATTGTGTTATTATAACACCAGGAATATTCTCAGAACACAATAACACATCAATACCACCACAATAACACCTAAATAACGTGGAATACAACGAGATGAATATTCCACTGTATTACTCATATTACAAGATTTTTTTTTTCTGTCACCAACACATGATGTGATTTTATTAGACTCTAGACGTATCTTTAAATCCTGAATCCGGACATAAGAATTTTTCCTTGCCCCACACTCTAATTTATATTCAAGACGGTCAAATGTATTTCATATTCATGAAAAATTTTTGTTAGGTTTCTCTTTAAGATATGGCAAACTTATTAATTTTAAATAACACAAATTAATTATATGCGTTGCTTTAATCTAAGAAATAAATTAAATATTTTTAAGACACATCCTCTATAATAATTTCATATCTCTAATATAAAATTCTCACGAATAAAAAATTGAATCTCCATAACTTGACTTAATTCTCTTTAATATATCAAATTTTTTTAAAGTCTATAATCACTTCAGTATTTAATATGCTAAAAAATTTAGATTAGCAAATTTAAAATAGTCATCTTATTTAGATACAACACAATCTATAATCTTGTCTAAGAACTTCAAAAGAGGAAAAAAAAAGTTGAGTGGCAAGAAGAACCTCGAGAATACGATCCTATAACATATTCAACTCCCATGTAAAAGTCTGTTGAGATTTAGAATAATACGAAATATATGATACTTTCATTAAAAAGAACGGGATATAAATAACCCTTACAAGAATCATATAATAGGAAAAATAATAAAAAAGAAATGATATGAAAAGAAAAATATATCTCTCAATATCTCCAATAATCAATACATATTAATTATTAGGAGACATAAGAAATAACATAAAATAGGAAAATAATGAATTCATAATCCAAGGAAATAAATATAAAATAGGAAATAAAATATCTTCTTACTCCAAAGAAATATTTTATTCCTTATAACTTCTTGCAGGAATAAATTATTTCCTAGTATAAATCTTAACACTCCCCCTCAAGTTTGGAATATATTTTAATAATTCCAAACTTGCTGAGTAGTATCGAGAATTTAGAAGAATTTAGTTGGTCGCTGAATGTAGACAACTATGGTTGTCTTTTGACTGCAGTTCATGCAGTGTCTGTAGATAGAAGAATCCTACAAATGATGTTGCAAGGGAGTTTGTTCGAATTATCGAACTTGCTAGATTCAGGCTTGGCTGAATCTAGAGTTTTGATGGATTCAGACTTGGCTGAATTTTGAGTTTTGCTCGATTCAGGTTTGGCTAAATTTTGAGCTTTGTTGGATTCGTGCTTCGTCGATCTCGAGTTTTGCTCGATTCGAGCTCGTCGAATTTTGAGCTTTGTTCGATTCAGGCTTGGCTGAATTTTGAGTTTTGTTGGATTCAGGCTTGGCTGAATTTTGAGTTTTGCTCGATTCAGACTTGGCTGAATTTTGAGCTTTGTTGGATTCAGGCTTGGCTGAATTTTGAGCTTTGTTGGATTCAGGCTTGGCTGAATTTTGAGTTTTGCTCGATTCAGGCTTGGCTGAACCGAATGGCCGGCGAAGACTGAAGGCCGGCGAGGACTGAAGAGCCGGCGAGGCGAGGATTGAAGGGCCGGCGAGGATCAAATGGCCGCACGAGGACTGAAGGGCCGGCTCGAATCAAATTGTCGGCAAGGACTGAATGGCCGGCGAGAACTGAAGGACCGGCGAGGACTGAATGGCCGGCGAGGACCGAAGGGCCGGCGAGCTTCGGGCGCGATGAAGCGATCTGAAGGCGCCGGAGTCGAAGATGCTGCTTACGAAGAAAACGAAGGCGGGCAAAGATGCCGCATAACTTAAATAAGAGGACAGAGGAAAGCTCCCGATGAGCAGACGAAGACAAAGGTGGGATTCCTCCCTTCCCGTAAGAAGGCCGGCGGGAAGGGAGTCTTGAGGTCCTCTCCAAGGATTATCTGTCGTTAGGAACAAAATTTTGCTCTGATACCATGTTGAGATTTAGAATAATGTGAAATATATGATACTTTCATTAATAAGAACGAGATATAAATAACCCTTACAAGAATCATATAATAGAAAAAATAATAAAAATGAAATGATATGAAAGGAAAAATATATCTCTCAATATCTCCAATAATCAATACATATTAATTATTAGGAGACATAAGAAATAACATAAAATAGGAAAATAATGAATTCATAATCCAAGGAAATAAATATAAAATAGGAAATAAAATATCTTCTTACTCCAAAGAAATATTTTATTCCTTATAACTTCTTGCAGGAATAAATTATTTCCTAGTATAAATCTTAACAAAGTCAATTGCAATGTAAAACAACATTCTAACTTTTTATTTCTTTGGCCGAAAGTTTTAAGTAGCCAATTTTGACATCCACAACCCTCACTGTATGCTTTAGGTGATACGGTCCTCTTCTTATCTGCTTGCCTTGAATGATCTGATCAAGAAACTGATATTTTCTTGAGTCTCTTCGAGGGGTAGTCCATCATCTTAAAAACAAAACATCCACATCTAAAACATTGTCCAGTAGATAAGTAACATTGTCTTGAGTGGCTTCTCCCACAAGTAGCGCATGCTGATATATTCCTAACCGGTGCTGCAAAACCCTTCTTCGACTCTTTGATCCAAACCTATTTTTCTTTGAACTGAAATTATGCTCAATCATCTATCAAATTCTTTTTTTAACTCATATCAAATCTCTTTTGAGAAACTAACAGATAATTTTCTATTAATCTTGCTCTTTTCAATAACTCTAAAATCTTGAATCCTTAGTGGAACTAATGGCTGTCTCAAATCATCTCTAAGTCCTCTTAAAAAAAGATAATAATTCTCCTCAAAAATATTAACCAATTGCGGTGCATATCTTGTCAAAACAGTAAATTCAACCTTATATTGTGTGACAGTCTTTCTCTCATGCATTAATCTCATGAAACTCTCTTGCATTTTTTGTCTAGTAGATGGAGTTACAAACCAATCTTTAAAAGTATGAACAAACTCCTCTCAAGTAATTAGTAAAGTCATACTAACTTGAAACTTCTCTCGTTTCTCTCGTTGCTGGCCTAACCACCAACGATCTGCTTCTCCTTCAAATAAAAATACAGCCAATGGCACCTTACGATTATCTGGGTACTACATGCTATCAAGATCTTCTCTATCCTCAATAACTAATCCTCTGTCATATGAGACTCTACTCCACTATTAAAGTATGGAGACGCTAATCTATGAAACATTTGAAAATGTTTGTCACTTTCATCTGTCTTACTAGTGAACATCATGCTTTGTACGTCTCCCATTAGTTGAGTTATTAAACTAGCAAACTGTGACATAGAGTTTAATGTCATAACCCTCACATTACTCTGAACAAATAATAGCTGACTAGAATTATGCCCATTAGTTTTCTGATACTCTTGAGAATCAATATCAACCACAACACTCTCAAACAGAAAGAAAATCATATATAATAACTTAAATAATGCACATGCAAGCATGAAAAAAATAAAATTAAAAAACTACTCAATTCTACTTCTCATCTCATAACCAATTCTACGACTCTGTATTTAATCAATTCCTCCAAACATTATTGTTTTGATATCAATTTAATCTGTCATTGCTCGAGCTGATATAGTCCTTATATGAAAATAGATTACACTAAGTTAAGTGCACAACAAATTATTTAACCCAAGATCTATTTGGAAGGAAATTATTTTTTTCTTCTAATTTTCATTACACAAAGCCACTAAATCAACGATAATAGTATAAAAAATAAAGCTAAAGATCAATATCCATTCATTTTTTTATATATACATAAAAATTATTTACACCCAAAATATTTATATACTCTGATCATAATTTTCTAATAATCCAAACAAAACATACAGATTAATCATGACCATATAATACGTATATAAAATATACTACTATCAACAAGCTATCAGCTCACTCCACTAGATCTTTACCCTTCCCTGAAAACATGTAAAAATAACATGAGTGAGCTACCACATTGTACTAGGTTACACGAAACCTACTACTGAAATCAATGCATAAAAATGAAACAATGTGTACGATTGCATCATAATTATATCATGTATGCTAAACAAGTTATATGTATGTCACTAAACATGTGTATGCATGTACCTGCAATATATTATCAAATCACAATAATAGTAACGTCTAAAATGCATATATTGATGTACAACTAACAGCACACGCACATACTATACAAGTTATGTGATTTAGTTAGTCATACATGGTATTTTTTCTGTACCAATCATATTAAAATAGGTATAATATCATATCATGAAATAAAAATTATCAAAATAATCAATCAGGTGGAATGATACATGAGAGTTGTCACTCCCAACCTGTCGACACTCAATCAGGTTGAATTGTACATAAGATCAAGTTAACATCACTTTAGTGAAAATGATTTACAAAACAAATGTCAAATTACAACAAAAATAAATTCATGCCTAAACATATACATTTATTAAAAAATTACAACTATATTATTAATTTTATATTTTTATATTTATATTTATTGTAAATATATAAAAAATTCATAATAATTAAAGTTCATCATTATCTATATTTTGGTAAAGATAGTTTATAAATAGGGCTTATATAAGAGTGATAAAATTTATTCAAATTTTATAAATCAAATCTTTCTTTTATATGAATACTTTAAATGTCAGAATAATATAAAAATGCAACTTAATGAACATATTGAAGCATCTATTAGTGAAATACTAGCTCGATTATTGTGGATGATTTTTATATGAAATGATATTATGTATTACATTGGTAAGGTGGTATTTGTCTGAAAACTAAATTTAGGTGTGAGAAATATAAATGCATAGTAATTATGTGCTTTGTTTGTAAAATCTTAATTCCTTTTTTTTTTTCCCACACGTTTCAAAAATCAACATTATAGATTTAGGTTTCGCTTGAAGTAGTTTCATTGTCTAGCTAAGTTTTTTTGAAAGGCCCATTGGTGAAATGAAGAAGGTCCTCCAATCTCCAAAACAACAAAAATTATCATTTCTGCGAAAAACTTCATAAGACACTAGACAAACGCTAATTTACCAAACAAAAACTTTTGTTGTCGTCGGTGTTCACTACAAAACGGAGATTCGCTGTCCTCTCAAATGAAGCGTTAATAAAAAGAAGAGCACAAAAGACGGAACGTAGAAAAAGATCTTGAACATAAGTTGCTATGCAAGTTTATAATTTTAAATTTTGAATAAATTTAACAATTACTATTAAATAAATTTAAAGATAATAAGTTAATTAAACTAATATTAATTATAATCTAATTTGATCAACAAATAGCTCTTATGTTTAAAAGGATTTAGAGTTTTTAAATTAGTTATTTACGAATATATTATGTTATAATTTAATTAATGTAATTGTAATTGGTAATAAATTAAATATACACAGTTACACACTATCCCTCACCACTAAAGCCAAATAAAAACCATGTTGTAACCTTGACTACATATACACAGTTACACACTATGTTTCACTGGTAAAGCCAAATATAATATATATATATATATATACACACACACAAAGCAAACCAGAAAGATCTTACTAAACACTACAGATCAGCCCTGCAAATGTTTAAAATTTCATTTGCAGGACCCATAAAACAAAACCAAAATATAAACATATATCAAACCAAACATATGCGTTGCAACTAAGGGAAAAATTTTCTGGCCGGACTACGGATTTAGCTCTACATGTGGATTTCTAGTAATATATCATCATATTTGCTATATCGTATCCACCTAAAAAAAATGTTAAAATAGAACCGCGGACTCCGCAATAACCCCGAAATAATCTCTGCGTTGTTATTTCGGAGTTATTGAAGTGGAATATCCTGAAATAATATGCGATAGTTATTTCAGGATTATTGATGTGAAATATATGAGTTGCTCTCGAGAAAACTGAAATAACCATGAAATAACCTCCGCGGTTGTTGAAGTGAAACAACTAAGGTTATTTCGGGGTTATTGAAGTGATATATATGATTTTCTCTTCAATAACTCTGAAATAATCTCTGCAATTCCACTTTAATAACACCAAAATAACACCCTCAATTTTACGCACATGATGATATATTATTACTGCACCCATGACAGAGATATTGTTGGAATCTACAATTAAAGCTACATCCATCCGGACATAAAAATTTTTCCGCAACTAAGGCTTCTCCATACGTGGCGAACTTCTTACATTCGGTGGGAGCGACGATCGTCTCTCAAAATACTTTGGCAAGAATAATTGCTCGTCTTCAAAAATTTGACGAAAATTTTGATAAACATCATCTTAAGGCAGACTAGAGTCCCAATCGACCTCCCGTTAATAGAATATTCTGTAAAATCCAAAGTCTCTATTTCCGAAGCAGGGGAAGATTCTTCCCCTTCCAAGGACAATTCTGATTTGGGACGACGGTGCGATAGTGGTGCGGCATCATACCGCAATTTTGTATGTTAAGTAAACTACGTATGACCAATAATTGTTATACGTATGTCCCCACTAATTGATTTGTTCAGTTTGTTAATAATTCTTTCACTTTGATAAACGTGCCAGTTGAGTGACTGCTATTTTTGGAAAAAATTAATAATAAAGTTATTATGAAAAAATATAGATGTTTAACCCATCTTAAATTGTCGATTAATAATGTTTTTAATTAAGAGAACTTTGATTGAAGTCTTATATGTTAAAATTTCCTTTTTTTTGAGGAAATTTATATATATATATATATTACATAATTTTTTATGTTTTTGCATTTCTAAGTTCTAACACTAAAATATTAATAGCTTATCATTAAATATTTAATTTTTCTTTGAAAATACCACTAATAACTATTTTTTCGAAGTTATATATATATATATATATATATATATATATATTTATGTGATAAGAAGTTAAGGACATTATATAAATATATATATATATGTGTATATATATATATATATATGTGTATATATATATATATATGTATATATATATATATATATATATATATATATATATATATATATATATATATATATATATATTAATTTCAATGTTTAGATGTTAGATTTATAAATTATTAAAGACATTTGTTTAAATATGATAGTGCAACCCTTTTTTTTTCTTTATTTTCCTTCTATATATTAGGTCTATCAACCTGATAGAATCCCTCGTCCTAAAATTTTGCAAGTTCAAATTTTTTAAAATGTTGTTAGGGCTCTTTTAATTGCTCGTAAATCAAAAAATATATTTAAAATAATTATATTATTTCTTTCTTTCTTGTTCTATAAAGGTATTAGCCATCCCCGCACTATCTGTGGTCTCAATCCAAGCTCTGTTACCAATATCAGAGATAGTTATACATAGCATTGCCCTTTATCCTTTATATTCTTGTTTAGTGTGTAATACCAAAGTAGTGAAAACACTTTATGTTCGTTATTGTCTCCTTTCGCTATCATAGTATCAGAGCCTTTCTGAAGCTCTCGAAAAGAGGTTTCGAAACCACGGGTTTCATTTTCGGTGAGAAGTCATCTTTGTTTTTAGGTCTTTTGTTGTCCTTCTTCTTCTCCTCGATGAATGAATCAAATGTATCTGAGTCACAATCTCCTACATTACCCACTTCAAACCTTAATATACCACCCTCCCTCAAGTTTCTTGCATCTCAATTAAAGCAATTTTATCATGGAATACTCACTACTGAAACTTATCATATGTGGAGAGCAAAGATTCCTAAGCGTTTCTCAGCAAATGGATTTGAGGGTTTTCTCGCTAGAAAAAGTCAATGTCCCCCTCGATTTAATGAGATTGAATCAGTTCAAATAGAAAATCGCCATTTCCAATTATGGAACCTTATTGATTAGAACCTTGTTGCCTCATTATACTCCACAATTTCCCCAACAGTACTTCCTCATATTCTTCACCTCGAAACCACCACCGAAATCTGGACAACCTTGGAACGTTGATTACAGCCCACTAATTGATCCCGTGCGATTCAATTGAAAAAGGAATTACACAACATTTCAATGAAGGATCAATCCATGTGGTGATATCTGATGGAAATTCTCTCTTTACTTGATCATATCATGGCTGTAGGTTCTCGACTAGATGTTGAAGATGTTGTTCTATATATATATTCATAATGTTCTACCACCCATCTATAATCCCTTCAAGTTAGCCACCCAGACATCTCGTCAACCAAATGCTCTCGATGTTCTATATTTTCTTCTCTGTAGTGAAGAAATACTATCAATAATGCCAGAGTAGCCCATAGCGTTGGCGACATCCCGTGGACCCATTCCGCTGGATCCAAAGGCAGAGGCATGAACTATTTCTCGAATCAGAAGCGCGGCCAAGTTGGAGGCAAATGTGGGGGACGATCAACATCTAGACCTTACATTACTTGCCAAATCTTTCATAAAATGAGAAACTTGATAGCTAGTTGTTAGCATAGGATCAACCTTGATTACACCACATTGACTCCTGCTCAAGCTCTTAGTGCAACAACCAAGAATTGGGTACTCGATTCTGGTGCCACAGCTCTCTTTACTGCTGATTTCCATCAGATTCCACAAGTTACTCCCTATAATGGAATTGAGCAGGTAATGGTAAGGAATGGTCAAGCAGCTATAATTCATTTCAAAGGATACGGTATTCTTCCCACTCCTCAACGTAAGCATAAACTCTCACAAAGCTATCATACCCCCATCTCTTTCTCATAATTTTTTAATCTATTCATGAACTAATCAAAGACAACGATATTCATGTTTCTTTTGACTCTTCCAGTTTTGTCATATCTGACCCACAGCGCAACACACTCTTCCGGGGTCCTAGTACAAATGGACTCTACTCAGTTCCCTCATCTATATAACTATCACGAGTGTTTACTACATCTATTTCTAAATTAGAGCATGCTGAATTGTGGCATCGATGTTTGGGGCATCCGCATCCACAAATTATTGTTGTTATCTCCCTTCAGCAGCCTATGCTTCTGTCATCTCACTCCACATACCGCATTGCCTACAACCTTAATGAAAGTCACAAACATCCTTTTGTTCGTAATATGGGAGGAAAATATAATTTATTAGAACTTATCCATAGCGATGTATGTGGTCCTTCCCCAATTATTTCTTATCAAACATATCATTATTATATTGCATTTGCTGATGATTTCTCAAAGATTTGTTGGATATTTTTTATATGTAATAAAGCTGAAGCTACACAAATCACTCAAAGTTTATGTAAAATTTATTCAACATCAATTTAATGCTAAAATGAAGTTTTCCGCTCAAATGGTTGGAAAGAGTACAACAATAAAACCTTACAAATATATCTCAATCACCTCAACATTCTTCAATAATTTTTCTGTCCATACACACCCGAGCAAAATGAGGTTGTTGAAAGGAAACATCGACACATCCTTGAAACAACTCGTTTAGTTGTACATTTCATTAACAAAATGCCCAATATAACTACTCATCATATCTCACCATATGAACATATTCATAAATCTCCACTGTCGTATACCCACCTTGAAGTTTTTGGATGTGCTTGTTTCCATGGAGGAAACCTCAAGCGGCCCACAAATAGGCTCTGACATCATTTCTATGTATATTCCTTGGTTATTCTCTTTAATACAAGGGTTATTAATATTTCCATGCACTCGCTCACAAAATTATTGTCTCTAGATATGTGGTGTTTGATGAACATCATTTTCCCTATTCCTTGCAATCTACCTCCAACTCTAAGCCTCCGCAGCCCCAAGCGAAAAATCTTCCACCATTTCTTCCTCAACCTACAACATATCTTACTCCCATGTCCACTCTCTCGCTCAAGATCAATCCTGATCAGCCTAGCAAGGTTTATCCTATAATTCCATAGAGTTTCCTCCCAAACAACATCTACTGCTCCGAATTTATCAACCAGTCCACTACCAAACCCCATTCCATTGACAAACTCACCTCCTCCCAATACCTCTGTCCCACCTCAACATCTCATGTGCACCTAATCCCACACGGGTCATCTCAAACAATCTTAGAAGATGAATCTTCTTCATCACCTTAACTGCCTACCTAATCCCACCATGTATGCTCAGACATCTAATGATCCTAAGTGGCAGCAAGCCATGGAGGTTGAATTTAAATCTCTTCAGTGTCGGGCTACCTGGGTTCTTGTTCCCTCACCTACTATTCATGTTATCCTTAGTTCTCGGTGGGCATATAGTACCAAAAATGATTCGAATGATATAATAATTAGATACAAGGCTCGCCTCGTTGCACAAGATAATGGACATGAATACGCTATCAATTATTCTGAGAACTCTAGTCCGGTGGCTAAGATGCCTAATATTCTCATTCTTCTTACCCTTGCTCTACAAAAAAATTGGTTGGTGTTTCAATTTGATATATCAAATGCTTTTCTTCAAGATACACTAAATGAAATTACTTATATGAGGCAACCACCAGGCTTCCATGATCCATAGTTTCCGAATTATGTTTGCCTCCTCAAGAAATCTTTGTATGGTTTAAAACAAGCCCCGTGCCAATGGGTCACTATGTTGTCTGCCTCTTTCCATTCCTAAAGTTTCACAACTAGGAAGGCTGACTCGCCGTTACTCATGTATAGTCACCAACATGTCTGAATTTTTGTTCTCATCTACATGGATGACATTCTCATTACTAGAGCCGTTTCTCAGCCCATCTCTCAACTCACCAAGGGTCTTGCCACCAAGTTTTAGCTCAAAGATTTAGACCACATTGGTTGTATTCTAGGAATTGATACTCAGCGAACCACGACTTCGTTTTACCTATCCCAACAAAGGTATGCGACACATCTTCTTTCTGCTGCAGGTATGCAAGACTGTCGTCCTATTAACACTCATATGCCTAAGTCTTGTTTGTGATAAGTCGAGTTCCCCAATTCATAATCCTCAACTCTACCGCCACGTTACATGTTCGTTGCAGTTTCTTACAGTTACCCGACCATACATTGTTTACAGTATAAATCATCTACGTCAACATATGCATATGCCCACTTTGGCTTACTATGCCCATCTTACACAACTTCTTCTCTATTTGAAAGGCACGAGCCATTTTGGCTTACACATTACTCTTGGAGATCTTCATATGCTGATACGGATTGGGTCGGTGACAAGTCCGATCGGAAATCAACCACAGCAGTGTGTTTGTTTCTTGGTCATACACCTATTACATGAATGGTTAAAAAGCAGCCAACCAGAGCTCGCTCTTCATGTGAAGAAGAGTATCGAGCTCTTGCTACTGCTACTATGGACATCATTTGGCTTCACCCTCTTCTTGAGGATTTTAGAATTCTTATATCCAAGTTAACGCCTTTGTATTTTGATAATATATCAGCAGTCTCTCTTGCTAAAATCCAATTTTTCATGCAATGACCAAATATATAGAGATTGATTATCATTTCTTAAAGAGTCACATCTCTGGCAACACCATCCAACTTATTAATGTTCAATCAAGTGACCAAATAGCTGATATCTTTTCTAAGATTTTACCAAAACGTCACTTCGCTCTTCTTCGCCTCAAGAGATTTATTTAATTTGAAAACATTTTTTTTTAATTCAATTAATCAGTTTAGCTAAAAATAATAATACAATATTAAAAAAAAAAAGCAATCAAATGAGCTCTGAGCTGATTTTTTTTATCTCGTTTTTTTTTCTGGAAAAGGAACTGTTAAATGGAAAAAATTAAAATCATTCTACCCATTCCTGTAGACGATGGGCCAAAAAAATAAACATGAGCCTTATTAAAAAAAGGCCGGTTAAGAAGCTTCCATCGGCCCATGGAGAAGGACAATACTTTAGGTTTTGGCAGTAATTTCGTTTGAAAGAAGGGGTATTTACATATATGACGCACAATTCTTATGAATTTACATATCTAACACCTACACTTTGATTTTTATATTTTTAAAACTTAAATCTTTCATATCATCACTAAGTTGTTAAAATAAAATATCATTTTTATATGTAAATAAACATACGTTAATGTAAATATTAGGTGTTAGATATGCAAATACATAAGAATTTTGTAGCATATATGTAAATCTTTTTTGAAAGAAAGCATAAATAACAAAGCAAATATGTTAGTGGGGTATTGCAAAACACTCCACCATCTCTTTGGAGCTTGAGATCAGCGTTAGAGTTCGAAAATTTTTAATTAAAATTTAATAATAAAAGAAAATATATTTTGATAACAAATATATAATTCAGCTATTTATCAGTACCGTTTGTAGGGTTTTATTTTTTTAAAATAATAATCATAACAGAGAGCATTTTTAACATGTATTACATCATTATGTAGAACTAACTATTGTTGTTATCGTTATTGGCGTATTTTCATGTATCTGACACATTTACATATGTTCTTCATTTTTCGTATATCTAGTACATTTTTATATGTCCAACACCTTTTCTGTATATCTAGTACATTTCATAGTTGGGTTCATTCGGCTAGGCTAGGGTGGCCGACCGGTCTCAGCTACCATCGGCTCTCATTTAGATTTGCGTGGGCATTTTTCGAACATAATAATGCACATAAGTCTCTTACGTTTAGAAGTAAAGCTGCAATAAGAATGAGAGACTTTAAATGCCAAAAACGTAATTGCAATAATGTAATAATTATGCTTTCTTAATTTCATCTTCTCTTAACACTCTATTTTCTCCGACCTTGAAGTGCTCTTCTAAGGTTTTTTTTGATCGATTTTTAATCTGTGCTGCTTGTCAGTTAATTGACCTTTGTCTAGTTGAGGTGACCTTTGGTTGGTCTTGTCGGTTGCTTTAAAAGTATATTTAATATATATGTTCCCCCCACCACCGCGAACCCCGGTTAGGTTCAGGCATGATACGCTTTTTCTTTATTGGGATATCCCAATTATTCTCCTGCGGATCCATGAAACAACTCTAAAAAATATTTTCCCTTTTGGAAGATACAGGAGCGAAATAATCAACCTATTTCTATTGGAAGACCAAAAAGATTCTTCCAATGTCTCCTTTCTGGGCCAATGGAATTCATATATATATAATTTTGAAAATAGTATTTTAATTTTGAAAATTACGAGACCGAAGTGATCTCATGTATTTATCAGTTTATATAATCGAGCACAACACCATAAGCCATGCACCTACACCCGATGGATAGGCACATTACATGATAATAAGACTCGATTAAATAAACTAAAGAATCTATGACATCTATTTTGGTCTACGAATCCTTTTATATGTTGACCAAGAAGTTCTCCTATCTAATATAAGAATTAAATAGGATTTATATTTCTTGGGTTTCAAAGCTCCTTATAAGGGCAAGCCCCTATAGTTAATTACATCTTAAATAACCAAAATCACTTAAGAAAACTCTCAATTTAGATTAGAGATATTTTTCTTCAATATTTCAAATATTAGGGTTTTCAAAATTGGATATGGAAAAGTCAAATGTGAATGATTCAAAATGAGAACAATTATTTTAGGAATCCAAATGAGTGAAAGGTAGGGATGCCACAGATCTTAAGGATAACCTAAGGGGCTCTCTAGACTATCCTATTGTTTGGCTTTAGTTTCGAATGTGATAGTATTTAGTGTTTCATTCTGCTAATTTTATTATTTGGGACTTACACTTGCATGATACCAGTCATTCAAAATAGCCTAGAAGGATAGGAGGGCTTACGTGCAACAACCTCAGAGCCTAAAGAGAGTTAGGTCTTAGATTGCAAAACATGATTGTACGAAGGCCTAAAGATAGAGTGAGAACTTACGTCATGCTAGACAGACTACCTCGGGATCCATTGACTTGTTTAATTCTAATGAAAGATTTGCTGATGACGTTCTCG
Source organism: Papilionanthe hookeriana x Papilionanthe teres (assembly GCA_022702705.1). Classification (NCBI taxonomy): domain Eukaryota; kingdom Viridiplantae; phylum Streptophyta; class Magnoliopsida; order Asparagales; family Orchidaceae; genus Papilionanthe; species Papilionanthe hookeriana x Papilionanthe teres. The sequence continues at coordinate 65,999,410 of CM040425.1, read as the reverse complement.
TTTGCTCTCTCGAAAATGCTATTCTGTATATCCTCGTCATGATGCCCACGAAATTTGTTCCGAGCTTCTTGTCGTAATGGCTCCAGGTTTAAAGTTTTTTGGTTCTATAGTTTATGTGTCATGTTTTATTATTGCTGTTGTTGTTGTTGTTTTGGGGGAATTTTAATTTATGTTAAGCGACTCAGTTGACCTCATTTTTTTTTGAGGTCATCTTTCTTTAGAATAGCCTTGGGTTTAGCCATAGGACTCTCCTGGTGACTATCTTAGAAGACTAGCAATGAAACCCTTACGCCGTAGAAATTCAAAACACATCTTTGCTTCACTTGGAGTTTTCAAATGCTTAAAGTCTAACCTTTAAGTGCTTAGAAGGATAAGACCAAGCATTAGGAAGCCCAAGAGGAGCTTCCTATAGGAAGTCAAGCATTAGGACTTACCCTGGGAGGTCTGGTCTAAGTGAGGCTCACACACACACTTGCACATTACACTCTCACAAACTACCTCACAACCCTAAACCAAACATACCTTTTTTTCCCCCACATTTTACTCTTTTGGAAACTCATGTGGTTGGTTTCCCCAAGCTCTTAGCCCCAGGCTAGGGTTTTGCTAGTACCAGCATATGGACGATCTAAATGGGGAATTCCCTTGGTCCATGGCTCAAATAGGATATCAATCTCATTCAACCCCAATTTTATCAAAAATCTCAGTTTTTTTGACCACTTCCTCCTAAACTCTACCAAATGACCAAACTACCCCTGAAACTCTAATTTTGTCAAAAAATTTCCAAAAATTTGAAACCCTAATTTTACCTAAAATTCCCAAAAATTACCAAAGTTACTAACTTTCCCAAAAATCATTCCAAAATATTTCTCACCACTCAAAATACCTATAATACCCCAAATTTACCAAAATTCCCAAGATAGCCCGAAAATCTCCAAAATATCAAATTGCCCCTTCTAGTCCAAAAATTCCAAAAATTCTCAAAAATTCCCAAAACTCTCCAAACTTTCCCAATTTCAATTTTGAATCATTACATTGACCCAATTTGATCAAATTAGCCCAATTTGACCAAAAGCCCCAAATTGCCCCCTTTAAGCCTAAAATGCCTAAATCACCTCCCAATGTCCACCAAATTGACTTCAATCCTCGCCAATTTCAATTCTAAACTAAAAATCACAATAATCAATCTAATCCCAAACCAAATCTAAGTCCAATTTGACCCAATTTCAAGCTCAATTTCAACTTAAACCAAAAAGCCCCAATTTTGACAATGTACCCAAAATCCCTCAAATTGAACCCCTTAGCCAAGGCATTTTCTCCAAATTTGGATCCCAAAGTTTTCATAACATTCCTACACATCAAATTGATCCACCAATTGACCAGCATTTGAGCCCAAACCTTGCCCAAATCCAACCCAAATCAAAATTCCTAAAATTGACCCAAATGTGCCTCATGTCCAAATTCCACCAAATTGAATCCCCTAATCCCAAAATTTCCACCCAATTCTTGTTGAAAACACTTTATGACATTCCCCTACATCAATTTAGACCACCAATTGACCCTTAACCCCACTCTAGCCTAACCCAAACCCAACTCTTATCTAACATGTCCAAAATTGACCAAATGCACAAATCTCACCAAATCCACCTCCCAAATCAATTCAAAACCACCCTAAATATTTTCCAAATTCTTCATGACAATCATATACACCATATTGCTCAATCACTTGGCCCAAAATAGAACCTAAACCCAACCTAACCTAACTTTATCATTTTACCTCTACTGGTATATTTATTTATGATAGTTGCTCAGCGATGAATGTTGGTGTTGGTTAATTTGATCTCCCATGAGAGTGTCTATCCAGGGGAGTCTTTGATTTTCTTGCCTCGGAGGAGATTCTTTGATTTGTTGGGTTGGTTCAAATTTCCTGAGTGTTGGCTTAGATATAGACGCCAGTGAACTTTTCAAGTTCCTCGAGTCTCTATCAGACCTAGACAAATATAATAAAAAGAGTTTTTATATAGATATTTCAAAGAAAAAGATAACATATAACTATTGGATATTTCAATCGCGCAAGATTTTCAATTGCGTGGATATTTTGATTGTCTGGAATTTTCAGTTGCTTGAGATTTGCTGGGTAGTATTACCGACTAGCAGAAAATTGTTGACTGACAAGATTTTTTGGCTGCCCAAATATTACCGACCAACTGGAAATTGTTGGTTGATGTCTGACCGAGAGACAATGAGAGAAGTGCGAGAGGGGCTGTCAGGAGTTATTAAAGCAAGAAATTGAGGTGAGGAATAAACTCCCTGGGTGCCTTCGTATAGGATGCCAACATCGCACGCTGGAGAAAAACCTAAAAAAGACTTCACCGGAAGTCATAGTGTTGGAGGAGATATACAAGTGGCCCCTTGGATGCAACTTGTTTTGCCAGTTGAAGGAGCGGATTTAAGTGTATTTAAATAACGATAAAAGTTTGAAAGTTACAACCTTACCCCGAGGAGTTACCTGTTATTATTATTTTCATTGGTACATTTTCGTATATCTGACATATTTTCTTATTTTTGGCACCTTTTCATATCTTTGGTATATTTTTCATATGCCTGTCAGTTTTTCGTATATCAAACACATTTTCATATGTCTGGCACTTTTTCATTGTTGGGTTCATATGTCGAGTGGACATGTGGTTGGTTGGGGTGAGTGGCCGAATGATGTGGTCGGTCGACGGTCTTTGCTAATGTCAACTCTCATTTAGATCCGCACGAGTATTTTTAATTCTGGCATACAATATATATTATTTTGGATCCATTCCTCAACAAGATTTTTAATATCTTTTAAAGATAAATATAATGTATTAAAAAATATACATATGAGAAGATTATTGCATTTTGTCAAGAATCATTAGATTAACTATAATAAAATCAATTTGATAAATGTGTGATATTTTAATTAACTTGTCTTTGCTAAATGTATTGAATAAGTTATTTGGATTAAAAGATGCAATACACAAAAGCATTTCAATTGATAAATGCACCGAATAATATTGGTAGTGTGCATGTCCCTTACGTGACAAAGACGAATAGTTGTTGAACTGGTCTACGCAAGGAGATCCTTTATCTATTTATCTTTTTATTATTGCTTTAGACTACTTTTCCAGATGCTTGAATAGATTATATATGACTAAGCCCTCTTTAAATTATTTTCATAAGGGGAATTTATCTATTAGTCATCTTTGTTTTGTTGATGACTTGATTATCTTTACTAATGCTAATAAGTCTTCTATTAGGAAGGTTTGGGAGACGTTGTTGCATTTTCAAAGTGTTTTTGGCTTAACTTTTAATAAATCTAAATGTTTTTCTATTTTGCTAAGAAGATTCCTGTTTTCAAAAGGCATTGGATTGCGGATTTTATTGGCTGTAGCCGTGGCATGCTTCCTTTAAATTATTTAGGATTTACCTTGTACAAAGGTAGATCTCATGGTAAGGATTTTCTTGGGTTGTATGATAAGATTAAGAATAGAATTTTGTCGTGGGAGAATCGTTTTCTCTCGTTTGGGGGCAGGATTACTATTCTTAAATCTATTCTTACTTCCTTGCCTCTTTATTCTCTTCAGTTTATGAAAATGCCTGGGTTTATTATTAAGAAGATTGAGTCTCTTTTTAATAAATTCCTTTGGGAAGGTTCTTATGGTTCGAAAATTCATTGGAAGAGTTGGGCTAAGCTTTATAAGCCACCTGAGTCTGGGGGTTTAGGCTTTAGAAGCTTAACTGGCTCTATTACTATTAATTTCATGAAACTTTGGTACCGTTTCCATAAGAATGATTCTCTCTGGATCTCCTTTATGCATTCTAAGTATTGTGCTAATGATCATCCCCTTACTATTTCACCCAAGGCTACTGATTCTTTTATTTGGAAAGATATGTTGGTTGTTTCTCATAATACTGAACTTTTGTTAACTTGGGATATGGGCAAAGGTAATATATCCTTTTGGTACGATGATTGGATGGGAAGTGGTGCTTTAGCTAATAGTTTTGGAGGCCCGGAGCATGTTAGATTGAAGGTGAATGATTTTTGGGTCCATAATAATTGGATTCTGAATAAACTTTTGCGGTATGTTCCTTATAATGTGGCTAGTTTTATCTCTAGCGTTCCCCTTAATATCAACAGAGAGGATAGAGTGACTCTCAAAGGTAAACAAGGTATTTCCAATGCTAAAATTTTTGCTGATTCCTTTGTTTATACAGTTGGTTTTGATCTTCAATGGTTATGGAACAAATGGCTTAAGCCCTCTATTTCTTTCTTTACGTGGTGTGTTTTGCATAATGTGCTTCCTGTTGATGACATTCTTAAACTTAAGGGCTTACATCTCCCTTCTTGTTTTTCTCTTTGTATGCATGATTGTGAGTCCATTAATCATATTTTTCTGCACTGTTCTTTTGTTCGCGAGGTTTGGCTTCGTTGCTGTAGCATTCTTAAGATTTCTACTGATTATTTTCGGCATGCTACTATTATGGATCTGTTTAACGATTGGAAGAAGTTTGGACATCTATTGTTTAATTCCATTCCTGTTATCATTATTTGGTTCATTTGGGTTGCTAGAAATGATGTTCGGTTCTATGGTAAGAGACTTTATGTTGTTTCTACTGTTAAATTAATCTTTGGATATCTTTTCAAAGGTTTGGTTTTTTTAACCTCTAAGGGGAAGCTTAATAGGAAGCTGTACAAGTTACTCCATAACTTGGGTTTTCCTAATACTAGTAATGGGAATGTTTCTGAGACTATTTGTTGGATTAAAGCTCCTGCTCCTTTTATCAAAATTAATGTCGATGGTTGTTGGGATAGCGGGTTTGCTAGTGTTGGGGGTGTTTGCTTTGATTTTGCGGGATCCATTCTGTACTGGTTTGCTTCTCCTTCTGTTCCTATCTTGTCCCTTGTGGCTGAAGCGGAAGCTTTGGTTTTTGGTTTGCAACTGGCTGTTCGAAAAGGTTGGAAGTTCATTATTTTGGAAACTAATTCTTTTATTTTGTGGAGGTATTGTTTATTACAGGAACGATATCACTGGAGTGTAAATCTTTAGATGAAGAGAATCTTGGATTTATCTAGGAATTTGGTGGTCAAGTGGAGTCACACTCGACGTGAAGGTAATCAAGTTGCTCATTGGATTGCTAAGATGAGACTTTATTTTCGTAGTGCTTGGGTTTCTTCTTTTATTCTGGTCCATTTATTTCATGTTGCTTGTTGTGATATTTAGTTTTTATTGTGTTTGTCGTTGTGTCGTGGTGCGTGAGTTGTTTTTTCTGTTTTTTTTTTGAAAGATATCCTTAGATTCTCTCTTTTTTGCGTGCGTTGTTCGGGTGTGCTAGATAGGACATTTTTCCCGGTGTTGTAATTCTTTTTTTCGATGAAACGCGTAAGGAGACTATGTCTCTTTCAATTAAAAAAAAAAAACCTATATCGCATCAAAAAGCATACATATGATGGAATGAAAATATGTCTTTCACTTTAACTTTCATAAAGTAATTATATGTTAAAATTTGTGACCCAATTTATGTTTGTTTTAGTTGTCATAATAGGAAATTGTGAATAATTGAATTGAATCATCTATCATTGCATTAATCCTACTATGAAAATATGTCAATCAAGAAGGATGAAAATCAAGCAGTAGAATCTTCGTAATTATGAGGAGGCAATCACTCGGTAATTATTACAGAATCTTCATAATTATTAGGAGGAAATTAGTCTGTAACTATTAGGAGTGATTCACCTAATAATTACTTACCAGTATTAGGTCAGATTTTATTTATTTCCCTATTTAGAAATTACCATACTTAGGATGGAATGAAAAAATGACGTTCACTTTGACTTTCATAAAATAAAGCATGTGTTAAAATTTGTGACCCAATTTATGTCTCTTAATTGTCTTCATAGGAATTTAGAGCAAATGAATTGAATCATCTATCATTACATTAATCTTACAAAAGCATTTTGCTTGCAATTCATGTGCTCTTTCTCTATTGGTCCTTCTTAAATATTTTTCTTGTTAGGAATCTTAGTGAAGTTTATAAATACCTAATTTCTTTTTATAAGATAAAATCATATGTATATAAATATATTATTTCTTTGTATAAGATAAAATTATGTATCATTAGTTTTGTCTTAAGTAAGCCGACACTCTTCACATGTAATTTCTTTTTTCAATATAGTGAATTCTTTTCTTTTATATGTGCTTTTTTTTGGATTTTTCACATAAAATCTTTGAGTTTATTTATTTAATTTATTCTATCATTGGTCACTTTTATTTGTAAAAAGTGGTATGAGAGCAATATTTCTTTTTTATTTCATTGATGGAAATGAAGAAGTATGATATTCCACTTTTAGATAGCAATATCAAAATTTTAATTTGGCAAGTTATTATGTTCACCTTTTTGGCACAATTGAATTTAGATGATGCGCTGTTAAGATTTGAAAAGATGCCCTAATCGCAGATGTTGAAGAAGCAAGCAATGTAAGGATCATAATATTTTATCTTAGATTCATCTTTACATGTCAAATCAAATTTATAGGATATTACAAAGGAGAAAACAACCGTCGTATTATAATTGAAATTAGAAAATGTTTGCATGATAAGAAGTCTCACTAATAAAATTGATACGTCACGAATAAATTTTCATTATCTAGTATGAATCTTGAGGCATGATGTGGATCTCGAGAATTTGGAGCAAAAGATGTTCAAATCTTAATAAAGACTCATTCAGAACTCTGATTTCAAAGAAATTTATAGTCAAACTAACCAGCTCGATGAGACAGACCTATTGATATCAAAGTTAGTCCAATCTGAGTCAAATCAAGCCCTTATCAAATGATTAATTCATTTTTGGAAGAGTCCCAGACACATTTGAAAAGTCAAATAAACGTTGAATCTGACAAGTTTATAGTCGAATCGAGCGTCTCGACAAGATGAATTCAACGAGCCTAAGATTGCTCAATTCCAACATTGTTAAGGCACTCAAATGTCTATTAAACGTCGTTTGAATGGAGGAAGCTCTTCGGACCGTCCGATTAAAATGGTTCATGTTCCTACATAAATTGCACCTAGAACACTATAAATAGACATTCACATCACCGCCGACCGTCATCGATCAGCTCCAACAACTGTCGACTACTGCCAACATCCGACGACTGCCGTCGACACCCGCCAATCGCCATCAGCCACTGTCAACAGTCACCATTGATCACAACCAACCAGATGCCGACAGTCAACACTATAACTTGGAAAATATCATTACCATTTCCCATCTGTGGGACAAGAAGTTTCTGTAATCACAAACTTATAGTGAATTTTTACAACTGAGCCAGGCCCCGTGGTTTTTTCCAAGTAAAAACTTTTGGTGTCATTAATTATTGTTTATCATTCACCTGAAGGTGTGTCGAATTCTCGTACAACGCTACGATAATTCATTACTCTACCGTCGTGAATTTTCTGGCACGCATAAAAAATACATGTTAAGTTGTGTTTCCACTCCCATATGATAGCTTAAGCTGCATCTCTAATAGATTGGTTGACTACCTTTAAGTTTGACGTAAAGAAATTGTCTTTAATCCTCTTTTGTTTACTACCATCATCATAATCAATATTTAAAAAAAATACAATCTTATATGAATGGGTGACACTTGTTCTCAATGAAATTTATGAAGTTATATTTTATTAAGAGAAGAAGAAACAACTTATAGTTGAACTTGCTTGACTTGGAGAAAGCTTTGTATTGTTAAAAATATGGCTTAAAAAATGAGTTCTCATGTTAATTGGAAGGGTTCATCAAAATAAAAGAATAATGATAAGATCTACAATTATCGCATGAAGAAAGGGCATATCAAATATGAATGTTACAAACCATGTAATAAGAGTAAAGAAGCGACTCCTAATAAATAAAAAAATGATAAGTTACCAAATTATTTTGGTGAACCCGTGCTTTTAAAAAAGCTATTAGTGATGATGATTTCTTAGGTAACTCTAATTGCAAAACCTATAATAATTGGATTCTTGATTTTACTTGCACATTTTATATGTGTCCCAATAGGGAGTAATTTTCAACATATAAGTGTGTGTTTTAAAGGTATGGTGTTAATGAAAAATAATACTTCTTTTAAGGTATTAGTTATTGGAATTATTAGAATTAAGATGTTTAATGAAATTATCATGACACTTAATAACATATGAGATATTTCCTGACATGAAAATTTTAATTTGTTTAAGTATTCTTCATTTTATAGGACACATGAGCCCAAGTGAAGTTGGTGTTTTGAAGCGACCACCATCGATCACCACTCGTAGGCCAGCGTTGACTGCTATTAGACACCATTTGCTCCTTGCAACATAAACCCTTAATTAGTCACAACGTGCAATTTAGAATCTCAATGTATGTTGCAGAATAATGAAGCACATGTCGTAGCAATACATCATCAAGTATACTGTGTAAAAACGCACCCTAAAAATGGTGTAACAATGCACCTCGAATGTGTTGCAATGATGCGCCCCACATATGGTGCAACGATGCACCCTGCATATGATGTAACGAGACATCATAATGATAATGTGACAACGTAACCTACATACGGTGCAACGAAGTCTCTCAAAGCCGATGTAACAATGCACCTAGAAGATGATGACTTTTTCTGAACTCCTAAATCTCTCGACTCTGACCTCTACGACTTAAAGATGTCATCACACCTCACTACCATAACCTATACGACCCAATTTGCTTACAGCTCGTACGACTCTTGACTCCAGCTTCTGCGACCTATGACTTCATATTAACTTACCTCTACAACCTGTATGACTAATTACGACCAACAGGGCTTAGAGCTCACGCAACTTCTGACTTCAGGCTCCAACCTCTAAGGCTTATGGACGTTATCGTAGCTCACTATTATGGCCTATGTGATCAACTACGACTTACATGGCTCATTGTTCTTACAACTCCCAACTTTGGCCCTTATGGCCTAGGAATATCACCGTAGCTCACCATTATGACATATATGACCAACTACGACCTAGGTACTCATAGCTTGTGTAGCTCCCAACTCCTATCCCTGCAGCCTACGAATGTCATCAACACTCATCATTACGGCTTATGTGATTAACTACAGCCTACATGAGTCATATCACATGCAACTCCCGACTCTGATCCATCTGGCCTACGGACGTCATTACAACTCACTACTACAACTTATCCGGCCTACATGGGTCACAGCTTATGCAACTCTCAACTTTATCCCCTATGACCTATGAACATCATCACAGCTCACAACTAAAACCTACGTAACCAACCTCGTCTTGCACAACTTACAGCTCGTGCAACTCCCAGCACGGCTCACCACTGTGGCCTACACATCTAAATGATGTCACAACATTTAATTACAGCCTTTACAACTACTGGTGTTGCAATCATTATCTACAATATTCATGATGAGCTATTGCTTTCACAACTATCAACTATAGCCTTAGTAGCACATTATAGCTATTATTACTGAACTAGCTATGTAACTCCATTTTCTCTGATTATAGAGAAGAGTGGACCCATATACTCACAATTATATAGTGAATTATATCAACTTAGGCCTCTTATTTTTTTCCCTTTTTTTTCAGAGTTTTCCACATAAAAGGTCAAGGTGTTTCCTCATATTTACTTCTCTTTAATTACCCGAGTGTGCGCTGAATTTTCGTACAATGTTAAGACGCTAAATTCATAACTCTACTACCATGGACATTCCAACACATCAATTATTATTTTTATTATTGGTATTATTATTATTAACTACTCATTTCTTCCTCCAAAACAACAACAACATCGAGCCTTTATCCTACTAAGGGTCCGTTTGGGAGCTGCTTTTTGTGCGCGGCGCGGCCCGAAACCTCGAAGCAGCGCAATTCTTTACTGTTTGGATATCACGTTCGCTGCCGCCTGCCGCGAAAATAGGCAGAAAGCGGGCCGCGGGATCAACCCCGCGGCCTGGCGTTGTGGAGCGACTTTTCCTCCTTTGCCCCGCACTCTCTAGCGACCGAGCTTTGTTGCCCCAGCGATCGAGCTATCACCATAGCTTCTTTGTTCCTACGAGAAGACTTCCCAGGAGTCGCCCAAGGACCTCACTGTCGGCTTGTGCTCCACCACCGACCGGTCGCGGAGAAGCTTCACTCCGCCGCCGGGAGGAGCTGCGAGGCCTGCGTTATCGATCCGCCTATTGCAAAGCCGGCCAATGCCCTAGCATCTCGCGAAGCCGAATGAGATGTGTCTCGTCTCGCTTCCCCGACCGTCCGCTGCTCCCGATCATCTCGCGAAGTGCGGCTTGGTTCTTCCATCATCGCGTGAAGCATCCAGCCTCATCTTCTTCCACAGTCGCGAGAAGGTAATCTGCTTCACTCCCCTCCTCCTCCGTCGCGAGAAGCAAGCTTGACCGGTCCTAATTATTAAGCAAATTTTCTAAAAAAATATTATTTGTTTTAGATATGTAAATACATAAGAATGTATCAAATTTGTCTAATTATTCCGAAACAATAATTTTTAGCAGGTTCTGTTCTGTCTAGAAATAAATTTCTGCTCATAAAGTTACGAGAATGCAGTGCTTAAACTCTACTTTTAAACGGTTTTACCATACAAGGGTAAAATGGTCATTCTCTCAGAAAAAGCTGCTCGCATATTGTTTTCATACAATTGAACCAAACAGTACAATGAGCTTACCCATACAGTTCTCACGCTAGCATTCCTGAGCAAAGACTAACTGATGCTAGAAACTGAGAAGTTGCATATGCATCAAACTGAACCTCTAAATTGGATCTGCTGCATGATTCCTTTTTTTTCTCTATCATATGTTATTGAGTGTCATATATTCATTTAATTCTAATAAATTATGATCTTTTTTATACAACATTCCCATCTCCTCTTCCAATAACAAAATACTCACAAATTGCTCTTCTTAGGGGTCTCAAATTAAGTTTGTGTGTCAGGTTTGAGTTTGATCAAAATTATCTCAACCAGAAACTATTTGACATAAACTCGACACACACACACACACACATTAACCCCTGACTTGAACATGAACCTAATCAATGGAAACTGCTTAACATAAGACAAAACAACTATTTGCGTAAAATTTTTGGTCATTTTCTGGCTTTGTAAGTTGATTTAGAGTCAACTTTGGGTCAGCTGGTTAATTTTGAGCCAATTTCAGGTTTGTGAGTCAACCTGAATCCAATATGAAAAATTAATGAGTTATGATATATAACCCAAACTTGATCGAAAATTTATCTGTGTCAAGTTAACCCAAACCTTTTCAATCAGGTTCAAGACTAATTGACACGTCACACAAATTTGTAAAACCCCTATCTCATACCCAAAGCTCTGTCTTGCAAAAATTACTAGATCCCCAAGGAGAATGCAACATAAGAAAACAAAGGGTAATAGGAGTTATAGATTTGTGCTAAAAAAATGTAGAATGTAATATATATATATATATATATATATATATATATATATATATATATATATATATATATATATATATATATATCAAGGTTGTTAAAATCGGACTGAACTGGCAGACCCGATCGAACAGTGAATCGATAGGGTAGCTGGTCTGAATGCTAGAGATAACTAGATTTTGAATAACCAAAATTAGACCAGTGAAAATCAGAGTTAAACTGGTAGACCCTAAAACAACAACGATTTTTAATAATTTTTTTTTTTGATATTGGGGTGACTTCTTTTTCATTAATGATATCATGGAAGAAGGGAATATGAAAATTATTTGATATTTTCATTTATATTGTTTGTTTTGCATAAAGCTAATATTTAGTTATTTATTTTAGCTTATTTGATTTATTATACAAAGGAATGTAACTAATTTATTTAGGTAAAGTTTTGCGATTAAAATGCAGCAGTGCTTTAGGAGAATGTAATGTTTTGCTTTATCCTCCTCCTCGGATAATAATATTTAATATTATAGGAGGAATGCAGAGAAGAGGTTATGATTATGACTTTCAAGTTTCATTAGGTTTTTAATTAATCTTAATTTTCTCTAATATACAATTTTCTTTTAGATTATCAAATATTGAAGGAAGGAAATACTACAAGATTTCAAAAAAGGTATTATTTTTTTTTGGGCTACAGACATGAGATTAATCATTCAAATATTAAATATTTTATATTTAAAATTATTGAATTAATTTTTATGTATTTTATGTTTTATGATATAATTTTACTAATTTTTTAATTAGTATTTGCATGTAATGTATTAATATTATATTATTTATATCAAATTTAATTAACTTTTATATTTATTATATTATTCGGTTCAACCCGAATGAACCTTTTATTCTTTCAATTTAGAGTCTGTTTGGGGCAACTGCAGCTTATTAATAATCTGCTGATAAGTTGATTAAAAATAATCTGCTAATAAATGTGGGTGCAGTGGCTATTGTAAAATTTTATTTTTTTTGAAAAAGCTAGACCGCAGCGAGAAAGTTGCAACCGCACCTGAAAAATATGTTTTCTGCGTTACACAAACAGGTATGGTGCAATTTTAAAATGCCACCGCACCAAATAAACTGCCCCCCAAACTGACCCTGATATTCGCAATCTTATATTATATTCAAATTTAATAAAACAATTTACAAGCGTAAATATTCACATTATTGAATGTTGTTGGGCTTTTTTTTGTGGGCTTGGAATGGCGGTTTAACGTTCAAAAACACAATTAGACCTTTCAGCATAAGATCAAACTAACTACAATTAATAACGTAAATTATAATTATTAGTTTTGTCAATACCTAAAATTTAGGTTTTCTGTCGAGTGTCTAAATTTGCGTGTGAGTGTAACACGTATATATATGAATATTAATTTTGCAAATATATAAAATTTTTATGTTCGTTATTACCCCTAATTGCAATTGAAGAGCTGGGGTATTTTTGTAAATGAGACATCTATATATTGCTTCCAATGCCCCTAGGGTTCCTCCTTGACAGACGCCGACCCTGAGCAGCTGCGAGAGAGAAGAAAGTCTTCAGCTGTTGTTCCACCCTGCAAATCGCGGTGTGTTTTCTTCTCCTCTGATATTACTTTCAACGCATATTGGGAAATCAATTTCCAATCTCTAGTTTTTGGTTCTCGCTATGTGCATCTAGTTGTTTTTCTTTGTTTTTTTTTAATTCAATTGCATGTTGAGTCTAAAAATTTGGGCATGTTTAGATTTATGATCTTCTCCTGCTTTTTTCCTATACTGGTGTCCCTTGAAAAGATCTCATGTTTTTTATAGTAGAGACGATAGATCGATTTGATCGTGTAGCAGTTTTTAAAATTTTATCTCAAAGTAACTGATTTTATTGTAGTTTAGATGCGTTAGATTAAGATCAGCATGGGTGGAAGGTTATACATGTTTGCGTTTATATAATGTTGTGATTTAATAAAGATGAATAGGAAAAAAGGAATTTTGCTTATGAATGCGATGAAGAAACCCCTCTGGTATTTCTATGAATTAATTGGTGTTGGGTTGATTGTGGAATAACTTCTATGCGTTTAAATTCATTTTCTGATGACTATGATTTACTAATCTGTATTGCGAGTATCAAATTTGTTGTAAACAAAGAGAAGAATCCAAAGGACGAAAAAATGTTTATTTGTTGTTCCACTCTCTTTGTTATTACTTTTGCTTTCTTTTGAACGGTGCTTCCGTTGCTGAGCGCAATAGTTTATAGCTTTCGCCCCATATAATTATTTATTTTTGGAATCACTGAAAGTGTGCATCAATCTTTTCGTTTGATGATATAGAATTGCCAAACAGATTTACTGGTTTAACTTTTTCTCAATGTTTTATGTGTGTTTTCCCATTTAAATGGCCTTGAGCTTTTAAAAAGAAATTGTTTGTTTCCTGCGTTGATGCAAAGATTTTTTATTCAGTATTCTATTTTCTAATCTGTAATTGTTTGATTGCTTTTAAAGCTTTATTATTTTAAGTTGCTAGTAGAAACGCTTGTTTTTCAATTTACATTTCTTAGATTTCTTCCAGTTTATATGGTTGCAATGAACACTTTTGTTCTTAAAAGAATGGTTTTTTTTGCAGTTCTCGTAATTTACCTGCTTGATATATATCATTGGCAATTGGCATGAGGGATTGACCTGTCTCTAGGAGGCCTTCTGATTTGTGTTTCATTGTTCAAGTTCTAGGTGTTTGTGCTTGTTCTTTCCTAGGTTTGCTGACTTTCTATGCTTCATTTATTAGGGATTTATGTCTGAAAGCATTCATCATTATTCTCACTCTGTGCTCCCATTCTTCCCTTTATCGCTGTTAAATTGTTGGGGCATTTACATACATACCACACAATTCCTATGTATTCATATGTCTAACACCCAAACTCTTATATTTACATACATAACAGTAATCATTAACATCACATAAAAATTTCACTACTATTAACTTTTTAAAACTACTAACTACTTTCATGCATAGTTTCCTGACATCAAAATATTATAAGTGTAAATACTAAGCTTTAGGTGTTAGATGTGTAAATACAGAGGAATTGTATGGTATATATGTAAATTTCCTTAAATTGTTTTCCTGTTTAGTACTTGGCCATTACTGGATTATTCTATGTAACTCTTTTTTGAGTATGCATAATCCTTTAGTCGCCAGCTCTGGGCAGTAAGCTTGATGTGAAGCAATTTGTTGATTGCAGTTTAAGAAGAATAAGCTATGGGAAAGGAGAAGGTTCACATCAGCATTGTGGTCATCGGTCATGTCGACTCCGGAAAATCAACCACCACCGGTCACCTCATATACAAGCTTGGTGGTATCGATAAGCGAGTTATTGAGCGGTTTGAGAAGGAAGCGGCTGAGATGAACAAGAGGTCATTCAAGTATGCATGGGTGCTCGACAAACTCAAGGCCGAGCGCGAGCGTGGTATCACGATTGACATTGCCTTGTGGAAGTTCGAGACTACAAAATACTATTGTACCGTCATCGATGCTCCCGGCCATCGTGATTTTATCAAGAATATGATCACTGGAACCTCTCAGGCGGATTGTGCTGTGCTGATCATTGATTCCACCACTGGAGGTTTTGAAGCCGGTATTTCCAAGGATGGCCAGACACGTGAGCATGCCCTTCTTGCTTTCACCCTTGGTGTGAAGCAGATGATTTGCTGTTGCAACAAGGTAAACTTTTGTGCATATTTTTATCTATTTTTTTAATTTCAGGTTTTAATTATAGCTGACTTGATGTGTTTAATTTTAGATGGATGCCACCACGCCAAAGTACTCTAAGGCGAGGTATGATGAAATTGTGAAGGAGGTTTCGTCCTACTTGAAGAAAGTGGGCTACAATCCTGAGAAAATTCCGTTTGTGCCAATATCTGGATTTGAAGGCGACAATATGATTGAGAGATCTACCAACCTTGACTGGTACAAGGGTCCAACTCTGCTTGAAGCCCTCGACTTGATTCAGGAACCGAAGCGTCCTTCAGACAAGCCCCTTCGTCTTCCTCTCCAGGATGTCTACAAGATTGGAGGCATTGGAACTGTTCCCGTGGGAAGAGTTGAGACGGGAATCATCAAACCCGGAATTGTGGTGACATTTGGACCTACCGGGCTTACAACTGAAGTCAAGTCTGTTGAGATGCACCACGAGGCTCTTCAGGAAGCCCTTCCTGGGGACAATGTTGGCTTTAATGTCAAGAATGTTGCTGTTAAGGACTTGAAGCGTGGATATGTGGCCTCAAACTCCAAGGATGATCCAGCGAAGGAAGCTGCAAATTTTACTTCTCAGGTCATCATTATGAATCATCCAGGCCAGATTGGCAATGGCTACGCCCCCGTTCTGGACTGTCACACCTCCCACATTGCTGTTAAGTTTGCTGAGATATTGACGAAGATTGACAGGCGCTCTGGTAAGGAGCTTGAGAAGGAGCCTAAGTTCCTGAAGAATGGGGATGCTGGATTTGTAAAGATGATTCCTACAAAGCCCATGGTTGTTGAGACATTCGCCGAGTATCCTCCGCTTGGGAGATTTGCTGTTAGGGACATGAGGCAGACTGTTGCTGTTGGAGTTATAAAGAGTGTGGAGAAGAAGGATCCAACTGGAGCCAAAGTTACCAAATCTGCTGTGAAGAAGAAATGAAGCGAGGAATACTTCATTTCAATCTTGTTTGAGTCATTTGGAGTCCGTGTCTGCAGCTTTTTTATTAATAAGTGTGATTTGGTCTACTTGGCATCTTGTGTTTGGATGCAAAACTGGGTGCTTGACCGGAGGTGGCACTGAGAAATTTATTTTGCTTGTTTAATGTTTTAATTTATTTTGCATTGTTGAAGGTCTTTGAGTCTGTTGTTGAAGACATTGTGTCGGATTTTTCTTTTCAATGGTTATTTCTGAAGTGCAATTTGAACTATTATGCTGTTTACGCAGCTTGCTTGTGTTTAAAGCCAATATGTGCTATTCAACTTGTTTTCGTTTGTGCGTGTTTTTTTTGTTAGCTAATCACAGGCTCATTTTTCATTGGCAGGATACAATATTTTATTTATTTGGGCTATATGATGCAATCTTTTTTTCTTTAGGTACAACTTTGGGGAAGGGGCTGTTGCTCTTTCTCTCTGAATTTTTTTAACTACAATGTTCACTTGGTGTATTATGGTGTTTTTCTGTATATTATGAAACTTCTATTTATTTGTCAATCAGGGAAATACATATTATGTGCAGCAGGCTGCATGTCTGGGCAACGGTGAGACCTTGACGGTATCTCACAGGGCAGCCCTTCTGGACCTTTGTTCGGAAGTGCAGTTAATATTTTCTCCAATTTAGGTTCCTCATGGTGCGCTCTTCTCCAGAATTGGCTAATTTCATTATTATCTTCTCCTTTTGTTGGCATCTTTGTTTTTTGCTTGAGCCCAATTTTCTCTAATTTTGATTTTGATGTTTTGTCTTCTCTGTGATTGTATTTTTGATTTTTTTCATTGTAATTTGGCCCTGCTGTAACTTTGTTCTTCTGCGTTGGGAATTTAGGCTATGCCCACACTTTATCCATTTGTATGCTTTTAGGTTCTGATGATTATTTCTGGCCTACATTACCTATTGTCGGTCAATGATGTTGCCATATTTGAACTTCTTATTTGTTGATATTGTATGGTTTGCTGTTAAATGGTGGCTTTATCATGTCATTATGTGATAAGAAAAGGAAGATTATAAAACATACCAGCTAAATTCTGTCTTTACACATCTAACATTTAAAGTTTGCTCTTTACCTATATGTAGTTTGCCTTTTACATATATGTAGCTTTATCTATACATGTGAAGTGTATTTTCGCCTTTTAAAATTTAAAATAGTGATGAAAAATTTGGGTGATATAAATGTAAATAAATTTTAGATATTAGATGTGTAAATACATAGAAATTGGGTGATATCCCATGTAAATGCCTCGATAAAAATAATAATAAAATAATGAAAATTTAATGATATATCTAAAGATTTGTTGGTTTGAATGGTCATTTTTTTAATATTTAATAATTATATATTATTTATATTTCATAAATAAATTTTCATAATTTGGCACATCTTGATGTGATTAGCTTGAATCTTGGAGTATTTTGTCAGAGGAAATATTCAAGCTGAAATTAAAGATTATTTAGAACTATGATTTCAGTAAATTTATAGTCAAATTAAGTGGCCTGACCAAGCAAACCCAACAACTCTAAAATTGGTCAAATTCGATTTAAATTCAGCATGAATCAAGTCTTTATACCATTTTTGGAAGCTTCCATTGTGTAATTGGAAGGTAAATAGATTCCAAAACAGACTCTTATAGACAAATCTGACATCTCAACACAATGAATCCAATGAGCCTAAGATCACAATTTTGACATCATTAAGACATTCATGTGTCCATAAAACATCGCCTAATTGGGTAACCTTTCTGGGACGTTTGATGGAGTAGTATGGATACATTTTTTAATTTTGATGAGACTTCTCCCAATCTCTATAAATTGAGTCCTACCCCTCTCTTGAGAGGGGACCAAGATCTTAAACCCGAGGAAGACGGAGACGTGGAGGAGAACCAATTGAGGTCCTGTGTTCCACACCGAAGGTCAAATGAATGCCACCCGCTTCCGCAACTGTTGACCACTAACGACAACCGCTAACCAGCCACCACCGACCATCATTAGCCATTTTTGGGTACCCCCTACTCATCACAATAAAGCCTTTTGCAGAATTACGACTTGAAGTGCGTAATCCCAAGTACTTTTTAGAGTAATAAAGCACAATGTAGAGCAATGAACAACATTGTAGAGTAACAAATCATCCTACAAAGCAACGCATTCCGCAGTTAATGTAACAACAATACTTGAATACGTTGCAAGGACACGTCTAGCATGCGGCGCAACAAGATCTCTTAAGACAGGTGCAATAATGCACTTCATAATAACTGCTTATAATTGTCATACTCATGATACAATGATTTTTCCTGAATTTTTTGTTGCAGTTCGCCATTATGACCAATATGACCAACTAAGGTTTATGTGGTCCGCAACTCATAAACCTCTCAACTCCAACTCTTATGGCATATGTACATTATCTAAGCTCATGTAGCTTCCAACCCTAGTCATTATAGCCTACATATGTTCTTACAACTCCCCGCCACAGTCTTTGCAACCAACTACAGCTTACGCTGTCCACAACTTATGCAGCTCCTAACTTTAGCCTCTACGACCTAGGGACGTTAACTCATATAGCTTCCAACTCCGACCTCTGCGGCTACAGAAGTAATCATAGTTCATGCGACTCTCAACTCCAACTTTTGCGGCCTACAAATGTCATCACAACTCATACAACTCCTAACCTTGACATCTATAGCCTATAGATATTATCACAATTCACCAATATCACCTACATGATCAACTACGACCTACGTGATTCACCGACCATGCAGCTCTGAACTCTAGAATCTGAAACCTATTGATGTTATGACCGCTCATGCAACTCCCAACTCGAACTTTGTGCCTACAAATGTTATCATAATTCATGCAACACTCAACTCCGACCTCTATGGCGTACAACCATCATTACAGCTCACCACTATGCCTTATGTGATCAACAATGACCTAGGACTCACAACACCTAAGGCTCTCTATTATGGCCTCTGTGGCCAATCAAGTCTCTTGAAGCAAACATTTATGACCCCACATAACCAACTACTTCCATGGATTTCAACCATAGTCTCTGTGACAAGCCGGAGCTACATACGCCATTTACAACCTTCACGACAGACTACTATCTCCATAACAATTGACTACTGTCTTCGTGGCCTGTTACAGCTACAATTGTTGAAATATTGTTGTGCATTAACTTTGTAATTCCATCATCCCTAAATCAGGATAAAAGTGGGCATGTATGTTCACTATTACATATTGAATTTTTTCAACTGAGCCTGACCTTGTGGTTTTTTCTCCTTTCTTGGGTTTTCCACGTCAAAGTTGAAGTATCACCTTCAGCTTACTTCTCTTTTATCTGAGTGTGTACTGGATTTTTGTACAACTCTAAGATGCTAAACAATTATTTTACCGTTGTAGACCTTCCGACACACGTTAATTACTATAAATAGTTAGAAGTATTATCAATAATATGATCAAGATTATTTATATGTTAAAATATAGGTTTTAGGAACATAAATATGAGATGCTTGTCAGACATATAAAATATGGGGCATAATTAGGTCATGTCCAGAGTGCACAATTGCCACTTAATATTTGCAATCTTTTATATAAATAATAAACTTTAATACTTTTCTATGATTTTTATGAAATTAATTAATTTTGCCTCCTCTTATATTTTTTATCCAATACTTGAAAATAATATAGAAATTCTATAATTTTGCCCCCTTAATGTCAAGAAAGAGCGTTTGTTACATGCTGGCTTGTTCTAGTTATAAATTTAACAAACTAAACAGATAATTTAAAAGTACTAAAGAAATATGAGAGGATATTGTATTAAACATTTCAACGGGACATTTGATATTCCAATTGAAAACTTAGTGAAACATCAGACCTATCACGAGCTATTCAGATAAAGCAGAATCGTGTCTGATGATTTTGTTTTTATTAGACTCAAATTGTCGATCATGGACTGTCCACGTGAACCGCACTTCCCAATTGGGACAGCTCAGCGTAGTTTAGCTGTTTCCTCCTTTCGGAACAAAAGACCAATATCCATAGGAAGATTTGCGTACATACCGTTTAATTCTTATGTATTTACATATCTAACACTTTAATTTTAATTTTTATACATATGTTACCTTATATATGCATGAAAATGTTCATTTCACTTTTTTTTAAAGTTAAAATAATAATTATTTTTATTTGACATGAAAGATTGAATACCGGTGCGGAACCAACGTCTTTTTTGGGGAGGAAAACTGTCCGGCTAGAGCAGCAAAAGGTAAAATAATATCGGAAAAACTGATAATGACTAAAATCTGAATTTAAGGGGGCTAATGCACCCTGTGGAGTCATACCCATAAGTGGGTGGTGTGTACGCAAAAATTAATGGTTTAGGTAGGAAAATGTATGGCTGTCAAAAAAGCTCGTTGTTCGCGAACAGTTCGTGTTCGGTTAATTTTTTTCGTTCGATAAGCAAATGAGACGAACACGAATAATTTTTTTCGTTCGGTTTGTTAAACGAACCAAACACGAACAATGATGTGTTCGTTCGTGTTCGGTTCGTTATTGTTCGAAATATAAAATAATTTAAAATAATATATATAAAAAATTTATAATATTTTAAAAATAATTTATATATTATAAAAATTTATCATATTTTAAATAATTAAACTTCTATAAATTATAATATATGATAAATTATTAATAACAATAATAATATTGTAGTATTAATTATATTAATATAAATATTATAATGTTATAATTAATATACTTATACTTATATATTAAAATAAAATCCTAATCAAAACCCTAAACGCCTTATTCGATTTGCTTCATTTTGAGGAAGTATGGGTTAAGTTGATGTGTACGGAATACTTGATCAATTTGCTTCATTTTGAGGAACTATCCTATCAAAGCTAGAGTCTCAAAAAAGCTCGTTGTTCGCGAACAGTTCGTGTTCGGTTCGCAGTGAAGTTCGTGTTCGTTCGATAAGCAAACGAACCAAACACGAACAGTGATGTGTTCGAATATTTCAAACACGAACACTAGTTCTGTTCGTTCGTGTTCGGTCCGTTTACACCCCTAGGTAAATGCATAAGAATTGGGTGCTGTGTTATAAATGCCCCATCTCTACATTCAGGTTGGTGTAAAATTAAGAATTAAATTTTGTTATTAAAAATGGTTTATTAATAGATGCAGTAATTAGATTGATCTGAATCTTAATAGAAATGTTCAACAGAACTCTTAATGCAGTAATTTTTAGTATTACACCCCAATTTAATTTCGTGGTGAAATAGCAAATCCGTCATCTTTGACAACTACGAACCCCACTGAAAAGTCAATGTTGTTCCTCCTAAGTTTTAACCGCCCCACCTACATCCCGAAATCACGTTCTTTACTTTGCTCACTCCCTCCCTCTTCTCCATTATCTTGTTCTTCATGCATTAGCCCCGAAACCAAACCAAAGATTAAGTTTTTGAGGAAGCTATGAGAACGGCTTCCATTCTCTTCCTCCTCCTCCTTGTGCCCACTTCTATTCTCTCATCAATCTCTCCATTCTCCTGTGATGCTTCGAATCCTTCCACAAAAGATTACCCATTTTGTGAGGTGAACTTGCCAATAGAGCGAAGGGTTGATGATCTCATCGCCCGCCTTTCTCTGGAGGAAAAGATCTCCCAGCTCGTCGACAGAGCGCCTCCCATTCCCCGCCTTGGCTTGCCGGGCTACAAGTGGTGGTCAGAAGCTCTTCATGGCGTCTCTGATGCAGGGCGAGGCATCCACTACAATGGCTCCATTTCGTCCGGCACCAGCTTCCCTCAAGTCATTCTTACTGCAGCTTCATTTAACCCCTTGCTTTGGTACCGAATCGGTGAGGTAAAAAACCTTTTGAAATGTTAGTTCTTTCTGATATCTTGCCATTACTGAAATCTTTTCATTACGGCTGAAGCAATTTTTTGCTATCGCCAAGTATATGTTTTACATATTTCATTCATTTTGGAATGTTCTTTAAAGGCTATTGGAACCGAAGCTCGAGCGTTGTACAATGCTGGGCAGGCAGAAGGGCTAACATTTTGGGCACCGAACATAAATATTTTCAGAGATCCGAGATGGGGCAGAGGCCAAGAAACTCCAGGGGAGGACCCATTAATGGCGAGCAAGTATGCGGTCTCCTATGTGAGAGGAGTGCAGGGTTATTCCTACGATGGAGAAAGTGGAGCAGGGCTCAAGGCTTCAGCTTGCTGCAAGCATTTTACTGCTTATGATCTCGACCGTTGGAACGGAGTTCTTCGGTACTCATTCAATGCAAAGGTAATTACCAAACGTTTTTATTTTTTTATTTTTCCTTGAGTTCATTTAAGGAAAAGGGCTCTTTGTGGCTACAGATTTCAGTTCAGGATCTGGAGGATACTTATCAGCCTCCTTTCAAGAGCTGTGTGGAACAAGGTCATGCCTCTGGAATCATGTGCTCATATAATCAAGTTAATGGCGTTCCAACCTGTGCCGATTACAATCTTCTAACAAAAACAGCAAGAGGATTGTGGGGTTTTTATGGGTGAGATACTAAAAACAGCTGTGGTTGTTTCCTTCATGTATTATTTAGACCTTAAATCTATCCGTCTGCTTAACATAACCATATTTCAGTATAGATGATCATTTATAAAGTAGAATTTCCTCAAAAAGGGCCACACAAGTTGCAACCATTTGTTATCATCATGGCTTCTTTATAAGCCACCACCCTCTAATAGTTGTGCGTTACACCATAACCTTGTTTATTTTAATAGAATTGAGAGGTTCGGTTGTTTTACTTGAACAATTTACTTCAAATAATGTGCCTTCTATCAGTAAAAATGGAAAATATATAAAAATCATGTATCAACAACTATTTTGTCTTTGGTTATTCACAGTTACATCACTTCGGATTGCGATGCGGTCTCGGTCATTTACACAAGCCAGAAATATACCAAGACCCCAGAAGATGCAGTAGCTATCACGCTCAAAGCTGGTAAACAATGCAAACATTACGACAATATTTAATCTTGATAGCAGAAATTTGAGTTTAAATTGCAAAATTACTACTTTATCATCTCATATACTTTCAGGAATGGATGTGAATTGTGGAGAATATGTGCGGAAGTACGCCTACTCCGCAATTAAACAAGGTAAATTATCAGAAAATGACATCAACAGAGGGCTTCACAACCTATTCTCCATAAGAATGCGACTTGGGCTCTTCAATGGAAGTCCCAACAACCTTCTCTACGGCAACATTGCTTCAAAACAGGTCTGCTCTGGCGCTCATCAGAACCTGGCTCTTGAAGCAGCCCGAGATGGCATTGTTCTTCTGAAAAACTTGGGAAAAATCCTTCCTTTGTCCAAATCAAAGGTTTCTTCACTTGCTGTGATTGGTCCAAATGCAAACCGTGCTTCAGTTCTGCTAGGAAACTATAACGGACCGCCATGCAAATCAAACACTCCTCTTCAGGTACTGCAGAACTACGTGAAGAACACGAGATTTTTAGCTGGCTGTGATACTGTTATCTGTAACACAAGCCATATTGATGAGGCAGTAAAGCTGGCCAGCTCAGTGGACTATGTGATATTGTTCATGGGATTGGATCTGACTGTGGAGAAGGAAGATTTAGATAGAGATGATTTGGTGCTTCCTGGGATGCAGAAAAAACTTATTACTAGTGTGGCAAGGGTTGTGAAGAGGCCGGTGATATTGGTTTTGCTTTGCGGTGGTCCTGTTGATGTTTCGTTTGTAAAAGATGATGACAAGATTGGGGGAGTTCTGTGGGGAGGATATCCAGGAGAAGCTGGTGGATTGGCTATTGCACAGGTTATCTTTGGCGAGCACAATCCAGGTGAAGTATATTGTTCTTTATGTTAATTTGTTTTTGGTTTTCAATGCAGCACAGCACTTTGTTAAAAGATAAATGAGCAATTCATTTCTGGTATAGGTATATGTCAACTTTTAAAAGAAAAAATTCCATTCATTTTACACTTCATTATGAACTACCAATCACGTAACTGAAAAAAATAGACCTTAGTGCATTTGTGTTTGGTTTGGTGTGCAATTTCCAGATTATAAAAGGTATTTTTATTATAACCTCCCAAAAACTAAAATTTTATTTAGTAATGCAACGCTAACCAACACACTTTTCAAAAAAATTATTGATTTGCTGGCAAGCGTAGTTGGCATGTAATATTTTTGAAGTACATAAAGTTACTTTGCATTCTCCAAAAAAGTTGTAAAGATCACTTTTTTTCATTCAAAACCAGCAAATCCTATGGCTTGAACATGCTTTGATGATTCAAAACTACAGGAGGAAGACTTCCGCTCACATGGTACCCACAAGATTTCACCAAAGTTCCTATGACTGACATGAGAATGAGAGCAGACCCAGGTTCAGGGTACCCAGGAAGAACCTACCGCTTCTACACTGGCAAGCCAGTCTTCAAATTCGGCTATGGACTCAGCTACTCCACCTTCTCCTACAAATTCAAATCCACACCCCAAATCCTACTTCTCAACAAATCAGCTACTGCTCTTCAATCCAGCAACAACAACTCAGGCATAACCGGCTATGACGTTTCGAAGATGAGCGCAGCAGAATGTGAGCTGCTGAAGCTCTCTGCCATAGTGGGAGTGGAGAACCACGGTCCCATGGATGGAAAGCACTCTGTACTGCTGTTTTTGCGTAGGCCAACCTTGGCAGGAGGCAGGGCAAGGAAACAACTAGTCGGATTTCAAAGTTTAAGCTTGAAGACAGGGGAGACTGCTCATGTTAAATTTGTGTTGAAGCCATGCGAGGATTTTGTGCACGTTGAGGAAGATGGAAGGAAGGTGGTAGATTTGGGGTCTCATGTCTTGATGGTGGGGAAAGAGAAGCTTGAATTCAGCGTCGTAGCTTGAATTTGTGAGGTGGAGCAGCAAGAATTCGAGAGCATTGAGCCGCCAAGAATTGGAGATCATAAATTTGTAAATCATGGTTTTCATTCTTCGGGTGTTAATAAGCGGATGAATGTTTTAGACTGATTGATAAGTATGCTACAAATTCGGTATCATTGAATGGTTTTTAAAGATAAAATTCTAATCAGAATTTTATAGAGTTATTGTTCACTGATTTTCACCTTGAATTAATCAATAAATCCTTTAGGGAGAAGTACTAATACGCTGGTCATGGCTTCTGTTTATCACTGCAATGTTGAATGCGTAATATAAAAGGATCTCGAAGCCAATAAATGAATTATTAAAAAAATATTCGCATCACGATCTCTGCAAACAAAAATCAGCAAAAATTGCTAGACATTTGGTCAAAGCAACAACACATTTGCATTAAAACACAGTAGTTAAAAAATACGAGATAATTTGTTTATATTATTAGACAATACAAAATAAAAAGGTCAAATACAAGGCATTTGGTCATAACAATTGAAAATTTTGTGAAGAGTGATATAGATTTGGATGCGTGGTAGAAAATTTGTGGCAGTAGAATAATAAATTATTATCTTAGCGTTGTATGAGAATCAGAGCAACATCATAAGTTTTGATGCGAAAAGTCTCCTCGGGTTACAGCGTCGGCATGTAAAAGAACTCGTTGCCTAGCCGGGAGTTAATTTTGGAGCTATAGTGTAGTTTCTCAACATGAATTTCGAGATGATGCGTCTCTTCGTAAGTTACTACGTGATTCTGCGGTGTTGGTGGTTGCTTTGCAACATGTTTCGTCGTAAAGAGCAGACAGCAGCCGATGATGGTCGATAGCGGCCGGTAGGCAGCGGTCGGAGTTGGTCATAGGTGGTTGGAGGCGGTGACTACCAGAGTTGGCGAACGTAGGCTGTCGGAGACGGAGGTGATTGGATCCATCGATAAACTTTCATCATTAACGCTAATTTTTAGGCAATTTTTTGAGTAAGAATAATTTAAAATCACAAGTCATTAAAAACTCCAATTTTAACAAACTTAAGAGTCAAATTGATCAGCTCAATGAAACGGACCTAACAATACCAAAATTATCCAATCTGTATTAAATCAAGCCCAGATCAAGACATTAAACAACTTTCAAGAGCTTTTCAAGCATAACTGAAAGATCAAACATATTTCAAATATGGTATGTTTATATTCAAATCGAGCATCTCATCGAGATGAATCCAATGAGCACAAGATTGAGCAATTATAACATCATTAGGACACTTAATGCTCATCGAATATCATCTAATTGAAAGAATCTATCTAGAATGTTAGATTAGAGTGGTCTGAATTCTTTTCTTATTTGCAACCTGAACTCTATAAATAGAGCATTATCCCGCTTTTGAAAGGATGGAGGGACTTGAAACCATAAGAAGTTTGAAGCTTGGAAGAGGAGTTGGAGTCTAGTATCGCTTCTGCATTGTAGATCGGGCGAATGCCTCCCACTCGGGCAGTCGCTACAGCTAACTCTAGCTAACGCAGCCACTTCTAGCCAATTCTGACCGCCCCCGCTTCTAGCCAACCCTGACCGCAGCCAATTCCAATCGTCTTTGCATCTGGCTAGCTACGGTTATTGCCGCCGGCCAACTCCGACGACTAACGCCTATCGGACACCGTCGAGCATCAGCAACTGTCATCCGCTCCTTGCAGCGAAGTCTCTTGTGAAGTCACAATGTGCACCAAAGTACATTGCAGAACGGTAAAGCCGTCATAGATGGTGTAATAACAAATCCCTTATACAGTGTAATGACACCTCCCTAAGGTAAAGGCGACATAATAATGCACCTCAAATACGGTGTAAGGACACACATCAATGACAGTGTAACTATGCACCCCAGATACGGTGTAATGATGCCTCGTGAAAACGGTGCAACAAATATGGTGCAACACACACCCTAATGATGGTAAAATAATGCACACCGGATACGGTATAATGATGCCTCCCGAAGATGGTGTAACAACACACCCCAGACACGATACAATGACAAACACTGATGATGGTGTAATAACACCTGCAAATACGGTGCAAGTACACCTCCCATATACGGTGCAACGACAACTCCCAATGATGGTATAACAATGCATCCAGAAAATGATGTAACAACACACTCCAAATATAATGCAACAATACACCTTAGATATAGTGCAACTACACACCCCAATAACATTGCAAAATAGTGAAGCATCTCACAAACGGTATAACAAAGTACATAGGATACAGTGTAATGACACCCCCAAAGATGAGATAATGCACCTTAGAGACAATGCAACGACACACGCTGATGATGTTGTAACAATGCACCACAGATACAGTTTAATGATATCTCCTGAAAACAGTCTACCTGTGCTCCATATATGATGCAACGACACACCTCGATGATGTTGTAACAATGTACTTTGAATATAGTGTAAGGACATTTCCCAAAGATTGTGTAACAACACATCCCAAATACCGTGTAACGACACACCCCGATGATGGTGTAATAACACCCCCACATAAGATACAGTGCAACGACACCTCCTGATGACGGTTTATCAATGCATCTTGAAGACGGTGTAACAAAAAACCTCATATACAGTGAAATAACACACCCCAATGATGGTGTAACAGCGCACTACACATATGGTGCAACGACGCCTCCCAAAAATGGTGTAACAATACACCCTGAAGATAGTGACTTTCTCTGGACTCCTAAAGCTCCCTCTTCGACCCCCATTGCTTACAAACATCATCACAGCCCACCAACATGACCAACATACCCAACTACGACTTACATGATCCACTACTCAAACAACTCTTAAATCTGGCCCCTGCGGCTTACGGATATCAATCCAACTCATCACTATGGTCTACATGATCAACTACGACCTACGTGGCTCATAACTTGTGCAGCTCCTGATTCTAATCTCTGCGGCCTACGAATTTCATCACAAATAACCACTACGACCTATGTGACCAGCTTCATTCTACGTGTCTTAGAGCTCGTGCAATTCCCGACTCTTGCCTCTACGGCTTACAAACGTCACATGAGCTCCTTCCTGCGACTTATATGAACAACTACAATCTATACTGCCCATAATCCACACAGGCCCCAATACCAGACTCTGCGACCCACTAACATTATCGGAACTTGCCACTACTACCTATGTGACCAACTACGGCTTACGTGACTCACAGCTCCTGCAACTTCTTGTTACATCTTTTGTCGCCAACCGGTGCTCCTGAGGCAACCATTTGTGATCCACACAACCAACTACTATCATGGCTTTTAACTACAATCTATATGACAAGCTGGCGCCACGACCACCATCTACAACATTTACAGTGAATTATTGCCTCGATTGCAATTGACTACCTCCATTGCAACCTACTATCATCGAGAACTACATTTAATACAACTAGACTATAACTATTATCGATGAACCATCGTTGCACACTTATAATGATCATATTTTTAATTGCATTTTTCCTAATTTAGAAGAAGAGTGGACACATATACTCACAAATTAAAGTAATTATTTCAGCTGGGCAGACCCCATAATTTCTTTCTTCTTTCCAACTTTTCACGTAAAAATTGAGATGTGTCCTCCTACTTATTTCTCTTTAATTACCTAAGTGTCTGTTTGATTTTCATTCAATATTAAAATACTAGTTCATTATTCTACAGCTACAAACATTATGACACTGCATCGGATTTAATAGATATATATATATAAAAGATTCTTTTTAGTATTGTGATGCCTGTAAAAAAAATTATGACTGAACTATGTTTTATAAAAACTCCTATTCTGTCCGAATTTTTCACAGAGATGAAGTATTTTTTTATGGAGAGCTATAAAATTTATTTATTTTTCTAAAAAAAAACAAGTTGTTGAACGGGGAAGGAGCACTGAAAATCCAAAGTCCGAGGCAGCATTATTTCCTCTCTTAAGAACGAACGAGGCAAAGATTCAAATCCTTAAAAATAACATTTTAAGAAAAATCACGTTTAGACGATCGAAATGATATTTTGTTTGCATCCTTTCTATTTATTAAGCGAGTTGCTGTCCTTTTTTTCTAACATTAAGTTTCGTATCAGTTACCCACTCATTGTTCAGATCCTGAGATTATATGATGCTACCTTTACTCTCATCATCCAACTAAATCGTATAGCCATGCGCGTAAAAAACATATAGCTTGAATGCTTTTGAGAATTTTCTTAATATACTTGTTCTATAGTCCCTAATGATTTTGTCCTAAATATATTTTTTTACTGTAAATGATAACTTGAGAGCATCCCGAGTCCAATGGCGGGGCGCCACATGTCAAGTGAGCCCCACCACAATACACTGATATTGATCTGTTTTAAAAGAGGTGGAACCCACTTGATACGTGGCTTCCCATCATTGGGCTTTGAAGTAATATTTTTTCCAATTTATCGAAAAAAAGAGTCAAATATGCATTAATGGCTTCCAAAAATAACCTTATGAGCAGAGTTTTTAAGTCCATCGTAGCGATTGCAACAGTTTCTTTTTCCAACAATTTTTTTGTGCCAAAAATTTGAGCTTCACGTCCAACCATTTGTCAAAAAATACAATGTGCATATATATAAATAAAGCTATGAAAAATAAAAGATTATAAGATATCACAGTTGATGTCCCATAATTTTCCCTCAAAAAGAAAAGAAGGAGAAATGTTGAACTTAAAGCCTAAAAACCCAATAATAATAAAATAGGTTATGTCCGGGGACAGAAAAAAGCATGATTGAACAATCAGCTCTCCTCATTGTTCAAGCAAAAAATAATAGATAAAAATAAGCCCGTTAGAGAGTGCATTCATATTAAGAAAATTGAAGCATCAACTTTCCAAGAAGACTTCAGTCGAATACCAAGTAGCAGCAATTATTCATATAACCAGCCATATTTTCATCCTCCAAAAAATGAACAGTAAAAACCTTCATTTTAGCAATCAAATCCACCAATTTGTATAGCTTATAGATGGTAACATTGAAAATGGCTACTTTCTCAAATAGCATACGATTGTCCTCGAAGAATCTGTTGAAATTTAGAACAATGCAGAATACTTGATTCTTTCATTAATATGAATGAGGTATAAATAACCCTTACAAGAATCCTATAATAGGAAAAATAATAAAAGGAAATGATATGAAAGGAAAAATATATCTCTCAATATCTCCAATAATCAATTAATTTTAATTATTATGAGATATAGGAGATAATACAAAACGGAAAAATAAGTAATTCCTAATCTAAGGAATTAAATATAAAATATCTTCTTGATATGAGGAAATAATTTATTGCAGGAATAAATTATTTCCTATTATAATTCTTAACAAAATCAGCAAAGAGAATTAAAAAAAAAAAAATCTAAAAAACAGAGAAATAAATAAATAGTCCTAGAAAAAGCTCAGAACTATCCAATTGAAATATAATAAAATTTAAACACTATTCAAGCTATTCAAGCTGTAGAAGCTCAAAAGTAACACAGAGAGGCATTAGCGCTGTCCGAGGTTTGCAAGACTGGAAATCCAAAAGACCTGGACGGAACAATAACCACAACAACAAAGCAACAGAAGGCAGCAGGACTACTGAGATTGCTACCATACATTTAAAAAAAGCAGTAGAAATAATACTAAAAACATCCAAAATAAAAAAAAAAATTTAAATTATCATGCTGTAGAAAATGTCCATTCTACTATCCAAATGGATTAAAGTGAAAAATAACTGCTGAAGAGCAAATCTCAGAATAGGCAAAAAATCGAAGGCTATAAGAAGCCAATGAGTCTCATTTTAATAGGCTGAAATTCATCATTGCTCCCAAAATCTCAGAGAAAAGAATGAGCCAAAGAGCATCCATAAGAAAAGCTTTAATGAATCAAGCTATAAAACTGACACCATCCTAGGGCTTCTAGAAGGTTTGATAAGACAGAAAAGGTGTTGGAGAGGATGTAGAATTGAAACCAAGTGTGGCAGGTTGAAGGATGGAAGGAGGCTGATAATCGGCACAAACGGCAGTCAGGACAATGAAATGAGTGCAGAAAAATGCAATTCCATGCTGAAAAGAGCATGTGACAGTTTCCTGTTAAAAACAGTAGGTGACAGCGGCCTTGACGACTATCCGACATGAAATAACAGACAAACTATGAATCGACGAGGTGAGGACAATGAGGAGGATCCACTGCTTGTTCCTAAGCAAGCTACATGCACACCAATTACGAAGGGAAGAGACTACAACATCCTAAAGAGAAAGTTCAAAGAACAAACTCTCAAAATTCAGAAACTTTGTAAACCTCCCAAGCAAATTAGAATACAAAAAATATATATATATATATATATATATATCTCTAATAACAAAGAACCTACTTAGAAAATAAAGAATTAGACGAATAAAAAAGGAAGGAAACTTGCAAGAAATAAATATAGAAAATAAAAAAGGAAAAAAATGTTTCAATTCGGTCCAGACTCTCATAATCGTGGGAGTCAGATATCACGATATCGCTATACTGCAGAAAGGCCCGTGTTCTGCATCATTGTCCTCAGGCAGAGGGGTTTCACCCGTGTCAGCGACAACACTCATACCATCATAGTAAAACACTATATCAACGACATTAAAAGTAGCAGAAATATTGCAATACCCCGGTAGGTCAGTCTTATAGGTGTTGTCATTAATCTTCTTAGCTAAATGACCATCATCTCTAGGCTTGAGCTTCCCAAGTGAACTTACAAGAAATCGCTCATTCTTTAGTCTGATCCATACCATGTCGACATCCTTGAAAACCATGGCTTTTTTGGACTTGTCATATTTCTGGTACTTAGTGTTTTGCTTAGCAATTTTCTTCATGATCTACTCATTTTGGATTTAAATATATTTGACTAGAATCATAGCATCAGTGCTAAGCTCAAGAGCATGTAGTATAGAGCCCAACTCTAAAGGTGTAAGAGGATTCTGCCTGGACACAATCTCAAATCGGTTGTAACTTGTGGATTGACTAGTATAACGATTATAGGCAAACTCCACTAGAGGCAGAACAAAACCTCACTGTTTGATGTTCTTTCCATAAAACATCTATGAAAGTTTCCCAAACTGCAATTTACAACCTCGGTCTACCCATTTGTCCGAGGGTGTTCAAGTGAACTGAACTGAAGCTTCGTACCAAACCTATCCCATAAAGTCCTCCAAAAGTGGTTGAGCAATTTCACATTCCTATATGAGGTAGTACTCCTGAGTATGCCATGAAGACGAACTACCTCTTTGAAATATAAGTCCGCGCAATATGATGCATCCATCGCCTTGTGACAAGGAACAAAATGTATCATCTTGGAGAAGTACTCTACCAATACTATAACATAATCCTTAATCCATGTCTCAGGTAAGCTCACCATGAAATTCATGCTCACTTCAAATCAGGGTGTCTTTAGAATCGGAAGGGGAGTGTAGAGCCTGATAGTTTGTTCTCAAGTCTTAGCCAAGTGATATAACCTGCACTTTCAGACGTGTCTCTCCACATCTCGTACCAATATAGGTTAATAAAAATTCTCTTTGACTAGGGAGAGTGTCTCGTCTCTACTAAATAATTTTGCCATCCCCCACTGGAACACTCCTGTAAAATGCTACCTCTAAGTGAGAACTTCAAGGAATGCACAGTATGTTATGTAAAGCAAAAATCCATGAGATCGGTGATACTGCTTGTACAAACTATCCTTATATTAGATTCAAATATCTTGAAAATTCTCGTTAGTCACATATAAATCCTTCAACCCAATAACTTTAGATTGTATCTTCATAAGTAATAGGTGGCGAGACTTCCTGTCTTCTATTTGAGCACAAAGTAAAATAAAAAAATAGAAAAAAGACCCATGAGGCATGTCTATTCTTTAGCATATTTTAATTCTTCAAGAATCTCAAAGCCTCACGGTCAGTGCAAAAGAAAATTCAATGCCAACAGATAATGACTCCAGTGACGGAGAGATCTCAAAATGAGATAAAATTTCTCATTGTAACTTGAATATTTTCTCATGGATTCATTCAATTTTTTACTGAAGAAAGTAATAAGGTGTTCTCCATGACTTAGCATAGCTCCAATTCCTACATTAGAGACATTATACTATACCTCGAACACTTGATTGAAATCCAAAAGTGAGAGAATGGGGGCCTGAATCACTATCTATTCAAAGCATCAAAACTATCTTGAGCATCATCTGACCATGTAAATTTATTTGACTCAAGAAGTTGTGTCAAAGGTGACGCGATCGAGCTGAAATTTTTGATAAATCTCCCTTAAAAAAGTTGACCCATGAAATTGACATACTTGCGTAAATAAATGTGGTTTGGTCCAAGCTACAATAGCCTTGATCTTTGTTGGGTCTATCTCAAAATGATGTATCCCAAAAAACACGTATGCGGTGTAAGAAAATGACACTTCTTTGGATGGTCATATAGTTGCTCTGTTCAAAGTATCTCAAAAACTTCTTGTGTTGTAAGTTCTGAAAACCCTTCAAGTAGAATGAAACCTTGCTCTTAAACATCAAGGCGCCTTTTTTTGTAATGGTGGATTTTCATTAGAAACTTTAAAGTTAAGTGTGCTCCTGGGAAGTTACACCAATGGATTAAAATCGTGAGATCATTAGTCCAAAGCAGACAATACCTTGATGGGTAAGAGTTCAGACTATCACAACTGATGGAAATTAAGTGCTATACAGAACAAAGTGCTATGCCATGAGAAACACCTCTTGAACCCCAGATGAAACAAAAGTGCTATATGATGGGATCTACCTCTTGAATCTGTAGGGGCCACCTCTAGAATCCTATCTGCTTGGTAAGAAAACTGATGAGGACATCAATACCCCTTAACTGGAATGAAGTTCGAACTCTTAAACATGAGACGCCTTTTGGTGTAATGGTGGATTTTCATTAGAAACTCCAAAGTTAAGTGTGCTCATTTTGAAGCACTCCTGGGATGGGTGACCTCCTGAGAACTTACACCAATGGGCCAAAATTGTTAGGCCAATAGGCCAAATAGGACAATATTTTAATGGGTGAGAGTTTGGGTGGTCATATAAGTACCCCGCCTATGTACTGTTATACATCAGGATGTCATTAAATTACAAAACCACAAATTTTCCAATGAAGGCTTGAAAACCTTGTTCATCAATCGCATGAAAGAGTTGGGGGCGTTGGAAAGGCCAAAGGACATAATGATCCACACATAATTTGCCCAGTGTCTTGAATGTCGTATTACACTCATCCCATTGTCTTATCTTGATCTGGTGATAGTTGTTGAGTAGATCAATCTTGTAGAAGAAATTGACACCATGCAATTGATCAAATAAATCATCTAACTTAGAAATATGAAACATGTACTTGATTGCAATCTTGTTCACAACTGCTATCTATGCACATGCATCACGATCCATCCTTTTAGGGCACGATCAAAGATGGCACAGCACATGGAGTAATATTCTCTTTAACTAATCCTCGGGTCATTAGATCCTGAACCTGGTTTTGTAGCCCCTTATACTATACTGGTTGCATCCGATAGGCTGGTCGGTTGGTAAGTATTGATCCTAGGATAAAGTCTATAGCATGTTGAAACTCTTGCAAAGGTGGTAATTTGCACTGCCTCAGGTATTAGCTCCTCTGTATCACAACCTTATAGCATCAACAAGGCCCGTCCCACTGGTGCTTCTCTGATAGCCTGCAGAAAGGTAGCACGAGACATCATGGTTCCATTTTCTGTCCAAGTGTTCATCATTGCTCACTCCTTTAATGGCAGAAGTACAATATGTTCCTGATTCTTATTGTACTGTCACGATCAGCCCAACAGGATATGACATGCATCCGTAGGACGATATCACATAAAACTTGATCCTACAGTTTGTCTCTAATTGAAAATAAATCACTATATTTTTTATCTACTTAGCAAAATACGGTTGAAGTCTCTCAAAACAAGTCATGATTCATTAATATTAGTGTCAAAGTAATCGATTATCATCGGTCATTCCTCTTGCTATTATTGTTATCAATGTAGACAAATGTGACTAAAAAACTCGATGAAGGAGAAAACCAACAAATCATGAATGTAATAAAGGTGAGTCTCTAAAGAAAAAAAAGAGATATTTTTAGCATTCCATTTAATTCGAATATGGCAATTGACTAATGAGTGAAAATTATTGTGGCTGTATTTATGAGGGAAGATATTAAAATGCCCATTGATGAAAGGGTCAGAAATTGAGAATGTTGAGATTTATGTCTCAAGTAAAACACATGAGATCAATAGTATGATCTTCACCCAATTATTGCAGTCAGTGGTATAAATATTACTGTGCAAAGCACATATATTTCATGCTGCAATATTGGTAAAGAGCACGAGTTTTTGTCGTGGAGGCACCGTCCCCTGCTCCCTGCCAGAGCATTGGATGTGGATGACATAGATCAAATAGCTAAAGAGGTATTGGTGACAAAGTTCATCCATTGGTCATGAGTAGAAGCGAGAGCAATTTGGAGGGCAACTTCACTGGGGATAGTATTATCAAGTGGGGACGGGCTGTTGCAGCATTTGTCGTTATGATTGTAAAACTATGGCGGAAAAAGAACTTTGTAAATGTTATTGTGAATATTAAAAATCTTTTATTTAAAAAAATAAATAATTTTCTTATAGCAAATTTGATCATAAGAAATAGCTTCCCACAATAAAAATTTCTAAAAAGCAACACAAACATAAAGCCAAATGAGAGTGTGCCCACGATCTGAAAAAATAAATAGTGATAAGACTGTCTGCATGATACACAACAATTCACACAAATATATCAAGAAATAAACTTCACATATTTATTTAATTATCTCAAAAAAATATAATTCTAGTTGAAACAAATCATAAATCACAATGTATACTTTATATTTTTATTGCAATGCTATGTTTCATGAAACCGCAGAATGGTTACACAAACAGTTTTCCTTCATGAATTCTTGAGCAGTGAAATAAGTTCCTCGCCAACCCACCCCAGTGAACTCTCACAACTGAAAACTCTCCTAATAAGACTCTCAAGCGACATTCCAGTCTTCACAGAAAAAGCACGATCAATTTCTTTAATGTCGATTCCAGAGCGCGTAACCACCGTTCTGATAAGTACTTCCTTGGCATCCCCAGTCGCCATGGCCCTGCATAGCTGCTTGGTGAAATGCTTCTCTGGAGACTGAATGCAACGGATTACAGCTCGGAGTTGGATTCCAAATTCAGTGCATTTGTAGTTCTTCAGGAACTTGATGAATTCGTGGCCAAATAGGTGCTTGAATGAGGAAAGTATTATTCTCATCTGGTCAACATTCCTTTGATTCAACATAGAGATGATGGATTTCTGATCAATGAGTTTACAGCTTGTGACTGCTTCATAGAGAATCTTTGCATCACACATAGCCATTCGTGTATTGAACCTTTCTCCAGTATAAGTTCTTGAATTCAGGATGGCTGAAAGAATCTAAGGAATTCAAAAGTTTTTCACTATTTTGAAATATGTTCGATAGCAAATAAGCATATAACAACAACACTCATGTTATGTCCCCATGTAAAAATCTTCAAACTAATGTTTACGAAATAATGATCTTAGATATATGCAATAAGAAAATCAAATTCTTTTTTTTTTCTTTTCTGTTAGGGAGTGTGAACAAAAGTGGGACTAACTATAGGGTTAATACAATGACAAACAAGTTTATTTTCAGCTTAAAAGCTTGTGAGTGTTGATCATGGTTAACTGCTTGGTATCATTATAATACATATTTTAAATTATCTAAATTAGGATTGGCTTTCAAGTGCTTTAATAATCCATCACTCAGATCAGAGTTATTCTATCAGCCATCTATTCCTCTTAAACACAAACTCATCAAGTATCATACACCAAAGCCCCCTCAACAGCATGCATCATTCATAAGAGTTCGTGCTTCTAAACTTTGCTCAATTATGATAAAAGGCAAACAAGAGCTGTTTAGCCACAAACTGCAATAACAGCTTGATTATTATTGAATCATCGACTCTAATAACATTTGTTAGTGAAATTTAAAGGGATACTAAATTCAGACATGATGCACCAGTAGTTAAACGTGATTTCAGTTTAAGAACATAAATTTAGAAAGCCAATCACATAATATTTTTATAACAACATATATTTTAACTATCAAATGTAAAATTAAATCCAAGACTTTCACCATGCCTCAATAGATTATATATATATATATATATATATATATACAAATTTAATGTGATTGGCCACTCTTAATTTTAACATGTGTCAATAAGCAGGAAACAATCAAGTTTCTTCCGGGCAAAGTATGTTTGTATTAAGTTTAATCTCAAATCACATAGCTGAAAAATATGCATGATTCAGAATGAAGGCAACTGGAGTGGGCGCCTTGGCTTCTTTAGTGCATGGACCTTTGCTTTACAAAAAGCTAGACTTATGCTAACATGCAAGAGTTTGGGTTCAGCCTTATATCTTTAAGCCCAAGTTGACTATTTAAATTTGATGTAGATATATTGATTTTGCATCACCTGCAAGCTTTAACTTTGAGTTTGAAATAGATCATAACACTAAAATCTACCCCAACTTGGTGGTCCATTCATATATAATAGCTAGTAGCTCATACATTTAATAATCAAATATATTATAGATAAGCTGGTTGATCTTCACCCAATATTTAAGCAGCCCTTAAAAAAGTAGTTTCATGGACTGGCTCTAATAAATTAGGTTAAAATAGATGCCCATATTATTAGCTAGTCATTGGTCTTCAACCGTTAAGCAACCCTTCAAGGGTGGCATATAAACTTTGTTATCATTTAAAAGCACAAAATTGATTGACGCTATCTATCGCTCACAGTGCCAATTGTCAGTCACTATAGCCACCCGATGGCCACTATCATTGCGTACAATCACCATCATCGATCATTTCCCACCAACCACTACCTAACACCATCAACAATCATTGGCAACAATTGTCATTTTTCATCTCCAATCTCCACCTACCATTGATTACAATCGAATACCTATAAATAACCTGAACAAGTCTATTTAACTGGAAATCTATTGCAATCAAATCTGATTTAATATCAACTTGTTTAATAAATCATATGAGTTCTTAATTTTGATCGTTCTTATCAGTCCAACCCAACAATCTTAACTAACAGAATACAACAACTAACCCATACCACATAGTTTTTTTATGGAAGACATGCATTATTAAATTCAGTGGGACCAAAAGCATCATAAACTGGGCTTGCCCAAGGACATTATAAGTTTTAGAGTCTGAATTGAAAAAATTGCTTTCAAAATCTAATATGTACATTCATAATATGGGCTTAAATAAAGTATTACAATATTTTACAAATAAACCCCTAGACTTCTTTAACATTCTCTTTTTACCAATAGGACCCCAATCAAGGTCCAATTCTCAATACTCCTCTCAATATGGGCAAAAGATATCCACTAAGCCCGTTTGGTCACATAACCTAGACAAATCTAATGAAGTTCTTTAGTGAGGCAGTCATCCACTTGCTCTCTAGTGGCAACATGATTTAGCTTCAGGAACCCATTATTCAACTTTCCCTGATGAACAATCTATCAATCTCCACAAGTTTTGTTCTATCGTGTTGCACCGGATTGTTAGCAATGTTGATTGCTGATTTGTTGCCACCACAACCCACTTTGAGCTCGACCAACAAGGCTCTCAAGCACATCATCTCTGCAACTCCTAAGGCCATGGCCCTGTACTCTGTCTCTACCGTTGATCTCACTGCTACAGACTGTTTCTTTTACTTCCAAGAGACCAAGTTGTCCCCTACGAACATGCAAAGTATCTTGAGAAGGATCTTCTATCATTTGCACAAGTCGCCCAGTTAACGTCACAAAAGCCACAATGTCTACATGTCCATTCTTCCTGAAGATCAACCCCTTCCCTGGTATACTCTTCGGTACCTCAGAATTTGATACCTACATCCATATGGCCCTTCCATTGATTATGCATGTACCTACTCACAACGCTCACTACAAAAGAGATGTCGGGTCGAGTGTGACACAGACAAATCATATGGCCCACCAATCTCTGGTACCTCTCACGATCAACTGGTTCTCCTGCCTCTGCACTCAACTTGGTCTTCTGGTCAATTAGAGAGAATATAGGTTTGCACCGCAGCATACCTATTTTCATGAGAAGAACTAGTACATATTTTCTTTGGGATAAGACCATCACCTTAGGCCCACGAGCCACTTCAATGCCAAGAAAATATATGAGGTGTCCAAGATCCTTCACCTCAAATTCATTCCCTAGTCTTATCATAAGTTGGGCAATCTCTGCATAACCATCACCGGAGACAATGATGTCATCAACATACACAGCTAATATAATGGTGTGACCTTCATGTTATCGAAAGAACACCGTATAGTCTGTATTGATCTGTTGATATCCCATGTTCACCATAGTCTTTCTAAACTTGTCCAACCATGCTCGATAAAACTGTTTCAAGCTATACAATGACTTCCTTAGCCTACACATCTTGCCCACTAATTGGACTGTACCGAAACCTAGTGGAATCTCCATATATACCTTTTCCAGTAACTCATCATGAAGAAATGCATTATTCACATCAAGTTGGTGTAACTTCCACCCATCATTCACTATCAGGGAAAACAGTGTCCTCACCTCATCTTAGCTACTAGTGCAAATGTTTCATCATTATCAATGTCATGTGTCTAATTATACATTTTCGCCACACTTGTGCTTTGTACTGCTCCACCTTCCCTTCTGGAGTTTGCTTTATTGTCAATATCTACTTGCACCCAACTGCTTCTTTCCCCGCGGGTAGTGACACTATCTCCTATATTTGGTTTTTATTGAAAGCCCTAAACTATTCATGCATAGCCGCTTTCTACTTGAGATCTTCCATACCATCCTGCTAACACTTGGATATAGAGACAGTGCCCAAATACGCAATTAATACTCCATGTAAAGGGGATATATTAGAATATGAAACAAAATTAGAAATGTCATGTTCCAACCCAAAATGATCGGGAGGATGTCTCGCATTGTTGTGACAGGTCCTCCTTAAAGATTAGGGGTTAGGAGAAGGAAAATGAATCATATCACCTGGGAGTTCTAAGTTAGAAATGGATGTTGTATGGGTTTCAAGGGTTTGGAAGACCAATACAAGGGACTAGCTAGCACAAGTGGCACTGCAAGTACCGTTTCCTAATTTTGCTTTATTCTTATATAGACCCTTAGCTCACCTTCAACCTGAATCTTACCACCTCTAGGCTCACTCTCCTTATTTTTCGGTTCATCAACAAATTCATCATATCACAAGATAAGGCATTGCTCCCACTTGTACCACTCTCTCATAATTGCTACTCACACCCCTTTGCTTCATATCTTTAGTATTTGACGAGACGTCGAAGGGTGAGGTCACCTCTTGGGTGTGGTACATTTCAAATTCTTAAATTGATACATCCATGCTCAGAAACAATCTCTTCTCTATCGTGCTCCAACAGACATACCCCTTCTAGCTAGCAGAATAACAAACACACATTTCACAGCTCTAAATCTAGCTTTCCTACTAATGGGCTATTAAACTTCAGAAAACATACACATCCAAAAACCTTCAATGAAATGGTCCTGCTATTATCTCATTTCAACATCTGACAATGAGACTTTCAATCCAACGCCCTCGAGAGCATCCTGTTGATCAATTAAGCATCTGTAAAAACTATTTGCCCTCATAAGTGCTTTTGGGACATTCATTGCGATCATCATGCTTCAGACTACCTCTAGAAGATGACTATTCTACTTCTTTGCTACTCCATTTTATGCCAGCATGTATGGACATCTGGTTGGATTTTGTATCACATGGGTTGACAAGTACTCCCCAAATGCATTGTTGGCATACTCATTCTCATTATCAGACCTCAATACATTCATTACTGCACCATATTAAGTTTGGATTGCCTTGTGGAAGTCTTTAAAGCAAGCAAATAGATCACCCATATTTTCATCAAATATAACCACGTAACACGAGAAAAACAATCAATAAATGTCACAAAAATATTGATAGTTATTTATAAAACTTGTAGAACAAGATCTCAAAACAATAGAATATATCAAGTCAAAACCCCCAGAACTCTTATTCCCAAAACTAATATAAGAGCTCCTAGTAAGCTTGTCAAACTCAAAAGCATCACAAAGAGTGATACAACCGACTCAATAAACTAGAACAAGAGTGTCTCATGCGTCTGTGGTGTAACATCAACACATCCTACATACTCCTCCCAGATTCTACTACTCCAGTACGCTCTACCATGGATGTCAAACCTGAGTCCATCCTTTCCTGGTCCAAGTACCAGAGCCTCTATGCAACATTTCAATCCCAAGTGTACAATTAATTTCTTTCTCTTGAAAGATCACATTACAAATATAAAAAACAACACATTTTAGTTGGAGAACAATGACACTAATGGATAAAAGGTTCACTGAAAAAGAACGAGTATGCAAAACATTGGGCAAAGTAATATAATTAGTTCTCTCATTGTACATTTACCAACTACAAGCTATGTTGTACCATCAACAGTCTAGATGCTCTCTGGTATTGTAAAGGGGGTAAAGGAAGAAAAGTCTCTAGTAGTACTTATTACATGTAGAGATGCACCAGAATCTACTATCCATTCTGATGATCCCGATGTGAAAATAGAGGCATAAGCATGTGTACCACAAATACTATTGTCAGAATGAGCATACTGGAAATCTTACCCTTTGATGATGACTGGTTAGAAGCATCCTCGATCATATCTCCTGGTGTTTTATGCTTCATCATCAACAACTTCAGACACTCATAATCCTCAATGGTAAAACTCACACCTGTCTCTTTCTCTTATGCTACCATTTGTGTAGTAGCCCCCATTTCCACCTTTTCGAGCACCACGTGTCTCTCTCTCTTTAGGTTGCCTAGGACAGGCCTTGCTAAATGTCAAACTTCACCACAGTTGTAGCACTTGTGAATCTCCCCCTGACACCTATTATACCTGAGCTCGAGGTAGCCAAAGTTGATCGTGCACCACGAAGTCCACTCGGTTCAAAATATAGATTCATGCGACTCTCCTCCTGTATCATCGCAACAATGACCTCTTCCAGTGAAGGGATGGTCGCCTGAGCTAGGAGAACAAATCTTCTTTGATTAAAGATCAGGTTTATATGGAGCAGCAACTACATAGTCCTCATTTGTTTAAAGACTTCTATTTTCTTGCACTCTAAATCGCCGCAGCTTGATATCGGTGAGAAGCGATCATGATCTGCCCATAGTCGCTCCAGCTCTATGAAGTCCTCCTGAGTCGATCTATCACCCTGAACCACTGCCTTAATATCACGTTGAATCCGAAACAACCTCGTGATTTTCAGCTCTAGCAAAGGTCTCCTTCAGCTTCGCACAGATGTTGCTCAACTATCGAATGTCGTCTACCAACGAGGCAATCGATGGAGCCATCGAGTTGAGTAGCCAGGTGTAAAACAAGACATGTTCGGTCCTCCACTCATCTCTCGCAGCACTATCACTCGTTGGCTCGATTCGATGTGACCAACTCAAATATGTGGCTAGTCCATCATGTTTCAGATCCACAAGAGGGAGATCAAGCTTTACCTGTTTTGAAACAGGTGTTGAGGTAGCGGTTCTCATCAAGACACTAGCTCCTTGTATAAGTCTGACCAACACCTTCAGAATTTCAGGATCTATCTTCCTCAGAAGTTACAATCATTTACCTCCCGCACTATCTCCATCTCTTGACATCCTCTACAACAAGAATCCAAGTCTACATCACTTAGATCGCATGCAAAACTGCAACAGCTTCGATCCTTTGCCTCCCTGTCGTTCAGTGCAACTTAGGCTCTGCTCCACTACCTCCTCACTCCCGCGCAGCACGTAACATCGCACTAGCCCTACCTCCATGTGATATAGTGGCGGTTCGTTGAGAAGGCAACAGTGGCACTGCTGTTTCACTGTTGTGTGTGCGGACCATTGAAGGGGCTCCCACCTCACCGAAGTTTCTTCTATTAGCTCTAACCGCGGCTGCTTTGCAGGGATGAAGCAGAAAACAGGGAGTTCCGGATTTTAATAAATTTGATCTGGGTCTACGTACATCTATCCCGACCGGATTGAGAAGTTCGCACGAGGACGAAATTGAAGGAGGTGAAAATTGGGAGTTTCAAATAGCAACAGGCAGCTAGGGCTATGATACCAAATTTGAAAAAATTGCTCTCAAAATCTAATCTGTACATTCATAACATGGGCTTAAAGAGGGTTTTATAATATTTTATCAATAAACCCCTAGACTTCTTTAATGTTCCCTTTTTACCAATAGGACCCTAAATAAGGTTCAATTCTCAATATTCTATTTTGGGTGGCTACAACATTTTATAAAGGTGACTATAAAGTTACTGTAGGGAAAGCAATTTTTCTGAAAGTTGTGGGCATTACAGTTTACTTTAAAAAAAAAATAAAAAATTTGGCCAACAACTTCCCTACAGTTACAACACATTATCAGATCTAGTTCTTAAAAGTAGCCTTTACCAAAAAAAAAAATTGAAAAATATCAAGAAAAGTAATAGCCAAATAAACGTTTGGCTGAAAATCCGAGTAGTGAAAAAGCTGTCCCAGAAAAAAACCCTTAATGGGGCTTGAATAGCTCATTTGATATTAAAAGCCAATGATCCACACTCCATAGCACTTAAATTAACATGGTTGCAACAATGATGGAAT
This sequence comes from Papilionanthe hookeriana x Papilionanthe teres, assembly GCA_022702705.1. Lineage (NCBI taxonomy): Eukaryota > Viridiplantae > Streptophyta > Magnoliopsida > Asparagales > Orchidaceae > Papilionanthe > Papilionanthe hookeriana x Papilionanthe teres. The sequence goes on along the minus strand of CM040425.1, from coordinate 65,955,466 downwards.
CTGCTCTATTCCCATATGAAACAATCAAGAAAGCTAGCACGTGTTAAAGCAGTCTTCAGAGGATTTTAAGCAAAGCAAAATGATTACCTCTTTCAAGCTACCATTTGCCTTTGTTGCAAAATCATGCTCAAGTAAGGTAATATACTTCACCCGATATGCCTGTTTAATCGATAGCAGCTCTAATGCAGATCGAGTACATATGATTTCCATGACAAGAATGAGGTCTGTACTATAACCATACATTGCTCTTCGAATTATCTCAGCATCTCGGTCACTAGGCTCACTTAGCTGAAGACACACCATATCCTGCGTAGAAAAAAGTGAATTGGTTCGATAGTGAGATAATGCATTCTCAAAAGCACTCTTAAGTGGTTTAAAGGGAAAAAAAACTCGCCGAGTAATAATCATGCTTTTGAGACAAGATGTAGAGAACATCCTGGTTATAAAGATCAGGAAGAGTGGGGCGAATAAGCGGGAGTTCTTCAGCATTCCTGTAACTGTTGATCTCCACATCTCTCAGGTCAAAGGAACAATTATAACCTGCAGCTTACGCACAGAATGAAATCGTAAGTTTACGCACAGAATGAAATCGCAAGTCCTAAGCATGATAAACATGTACAGAAAATAACTTTAAGCTAATTTAAGACAGACGAAAAACTAAAACTTAAGCAAAGAAGCAGCAATAAAGAACAAGGCAATCCAATTCATAAATGTTAGATTCCTACCCACGAGCTTCCATTTCCAATTTCTATAAATAGAAGAGGCCGTCATTCAATTGGTTGGAATAATAATTTAATTTATAAAGTCCTTTGTACTTGAATTCAATATTTCTTTCTAAAAGCAGCAGAGTTAAAGTTGAAATAATGTTAATATTCAAAATAATTACCCTGCTATCAAATTTAAGTCATGGTAATTCCAGTGCACTTCATTTTCTATGGAAACTGTTAGATACTGATAAAAGTCAATAGAAGAGTGAATGCATTCACCTTATGCTTCCTCGGTAACAACAATATGCTACCAAATATGTCCCTTGGAAATAAATAGAAGAGTGCATGGCATCAATTTTGTATTTTATTTTAATTTCATCTTTACTTTATAATCTATATATATATATATATATATATATATATATATATATATATATATATATATATATATATATATATATATATATATAGTGTGTGTGTGTGTATAGATGGCGTTGGCAGCGGGCTGCTCCTCTGTTAGGATTTCGCTCGATGGCGATTCCCGGCGTTGAACTATTGGGTTCCACTCCATAGTTTTCGTTGTCTCCCACGACGACGATTCGCGTCTTCAGATTTCGTCGTACCCAACGACGAAGGTTTGCTCGCACTTCGCCCAGCCAGACGACGACGCTCCTTCGCCTCTCCTGCTCAACGACGTCTATCTAACTCGACGACGACGTTCGCACGTCGTCTTCTACCTGACGACGACGTCTGTCTGCTCGCATTCTCTTGCCCGACCACGACAGTTTCGTTCTCTCGAAGACGAATTTGACGCAGCTCCTCTCTGTCGACGCCGCAAGCATTCGGCACCTCTTCCTGACGCAGTCCCCTGATAGTGGGGTTTGAGTAGTTTGCAAACACTGGCCGAGCTGATGGCCTCGGGGCTTCGTTCCTACGCTGCCGCCCTTGCCGGTGATAACCCCACTTGCGCCCCTCTTTTGAATATGTTCTCGCAACGATACCACGATGCTTTCGCGCTCGGCGTCAATACTGGGTTTCTCAAAAAAATATCTCGTAAAAATGGTTTAGTCTGCAATCTTTCTCTCTGAGGACAAGATCTCTACCTTAGCTGCATCCTGCCGGCTAGTCTTAGTTGGTAAGTTCTTTTATGGAAACCTCAAACTCGAGCTAATTCGAAAGGATTTAGAGCAAATGAAACTGAAAAGGGATTTGAAGATTGGTAAACTGGACGGTCGACATATTTTCATTCAATTATCAGATAATGAAGACTATGCTCAATTGTTTGCGAGAAGACTCATTCGAATAGATAACCGTGTGATAAAGGTATTAAAATGGACAGTCGATTTTAACCCTCTTACTGAACCTCCTACCATTCATGTTTGGCTGTGCTTCCCGGATTTGAAGTTCCATCTTTTTGATCGAGAGCTCTTCTTCTCCTTAACTATGATATATGGTAAATGCCTCAAAACTGATATTCCTACAGTTAATCTGAGTCGGCCTTCTAAAGCCAAAGTTTTAATTAAACGAGATATTACTCTACCTTTTTCGAGGAAGCCATGAATTGGCTCACAGCATCAGGACTTTTGGCAGCGGACAAAACTCGAACAGATACTTCTTTACTGCACCTACTGTCGTATGTTTGGACACTCTCATTCTCAATGTTATCATTTGCATCCTCATTTAAAACCTCTGAGTAAAAATGCTAGAGTCTGCCCAATTCATACCTCTTCCCCTTCCACTCCTGAGTGCAATCCACCGGCTATTGACACATTGGTTGACACGCTGTCAGCTCTCCCTCCCTCTATCGGATATCCCCTGACAATATTGTTTCTGTTTTTGTGACTGATGTGTTGACAGATGGTTCAGCTGGGCAACCTATAACTTCAATCATTGTTGAAAACAATACTGCAAGATCCTTACCTACAAAAGACAATGTTTGATCTGATATTCAAGAGAGCATTGGAGCTCATCTTCCTCAGAAAGCATCAGGTGTTGAGGAGACATTTTTACCACCTCTTCAGAATGAACATGTTATTACTGTTAGTCAGGAGCAAGAGGCTTATCCACTTATACATGCCCGACAATCTGTTGACCACACTAATCAAATGAGCTAGTCTTCGGATGTGGAATGACAAGTTTACACATCTAAGAGAAAGAATGGAGGAATACTCGAGCTCAGAAACTTAATGGATGATACATTGGTTACTTTCGGGGAATGACACGAAACTCAACAATTTGTTAGCTGACTCCCTTCCTAGAACTAGAGGCACAGGCAGGACTAAATTGACTCGTCCCTAGCTACTTGTTTTCTACGAGTTTTGACTTTTTAAGTTTATTAATATCTTTTCTCTTTTGGGGCTTTCGTGTGTGTTGTACCGTATGAGTAGGGTGTCTTTATTGGGCCCTCTCATACAATATTTATGTATCTTTTCTATTTTAATATATTTGCCCTTGGCGTTTTTTAATATATATATACTTATAAAAAATAAATGTCACCACTAATAAATTTTTAATGTAAATCAAAACATAAATAAAAGAAAATCAAAATGAAAAATAAGAAATAAAAAATAAAAGTGACCCTAGCCGGCTCCTAATATGAACATAAGAGTCAAAATCATTTGCCACAAAGTGAAAAACATAGCTCAACATTCATCCAAAATAAAGTAGAATTCATAGTTTTAGCGGCGGTTGGGATTAATTTTGTTTTATTTCTTTTTTTGTTATTGTTATATTTCATTTATATTTTGATTTACATTAAAAACACTGTTATTGTTGGTTCTCAAACACCAAATGCGAAAAATGGAGGGTTGCGATAGTTAATCAACAACTAGTGTAAAGTTTTTGTAAAAAAATCAAGACAAATCCATTAAATCATTATGTAAATGTTAAGGCGTCCCCTAAACGTAACGCATTGTATGGCCTGAATAAAGTGAAATGTGTGCAAGGGTCACTACACCGGCGCACAGGTCTAATGTTAAACAAGTAAGAGTTAGCACAATATGGATCGATGAGGGCAAATAAAGTTATTCCATAAAACTAATATTCAGATAGAATCTTGGAATATAAACACTCTCACAGGCAAATTAATGGAATTAATATATATTATGGTTCATAAGAAAACAAATATCTTATGCATGCAAGAAACTAAATGGGTTGAAGAAAGCACTAAGGAGACTAATAGCTTATGTTTTAAATTTTGGCATTCAGGCGGGAGTTATATAAAAATGGTGTAGATGTAATTATAGATAAGAATTTGAAAGATAATATTGTAAAATTTAAAAAATTGGAGATAAAATTATAGTTCTAAAGAATATTGGAGATAAAAATTATACTTCTAAAGAATATTGTTGATACAAAGATTTTTAATATTATAAGTGTCTATGCTGCTCAAATAGGCTTACATATATGTTCAAAAGCAAAATTTTAGAATGACTTATAATAATTAATACAAATGATACCTCTAAAGGAAAGAATTTTTATTGGAGAATATTTAAATGGACATGTTAATAGAGTTGTAGAAGATTTTAGAAATATTCATGGTAGTTACGGTTTTAAAGTGATTTTGCTTTAGCTTGTTATTTTATTATTTTAATGCTTTATTTAAAAAAAAAGATGAGCATATTATTACTTATAAGAATGGGTCTAATAAAACACATATCAATCATTGTCTTACGAGAGAAATAGATCATCAAGAATATAAAGATTCTGAAGTTAATCCAAGTAAAAATTTAAATAACTGGCATCGATTATTAGTTCTTAATTTTAAGATGAGTTGGAAGATAAAAAATATAGAAACAATATCATAGAATTAGATAAGAGCAAGTAAAAGATAAAATTAAAATTTTTTTTATGAATAAACCTTAAGATTTCAATATTTGAGATGATTACGAAGAAACTAATTCTATGTGAGATGAAATAACAAGAATTATTAAATAAGTGAAAAAGATGTATTTGGAGAATCAAATGAAAAGTATTTATAAATAAAAATAGTTGGTGGTTGAATAATAATGTGCAAGAAAAGATAAAATATAAGAAATTTTGTTATAAATATTAGTTTAAATATAAAAGCTTAGAGAACTGACAAAAATATTATGTGACTTGTAAAGAGTCTAAGAGCACAATTTTTTATGCTAAGAATATTATTTCTAGTGATCTTTGTAATAAATTAAATATTAAAGAGAGTGAAAAATATATGCATAAACTAGTCAAACAAAGAGAAAATAAAAGTAAAAATTTAATTAAAGTTGATTAAAGAAGAAAATAAAAAAAATACTTCTTAGAGGTATACATTCAACATAGGAGAGTGAAATATTTTGATAAACTTCTGAATGAAGTTTGTGAAAATATGATCAACCTTAGTGATTTTAATATAATTAATAATAATAAACTTTTTATTTTTATTGCCATATTAGTAAAAAGGAAGTCGACGAGGCTTTAAGAAAAACCAAGTGCGAATCAGTAGGACTTGATAGTATATATCACAATATAAGTATGGAAATATTTAAGATATTTGAGAGTTTCTTAGCTTCCTGAATTTTTTAATATTATTTTAAAAACTAAAAAAATGACTAAGGAGTGGAAGAAGAGTATTGTGGTCACCATTTTTAAGAATAAAAATGATGCACAAAAATGTTCAAATTATACAGGAATTAAGTTAATGTATTACATATTAAAATTATGAGAGAGAGTAATTGAACATAGGTTAAGATTAGATACAAAGATTTCTCAAGATCAGTTTGTGTTTATGCCGAGCAAGCCTACTATAGAAGCTATACATTTATTGAGAGATTTAATGGAGAAGTACAAAGAGAGGAAGAAGGATATACATATAATTTGTATTGATTTAAAAAAAGCTTACGATAAGGTTCCGAGGGCAGTTCTTTGGAGAATTCTAGAAAAGACCGATGCTGATATGACTTGTATTCAAGTCATTAAAGATGTGTATACTAGAGTTGTTAATTGTTTTCAAGTAGGAGGATTAACCAAGTATTTTCCTATTTCAATTGGACTACATCAGGTATCGGCATTAAGCTCATATATTTTTGCTTTAGTTATGGATGCTCTTACTGGACATTTATAGAAGGATGTGCCTTGGTGTATGTTTTCCACTGATGATATCCTTCTTGTAGATAAGACTAGAGAAATAGGTCAAGAAAAAACTTGAATTATAGAGGTTTTGATTAGAATCTAAAGGACTTTGTTTGAATATATCTAAAATTAAATATACGGAATGTAATTTTAGTAGTAGTAGATTTAGCAGCAAAGTTATAATAATTTGTTATTAGATCATTAGAAGGAGTGAACATTTTATATATCTCGGGTCTATTGTTCAAAGTGATGGTGATATAGATGAGAAAGTTATTAGTAGAATTCAAGTTGGATGTTTGAAGATGAGGAATGCATTGGAACCATTGTGTGATAGAAAAGTATCGCTTATACTAAAAGGAAAATTTTATAAGATGGTGGTGAGACATGCAATGACTTGTGGCACAGGATGTCGGCTTATAAAAGAAAGACATAAAGCTAAGTTAAGCGTTGTCAAGATGAGAATATTTAGGTGGATGAGTGGCTTGACACCTAGAGACAAAATGTGAAACGAATGTATACGTAAAAGGGTTGGTGTAGCTCCAGTGGCAAACAAGATTAGAGAGTCATCTTATATGATTTGGTCACATTAAACGTTGACTATCTAATGATCTGGTTAGGAGAGTAAATATTTTAGATTATGAATTATGTTAAGAAATTTTGAGATAGACTTAAAAAGATTTTATGAAAATGATCTTAATTTATTGAAATTAAATGAAAATATGACACTCAATTGGACATTCATGTCGTCGACCCTAGTTAGTGGGATAAAGGCTGTTGTTGTTGTTTTTATTGTTGTTGTTGTTTTGATTTGAAGCAAAACATAATTGATATGTTTAATTAAGATATGATTATTTTTGAAAACATTTAAACCACCCAAAAGTTTTTTAAGTGTTTTCAAAAATATGTTTATTTGTTTTTAGAAACCAAAAATAAGAACATGTAAAAAATAAATTAAACAAACATGTTTTAAAAACAAAACAAAAAAACAAAAAAAAAATGATCCCCTACAAGCCCTTAATATATTCCTTCTGATTTTATGGTAGCTTTCATATAGCACATATTTTGCGGATCTGGGTCTCCACCACCTAGTAAGTTGGATGAATGAAGGCAAAGAAATTGTTTCGGGAGGATCAGAAACAGAATAACCAAATTACAAGAAATTATGATAAGTCATTTTATTTATCATCCAAACATAAATTATATTAAAAAAACACAAGAATATTTTTTACTTTAATTGCCCCATGAAATTACCAAAAAGGCTGGCTAATCCGTGTTCGTATAGCACAAATATTTTAGGGGTATGGATCTCCTCCTAGTAAGTTAGATAAATGAAGGAAAATAAACTGTTTCTGGAGTATTCAGAAGTCCAACTAATCAAATTTGAATGCATCAAACAAAAATTGTATCAAAAAATCGTAGTAGTTTTTTTTTTCTAACAATTACACCATGAAATTATCTAAAGGGTTCATTCCACTTCAAAAGAGCTAGGAAAAATCTAGTTTGGTTTTCCAGATCACTCTACTTTTTTGGACCGGATTCCAACATTTAACTTGAAATAAATAGCTGAGGAGAAGTTAACTGTTATGAAATTGAAGCGATGAACAACAAAATAAGCAAAACGAATGGTCCGTATTGACCACAAGATATCAAAGAATGTCTAGTCAACATCAAAGCAATGCAGTGAGCTCAGAATTGTAGCAGGCTAATTAAGAACCTCATAGTACAACTGAAATTGCCACCAGCAGAATAAGAATTATAAGATCAACAACAAAATTTGTGACTCTCCAACAAAGTAGGCAATGATTCATCATGATATTAGCTAAAATATTTTTCTCACCTGAAAGTTCACAAGGTAGACCTACAAAGATTTGGGCACGATGTACAAAAAAGATCTTAATTTATTATAATTAAATGAAAACATGACACTCAAGAGAACGCAATGGAGAAAAGGATTCATTTAGCTGACCCCACTTAGTGGGATAAAGGCTTGTTGTTGTTATTGTTGTCATATAGATGATAATAGAGCCTAAGATCTTGACAACTTCCAAGGCTCTAACGGCACTCATATATATCAAAATTAGAAATAAATCTTTACTAAATAAAAATAAAATCTAAGCCCTGGTAGCAGGTAATTGGATAACACCATGGACCCGAGTTCAATCATACAGTGCTAAGAACATGCCCATGCATTCAAGGCCCCAACTAGTTGGTATTACAGTTCTGAACTGCCCAGTCAATATTACATCTGAGCTTTTGGTCTACAGGTTCTTTCGTGTAGAGGCACGCCAAATATGAAAACTATCTTACCATTTGTTTTACATGCTGGGCAGGCCAATAGTTAAGACGTTTATCAGTTCTAATAAGCGTTAGCGAACAATTATTGTGACTTAAATTAGAATGGAAGATTCCGTATGGAGAGAAAGGTGCTGGAAGAAGAGAGGTGGAGTGAAATGTTTATTTCAAAGATCATCAAAATTCAAATCCAGAAGAAGGAAGAAATGCTAGGATCAGTGGCAGAAGGAAGGATGGTTATTTAAGTGTGTTTGATATTTTCAGTACTTACTAATTGTTATTAAATTCAATTTCTTTAACATTGGTTTTTCTTTCTTGGTTGCTGTTATTATATTCAAATTCTTTAACATAGGTTTTTCTTTCTTGGTTGCATGGTTGACAAACCAAGTATTCTCTATGAGTAAATTTTCAAGTATCCGTCCAGGCAAATTTAAGTCCACCCTTCCATAGTGAGTTTTAGCACTAATGCGCAACTTTCATAACCATACTCATAAAAGTAGGCCCACATAGTATGACTACGCCAGCCATGACATTACCTCAATGGAGCTCATCAAAGTTTGCTTTTTGTTGTCGTGTGAAGGCTCTCGTGATGGTTGTTTCAAGGACAACTGAGATCTATTATATATTTATAAATATTCCACCAATTTCTCTAGCCAAATAATTTCACAAATTCCTTGTGCAATGGCTCAAAATTCTGCCTTAAAACTACTTTTAACTACCACAGCTAATCTTTTACTCCTCCAAGAGACAAGATTTCTCATAACTTTGTGCAAAAACCTGAGGTGGATCTGTTATCCTCATCTCCTACCCAATTTGCATTTGTGTATATCCTCCTTTGTAACCCTTCTTTGTATTTTATGGAAGATCCTCTTTCTAGACTCCATTTAAGATAATTTAATATATAATTTATTAAATTTAGTGCCTTCAAGTGGAGAATGCATTGATTAACTTATCACATTCACTACATATGTAATGACTGGTCTAGTAAATGATATACAAATGGTTAATATACACAAGTTTTTAAATTGTGCGAAAGTATCAAATTATGATGAGATTAAACAAACTCACAAGATCAAGTAAAGTTTTTAAATAAAACCCAATATTCAAACTCCAAAGCTTATGAAACTGTCTCCACCAAATGAGACACAAAACCCTAAACTTAAGAAAAAATTGTTAAAATGTAAAGGTCCCAATATTGATAAAAAATTCCCAATAAAATAAGTCCACTAATGAATTCAACCAACCCAAATTATTGAATTGCAAATCCATTAGAGTGATTACTGAATAGAGACAACTGTACTCTATAGGTAAATAGAAAGCCATTAAATTTCTTTCATGCTAACTTCATTATCTCAAGACCCTTCAATTCAAATCTCATTGCAGCTCATGTTTCTTAATCTGATGCACCCTCATGGATATGTCAAAATTCATCTACCACATGAATGTTAACCTCATCCCTTAAGAATTTTTTAAATCAAATGTCAGTTATGAGTTAAAACTTTGAACGTTGTCGTACAACGCTCAAATTCCCTCCACATAAAAGCTCTATGGTACTCTTCTCTCCAAAGTGAGTCCAAAACTTCATTTTGAGTCTTTGAATTGACCAGGCATTACGCATCTAAGCCATTCATAGTACGTATTTAAATCTTGGGGTGATGAGCATTGATAGTCACGTTAAAATACAGATCGACCAATGACAACTATAATAGTACACTAGCCATCCCAGTCCAATAAGGGCACCAGACAAAAAATAATCCATGATTATTGATCAGATTCCTTGCATGATATAGTCATCTCGAACTATATTGAGAACTATGGGATATTGCTCGGTTTGACCATCCATCCCCAATCATGCCTCTAATTCAGAACTGAATCCAATCAATCCACATTCCGAAGCACAATAATATCCTTAATTAAAAGCATTCTCGAGTATCACTTTGAGACGTGCCCCCATGGGTTTTATGCCCATGAAAATTATTGATCAATCAAATAAAATAAAATATAAACCCATGATCGTACAAATTATTGTACATGAGAAACCTCTAGAAATGCTAAATAGCCTTGCCTTTTGAAATCCATGATGTTCAACAATCTTGTATTTTCAACAAAGAATATGAACCGTGCCACGAGCACACGAGTTTTTTAAGCCCACAAATGCCATTCACTCAAAGCAACACAGATAATGAAGAAATTAGATATCCTATTTGCCAAATTAAAAATCTTTAAGGGTGGGTTTAGCTAGGTCAACCACCTCCAAGGACAAACCATTTTCCTTAAGTTTTTAATTTTTCAAAGAATACGCTTGCTTTAAAAATTTAACCCATCAGTTGATTTTCCTAAACTTACCTGATACCATTCTAAGGCTTCTAGAAACACATCCCAATTGGGAATACTTTGGGGGTAATGGCTTGGTTAGTCTTCTTTTCCTCCAGCGTTGGCTTCTCTCCTTCAGGGTTAGGTTTTGGTATTTTAGTCGAAGTGAGCTTGTTACCTGATATGGTGGCCAAATCCTGTTTGAATTATAGTGCGGACTTGATGTCGCGGTGCTGAGGAAGAAGCCGAGAGTGTAGATCCAAAGGAGGAGAATGAAAAGGAGTATCAGCTACCTGCAGATGATGGTGAGATGCTTGTGGTTCGACAAGTTCTCTAGACCAAGCCTAAGAGGGATCAACAATCTAAGATATAATATATTCCGTACACATTGTATTGTAAAGAGGAATGTGTGCAACCTTATTATGTATGAAGACAATTGTGAAAATGTGATCTCTACAATAATGGTAAACAAATTGAGCCTCATTACACAGATGTATTCCCAACCGTACACCATGATTTGGTTGAAGAAGGGAAATGAGATTTGTGTTGACAAGACAAATCTTGTGAAATTTCAATTGGAAACAAGCTGCAAATCAGCTTTGGTGTGATTCTATTCCTATGGACGCATGTCATATTTTGTTTATTCGACTGTGACAGTACGAAAGAAGTACGTTTCATGATGGCCACAGAAATACCTATATATTTAAAAAGGATAAGAAATGTATTATACTTTTGCCAATAAATGAGTAAGTAGTAATTAGCACTCAGATGGAGATTGGAGCAATCGTGCCACATGCCACCTTTCTATAGGCCATGAGAGAGTCACCAGCGGCACTGGCCTTGGTGATGCTAGAAAGCAGTGAGATGGGAAGTATCAATACCTGAGGCAATGCGACCATTATTGGAGAAGTTTCAGGATGACTTGTCAAACAGTATGCCACCAAGATTGCCATTTTTGCGAGAGATTCAACATATTATAGACCATATCAAAGGATAAATGTTTTCCAACTGACTAGCCTATCAGATGCGACCAACAAAGTACGAGTTACAGAAACAAGTGGAAGATCTAATGGCCTGAGGATTACTTCGCAAGAACACCAATCCATGTGATGTGCTAGCTTTGATTGTGGCACATGAACATAGATGACAGGGTTGTATCCAAGATAATAATCAAGTATAGATTTTATATTCCTAGATTAGACGAGTTGATCAATTGCATGGAGCCAGTGTTTTCTCCAAGATTGATTTGTGTGGGTGACTACCACCACATTAGGATGAGACTAGGGGATGATTGGAAGATAACCTTTAAGGCATGAGATTGACTATATGAGTGGATAGCCACGCCCTTTCATCCATCCAATGCCCCGAGTACTTTCATGCGGCTGATTAACCATGTTTTTTCATCTTACATTGAGAATTTTGTGTTTTGTACTTTAATGACATCCCAGTGCACAACGGTTGAAACGAGTTGAGCTAAGTTTTTTAGATTCTTCAGACTGGGCAACTATATGGCCATCTAAAGAAGTTTTAGTTTCTTACATTGCAGACGTGCTTTTTCGAATACATCATTTCAACAACCGATATTGAATGGACCCAACAAAGATCAAGGCTATTGTAGCTTGGCCTAGACCCTAGCCATTTACTCAAGTACACTTGTTTCATGATATGAGTTCTTTTTACAAAAGATTTATCAGGACTTTAGCTTGATCGCGACACTTTAGACAGAGCTTCTCAAGTAAGATAAATTTGCAAGGTCAAATGATGCTTAGGCTAGTTTTGATGCTTTGAAAAAATTGGTCACTCAATCCCCCATTCTCACACTTCCAAATTTCAATCAAGTGTTTGAGGCAGAGTGTGATGCCTCTAATGTGGGAATTAGAGTTGTACAAAGTCAAGGAGGGCACTCCATTGCTTTCTTCAATGAAAAGTTGAATGATTCTAAAAAAAATTCTACCCACAATAAAGAGTTTTATGCTATTGTGAGAGCCCTTAATCACTGAAATCATTACCTACTAGCAATGAATTTACTCTTTATATTGACCACGAAGCTCTGAGTTTTTTGAATAGTCAGAATAAGTTAAAGGCAGACATGACTCATTAGTGAAATTTCTTTCTTTGTTTCACTTTGTGCTCAAACGTAAAGTAATAAGTTGATGCAAATAGCTATCTCCACTTATTACTCACTACAATGAAGTCTAAGGTCATTGGTTTCAAGGAATTAAAGGATCTGTATGCGACTGATGAGGATTTTTAGGATAGGCCATATGAGTAGTATCACCAATCCGATGGATATCTATTCTTCCACAACATATTATTCATTCCTCAAAATGCCCTCGGAGAGAGAATTTTGCAGGAATGTTACAGTGGGGGAATGACATGACCTTCTGGTAGAGACAATACCCTCATCTTACTAAAAGAGAAGTTTTACTGGCCCGGACTAGTCGAGTACGTCATCTGGCTAAGACTCAAGGATAAAATACTAGGTTATACACTCCCCTTCCTATTGCAATGGTACCACGGTTAGACATGAGCATGGATTTCATGGTGGGCTTACCCTAGACACAGTGGAATAAAGATTTTGTTATGATTATGGTAGACCATTTTTCCAAGGCGATACACTTTTTTTCTTGTCATAAGACGACAAATGCATCACATATTGCCATCTTATACATCAGGTAGGTAGTTCATCTTCATGGCATACCCAGAAGCATTACTTCAAACAAGGGTGTCAAATTTCTTAGCCACTGTTGGAGGACTTTATGGGTTAAATTAGGTATGAAGCTTCAGTTCAGCTCAGCAACTCACTCTCAGATAGATGAACAAAACGAAGTTGTAAACCCTAGCTTGTGAAACCGTCTTAGTGTTAGGCATGTGGCTCATATACCGGTAGTTGGAGTTTTCTTAGTGAAGAATGTGTCTCTTCATATTTAGTGGGTTGGGGGGAGCGAGGGCGAGTTAGTAATTTATCCATGAGTTTTATCTATAAATAGATGTGTAATCTTATGGGTATGTTTGAACCGGACTTATAACTCCTCTGAAATAGTGAAATTCGTCGCTCTGCTCCCGAGGACGTAGGCATGTCTTTGCCGAACCTCGTTAAATCTCTATGTTCTTCTTCTGGATTTGCGATTGTTCGCCCTGAACTTTCACAACACTTAGATGTTTTGCGGGAAAAAAACATCAAGCAGTGGGATTTGGATGTTCCTCGGGTGGAGTTCACTTATAATTGTTCTAAGAGTCAGTCCACAGGCCACAATCCATTTGAGATTGTGTATAGGAGAAATCCTCATACGCCATTAGAGTTGAGCCCTATACCGATGGCTGGTTGGCTATTGAGCTTATCACAGATGCGGAGATTCGAGTCAAGGATATTCAAACCCTACATGAGTAAGTCGGGAAAGAAATTTCTAAGTTAAACATCAAGTATCAGAAACATGCCAACAAGTTTAGGAAAGCTATTGTTTTCAAGGAAGGTGATATGGTATGGAAAAAGCCAAAAAGGAAGTGATTTCTTATAGGTTCCTTTGGAAAGGTCAAGCCAAGACCTGCTGGTCCAATAAAAATTGTTAAGACTAATGAAAATTCCTCCAAGGTCGACCAACTTGAAGATTACAATAAGTCTACTACTTCAAATTTTGTCGATTTGTCGCCCAACAACAAGAGTCTGGATGCCTCCGGAAGCAACGGTGAATCCTCTCTTACCTAGAGAGAATGATGCGGGAGCATCGCTACTGAGCCGCGGTATCGCGAGATCCTACAGTACACAGGATCACGATAGTCCCGCGAATGCAGAAGATGAGAAAGAGGGATCCCATTTTTCCCTTTCCTTTTTTTTTTCATTATTTTCTATAAGATACCTTCTTTCCTTCATTCATTTCTAGTCATTTCCTCTTATTTTTCAATAGATATTCTTCAACAAGAATTTTTCTATGAGGAGACATTTTTTATGTTGTTGCGGGATTTTGGAATTTTAATTTTTGTGAGTTTATGAATATTGAGAATTTTTCTCTGAATTTTAGTCTCTGCAGTGTTGTAGCCGCTTCCCTTCATAAGTGGTGTGTCTATAGCTTGCCTAGGAACAAGTGGTGGATACATCTTGTCGTCCTCACCTCGCCGATTGGCCGTTCAATTGTTTTTCCCTGCAGGAGAGCCGTCAAGGGCAGCACCTGTTTTTGTTAGCAGAAATCTACACATTTCTACCCCCAATTCGCGGTCCCAATCGTCGTTCTTGTCGATTATCAACCTCCCTCTGTCCTCCCACGTCAGTACCTATCTTACAATCTCTCCAATAGTTTTTGTGCTTTAACACACCGTCTATGAGCCCTAGGATGGTGTCACCACCTCTACACCTAGACTTACACAATCTTCAAAATTTCCATTTAAAGGATTGCATGGTCCTATCAAGATGAATTATGACCTAAGAGGCTCACCAGATCTTAAGGGCTCACTCAAACCTAAGGTACAAGCTCAACTGAAGCATTTTCCATGATGGTTAAGCCAATGGTTACTACCTGAGAAAGCTACATTATGGAAGGTGGTGCAGCTAGTTGAGGGCTGAATTATGCCAATCCCTTAGGATAAGGATAATTTTAAAGTTGGTTATGGAAATTTTTCTTCGAACGTGTAGAATAAAATTTCCATAGATTATTTTCTAAGGTTTATATCATTTTCTTTATATGCCAATATTCTACAACTGATTTAATTTCCCCTTACTTATACAAAAAGGATCTTAGAATACAGATATCCTCAAATCCTCCCATCCTCCTAAGATTATGCAGAAACTCGAGAAAGAACGAGAGCTAAAGCAGACAATGCCAATCAACCATAGTAGCAGAACTCCCCTCATAAGGGAGATCAAGAAAGAAAACCCACGCCGACAGTCCACTCCAACCCCCACCACTGTTTCCCCAGCAGTATTATTCAAGTCTTTCACGGATGCACAGTTGCACTCTCTTCCGCACAATCCAACAAAACCTGAACGACCCATTGATGATCCTCACCATCTATCGATTACATCAGTAGGTCACAAAGATTCAATGGCGTTAATAAAAAAAAAACTTCAGACTTACAGAATCTAAAGCTGCGCAAAACTCAGGATCAATTCATATCGAATCGATTATCAATAGAACTCAAAACTCGAAGAACGGAGACCCTAAGGTTTGAGCTCAACACCTTCAGGCTATTGAAGATGTACGCAACAATGGCGAGAAGCGGCACCGGGTCTCCGCCGAAGCGTTCCTACATATTGGGTTTGTGATATTAGTTTAATTTTATTAAGTTAATTGATTACTAATTAATTATTAATTAAATTATTATCAGATTATTTTAATTAGATAAATTTATAATTATTATTTTATTACTAATTAATAAAATATAAATCTTAATTTTATTTATTCATTAATTTTACTAGTAATTATTAATTAATACAATAATAACTAATCAATTTTTTATAAATGCTAAACTTCTATTTGATATTTAATCGAATACAATTTTTATTAATAACTAATTAGTTTAATAAATATATAATTATTAATTATCATAAATTGCAATAGAATAATAATTGAATTTAAATACTCTATTTCTCTTTTTAAATTCCATCTTAGTTGAGGATTTCAAGAAAGTTAGTAATAATGAGATGCTTAATATAATGGTGAATACTTTGGTGGTATATTCATATGAAATTATGAATATAAAAATGTATACGTCAAGTATGCAAATATAACACTATTACATGTCATCAGGAACTCAAGGCACTAATAACACTATTATATGTCATCAATAAAGTTTTACGATCAGACACAAATCTCAAAGCATTTAGAGCAAGAGATACTCCAAATTCAAAGTCGCGATCATCCGACCTAAATTTCAATAAGTTTATAGTCAAACAAAGCGTCTCAACAAGATTAATCTAAAGTCTCCAAGAGTGATCCAATTTGCATCACGATAAACCCATATCAAAAGACTAGATATATTATCAAAGACTTTGATGTGTCTATTGGAAGGTCAATCTTTCTTAAATTTTGGTTTGCTTATATTCAAATCAAGCGAAGAGAAGGATCCAATAAGCTCAAGATCATTCAATTTTGATGTCAATAAGATACTTTTTATATTGAAAAAAAAAATAATAAATGTGATCAAGAGAATTAATGTGGATCATTCGATGAAGTGTTTTGGGAGATTAGCTAAATTTACTAAAATGCCCCTCTAAAAATTATAAATAGACTCTCATTCTTCACTTGAAGATGGGAGGAGATGAGAAGATAATTAGCTGGCTACTAATCTTAAATCTAAAAATCTATGCAATTCTGGCCGGTCACCAAAGTTTGTTAGCCACCATCAAAATTCATTGTCAAACACCAAATGTTGCATCGGCCGCCACCAGTAATTGGTACGACCAACTACGTTATTATAACAATCAACTTTAATTTTTGTAACCAACTACTATTATTGTAGCTACTAACTACATTGCTCGTAACTCAATTATGATTGTTATAGATAAACTACCATTATAAATTTGTTATTGTCAGATTTTAAAATCTTATCTTCTCTAATTCAGAAAAAAAGACAAGCTTTGTACTTTCAATTTTTTAGTAGATTAATTTAATTAGGTTAGGCCCCATGTGGTTTTCCATTCATAGGGTTTTTATAAATAAAAAATGGTTATCTCCTACACGTTTGTCTATGTGTGTGCTCGAAATGTATGCTTCAATAAAAATAAAGTTCATTTATTGTTGAGAATTTTCAAGTACCCAACAGTTTGGTGTCATATGTGGGAATCAAAAACACGACTACAACTCCACAAGACAAACCTAATGATGGCAAGAGTGATCTGATTCGAATCCATATAATCCCATATCAAATACTTGAAGTGTTGTCAAAGGCTTTGGTGATTGGAAGGTCAAATTATCTTAAAATCTTGCATGTTTATATTCCAATCGAGCATAGAATCCAACAAGCCCAATATCATTCTAATGTCATTAAGCCAATTAAATGTTGAAAAATCTACCTATGATTAAGGGAATCAATGAAGAACATCTAATGGAGTGTTTGGATGATTGGGCAAATTTACCAAAATGCTCCTCTAAAAAATTATAAATAGTCATACATTCTTCACTTGAAGAGGGGAGGAAAAAAGAAGAGTGAGATGACTACTAAAGCTTAACTCTTAAAGTTCTGGAGATTGTTGTCGATCACTCGTGATCGCAACCACCAGCGGTCTTCATCAACCACCAGAGGTCATCGTCAACCACCAGTTGTTTTCAATCACCACCAACTAAAGCTTTGATCGCCCACTACAGCTATTAAAGTCTCCTACAACTTACTTTTGTAGACAACTAAAGCTGTTATAACCTCCAACTATAATTTTGATACCTCTAATAGGGTTGCCATAGCCATCAACTACGACTTCTATAGATAATTACGAGTGTTATAATCCAACCACAACTATTATAGTTCTACCACAATTGTTTAGTTCTAATTACCCTTAGCAGTTAATTTGTCAGGTTATTATTTTATCGTCATCTTTTAATCTTACATCTCATAATCTAGGTGAAGAGATGACATATATACTCATGATTACATAGTGAATTATTTTAACTGGGCTAGACCACATGACTTCTTCCTTTGTGTATGTTATATCTTCGTGCAATGCCGAGATATTAAATTATCACTCTACAATCACAAAATTTCTAGCACACAACAAGCTTCATAAAATTTAATCATAATTTTTTTGTCACATATTTATATTATGTTTGAGAAAGATATTGCAATCATAACAAAATAAATTAAAAAATTAAAATATAAGTAGGAAAGCCCGAACAATTGATCCTATTTTTTTTATTACAACCTGATTTGATCATTAAAAGTTTGTTTGAAAGTGGTAAAGTTTAGTGTGAAAGTTGAAAAAATTTAACAATTTCTCGTAAATAATTGTGGATTGGAGTGATGTTAAATTGAATTTTAGTCCCCCCTCTCTCTCACTCAATTTGTAGTATATTTATATTTATGTTTATAACTTTTGTCGTCCAAAACAAGATCGTAGAAAGAGTTCAATGTAAGAATATTCAAGAAAAAATATGCAAGCACGTAGACAAATAAATTAATAGTAACTCATATAAATAAATGAGAGTTTTTACATGAAAAATGAAAAACTACGAGGTCTGATTCAACTGAAATGATTGTAATAAAGCGTGACATATGTTATAAATGATACACTTCTGCTCAATTGAAAAAAGATATTAATATAATATAGTTGTAGCCCTAAATCATGAAAGATGAATTTTATTGTAGAAATAAGAGCCTTCATGTGTTGGCAATATCATTTAGAGATTGGTATCGATTAACTCGATCGTTCTCTCTATGTGTAGGCAACTCAGGAACCTAAAATGTGAGTGCAACCATGTCAAGACAACAACACCAACATTGGCCTCAACATGGGGTTTCTAATTCATTGGTGATGACGGGTATCAATATTAATATCATCAACGAGTATCATCCTTATTGGTGATTGTAACGTCGGCAATGATTAAGGCATCATTATTGTCGATGACGGACGCAACATAGTTGGCAAAATAGGTTGTCAATGTTGATGGTGAAGACAAGAGTGAATAATGAGAGGCCACCTTAATGGCAACAAGTCAAAGTTGTTATGTTGTCAAACATCAACTTTGTTAGTGATGATGGGACATTACTTTGTTTGTTTGCCATGGATTGATCTTATTGGTATGACTTGCGTCAACTTTGCTTGTGATGTTGGGAATTAATCTTATTGGTGATAATGGAACTTGACAATGTGGCCAATAATAAGCATTGGCTTTGAGGGCAATCAATAAATTTGTATTTTAAATATCTATTAAAATGAAGGATGAAACTAAATTTGTAGGCATACAGAATTTTTTTAACAAAATGGGTTAATGTATTAATGTTATGTAATACTTTAATGGATAATTCATATATGCTAGAATGCATAAGACATTATCTGAAATAAAGTGAAGAATTTCAAGATGTTGGGTTCAAAAGATCACCCATAAAGGAGAGAGAGAGAGAGAGAGAGAGAGAGATAAAACATATAATCAATATCTTATAAAAATAAAAAATATATATTTCAACTTAAAAAAAAAAATCCCTGAAGTAATCTTTAGCAAAAATAAGATTACTATACATGAATCAATTGGAAGTAATCAACATTGACATCATAAAATAGGTATATGATTGTCATCCGTAGGAATATGAATTATGATCATTTAAATAGAATTTAAAAAAAAAATGTTGCGACAACGAATTTAAAGTTTATATTGCTGAGAAACTGAACATTGACAATAAATACAGTAAATTTGAGTAGTTAATCATGCGTTCCTGCAGCTAAGCAAACTTTGTTAGGTCACCAAAACACGAATCTTAATACAAATTAGATCAGAGAACATCCAGATTCAAATTCAAAATCATTCGAGTTTTAATTTCATGATCATTATAGTCAAATTAAAGAACATCTCAATAATACAAACCCAATAATAATAAAAGTGATTCAATCTGAGAGCACAAATGCGATTTAATCAAGCACTTGAAATATGGCTATAAGTATTAAAGCGTTAATTGAAATATGAGATCTAATCAAGCACTTTAAAACGTTAATTTGATCGAATCTCTTGGCAACAAGCCTAGCATTTTATCTGGCATTTTCAACTTATGGTGTACCTTCTTCTTAAACACCATTTGCAGAGAATAACTTTCTTTCCTTGAAGCAAATTTACAGAATCTCAAGTCTTGTTTTTTTGTATGAATTCAATCTCCTGGTACATAACAACCATCCACTTACTAGAGTCAATTTAATTTACCGCTTCTTTATAGCTAGAAGGTTCTTCACCACACTTGTTACCTTCAGCTATATTTAGAGCATAAGCAAGCCTCGCCATACCTCTAAGGTGGCTTAATTTCTCTTCTTGTTCTATGTTTGACAATAGAATACTACAATGGGTGCTATTGTGGTGGTAGGAAAACAACATCACTATGATTATTTAGATTTGAATCAAAGTTATGCCCGAAGATATACATGCATCAATCTAAAGCTACGCTTGTCTGCTTGACATCTTCTGATCATCAACCTTATATTATATGGTAGATGTTGTATGTGACATGACTGACACATCAAATGCACCATCTCTATTAATGATCACTTTTTTGGTTTCTGAGCACCACAACTTAAATTTTAACTCCAATTTTATAACCAAGCAATACACCCCTTATAGATCTAGGATCTAAATTACCATTATTAATATGAGCATATGCAGGGTAGCCAAAAAATATTTAATTAGAAAATCTGTAAATTTACCTGACTAAATCTCCTATGGAGTTTTTTATCAAAAGCAATGGAAGGAGAGCAATTCACTGAATAACAAGCTATAGAAGCAGCTTCAATCTAAAATGACTTAGGTAGATTGGCATTAGAGAGTGTGCAACAAACCTTCTCCCTTATAGTCTAGTTTATTCGCACTACCTCACCATTTTGTTGACATGTATGCAGACTATAAAGTCTCTCATAATTCCTTCTAACTTGCAAAAGATATTAAATTCTCTTAAACATAGCTCCAACCCATTATCAATGTGAGGACATTTGATCTGCTTTCCAGTCTGCTTCTCAATCAAAAGCTTCCACTCCTTAAAAGTAGTAAAAATATCACTCTTCTGCTTCAAGAAGAAAACCCAAACTCTTTTGAAAAAATCATCAACAAATGTCAACACATATTTGGCACCACCTTCAGATGATACTATTGATGATCCCCGAAGATCAAATTATATTTAATCTAGTATTTCTTGGTACTGTGAATGTCAGTATTGAACTTAACTCTCTTATGTTTCCCAAACACAATGCCTACATAACTTTAATTTAGTATTACTCTGCAATTTAAAAGTCCTTTTTTGCTTGGTTCAGCCATCACAGTGATAATTTAAAACATCACCTTCACCAGAGTACTTGTACGATTTAGCATCAAGAGTATTCAAGGAAATTATATTCCTCATCTCCAAGTGTTGTGATGATGACTCCATCAAACATTTTGATTATAATCATTCTAACAATGATAATCTTACATGGAGCATCATTGCCCATTAACACGGTAAATGGCGACACTTTTTCATATGTTACAAGCACTCCTCGAGACACATGAAACGTGTAGGATGAATCAAGAACCCAATCATTATAAAAGGTTTATTATCAGAGACAACTAAAAGCTCACATTCACGGGTAACTTCTTCAACAATACTAGTTTCACTAGAATGATTTGATTCTTTGTCCTTTTTATTTGAAGTTGCTTTATTATTTTTATTATGTAATTAATAACATTCAGTTTTGATGTACCATTTTATTACAGTAATTGTAACTCCTAATCTTATTCTTGGATTTTGATCTACTCTTTGTATTGGCACCAGAACTAGTCTCTTGAATTCTACCTCGAACGACAAGACATTCTCCTTGAGCACCAGGTTCATCCACAAGCTGCTTCGTTTTCTCTTTACGAGCATCATATACTTTGTGTAGGGTAAGGATGCTTTTGTTTCAGCTTTTCGACTAGATTTTTGAACCAAATTAGTTGAACCCACGTTTGTTTCACACTTTCGTCAAATGCGATTTAAAACCATGATGCACAGCGGTATATAATTTGCCTACAACATGACTGTGGAGAGTCTCCCGCGTTTAGCAATTCCGCCCGTCATAATTTGCCCCTGCGTTCTTTTTCAATAGTAATATTTTTTTGTGCATCTTGGACAGAGCGATCATGCATTAAAAGCCACTATAAATATATCATTATAACCTGACATTCTTTATTGAAAAATTCCACTTTCATGGCATAATATAAAAATATTAATCATTGCTATAAACTCTTATCAAATATATTAATGCTTAAATAATTTTCATCTATGATGCATGCCTTTATCATAAATGTAGATGTATTGCTTGGAATGACTGCCTTGGAATTATATAAGTAGCATGCACATGAGGCACATGAGAATACAAAATTTGATAAGCACGGCAAAAATAGAGTTAAGCGTTATCCTTTAATGCATGCTCACTTTATCCTTGAGGGTATTTTTCTATTTATCATTACCCTTACAACTTTTGATTCTACAATTTAACTTTGAGTTTACTTTCGTATTTCTGATTATTTAATATAATACAACAAAAGAATATTTAGATATTTATCCACATACAACACATCCAAAATTGAATTTTTCAATAGAACTAATGTTTCTGGAACACAAGCTTTTAAACAACAGGTTTTGAATTGATATTTCATAG
Source organism: Papilionanthe hookeriana x Papilionanthe teres (assembly GCA_022702705.1). Classification (NCBI taxonomy): domain Eukaryota; kingdom Viridiplantae; phylum Streptophyta; class Magnoliopsida; order Asparagales; family Orchidaceae; genus Papilionanthe; species Papilionanthe hookeriana x Papilionanthe teres. Next base: position 65,932,774 of record CM040425.1, on the reverse strand, counting down.
TCACTACCAAGACAAACGCACCCTAAGTGTCCCTTGCCCATACAAGATGGTAGCTCTAAACATTGCATATGATAAAGGCAGTAAGCACAATAGGATTATGTCAAATTTTCTTCATCAAACCAAATTTTAATGACTTCTAAATCAGAGATGATTTCCTTAAAGACAGTTAAATGATCTATAACAGATGCAGCTTCTATCACCTTGTGAGAGTGCAAACGCTGCTTCAAGTGCAACTTATTTGTCAGACTTTTCATCACACACAATTGCTCTAATTTCAATCATAACGCAATAATGGCATTCTCTTTCAAAACATATTGAAGAATTTAATTTGATAGATGAAGATGAATTTGAGAAAGAGCTTTTTGATCTTTATATCACATCACATCCAACATCCATGATAAGGGCATCATTTCGATCCCAAATAGCGCATCATCTAGATCTATCTATGCTAAAATAGCTCGCATTTTAGCCTACTAAAGCAAAAATCTGGAGTTGCGATCTAAAAAAGTGATGTCACACTTCATTGTTATCATCGTTGAGATCAAAACTTATCTATGATATCACTTGTTATAACTTGATATTGAATTAATGTGACAAATAATGAAACAAGTAAAAAGGAAAGCACAGATTTTATGTGAAAAATCCAAGCTGAGAAAACCCATGGGCAATGGAGGAGAATTCACTATATCAAACACGTAATTACAAGTGGTGAGCTTTGGCTAACATAAAACTAAAACAGAGAAAAGTGAGTGTCTTGTACAAAACAAAAGAGGCTATTTCTAGTCTATAGAAAGACCCTTTTAAAGGACATAATTAAAACGAGACAATAAAGCAAGAACACGTAGATTGCACATTCATAAAAAAATATATTGATAAGAGGAGATCATAAAATAGTAATTATTGGCCTAAATCATTGAGAAAAAATAAAGTTTACCGCAAAATAACTTTGAAAGAACAACCACTACAAAAATTATGATTGATTAAATGAATGAAAATGATTTATCATCATCACACAATAATTGATAAATGATTAAAAGGGATGAACATTGACATCGTTATGTGTAAGGAAATATTTGCTACTATATATTGGGAAAAAATATTTTATCTTATTTGAGGATATATTATTTTTCTTCTGATAATGCAAAATTGAGAATCTTTTCCATATAAATAATACAGTTATTTATCTAACTGTTGGTACATCCATCTAAATTAGTACTATTCTTAACATATAACGATAAATTTTCTTTACCTAATTTATGCAAACTTCTAGCTAGCACGATCTACTTATCTCATATGAATTTATTACCAATCATCATCCACTTAACATCAATATTATAATAGAGAAGACCTCTATCTAGTAATATCAAGCAAACCATATACCACTTCTATATACCATTCAAGGAAATAACATTAATAACAACATCTACTCAACAATTAATTCAGGTTTTCAAAGTACGTGGTTGCATTTCCTCCCAATCAATGTCATAGTAGTATCTCTATTCTCATCGTCGTATAGACAAAAGAAATTTTTGATATACTCTTTCAAAATATAGAAGATTATTTGATCTTCATGAAGCCACAAGAATATGTAAATATCATACAACCACGTAAATTCAACTGTCTTAAGATTGAAATTTTTTAAATATTCATTATTCATCTCCATTTAGGTTTGTTCAGAATCTTTTCAGTATCATAACAAAAGTTTTTTATTGAACTATACAAAATTTTGAATAATTAAAGATACTAATGTCAAGATCAACAAATTTAATGGCAGAGACTTTGGCAATTAGAAGATGAAAATAGAATATTATCTTTATCAAAGAGGTTTTATCAACTTTCGAGGGGATCAAAGCCATCTGCTATTGATTAAAATGAGTGCAAGTTCATTGACAAGCAAGCATAGGAATTTATTTGCCTACCTGATTAAGATTATAGCCTTCATTCTCAATGAAAATATAATAGCGTGCATGATGAAAGCATCATCAAACATATATGATAAGCTCTATGCTATTAATAATATGCACTATTAATATGATACCTTTTATACGTAAATTTTTTCGAGCCACTTTTCTTGAGCAAAATTAACAAATTCAACTTAATTGGAAGTTAATTAAGCATATAGATATCAAATTTGATGAATTTGTTCGAATTTGCTTGCATCGTACCCTAAAAGTTAGAATGATATATTAACACCAATCAACAACTCTTATAGATCAAACAAATTGACAATAAATGAGTAAAGCCCTAATCAGTAATTCTATCGAACAGCATGCGTGTTCATTTGATGTTGCGCAAAAGAAGGTGGCACATTTGCCTGGAAAGGGAGGTTTATGGCTAATCCCATATTGAAGAGGAGCGAGATGTAGAATGTACAGAGAGCGAGAGAGAGAGAGAGAGAACAAATCATTGTGAGAAACTACAATGAGAGAATCTTGCCTGAGAGGATTTTGAAATAGTCCGTGTAGTAAGTACCGGGATAGAATTCAGAAGGTTCATGAATCCCCAAATTTGATGAACGATGCTGGTCAGGTACCATAAAGCGTGGGTCCTTGTTCAAGAATTCAGAGAATCGCCATTCTCCTTCCATGTCTGTTTCCTTGTCTGATTTGATAGGAGGATGAAGAAGGGGTTTTGGTTCGATGTTCGGTATACGAGGAGCGGTTTTTGGTCGAGAGAGAAATAGATAGAGGGATGAACAGAGAAGCTAAAACGAGCATAACAATAACTCCCCTGAAGGAGGCTTAGCATCTCCAGCTTCTCCTCCAACGCGTCAGCTTCATACAATCACCCGCTAGTAGCGGGCCGCTACTTCCGGCCATCGGGTGGACGAAGAATGGGTATTACCTTGTGGGTGATGGATGCGAGGCTTTCTAAAATTACTGGTTAATACATATGTTTTTGTTTTTTTATTTTTATTATTTTTATTTTTGGGAAGTTGAGTTTTGATGATAATTAGATTAAAAATTAATATTTACTTTTTTTATGAATGAAAAAAATATATATATGAGTAGGGCTGTCAAAAAAACTCATTGTTCGATAACAGTTCATGTTCAGTTCATCAAGGAGTTCGTGTTTGATTCGTTCGATAAGTAAACAACATGAACACGAACAATTTATTTTTTTCGGTAAGTTAAATGAACAATACACGAATAGTGATGTGTTAGCTGTGTTTGAATTGTTATAGTTCGAATATAAAATAATTTAAAATAATTATATATAAAAAATTTATGATATTTTAAAAAATTAAATTTATAAATTATAATATATAATAAATTAATAATAATAATATATTAATATATTATATTAGTAATATACTAATATAGATATTATATATTTATATAATATAAGTTATATAACTAATATAATATATTATTTATATATATTAATACTGAAATTATCAACTGGCATTATCATTCACGAACGACTTCGTGTTCGAGTTAGTCTTGACTTCGTTCGTTAAGAAACAAACACGAACAGTGACTTCATGAACAATTGTGAACACGAGCTTATTTCAAACAAATTAAATTTCAAATGAACCGAACATGAATACATTCTTAGATAAATTGTATGGGCTTTAAATAATTATTATTGAATTTAATTTGAAATTAATGTTAAATATTAAATATTTATATTACACTAAACTGTAAATTTAATAATTTTAATATCCGTTTATGTATAATTTGCATTAGAATATTCTAACATAGTCTTTTTCTTGGCATGTGCCATAATTAAATTATTATAATTTTGATAAATGCAAAGTCTAATTATAAAGAATTTCATGAATCTCAATATACACTATTTGCTTTAAAAAATTTTGGGAATTAAATTTAGGATCATTAGAACTTTGTTTGATCAATCTTATGATCAAATTGAATATTTCAATGAAAATAGTTTAGAAATATTTAAAGTGATTGGGTTCAAGTTCAAATAACCCAAACCAAGCATTTGAATTACAATTTAAAAAAATTTTACGCCAAGTAAAAAACAAAATAATCTTCGAATCATGCATTCTCGAAATTAATGTATGTATCTCAATGAGAGAAATTCAACAAAGTTATGATCACTTTATGCCAAAGCTATTAAGACTCTGGATGCTATAATAATAATGTATGATGAAAGAAATCAAACGTAGGCCATATGACAGAGCATTTTGAGTCTTTGGTTAAATTTATCAATATATTATTCTTAGATTTTTTATATGATGAGGAGTTTGATCTGCTTTCTAATTTGAGATAGGTGGGAGATACAAGAGGTTCTAAAGTTCCACTTGACATTTGATAATAAATCATCGATAATTATTAATGTTGCTCGACTTTAAAGTATTGATCACCATTGCTCAAATTTGGTCTCTAACTGCTCCATCTTACAACTGTTGTTCGTCAGACTAAAATATTCCAACTACTTTCACCCAATTATATTATTTTTTGACCACTACAGTTCAACCATTGTTAGTTAACTATGGCATAAAGATCATTTGACTACATTCTCATGATCACTATCACTCAATTATAATCTTCTAACCAATATTGCTCAACAATAATTTTCTGACTGTAGCCTTCCAACTATCATTGTATGACTTAATCACTCCTGTGTCACTTTTGTCCCCAACCTCCAACACCTAACTACCATAGTCCAACTATCATCATATGATTATGCCTTCCAATCACTATCATAGCACTATAATATTTTGATCATTGTTACATGATTATGATATATCATTCATATTACCTAAATATAATCTCTCAACCATCGACGTCCGACTATAGTCTCCAAGCCATTGTCACTCAACTATCTTCTACACACAATTACTTAATAAATTAACGCATATCATCGACACAAATATAGATGCTCATCAATTTCATCATCACTGCTACGAATAATATCGATAAATATTATAATTTATAAGGCTAATGCACATCATCAATATTAATGTCGATGCCTGCTGACTTATTCGCGGACTGTTATCAACAACATCGACTCTATTGCATCGACACAATCACCAACGATTGCCAACTTCATTACATATTGTCGTCAATAATGTCAAAAGCACATTGTCAATGTAAACATTGGTTCCTCCAAGTTTTACCCGTGTTATTTCACTTGAAATTTATAAAATTTGAATGAAAGTTTACCAAAACCTAGTGATGCACATCAAAATTTGCATATATTATAATTTAAGCCCAAAGTTGAAAATCTTCTTCCTTCTGCTGTAAAATGAAAAGTATGTTAAATGAAAATCCAAAATAGTCTCGAAGCAAAAAATTATTAAGACTTGTTGCAATCTGTAATGGGCTGAAAGTAAACATTGAATTTGTAGGCCAGTGTTTTAAGGTTCGTCCATTTTGCATTTTTCTGTGGCCCATTTTCTAATTGGTTTATTGTGTCAATATTATGCTTGCAAAGAATAAGTGAAAAAAAATGAAAACTTCCAAGTACTAAGACAATTAGATTTGGAAGGATAGTTGAATCCAAAGTTTTCTGTAGTTCACACCCAAGATATTGAATGTGAGAGGGGATATATATATAATATAAAGTTTGATTGACAGTCGGAGACCGCCGATCAACCGCTATAGATTGAACTGACTGAGAAGCGGACCCCCCCTTCCAGTCTTTTGTGCTATTCAAATCCTCTCGTAATGGGTGGGATTCGAACCCCTGACCCGAAGAACTTATGCCAGAGGCCGCAACCAATGAGCCAAAGTTCGCGCGCGCGGGCGTACACACACACACACACACACACACACACACACACACACACACACACACACACACATATATTGTATAGATAAAGACTGACGCTAAGACCTCGCCAGGCCAAAACAAGTCATTGCCAGAGACAAAAATACTTCTTTCGACCATCTTGCGTTAATCGGTTAAGCTCATTCCTTCGGCTATCTTATGCCAATCGGTCGGCAAAATCTCTCCTCTAGCCACTTCACGTCAATCTGCCAACCAGTTCTCACAACTGACCAATTAATTCCATCACAACTCTTGAGGTTGTCCAATGATCAGGGTAAAAGTGACTAAAGTGCCCTCTGCTTCTTCTCTTTGAAGCAGGTTTTTTACTCATTTTAACTTTTATTAATAGGAGGGTTTCATGATGTAAAATAGGACCTCTTTTTGGGCTCCCCACAAGTGTAAGATCAAGCTTCATGAAATAACAAGGGTTCACGAGCTAGAGTGTATGGTCGGTTGACGAAAGATGGTCGATTGATACAATAGGGCCAGTGGCAGTGCCAATCAATTATGTCAAATAAGAAGGTCAATTGGGTTGGAGTGTGTGGTTTTTCAACAAATAATGATCAATCGGATCAGTGATGGCGCCTCATGTCTTATCCTCCTCATGAGAAGGGGAACTAGTCCCTGAGCAAGAGGAAGACTATAGCCTGTAAAGGAGCGAGCTGCAGCCTAGCATTTTGCACCGGTCTCCGCCAACCTCTGGTCAACTTTGGTCATCGCCATTACTAGCAGCCTCAGGTCAAAGCTGCCTCGAGCCGCCATGGCCGCCACTTCCTGCCACTAACACCTTCACCAAACTCTAATTGTTGCGACCGTCCAACTAACTTCAGCAGCCATCGCCTCGATAACATGTGTTGTTGGCCACCGTCTAACATCGATCATTATTTATTGCCACTTGCTCCCCACAACAAAGTCCCTTGTGAAGTCATAACGTGTTGTGCAAAAGCTCGGCATACATGGAAAATTAAAACACACCCAACTTATAGTGCAACAACACCTCCCCAAGATGGTTTAACAATACACTCTGATAACGGTAACTTTTTCTATACACTTAGAGCTACCTTCATGTTTCTTTTGACTCTGGCACCCGCAGCTTATGGATGTCCTCACAGCTCACCATTACAACCTATGTGATTAGGTATGACCTACATGATATATAACTAGTGCAACTTCCTACTCTGGCCCTCGCATTCTATAGACGTCGTCACATCTTGCTACTAAGACCTACGTAATTAACTATAACCTTTGTGGTTCACAGCTCGTGCAGCTCTCGACTCTGAGCCCCGCGGCCCACAGACATTGCCACAGCTCACCATTATGGTCTGCGCAACCAACTACAAGTTATATTGTTTCATAAAGCTTCCGACTTCAGCCCTTACAACCTACAAACATCATCGCAGCTCACCACTAAAGACCATGTGATCAACTATAGCCTATACGGTCTATAACGCATGCAGCTTCCGACTTTAGCGCCCGCGACATACAAACATCATCACAACTCGCCACTATAGCATACGTGACCAACTACAGCCTATGTGTTTCAAAGCTCGTGCAGTTCCTAACTCCGATCTCCTCAACCTATGGACGTCGTCGCAGCTTACTATTGCGACCTGCATAACTAATTACAACCTACGTGGTTAAAAACTAGTGCAGTTCCTGTTTCCGATCTCTGTAGCCTTCAGTCATAATCGTAGCTCACCACTATGTCCTATATGACCAATTCCTGCCTACGTGACTCATAGCTCACAACTTTCTATTGCAACTTTTATGGTCAAATAAGGCACTTGAAGCAACCATCTGCAACCTACGTGACCAACTACTTACAACCATCGTCTACAATATTCATGGCGGTTACTACCTAGCAGTCTACTACGACACTTGCAACCTATTATCATCGAGAATTACGTTCTTTATAGTCAGACTATGACTATTATCGGCGAACCACTATAATACACTTATAATAATCATCTTTGTAACTCTATCTTTTCTAATTCTAGAGAAAAGTGGACATTTGTATACACCATTCATAGTGAATTATTTCATCTGGACTAGACTCTGTGATTTTTTCACATTCTCAGGATTTTTCATGTAAAATTGAGCATCTCTTCTTGCATACTTTTTTTTAAAATATCAGACTGTGTACTGGATTTTCATGCAAAACTAAAATATTAAATTTATGATTCTACCGTCACTGGCACGGATCAATATGCATATACATATATATAAATATTCTATCATAATTAACTATAATACAATATTAATTTGGTTATGCCAATCTCTCTCTCTCTCTGTCTCTCCCACGGACCCGCCATCACCTTCACAACACTAACGCGGAAATTCTTTATCATTCACTAATGTCAAATTTTATTCATTACCTCTCAAGTTATCGATGCCGACACGGCGGTCATCCTTTATTTTCCTGACATTACAGCCACATCTCTTTTGACGCCATGGATGATCATTAAAACACCTTTCATATGCGCGCTTAGATATTTTGAGGCGTTGATAGATTCAGTTGAATTGTTGAAATATACATTAAAGTCAATACTTCGTGATTCTAGTACTACAAGTTTCTGCTATCTCCTACCCCCCAGATTATCTTATCAAAACCCTATTAGGCTTTAAGCTAAAAAGCTGACTGTTATTGAGGGTGAGAGTCACAAGGGATCGTTAAGAGTAAACCTTCGGATTCATGGTGTTGCATGCAGTATTAAGTAGAGCTTTAGCTAGTTATAAAATTTCTTTAGCTGCAAAGTAGTTTCTCTGTTGCAGCCATTTCAGCAGAGGCTTCACCAATTTGCACAGGCCACTTTATATATCAATAACATTTCATTAGCTAAGATCCAAAAAAAAAAAGCAAAACTTTTACATTAATGTCACCTTTATTTATGTATGAAAAGATGTATTTCATTTTTTAGAAGTTTAATAGTGATAGTTTAGACATGATATAAAAGTTTTGGGATGTATAAATATAAAAATAAAATTCATGTATTATATATGTAAATGAGTAAGAATCAAGTGGTATGAATGTAAATGCCCCCTTAGATTTAATGGAATGGAAAGTGAGCACAAAAAATGAAAAGGGAGAACGTGGAGAGTTGAGAGATTTTTGGTTTACGCAGGGTGGCAGGGGTTTGAATCCCCTCTGCTCACATCGATGGGCTGGCCGAACAGTTTAAGGTGGATTTGTCCCGGATCAATCTGACTTGTGAGCTAAAAATGATATTCTTGCCGACACAAAAATCGAATCATTACACACCGGATCGGATCGATCCACGATCCGATTTCAATTCGGTTAAGAGAATTACAATCTGATTTCTTCGACTTGAAATCGGATCATTCACTCCCAAAGATTGCAGAGGAAAGAACTAAGTCCGAGGAACTCCAGCTACGGGTGTAAATAAGTCAAGCCGACTTGTGAGTCGGCTCGAGCTCGGCTCGGGCTCGATAAGTGATTCTTGAGCTGAGCTTGATATGCTAACAAGCTAAGCTCAAACCAGGCCCAACTCAACTCATTAGCTCACTAGTCGGTTCGTTAAAAAAAATATTAATATAAAATACGCTCAAAACATAACAAATTTCAATACTATATCTTTATGGTATTAAAAATATTAAAAAATTAATATTTTGAATTGTATAATATGTGTTTTCTTATTTATATCTATTAATTGTTCATTCTATTTTTCAACTTATTATGAAGCTAGCTTAAAGCCTTAAACTAATATCATTTTCTCCCTTTTTTTTGTTAAACAATTCGGCTCGTGAGTCGGCTCAAACTTATAGACTTAAGCTCGAGCTCGAGTGTGAACTCAATAAAATTAATCTAGCTCAAGCTCAAACTCAAATTTAGAGTGGCACCAGCTCAATTTGACTCATTTATAACCCTAACTCCAGCACCTGCTGCTACTTAAGATTTGTTTGCGGCAGTTGCAGCTTATCAAAAAATAACTATGAAGCTGCTGAAAAATAATCTAATGTTCAAAAAGTTACGGTAACAATTACAATTTTTTTGAAAAAAAGAAAGATCCGAAGTTAGAAAGCTGTTACCGCTCTAAATCATCATCGATGAAAAAACATAAATTTCAGCTGCAGAGTCGGTCCCCACCACCTGGGAAACAGACACTAGACAGCTGGCTACCATCCAAGAGGCCTGTGGATTCAACTGATCATGAAATCAAATTCATTAATATTGCACCATCGATGATTTTGGGCCACCCATAACTTTCTGATCTTACAACTCGTTGCTAATGGTACCGATTTCATTTTTTAAGTAATTATTTGTTGCATGATAGATTAGAGTATTTCATCTGATTAAATATTACAAAAATTGGACCGGACCTTAAATAGAAAGAAAATATTTTAAAAGTCAAATGAGGATTAAAAATGAATGACATGATTTACAGCATACTAAAATGATTTATTTTATGAAATATAGAGCAACGGTAACAAAAAAATATTTATGATTTTAGTTTGAAACACCTTAAATATATTTGTTTATTGCCTTTTATTTATGGAATTAACCTCTTTTTTAGAGATAATTATATTATTTTATAATTTTTTAACGATTTAACTCAAAATTATTTATATTGAGATTAAGTTTTTTTGGTCAAATTTGAAATTAATTATAACAATTTGATCATCATAGGAACTAGGTGGTTCAATGGAACCATAATTAGTTCACCAACTCATTTTTAAACCATGTGTTTTGTCTAATATCAAACAGTTAAAATTCATAAATGTTGAAATATCTAGTTATTAATTGTGAAACTCACTGAATAGAATGAAGTTGAACTCTTAAATATGGATGCACATTTGGTGCATTAGTTGAATTTTTATGTTGAACTCCAAAGTTAATGGTCTATTTAGTATACTTGTTGAAGTTCATTAGAACTCTAAAGTTAACCATTATTGTAAGGGAGTGTATTTTCGACAAGTGACCTCCTAAAAAGTTACACCAATTAATAAAATCAAGGGGCTATTTGATACAAACAAATAATATCTCATTGCATGTGAGTTTTGGCTGTCACAAATAGTTTTAGTGTTACACTATCATGAAAGTTGGAACTAAGTGTTATATATATATATATAACTACACTATGGGATTCAATTATTGAAATCAAGATGAGATAAAGTGCTACAATGTGTGAGCTGCTGCATGAATTTGTGGAGGCTACCTCCAAAGTCCTATCTTTTTGGTTGTTTAATAATATTGATTATAAAATCAGTTAAAGTAAGGGAGAGATTATGAAACCCCTCAAAGAAAATTATGCTAAACTTTAAATATTGAGGTGTCTTTTGTCTTAAATGTTGGAATTTTATCAGAGTCTCCAAAGTTTAGCGTACTTGTAAGGGAGCACTTCTGTAATAGGTGACCTCATAGAAAGTTACACATATGAGATACAACCATGAGGCTATTTGGTCAAAATAGGAAATATCTCATTGGGTGCATTAACTATCTTTTGCACAAATACAATCATTTTTTTCTAGTTCAAAATAAATTTGAGCATCAATATGTGACCCTATTCTGGCCATCTTTTTTATCATAAGTCCTAACGGGTGATATCAAATAAAATTTTTTCTCGCAAGTTTAAATAATTTGTGGTAGTATAAGTTATCTTTACATAGGCTACCATATCAAAATTTTCTTAAAAATTGAAATTTACCATTTGTTTTTACATAGGATACTATCTTTTGGCGATTTTCCTTCTTATTCCATCCCTGTCCATATAGTGATTTTTTTTTCCTTTTTTTTTATTTTGGTTTCTCCTTTCCTTTCATTGCGCCATCACATCGATATTTAATGTTCTTGAAATATTTTCTGTTGACGAGGATTGATGATGAATGTTGCATACACTTAAATAAGTATAAAATTATTAAAATACCCAAAAATATCTACACTACTCTCCATCAAATAGTTGAAAAGTATGATGGGAAAAAATGAGTGATCCTCTTGACTTTAACTTTTAGTTTCTAAATTTGTTTAACAATTGGTGTATCTATCAATATTCCTAACCTCATTTATTCTAGCTGTGTTTCATATTCAATGATATCATCAATGATGATTTGGTTGACATGTAGTGATTTGTGTAGTATGTAACTTTATGAAATTTGACCTCTCCTATAAGAAAAATTATTTCGAACGCAGCTCGCGTCCGGAGGTGAATGACAAGGCGCTGCGTGTGAAGCGAGCACCGTCTCAATACACCCTGATTATTAGGGTGTATGGAGGCGGAGCCCACCACACCCGGCACCCCGCCATTCGCCTCCGGACGGGTCCGGAAACCGGACGGCATAATATTTCCTCCTATAGAGGTAAATTTCAACTTCCAAGATAAGTTGGTAACTCTCATAAGCTCAATATTATTGATTGGGATATTCATGTAGGATGTTTAATAATATTAATAAGTTTCTATTTGAGAGAAATTGAAAATTGATCAAGAGAGCTCATATCGAGCATGAATTTTATTAAGACAATGGAGAATATTAAACTTACTCTTATATCATGTTTGATAATAAAAATATTTTGTAATTTTTAGTTTTAAAATTTATAAAAAAAAATGGATTACTATATTTTAACAACCTTTAGGGCATTTACATATATACCAAACAATTGAGGGTAGTCGATCGATTCTCCAAGATAGCAGGCTACAATTCACAAGCTGACAACACAATACATATTTTTCACAACTAAATTTTTATATTTACATGCATAGAGCCGGCAACATTTAATTCGATTCAACAAACCACAACTAAATTTTTATGTTTACATGCATAGCAATTAAATCTTTTGCACCAGATAAAAATTATCTAAAATACATATTTTTCATGTATAAGCTTATGATCTTATGATACCAAAATAGTTTATTTATAAAATTAAAATTGTAGGTGGTAGATATATAAATAAATGAATTTGTGTGTTATGTATGAAAAATTCTCATTACTAGCAGATATATGTAGGGCTGTCAAAAAAGCTCGTTGTTCACGAACAGTTCGTGTTTGGTTCGCTAAGAAGTCCGTGTTCGCTTCGTTCAATAAGCAAACGAGACAAACATGAACAAATCTTTGGTTCGGTTTGTTAAACGAACTAAACACGAACAGTGATGTGTTTGTTCATGTTTGGTTCGTTATTGTTCGAAATATAAAATAATTATATATAAAAAATTTATGATATTTTAAAAATAATTATTCATTTATAAAAATTTATCATATTTTAAATAATTAAACTTCAATAAATTATAATATATGATAAATTATTAATAACAATAATAATATTATACTATTAATTATATTAATATAAATATTATAATATTATAATTACTGTACTATACTATATATTAAAATAAAACTATAAACAAAACCCTAAACGCCTTATTCAGTTTGCTTCATTTTGAGGAAGTATGGATCACCTGATGTGCACGGAATACCTGATCAATTTGCTTCATTTTGAGGGAGTATGCTATCAAAGCTAGGGCTGTCAAAAAAGCTCGTTCGTGAACAGTTCGTGCTCGGTTCGTCTGGAAGTTCGTGTTCGATTCGTTCGATAAGCAAACGAGACAAACACGAACAATTTTTTTTTGTTCGGTTTGTTAAACAAACCAAACACGAACAGTGATGTGTTTTCGTGTTTGGTTTGTTCACACCCCTAGATATATGAACTCTTTTGTTTAGCGAAGCGACCGTTAAACTTCAGCTGAGCAATGCTTGCGATACTTTTTTTAAAATCTAAAAGAAATTCAATATATATATATATATATATATATATATATATATATATATATATATATATATATATATATATATATATATTATTTTAATTAATTACAAAATTTAAATAATGTTAAAAAATTTACTTGGAATTTTGGATTCTTTACCGGTCGAGTTTTGAATAACAATATCAGCTAAACGTAGCCCCGCATGCTCAGACGAACATCTCACTCAGGTGACATTGAAAATTGATGTCAACAGGGACAAGGATTAGGATGGCGTATAATATGGTTGAATTTAAACTTAACAAAAGTTATGCTAAATTTGATCATTTCATTCTAGCATGACAAGTGAGTTAGATATATTATCTTTGATACCCCGATATGACAAAGATATATTTGATTGGGCAGTTGTTATCATGGGTAAACTCAGAGCAAATGTTGATATTCAAAGTAGTGTTGAACCCGCTCATCAAGAAAGAAATATGTCAAATTTATGTATCAGTTGATTTTATTCATGAAAATATAGATTAAGGGAATGTAACTGGCACACATGAAGAAATTAATCTTGTTGAGTTTGACTCTGGTGAAGATTTAAATGAAGAAATTTTAAGTTCATTATTGAATCACTCATAATAAAATGAGTACATTATTTAACTTCCTTTATTATTGAATGCTTCATCTTATATTTATTGTTTCATCTTTTATTTACAATTCTCATTCTATTAATTTTTTAAATTTATATTTTCAGTACTAGTAGTTTGTAGATTGAACTTTCTATTTTCTTCATATTTTTATCTTACTTATGATAGTTTGTAGATTGCACTTTATAGCTTTGTCTTCAATTTAATATTCAGCCTTCAATTTTTAGTAATAATAGTTTGTAGATTGCATGTTAAATTTTGATCTTATTTTTATTTAATATTATGTGCACAAATTAATTCTTTTTGTCTTGAGACACATGGCTTATGGAGGTGGCGATGATCTCCCTCCACGTGAGGAACAACGTCACAATTATGATAGAAGGAAGGCAATCGTCAGACGATAAGGCAGTGGTACTATACAGAAGACCACTTTTGTCCTAGTGTTTATTACGACCTCCATTCCCTTTGCTCCCTCCCCATAGGCCATTGATACGCCTTAAAATTACCTATTTTATATGAACATTTTATGCTCATTTTTTAATGATATGCGCTTTAATGAAAAGTATTTTTCATGTTTTTTGTTTAAGGTACAAGAAATAAGATTTTATAGAAAATGAAGCGTAATGAGGTCAAAATGGAGAAATAATGACACCACATAATCGGGCGTCGTAGCGCCAGTTCTTGTACGCCATAGGAGTCATAGTGCCATTAATAGGAGCCATAGTGCCATAAGCGGTTTTAACTTATGTGTAATGAATTTGAATGAATTTCAAAAAGGTGTCTGAAGTGACCCTTGATTACTTTCAGAGCATTATTAAAAGAGGCCATTGGCTGTCGAAATGAACTCTCAAAGAGTGGGTGCATGAGTTATTAGGGGTGAGAGTGTGTGTAAAAGAGGAGGGTCTTTGATTGTGTAAGAAGAGTTTGGAGATTTCTTTAAAGGAACTTCAAAATTTGCTTGGGGAGAAGTCTAAGATAAGTACTTTGTATTTGTGTTTAAAGTTTTTATTGTTAAGACTTGACTTTAAAGATAAATCAAGTTTTGTTGTGTTATTCCGATGAATTCTGAGTAATTTTCTTTTCCTTCTCCTTGCAATAAGAAGTAATCATGTGGAGGATTTGATTTGTTTAAAACTTTTTTTATTCCAAAAATTTGTGATGGTATCTTCACTGATTCTTCATTTACTTTACAATTTGGTCATTTGTGAGGTTAAAATCCATTGCGAAAAATAATAACCCGGGAGGGCTATGATTTCACTCAACTTGTGAATACCACGTTGACTTTTAGGATGGGAGGTGGAATCGGTCCACTGGTTGGTGCAAATAAATAGAGAGATAAGTTTTGATGGACGTAGAATTAAAATTTCTGAGTTGACAGGTTGGATTCTCTTTCAATTCGGTCTTGAGTTTGGAACCTGAGCTCCTGGTTGGTCCTATAGAGAGGGCATAGTATGTAGTCTAGAGGTGAGAGGCTAGAATCTACTCATCACTTCCATACAACCAGGAACAAACTTAAGATTAGTCAATGTCCTTAAATGCGTTTGGAAAAGAATAATAAATATAAATGCTTTATTTAGCACAATACAATATTTTAATCTTTAAACGTTTGATTCCTACACTGATTATGATCTCTTTACAAGAGAAAAAAATCTTTTTATAACGTTTGAACTCTTTTAAACATTATTAGTTTAGAAAATTTGCACTCAGCTTCTGCTTAGAATTAGATTGAGCATTTATTTAGTTTTAATCTTTTACAAATATTTTGACATTATTCTTCCATAAATTGTGTTTACAATTTAGTAGAAGTTTTTCTAAGTCATCATAGGAAGTTATCGCTTTTCAGTGGGATCGATACTAGGGTTTTTTGAGAAAGCTCTATATTACTTGAAACGATACATATACTTGTGTAGTACCTCTAGTGTGAAAACCATTAAACTATATTATAAAACATTGTATTTGTTCACATTAGCCGCTAAATATAAACTGTGACAAGTTGTTGGCCATATTTTAGGAACTTAAATAATTGCTTAATTGTGGGTCGGGTCATCCATCACCTAAATTTTGTCACCCTTGCCACACACCCCATCAGCTCCCACCATTGTCTATATTATATGTAGGTGGTCCTTCGACATATGTGATAGGTCCTTCTGTTGTTGCTAATCGAGGTGTGTCTTATATCATGAGATGCACATTTGAGTGGGAACTTGTTGGATTTATGGAAGTTCTTTAAATTATAGCAAAAAACAATTCTATTGTAGATTTTTATTTATAAAACTAACTATATATTTTTTACAGATTTTATCTCTCTGCTGAGGTTGTTCAAGCCATCAGGGGTATAACACGATTCAAGTATGATGCTCCGTACTTATCATGGAAAGAGATCCTAATTAATTTTGGGATATGTGCTTCAAAGAGTTTGCGGTAAACAATTGATATTAATCTTAAGTTATAGAATTTTATCTATCATATTGATATACATTATATAAAGGTAGTCAATTTTATCCATCTATCATATTGATATTCATTATATAAAGTAGTCCTCTTGGCTCCCCGAGCATGAATCACATATTAAGAGTAGCTTTGAGTCCATAAGAGGGGACTCATCATCGCAATATCTTTGTTGAGCTTGATACAGAAAACGGGTTTGTAATCCATTTTATGCAGAGCTTATGACAGTTCTGACTATGTCAAGAAGAGTGAGCAAGCAAAACAAGATTGAGGTTCATATTGTGGGGGCATAAACACCTCCAAACACATTGGAGGGACCCTCTCACATAAAAATTACGAGGATGATGGTAAGTCATTATATCTTTGTGAAAAATATATCTTTATTAACTTTTTTCTTATCCTAATAGGCATCAGAGCTTGGATGAGTGTTTACTACTGTCGAGTTACATGTGTGTACCCACCAACGACAGTCAAACCATCAGTGGGTTGACACTAGACCTCAAACAACCCATGTAAGTGGTTAGAGTGCATTTTATTTAACTGTAATTAAACTTGAAATTAATTTGCCCTTTAACTATATTTTATGTTATTTATGCATAAATCATACTAGCAATTGAAGGAGACCCAGAGTCATCGCAAAGGAGTTATTATCCCTAGTACTGATTGGTCTGATTAAGAACTTTAGAAAGAGGCTGTTTGGGGGGAAGAAGAAAGTATGGATTGGGGTAGGTTGTCATATTCAATGCTGATATAAATACCTTATTTGCTACAAAGTTCACAGAGTTGGAGGCGAAATAAAAATAGAATTAGATGCGATGCGACATGAGTCACTTCAAATAGGAAAACTATCTGCCAATGAGAAGATTGAGGAAGAGGACGATAAAGAGATCAATGAAAATTATGACTATTTTTACTTATTTTTTGTTATATGTGCATATTTTTGTTATATATGGACATTTTATTTCGTTCTCTAATTTAATACTACGATTATATATGTTCTGAATTTGTGATTTCATTCTTATGATTTTAGTTTAAAAGTTATTTGGATAGGTAAATTAGATTATGTGATATACATTGCATATTTTTTCTATGATGTAATTGGAGTTGTGAAAATTATAATCAAACAAATAAGGTTCTCTCTTTTTTTTTTCATGTACATTTTTATGATGGCCATCGAATGCCCTTTTCAACGGCCAATCGATACACAATAAACTCAAGGTTAAAAGTCATTGATTTACCAACCAATGGCCTGACAAGTACCCGATGTGTCTTTGCTTGACATGAACTGACAAGTCACACTCATCGTAAATTATTTCAGATAGTAATGTTACTCATCAGTATTCTGCCGATCTCAAATGTCGTTAGAAATGTTGTTGGAATAAGTTTTTCAGACAAAAGAAAAAGTAACACTCAATGGTTGGTCGGAAATTCATCAATTTTATTACAACTACCAACATTTTAATATTTTTTTATCATAATAAATCAAATTTTATAGTGAGTAACCATTATTTATCGTCGGTTAATCACAATCGCCTAATTGTGGTCTTTTGAACACCTTGCATGATTGTTATCTTTTGGCCGACATCATCATCACCTAACCGCTCTCTTCCGACCACCATTATCTGATCCTCATCATTAACTTCCAATTATTATCAAAATCGATATCATCATACCATCATCTTCACCTCAACTAATTTCATCGCAATCATAGAAGGAGCTAGAGTTGAGTACATTCCTCCGTAATCTCATCTTCTCAAAGTGAGGGGAAGAGTTGACTATTGTCTCAATTTATATATCAGATTATTATTTTAAGAATCGGGTTCCCACGCTCACCATTAAAATAAAACAATCAAATCAACCCATCAAATCAATAATAATTAACTCAGTAATCATCTTCGCATGTCAAATCAACCCTTTAAAACCATTCCAGCCTGCAAGCAATCGAGAACCAATTGCGAGTGTCTGATCATACCCATTCGGCCACTCGAAACACTTAAAGCTACATCCTTTAATTGGACTCTTTGTATGATGCAAATAGATTTACTTTCGAACCCCTATATTCTATGTTATCTATCTATAAATGTAAGATACGTAAATACATAAGAATTAGGTGGTTTGTGAGGAAAATGCTCCTATAATGAATGATTTTAGGTTTATGAGCAGGCGTCAGCAAATATTTAAGAATTAGAGCAGGCTGGCCTTCATCGAATGGCATTATAATATTTTGTTGAGGAAAGCAAAAAAAAAAACTAAGTTATGGTTGCGAAATCTCCAACAAGATTCTTGACCACTAATTATAGAGAATAAGCAGTCATTAAATAGGCTTTTAGGAACATGACAGTCCACTTTCTTGCATAAATATAACCACCACTTGTACTTTAAAACACTAGATATCCCTTTTAAGCTGATGCTTGTGCTAATGCACTTTCCTTGGGAGTAGTGAAAGGAAATAATTAAAAAATATTTAAGGGGACTTGAATACTAAACCTAACCCTGGGAAAACGTAACTTGCAATGTTCTTGCGGTTCCAATAATTGTATTGTTTTCGCAAGTTGATGAAAAAGAAAACAAGAAAGCTACTCAATGCCAAAACATATATATATATATATTGCATGCTCGTCAATTTACAGTGGTAGAATAATGTATTAATGTGTTAGTGTTGTACAAAGATCCGGCACAAACATAAATATATAAAAATCGATAAAAAATATAATAAAAGATTTTACGTGGAATATTAAATGTGGCAAAAATCATGCAGGGCCTAACTCAATTGAAATGATTCTATTATGTCAATGTAGGTTACAAAATTTTACTGGCCCTTAATGGCTGAAAGCAATATTACACAAGTGGGATGTGACTTTCACTAAGAAAGTGGTGGTGACTCGGCTGTTGTGAGCTTATAGAAGGGGACGTGTACTAGAAAATTTGCTTCCCATGTCATCGATAGTGGCTGTCAGGCGGAGGTGGTCGGAAGCGATGACGGTGGTTCAGTGATGGTTGCGACTAGACGGTGGTGGCCATGTAATTGTGATACGATGGTGGCCTCAGCCAGGTGGCAATGGTTGGGAGGAAATGGTTAGGAAGCGGTGGTCTTATGGTGGTGGTGACTCACCACCTTGGTAGTCACGGTTTGGTTGTAGCAGTAGTTTGTTGACGGCGGATTGGAAGTGATAATTGTAATATGGTGGCGATGGTTTCTTGACGGTGGCTACTGGGCAGCGATACTGTGGCAATGGCGGTGGTCGTTTGACAGTGGTCGGGAAGTGATAACAGTGGTCCAACAATGGAAGCAGTATGATGGTGGGGGCCAAACAACGATGCTCCATCAATGGCAATGGCGGCTACCGATCGGTGGCTGCCAGTGATGGTGGAGCTCGGGAACCCTCAAGAACTTTGAGCTCATTCACTATCGCCACCTATGGTAGAGAAGATGGTGACAGTCAAATGTCGGTAATCTGAAGATAGTTGAACTCGTAAACCCTCAAGAACTTAGTGCTTCTTCAACTTTCTCCTCCATGTTTATTTCCAAGTCCCATTTCATGAAGAGAATGAAGATTTATTTATAGATTTTGAGAATGACATTCTCTTTAAATTCTATATCCTGAATTTGGACAACTCCATCAGACAACCCAAAGCAACCCTCTTGATCTGATAGTATTCTATGAGCATTTGATTGTCTTAATAATGTCAGAATAGAATGATATTAGGCTCATTAGATTCAACGAGACACTCGATTTAAATATAAGTTAGTCAAGTTTAAATTCTATTTGATTATTCAATTGCCCATCCATGACCTTCTATCATGCTTAAATGGATTGTTTTGGGCTTGATCAGACTAAGATCAAACCAATTTAGACTTCATTGAGATCGCCTTGTCGAGATAGTCGGTTAGATTGTAAGCTTCCTAGAAACAGAGCCATGGATGATCTTGAACAAAAATATGGAACGTTTATTAATTGAAATGCTTGATGCGTGTGATTTAAAAAAAAAAATTTAGAATGTTACTTTGACTATTTTCAGAAATATGTTTTATCTTTTCAACATGCTTTCAACTAAATTTGATAGCACTTATATTAAGTTATATATTCAAGCCCACATATCAATCATTCTTAAAAAATTTAAAACACACCATTAGGTCTAATGGCAATCATTTATATGTCCAAAGCTGCTATTTCAATCTACTTTTATATTAATTCAATGAATCAAGTATAAGAAGCTTCTCCTCCATCTAGAATCTTTTGGCATGCAAGGAAGAATTTCACTTTTATTTTTTATTTTTCTATATGCTAATTTTAAATAAAACATCTTTAATATATTTAATCAAGTTATAATTATTATTAAAAACGCTCAAAACATCTAAAAATTATTTTTCATTATTTCATAAAATTATTAACATAACCAAACGAATTGGAACTTAATTTGATTTAAATAGTTTGGTTATGAACAAATCAAAGTTTAATTGTTTATTGGAATTTGGCTAATAAAAAACATTATGAATTACATATTTTATTTACATAATATCGATTTAATTTTATGGATATCTCTTTATTTCAATCAAATAATGCACATAATAAAAATTTTGATTTTCTTTTAGTTTATTTGACATGAAATTAAAGTATAATAAAACTTTTAAATAAAATTTGGTTTTTCTTTTTATTCTCTTAATTGAATAGTAAAAGCGAACCAAAACTAAAAACATAATATTAAATTTTAAAAATCAAAATTTTTTTGAAACCTGACCAAACCAATCAAACTTGATACGTTCGATTTTTCAATTTTGACCAAATAATGCAAATTAATTCTTATCAATACTTTCATTTTAGTGTCCTCTATTTTTGAGAAAAGATAACACGATTAGGAGTTCATATACACACATATTCTCCCAAGTCAGATTAATTAAGTCATGAAAAGTCTAAATTAGATTTTTTTTTTCAAATCATTGACTATATGCCAACAAGCTGCTGAAGAACAATCTACTATTCAAAATACTATGGTGGCTACTACAAATGTTTTTATTTTATTTTTTTGAAAAGTCAGACCGCAATTAGAAAGCTGTCATCACACCTAGCTAGAAACGGTGTGAAAACGTTAACTTCAACGGTTTCAAAAGGCAACTTTTTGAGAAGTTGTCAAAACACAGTTTACCCAAATGGATCTGGGTGCATTTTTAAAATGCACCACACAAATTAAGCTGCAGCCTAAGATACATTAAATATATTATACTTAAAATGTAGCTAAATATTTTTATAGTTAGACTACTTTTAGCAATGTCATCAATAGTCAAATTTTTATAATATAATCAAATTTTTCAAAATATACTTTTTAAAATAGAGTCATTAATTCAAATATAATCAATTTATTTAAAAATGCAATATGCATGTTTTATTTTTAAAATTTATAATATATTTTTCATTTGGAGCTTATTACATACATAGCACCATAGACATCTTTCAAACCTGACGCTCTTTCATCCATCTTTCAAACCCAAATTTCCTACCAAATCACGTTGAAGTCATATAAAAGATATGAACTCCCAGAATAAAATTATAATATATCTAAAAGAAATAAAGGGGGATTTACATACATAACACTCAAAAATTATTAATAATACATGTAAACTTCTATATTTATCCCAATGGCACCAAAAATATTCAAATGAAAATAAAATTAACGTCATTTCCCATTAAAAATATCCAAACCCCCCATCATCTGCTCATCCGACAGGGAATTTGTCGCGCCCGCCTACAAGCTCTAGGCCCTTAACTGAACTCTAGTCTCTCTTTCTTTTTATGTCTGCTTTCTCGCACGCAACGCTTCCACTGCCTTTTTCTCCCTTCACACATTCATGCATCCAAGCTCCACATCGCGTCATCGCCGGCAGTCGAGCTTGGTGCGATTCTTGTCGGTAGGACTGATTTGATCGACTGAGTTAGTCTGACTGTAAATCACTGATAATTGATGGAAGAGCTCCTCGATATGATTGGTGATGTTGAGAAACTAAATCTTCTCTTGTGTAGGCTTCTTCATTCTGGTGGGCTTGGATGTCTCTTTGTCTCGTTTCTCCAATCCGTTTTCTTCTTTGCTTTACTCGTATAAAACTGAACAACCTATGACACTTGCTCTATACTCTTCTCTCTCTCAGAACCACCAAACACCCTATTGAGCCTCTTGTCCTCCTATCATCACTTCATCTTTGTGCGAGCTCCAAATAGATAGATCAACGCACACAATGATGAAAGTGTCTTACTATCGAGATCTTCTATGGTTGTGGAATTAGACAATATAAATATCAAAGTTCAAGTGTGAAATATATAATATTAATCATTTTGAGTATTAAACATGTAAATCCTCTTAAAATATAGATTTTGAAAAAGACATATTTATATTAATAGATTCGAGATAATAAATTTAATTTATTTTAAAATTCAAAAATATCTTTTTTCATTAAATTAAGAAAGTATAAGCGGAGATAATTAAAATATAATCTGTATATAATTTCATTTGATTTTTATTGCAGATATTGAAGTACGAACGCATGCGCCATAAATTCATATGAAGCATTATTAAATATCCTTTTCAAATTTATTCCAAATAACGACCCGAAGAAATAATATGAGTTCAAAGCCAAGGAATGAGCAAAGCTCGAAGGCACTGTGGAAAAATGGGACTCATTTAAAGATCATCATCCAATGGGGAGGGCTGCATGTGACGCCATCATATCAAGAAAGATGCCATTTTGTGGTGGCCGTTAAAGCATCCATCCAACGGATTTTCAAAATAAATGTTTTAGGAAGCAGATTTTATTTCAGAAAACTAATAAATACTAGAAGTAAATCAATATTGTAGAGCAGATTTTATTTGAGCTTAGATGAGTTTAGATTAGGCCTGTGTTTGGCTTGTTAGAATTAATTATGTTTAAAATTGACTAGTATTCAAAATTGGTTAGTGAATAGTGTGAATATTATTGCATGAAAATTCAATACACTCAGATAAAAAAGAAGTGAGCAAGAAGAGACAACTCGACTTTTACATGGAAAACTTTAGAAAGGGTAAATAACCACAGAGTTTGGCTCAATTTGAAATAATTCATTATGTAATTGTGAGTACATTAGCTCAATTTTCTCTAAAATTAGGGAATATGGACTTCCTAAGTTGATATACAGTGGTAGTTCAACAATAATAAATATAACAAGCCGCTAAGATCGTATTCAATGGCCATTAAACAAGTAGCTTGTCATGAATATTATAGATGGTGACTGTTGCACCGGTTTATTGTAGAGGCTGTAGTTGAATATCATGACAGTAGTGCTATGTAGGTTATAAATGGTTGCTTCTGGAGTGTTGGTTGGTCAAAGGTTATAATAGAAAGTTGCGGGAGTAGTGAGCCACGTAGGCTATAGGGATAAATCGTGATGATGTTCTTAGGCTGCAGAGGATAGAATTGTAAGCCACATGGGTTGGGGACCACGTTAGGCATAATGAAGAGTTGTGATGACATATGTTGGCCGCAAGGGCCGGAGTTAGGGGCTGCATGAGCTTTGAGTCATGAGATCGTAGTTAGGCACGTACGACATAGTGGTGAGTTCCAATGATGTCCATAGGCCATCAGGGCTGGAGTCGACTTGTATAATAACTTCCATAGGTCACAGAGGCTGACATTAGGAGCATGTAAGAAGTGAGTCACAGAGGTCGTAGTGGTGAGTTGTGATGAAGTCCGCAAGCCAACGGGGCCAAAGGCAGAAGCTATAATAATTTTTATAGGTGGCATAGGCTAGATTTAGGAGCTGTGTGAGTTGTGAGCCACGTAGAACGTAATTATTCATGTAGGTTGTAGTGGTAAGTTGTGATAAGGTTCGTGGGCTACAGATGCCAAAACCAAGAACCGCATGAGTTGTAAGTCACATAGGACGCAGTTTGTCACATACGTCATAGTGGTGAGTTTTGATGATGTACGTAGACCGTAGGGGCTAGAGTTAGAAGCTACATGAGCTGTGTGAAATTTAGGTTGTAGTTGCTCATATAGGTTGTAAAGGTGATCTGTGATGACGTCTATAGGACATTGAGCCTGGAGTCAGAAGCTATAACAACATCTGTAGACCATAGAGGCTAAAATTGAGAGTTATGTGAGTTGTGAGCCTCGTAGGCCTTACGATGACATCTGTGTAATGTTGAGACAAAGTTAGGAGCTGCATGAGCTGTGACCCAAGTAGGTCGTAGCTGGTCATGTATGCCATAATTGCGAGTTGTGATGATGTTTGTAGGCCGCAAGGGCCAGAGTTGGGAGCTAAATGAGCAGTGATTAACATAGGTTGTGGTTGGTTATGTAGGATGTAGTGGTCACCAGCAATGATGTACATAGGCCATTGAGGATGGAGTAGGGAGCTATATTATTGTTCGCAGATCGTAGATGTTGGAGTTGGGAGCTGTGTGAGCGGTAGACCACAAAGGTTATAGTAGTGAGTAGGGCACAGAGGCTGGAGGAGGGTTGCATCATCGGTGGACCGTGTAGGCTGTAGTGGCGAGCTGTGATAACATTGTAAGTCACAGAGACTGGAGTTGGGGAGATGTATGAGCTAGATAATGTATGTAAGTCATAGAGGACAAAGTTGGGAGTTGTACGAGTTGTGTTAAAATTTGTAGGCCACATAGGCTGAAGTTCGGAGCTACACGAGTTGTGGTAACATCCATAGCCTGCAGACGCCGGAGTTGAGAGTAACGTGAGTTGTGAGCCATGTAGGCAGTAATGGTGAGCTGCAATAACATTCATAAGTCATAAATGGCAATATTGGAACTTGCATGCAGTGGAAGACATAGGCTGTAATGTGGTGATATATTATGCTTTGGCTCTGTTGTTACACCGTCTTCGTAGTGTGTTGCTACATCATCTTTAGGGCGGCATCATTACACCATTTTTTGGGGTGTTTTTCCATCGTATTTGGGTGTATCATTGCATCGTCCGATGTTTCATTACTATTCAACGTACGACTAGATTCCACATCACATATTATGATTAAGCAAGGAGTTTCGCTACAAGAAGTAGGTGGTGGCTAGTAGTGGTTTATGACAGCTAGCGAGCAGTGGTCGACAGTAGTTTGGCGGTTATAGGAGTGGGAAGCGGTGTCGGATATCTTTGGTGCATAAACAACAATGGGCTCAAACTCCTTTTCTCCGTCCTTCTTCATGTTCAGGTCTCGGTCCATCTCTGCAAATATATATAGAATTTATACAATCAGAAATAATATATATAGAATCCGGGAGAGGCCTCCCTGCAAATAAAAAAATAATATGAACCACTTCATTGGACATGCTGGAGAGGTTCCCTTGATCGCAAAAAAATTTATGAACATTTTGGTCCTTAATGATGTCAGAATTCTTGGGCTAGCTACATTCGGCTTGTCGATACACTTGATTTGACCATAGACTTATTAGATTTTGAATTTTTTTGATAGTCAAAAATGTTTTAACAGGTCGATCAAAACTTGATTTGACTCAGATTGGTCAATGTTGGTGTCGTTGAGCTCATCTTGTCGAGCTGATTTAACTATGAGTTTATAGAGATTAGAATTCTAAATGATTTTTAATTGAATGTTAAAATTACCTCAAGATTCATGCCACGACTCGAGATCAGTGTCAGATGATGAAAATTTGTTGATAGCATATCAAGTGTGTTTGTGTTTGGCTCGATCAACATATTCTTAGTCGTGGTTTGGTTTTTTGGATTCAAACTATGACCATTTCCATGCAATAAAAAACACAAAATCGTATGCCCCACAAGCTAACATGATTAAATTCAAATATAAATATATATATTTATTATTATTATTATTATTTCAAGTCAAAATGAGTCGAACAAGACCGTTGAAAGATTGACCATGTTCAGCTTGTTATAATTCATGCTTAAATTATTTATTCATTTTCAACTCACTTATTTAAAGGATGATTCGAATGAGGGCTACTTAACGAGCCAAACACAATTCTGATCCCCTCAATTGCTCTACGGTAAGTTAAAACTTTTATTTTAAAAATAATGAAATTTGTGAAATCCATTATTTGATTGGGTGTTGATAGACACGCACCTTGATTTTAAACTCACAACCTTCTTAAAAATAAAAAGTGAAAAATTGAAATATGTTTCCTGCTGCTGGACTCCAGATGGAATATTTTGTCAATACGAATAAATATTTCATCCACAGTCCCGATCCCAGCCGCAGATCTGCTATTTTTTTTTTAAATAATAACAGTGGAACTCACTCTCATACACGACCTGCAGCTGGGATCGGGAGTCCGGACGCGTCTCTACGTCCGAACTCTGATGGAATATTTTGTCTTAAAATACACATGTTGTGTTTGGAGTAAGCAAATGGCTCATCAACCGAACTCAGTCTCCCAGATAAATTGAATGCGTTCAAATTCTCTCAAATTGATAGCCAAATAGAGTAATTTAGAATAATTCTCTTGTCAATCTAAAAATTATATGTTGAATCAGAATCTGAGTCACGTTCAAAGAATAGAGTTTAAAAGAGAGAGTGTGTGTGCACTGTAATGAACAGTATTATGAAGAGAATATGTAACAAATTATTTATGGAATGGTTCTCAATTCATAGAGAAAGAAGTACTATGTATAACTAAATGCTTTTCCCTAATTTAATGGGAGTGTTACAAGGTAAATGTATTTACATAAATGAGCTTATGGATCAGCCATAATATCGCTCGGTCAGCTAAGATAGGCGGTCCTTGGGTTGATAAAGCTCATTCGACTAACGATGCTGACATGGGGGTTGTTGATAGGCTCCTATTGAGTTTCGGTTGTTAAGAATTGGCTCGATCGACTTGAGTCTGTTGGTCACTGCTTTGGTCTGATTGTCAACTATTGACCCCTAGGTGACGAGCTTTTGTCACCAAGATGAGACTAGACTTTCAGGCAGAGGGTGAATCACAACAATTCGACAAGTAACTCACACATTAACAAAATGTACTCCAGGTGTTCGTGGAGTATATCATGAAAAAACTTTCGGTCTCCTGATGAATGAGTCTCGAAATCTCTTATGAGGTGGTTGGTGATGCTGAGGTGAGAGGTGAGCTGGCGCCTTCTCCTGGCTTGATGAATCTTGGTCCTTTGGTTAGAAGACTCGCGTTCGACCAGCTTTGAATCTGGATCGAAGGGATCTGCACTTGGTCAAACAAGTCTTTAGATTTTGAGGTGATGAGATTTTTTATCTTGCTTATGTGGGTCGTCTCCTGGCCGTACTTTTATATCTCTTAATTTGTTGGATTTTTGTTGTATACTATTATTTTATAACTAAATACTGTTTTATAAAAATTTCACCAAAGAACGCATCACATTGTTTGATCCATCCAAGCATTCCATCATATAGATAAATACACTTATAATTATGTGAATATATTAGTGTCTATCTATTCATAAATAATATGCTATTTTTATATTAATAAAAAGTAAGCAAAAAATCTCATTAATATATTATTTCTTTTTAAAACCCTTGCAAAAAAAAAAATAAAATAAATTGCTTACTCATTAAGATATTAATTTCTCCATTCATTCACATATTTCAATGCCTTTCACATTGGCCCCAAATAGCTAAAAGTTTTGAGAAAGTTCTTGCTTCATGATAGGTTGAGGTTTGAATTCAAGAATTCTTACATACATATGCCACAAAATTTTATTATATTTATATATCTAAAACCTAAAATATGATATTTATATTTATAATATTGTAGTCATAATCCTACATATGAAAATGTTTATTTCAATATTAAAAAATTAGTTATAGTGATATTTTTATGTAATGTACATATTTGCTTTAAATATAAAGAGAACTATTCTGAAGTCAAAACCGAGCTCAATAGAAAAATAAGCTTCTAAGCTGTATAATGTAGCCTAATAATCTTGTCTCCTAACATGTTTGTAGAATAACTTCTTATGTGTCTATTTTGTCTTTTTATACGTCTATATTATGTTTTGGAATGTATTTTATGTTGAAATGCATGTAGCAGGTGCAAGGAGCATATCAAGAATCAAAACAAGAAAAGTTGATCAATTTAGTGTTCAGGCACCTTGGGCTTGGGACTAGGTGCCTAGACGCCACAAATAAGTTTTCCAAAGTCAAATTCCCATGCAAATGGAATATTGGTGCCGCAAACATAGCGTTGGAACCCTGGAAGCAAGCGCCTAAGTGCTCAAACTTTATAATTTTGAGCAATTTTCCCGAGCGCCCAACATCCTGGTGCTACAGTACAGTGCCTAAGTGCAACAGTGTAGCACCTAAGAACCACGATATGGGCACCTAGGTGCTGAGGTTTAACAGAAGAACGACACCCCGACGCCCCGACGCCAACTATGAGCTCCTAGGCACCAGAAGCGAAAATTTTATGTTTGAGCTGTTAGATGAGGTGGTTCGCATGAAGTATAAATATGTTGAGGACAAGTTTTAGGGGGCTTTTTCATCATTTTTTCTGACATTTAGAGATAGGATTTGAGGGGAAAGTCAAGTGTGTTTATGCAAAGAGTTTTTATGTGAAGGAAGGAGAGATTAGAGTGGATCAAAAGATGTAATTCTTGCTTGGCTATTTTCTTCCATCTTGCTTGTAAAGAGGGAGAAAAATACATTTGGTTCTGTTAACTCTTATTTGACACTAAGTTTTTCACTTGATCGATTTATGCTCTCCACCAAATCAATTCAAGGGGAAAACTTCTTGATACTCTAATTTCTTGCAAACATTCCTTTGCTTGCTCGATTTGACTAGTTTTTCATAACGTCAGGATTAATCTCAACTTTAACTAGCATTTCAAACATTTCAAGCTTAGGCTGATGACAATAGGCTAGAACTTTTCCTTTATTGAATTTTCCTCGTTCCATGTAGGACCGACAACAGGATTCAAATCAGATTCTACTGATACGACACTTATACTTACATAAATCACCCGTGCTCCACAGCTCCAGATGTGTGCCACTTCTTCAAACCTTTGCTAAAATTATTATAGCAATACTTAAAAAATTCACACTGCTCAAGTCCATTTTAGCTCTATAGTTTACTAAATGCATAGCACTTTAGTGCTTTAAACCAATGACGTATTCGCTTTTAAAAAGTAATAATAATATCACTTTTGATGTGAGATTTGAGTGCTTATGCGAGTAAATATGAAAGTTTTACTGTGCAAAAACACAAGAACTCTCTGCTATCTATGTAAATATCCCAACAAGATATTAGTGTGTGTCACCCTCAAGTAAAAATAGAAAAAAATTCATTGCTGAATGAACTATTAATTAAAAAAATACAAATTCATTATATATATTACTTGTGTTGGCCTTATGTTATATATTCTCTAGTGTGAAAAACAACTAATAATTTTTGTAACAAATTTAACGTTGAAAGACAAATTTAATAAAAGAAAAGAAAAAATTGATTCCTATATTAAAGGTCTATCAAGTAAAATAATTGGAAACAGCTGTCCTGCTAAATCCAAAACCCCACACATTAACACCAATAAAATAAAATAGTAGAGAGAATGAAAGAGAAGGGGAATCTCAAGTTGGTCCCAGAATTTGATGAAGCCTTCATTTTCTTCCCTTTTTCTTCTTCCTTGCAAACAAACAGGTGGAGGAACTTTCACATCTCCTCTTTAACATAACCAGCGAGGCAAAACAAAATGAGATAGAGAGTGATACAAGACTCCATAATAGCATTACGAACTCTACTGAAAGCATATAGATGAAGCCAGCAGGATCCATATACCAATCCACAATCGCAAGCTTTCACACTTGCATCGCAGGTGCATACAAAATACAGAGGAAAAAAACTATATAGATATTTATATATATAGTTTTGTGCATCTCAGGCGGCGGCGATTGTTTCGCCAGTGCCGGAAGGATCGGAGGCGCCGGCGGTCACCGGAGCGGAATCCTTTAAGGATGGGATAAAGCACTTCTCCTTCTTCTCGTCATGATTCATTTGCTGTTGACGACACTCCAAGCTGCAGAAGGCAATTTCACCCCTGTGGAATAGCAGTAGCATGGAGAGGATGTTTAAGAACAATATTAAACAGTGAAGAGGTTTATGAATTTGTGGTATCTATACATACATATATATATAAATTTTGGATATTCAGGTGAGAGAGAGAGAGATCAGGAGATCTAATGGCTGGAAAGATTGGAGAATAGTATTTCAGAAGCTTTTACCATGAAGCATAGTAAGCAAGTTTGGTCCAGTGTTAAGCTCAACACAAGCACCTGCCTTGAGCAAATTCAGTAACAAATTTTTTACAAAAAAGTTAAGTAGTAGTGGAGAAATTATAAGGTGAGCTAAATGATAAATTTTTTAATGTATAATTTTCTATATTTTGTTTAGAGTCTGTCTTAGAAAATATGTGTAAACGACTAAAATATGAATCATAAGTCACAATAGAATCTTCAGCTATGCTTATACTTTAACTTCTCTTAATCGTAATTCGGATTATAGTTTTATTGCATACAAATTATGTGGTATAGAAGATTAAAACAATGAAGAAATTTCACAATCCACACCCCATAAGGTTGTTAACGAAATATCTCTGTTATGGGGTTGCAACTCGCAAGACTTTTTAGGATCCATGAAATGGAAAAAATCTAAGTTCAAGTAGGAAATTTGTCACAAAGATGTCACCCTCATAAAAAATAGAATATATATTTATATATATATATATATATATATATATATATATATATATATATATTTATATATATAAAGACTATAAAAAAAGACCTTTTTAAGCAGAGTTAAAGTGGAATAAGAGTAAAAATCAAACTTCAAATGTTAAATATGTAAATACATAAGAATTGTGTGGTATATATACAAATCTTAAAAAAAAAACAAATAATGCAGTGCCCGAGGAAAGATACCCCCATAAAATGGGCAGTAAGTTTTACCACTTAGAAAAAGCCAATAAAACAAACAAATAGCACAAACAAATACAAAATTCTACAAAGTGAATAAGCAAATCTCAAATAAACATTTAATGAGAAAATTGAGACACAAAACCCACTAAATCGATCGAGCAAATACTATATATAACGCAGAAAAACAGAAGAAAAATGGATTAAGGTCGCGTTTTGACTAAGTTTTCAAAAATCTGCAGTTGAAGATTAACTATTGTCACCCAAGGTGGCTACTAGCTTTAAAAAACAAAAAAAAAATTGTAACAATCACCATAATTTCAGCAGCTTCTTCAAATAGCTGCAGCTGCCCTCAAATAAATCCTACTTAACCAAAAAAAATGAAGGCAGGCATCCCCTACGAAGACGGAGCAAACCCTACCTATACATGAAGATATCGCGTCCAGGAGCCAGTCGACGCTTGCAAAGACCACAAGACTTAAGGAACGGCAACGTCTCCATCCTTGAGAAGTCGCCGGAGCTTCTCCGCGGAGGGCGGGGAGAAACAATAGCAGCCACAGAAGACGCCGTGTTCTGCCGCCACTCTGCCAACCAGTTTCCTTCCCCCCATGTCTGCCTCGCCACCGGAGCACGCCGATTGACCGGAAGGATCGCCGGAATATCCTGATCGGACGGCCGTGGTGGCTCAACCGACAGTTCTAGATCGGCGACGAACTCCGACATGCTCGTCGTCCGCCTCATCGGCGGCCGCTGCCTCTTGCCTAGTAACATCTCCGGCAGTGTTTGGAGTGGGAGAAGGAGGGGAGGGGCCGGGTAGGGCGGTTAAGGAAGGTGAAGGGGGATGATAAAAAGAGGTGGAGGGGAATCTGAGCCGTCGGTTGGAATCTCAGCATCCACTGCGCCCACGTCAGCTTCCTCCATTTTATTGGATTCCGTCATCTTTTCTCCCGAACTTTCAATCAATTTTCGATTGGCACATTTTTTATGGGTATTTAATATTCAAAATATTGTAAAATTTATATTTATAATATAAATGTAAATCTCTTATTTTTTCTGTCAAGCATAGTTACACGTCACGCTTTACATTATTTGGGACTCTGAGGAATATCTGTCTCTGTTTTTTTGAGAAAATATTACCTGTGCTCATTGGCATTTACAGATAGAAGAGAACATTATCATGTATATCTATTTGTATTTAGGATCTTATTTAGAAGATAATGTTCCAGAAACAGTTAGTTTTATTCGAAAAATTTAATTTTGAGCGCTCATATGGCACAGGGGAGCTGTATGCGGGGGCACTAAAAAATGCGGCGTGTGGGCACCTGACATGACGTGGGAGTGTCGTGTTAGAAACTGTTGAGAAATTTAGGGCGAACAAAATGTAAATACAGAAGAAGAACACAGATTTAATTGAGGTTTGACAAAGATGCATACATCCTCAGAAGCAGAGCGACGAATTCACTATTTCAGAGGAGTTACAAAGTTCGGTTCACATACCCATAGGATTAGACATCTATTTATAGATAAAACGTACAAATAAACTACTAAAACGTCCTCGCTTTCCCCAACCCAATAAATTCCAGGAGATATTTCTTTTCACCATGAGACACACCTCTTTATTCCAAGAGACTCCAAATTTCAGGTATATGAGTCATACCTAACAAATTTCCACCTTGACGAATATCCAGCCCGTTAGGAGAATTGCATTTCTAAACAGCGAACCTCAGACGTCAGGCACTGTCGATAATATTGAGAAAATTAGGCAGTAATTTTAAGCCTCCACGGATGCACGATTCAAGTACTCGATTGACGAAAGCAGTAAAAGCTATTCCAAAATATCCATTGATCCAGTTTTTGAACCATGGGTCCGTGTGAATACTTGTCTGCGCATATAATGTTTTTTCTTTTCTTTCATGGTAATATTTTATGCTCATTTTATGCTCATTCTCATACGCACTTACCTATGCCAATTGCACGGCAAATAAGAGTATAATGAGAGGACATTTCATAATTTATAAAGTTATACAAATATTTATCATCCGCATTATATATTCATATTCATAAAAAATAAGTAACATCATAACATCTAAATCTCAAAAACACCCGCATGCATCATTGAAAGAAAATAAATTTATATCTATTATGTTTGTTCAAACGCATAAGGAATCCATGCCAATTATTATTATCCCAACACATTAATACAAAAAAAGTCTCTTCTGAATAGCTCAACGTACCACATTAATAACTTTTGTCTGAAAAAAACAAAGACATATAAAAGGGTTTGGTTTCAAAGGTTAAGGGTAACATGTTTGGTTTTCAATTTTTAAGAGTTATTTGGGATCACTTTCAATTCTAATTTTTTTTATATATTATTGAAATAAAATATATTTGATATTTTAAAATAATGACAAACAAGCTTTTAGCAAATTATCATACTTAGATAAGCTATACAATATAGATCACCAAGGTTTATACTCAACATATTGAGCTAAAGCGGATAAATATTAGTTGTGCCAGAGCTTTCTATGCTACACATCAAATCATAAGAACTCATCAACGAAACTCGCCTAAATATGTATGATGTTACATAACTAATCAATATGCCTAATAATCTCCAAACTTATGAGGCGACTATTTTTTTCGATAATGTATTACAGCTTGGCAGCTATTATAACCAAGCTCAATATGGCAGTTCTTCTAGTGAGATGATGTCAGTTGTCTTATTGTCCATCCCTTTAAATTTTAGTATACGATACTTGTCAAAATGAAACGAACAGTTGAGGATAAGAAAAGAAAAGTAAAATGCATAAAATTTAATATTCAAAATAGTATCACCAAATGACCTAACTTCTATGAGAAAATAATATGCTCATTTTCCGGATGCGTGGATGATGCTGTGCATTGCATCACACTATGTGTTATGGTGGTGTGATGCGATCAACGCTATCTTCCACCTTTCTGATTTATAGGAAATAATATTTTCCTGACTTCCAAAGCTAGAATGTTACAAAATATTGAGTAAGAATCGATGCTTATTGGATATTGTAGCAATTTTTCTTTTTAGGATACTAAAATTCAAATTAAATTCGTAAAAATATGTTGAGTTACATTTGGACATCTTATTTTTTTCACCTTTCTTTGCAATAGCCACTAGCTGTAACATAACTTTTTTGTTTCTTTTTTCGCGATTGGCACAAGCTTTTATATTAAATATTTCTCCTGAGCTTTGGATTCACAAATCAAATCGGTGATGTTGCCATTAAAACACTATGATGGAAAATTTATGAGACATTTTCATTCTAACACAGTATTCATATTCATATGTATAGCCAAAAGCACACGGACTATGTTCATAATAGGTTCAAGGAATCAAGGGAGAAAGCATACCAAGTCGTCAAAATCATTTGACTGAATATCAATACAATCAGAGGGTTATATCCAATGACTTGCCTATGGTGATATAAGCACAAATGCCCGCTCAGATTTAAACAACTCAACAACGCGTTAAAGAAACTTAATTCCTCATAATGCCAAGTTGACAGGATTCACCATAAGATCTATTCGCCTAAGAGGTCAACTCACTCGGTGGTCAAGTTGAATGACAGAGGCATCACCAACAAATTACACTTGAGAAAGTGTATTTTATAAGAATGAATTATTTAGGCAGGGGATAAGGATAATATAAAATATAATCATTTTGTTAGATGAAAACAGAAGAGATAGATTGATAATCTGAGGCTAGCGTGTAATTAGTACTTGACTTAAAATATAATCATTGAGAGGTGGTGAATGAATTCTCAGGTATTTGAGTTGAACAATTAACAAAACATTTTGCTATGGAAGTGGAGGGATTAGTCTACTGGAATTTGTAGATTCAGATTGGGCAGGAGATTTTGATAGTAGGAGTACAGCGGATTTCCAGGCAGTAGAAGTTTGTTGCTCTTCTGATACATTAAAAAAATAATTACATATGGAATTCGAGAGTAGAATTTCATTCAGATACATTAAAAATATTAGTACAACATTGTACTAATTGTATAAGTTATACATGTTCTATTTTGTCTAATATTCAGATTTAGTTCAACATCTGAATTTTAGGTAGGAATAATTCAGGCATTTATTTCCCGGACTTCATATACTAATGATAAATTTGTTAGGATCTGGGAATTAATTATAAAAGCCAAATAGTAATAATCAATGCGCATTAAATAATCGCAGCCTTTGAAACATTAGTTAGCTCACCTTTTGCCATTTACTAAGCATATTTTTAATCACAATAATAAATCTCTTTTCTTGCCTCAGTTGATATTTCAGCATGACTTGTCGACTACAATTTTAATGAATCAAAAGTATTTAGTTTAATTGTCTTTATAACGTGCAGAAGTTTGAGGGATTGAATTCGAGAGCTCAATCTGACAAAAAAAATCTCGTAGTAGAATACTGTGTTAGCCAATCAAATAACTAGATGTTGTGCAATTTAATATGCATTGGAAGCTTTCTTATGGGAAAAATTACATGTAGATAATTTTGATAACAAAATTGGGTTAAAGAGAATATTTTGGAGCTAAATGAATCATTTTAACAAAAAATAGGTTTGCAAAATGAGCATTATCTAATGTGATGCTGATGAATAAAAAGTAACAGATTCACCATAAAAATACTAAATGATAATATGAATTTGATTCAAATGGCTCGAAAATATCACAAAAGTTAATGTTTCATAATGTTAAAGTCAAACTCAATGCCCTTGGTTTGTTATAGATGTGTTATGGGAGAAAATGATTGGGATGAAATGAATAGATTGGGTATAGAAATGAAGAAGTGGAGATTGAAAGAGAATGTTGAGAAATATATGAATTGAAATTTAACATGAAAAGTTGTCTTGTCATGACATAGAGTATGGCACAATAACATAGTCGAGAAATACATAAGCTATAATGTTTGGAGCAAATTTGTGATTAGTATAGTAAAGAGTAGCAAGACGGCCATAATCTTGAGATGTGTACAGTTTGGAGGATCTTTATATGGAATTTGATATGAGAAATTTTATTGATAAGATAGTTTGTTGTATGTATCGACCCTCGGCTTGTGAGGAAGATTAGCATCAAGTATAAGAGTATAATTTTTTTTAATTTAGTGATAAATCCTACACTTATCAACACTATATTTGTTATGTTTTCAAGTGCATTAATTGAGTGAGGAATTCTAAATTAAGTTTGCAAATTTCAAAGTAAGGAATTAGTGTGCACGCCACCACAACTAGAACAAAAAAGTTTTGTTTATTTATGAAGTTGATTTTCAAAAAAATATTTAAATTGTTAAAATTTAGTTGAAACCTCTCGTTTTAATTTCTTAGGAGATGTCTAACAAAAATAAGAATAATAATCCACAAATAAAAGATAAATTTATATTTAATGAGAAAAAAATGGAGACAAATATCATACAACTATTTGAATTAGTTCAAAAACATCAGAACAATGAGTAGAAAAATAAATAAATGGTAAATGATGACTTTTGAGATGGGCACAAGTTGAACATTGAAAATTCTTAGAAAAGGTGAGGGAGGGACCAACTTTTCACAATAATTGAGAATAATAAATGATGATTGAGAAGTGGCCTAAACAATAATGCCCAAGTGTGGAGGTTGAGTCATTGTCAGAAGAACTAGCTGAAAAAATGTTGAATTGTAAGCAGTAAATGAATAAATTGGTTATAACCCATAATGAAATGGAGCTTGAAGGTGAAGATTACTTTCAAATCCTTGAATTTAAAACCAGATTTATCTAATAATATAGACCAAATATTGTTATTAGCTAACTTAAACATTGAAGACAGATTACAAATTAAGTGGAGTGCATGGAATAATAAATATAGGCGGAGCTTACAAATTGACATTCATAAAATTCCTTGACTAGTGTGAAGTCTGAGAAGCTTATGACCATTTTCCAAGAAAAAATTATGGAGAACAAATATATGACATGAGTTGAATATGCTAATTAGCATTAGAATTTAATCAAGATGTCTCCTTACAATCAAGTACATATTGGCCTGTGAACTAGGCTAAGGAATTTGGTTAGAAGGAGGAATCACTGTGGTACTAGCACTTTAATGTAGAATGTTCAAGTTTTGCTACAAAATCAACAGTCGGTGAGATTAAAACTACCATAAATAAACATACAATTTCTATTGTTAAATGTGCCATGAGATATTCAAGCTAAACGAATTGGATGTATTGTCATCACAACCACATGTAGTAATTAAAGCAGGCTATCAATCAGAAGATTTTTTTTCAAAAAAGTTTACAAATGGTTTTAATAGCAATATTGAGTTCATTTCTACTGAGGAACTAATGTAGATCTTCAAAGCTAATGGGTTAAAAATTAGTTAGAATGTCCATCTTGAAAGCTTGATACAATATGAGTAGCCTATTAAGAGTATAAAAAATGGCATCCTCAAGATCAAGTGGAGACATGGCAGTAGCAATGTCATCCACTTTGCATTTTTATTTTAACAATATATTTTATCAATGATTTTTTTTCTTCATACAAATTTGATAAGGTTCATTCTTTGGTTAAATGACTCTTAACTTATATACAGATTACAACTAATGTTCAACGTTGTCTAATGATCCATACTTTAATTACGATTTTGTGCATGTAGTAAAACATTGGATGAGATAGCAGAGAATAAAGCGGCAACCAATATTTGTTCAATGAGCATTCAAGTATTACAGTAAGGATTGGGAGTAATGGCTCCAACACTGTATATCTAGTGAGAGAATTTTGGGGTAGAGTCTTCAAGTATTCTATCAAATCTAATGTCTTTAAAATATTTGAGGATTTATGATTTTCAAGTCAAATAATTTTTGGTTGTATGATGAGAATTAATAAAATTTTTCATATTAAATACAATAAATTTTAAATAGGAGTAATATAAGTGTCACTTATTTTTATTAGAGCAACAAAATGACTAAAATAACCAATTGCATAATAATATGGAAAGTCTAAGACAAGTGATTTCATAGCAAATGCATGAATAATAATCCTATAATAATTAAGTTTTTGATATTGTACATTGCTTTCACATATAAGCATAAAATGCTATAAAAATTAAAGAGAAGGCAAAATAAGAAAGAAAAGAATATAATCAATATCTTTAAATCATTTTTTGATTTTAATCAACTCATACTACAACCACATATAATTACTAGACTTGGAGATAAGTTATGTACCAAATACAAAATTGGTTATAAAATAATAGTGAAGACTGAGTAACCTACTAGAGATGTAAGAAAAAGATTAATATCTATGATTGAATTGAGTGATTAAATGAATGAGAGTAGGCAATGTGATTAAGCAATGAAGAAGAAATCAAAGATGCTCAAAGAGGTACAAACCACATCAGTATTTATGAAATAAGAAGTGAAGTTTCATAAATGGTATTATTAGTTGTATAAATAAAAAGAGAGGGCGTGTCTATGTATGTTTGTGAGAGAGAAATAAAGAAAAAAAAAAGAGAGATAGATGAAGCTATTCTTCCAGCTTGAATGCATTTTTTCATGAAGTTAATAATGATAATGGGCTTAATTTTTATATCCAACAATCATCAGAATGAAAGAACCTCTCATGCCCCTCCTATTTAAGAAAGATTTTTAAAATCTTATTGAAATTACAATGACATGTTAGAAGACACAAACGCATGATACTTAAAAAAGTGATTGTGTTGAATCTATGGATTGTGATGGTGGTTATCTAAGGAGACTATAATTATGTATACTTAAATTAGTTATTCTCGATCTTCTCAAATGATATAAATATAATGAGCTTGAAGGTGACGGTAAATGCTAACTATTAGGCTCTAAATTTGAGACCCAATTGCAATGATCATAATGGATCTAAGCAAAAAAATAAAGATGAGTGAAGAAGCAATATATGATTATTTACTATTCATTAATTATTTGTAATCATTATATGAAATTTCATATAATGATTACAAATAATTATTGAATCATATTTACAATAAATGTAAATGTTGCAATATTAAATAGCCTAATGAATAACGCTAATGGTAATCACAATTTTTTTACCTAAAGATTATGGTTTTTATAGGCCTGAAAGCAATGAAAATGATAGAATAGTAAGTTCTTAAAGATGGTTGAGTAAATGTTGTGGCACAAGTTAAGTTGTGATGCAGGTCTCAATAATTATGGTTAATATTCAAACTAGATTTTGATTTAAGCATGATACAACATATAACTATGATATAAGTAAGTTATGTCACGTCTCTTGAGGGTTATATTTTCTAATAAGGTCATGATGAATTTTAAAATAAAATAAATGTGATGCATTGATATAATAGAAGTTTTCACGGGCAATTATTATGACACAACAAGGATATGGTGTATGCCTCAAAGGAGATACGAAAAAAGTTAGCTTATGATACATTTAATAAAAGAAATAGCCATAATTTAGTTAACTTTATGGCAAAATTTATGTTGCTATAATTGCTATTTGCACGAGCAATAGTGTAACATAGGTCTTAAGGGAGGTGTCAATGAAACAAAAGTAAACAATCAAGTTTTGATGCAAATGTGGCTACAATAATAGTTTTATGAAGCATCAGATCTCTTTATTATTGTTTAAACTTCAAAGAGCATCTCATGATTATCGTTAGTAAGATGATTGTGAATGGGGGAATATCATTATGTTTCCTTGAGTATTGATAAGTGTTTCTTACACAAAATTATATATAGTCAACACTGTTTTTTTAAAAGATAATAATTATGTGAGAAGTGGAGTATTCTTTTAGAAATGTTTATTGTTCCATTCTTGGTAGCCGAACTTTGATGTTAAAATAATGCCGTCCATAACAAGAAATAAGTTTTATTTGATTTGCTAGTATTTATTAGTGATGTTCTTGTTATCAGCTTTAACAATTCAAAACTATTGTTACAATAATAACTACTAAGACATGAGAGAATTATCATTTAATGTTTAGTTGTTTACATTTAATTCTCATGTTTCCATCCTTGATTTAACACCATTATTACAATAATGATCACATTGTGAAAATGAAACATCATTTCGTGTTCTATTGTGTACAAGTAATGCTCATACTGCCATTCTGAACAACCAAATGTTATTTTTATGATAATGTATTATGGGGAAAAAAGAGCAAACTCTAATAGTTTCTATTTTTAAGTAATCTCCACATTTCTATCCTTGACAATATGATGACCATTATCGTAATCATAATGTGACTCATTTATGTTGAACTAATTGAAGTTAACCAAAATATGACTCATTTAACCTGATCAACTTGACCCAAATATGAATTGTAATCAAGTAAATTTTAGTTTTATCGGATCAAACATATAAATATGTATTTTTCTATTTACAAAAGAAATTTCGATATTCATTTATTAGATACTCAAGTGTAATAATCAAATCAAACATACATTAGAAGGTGTGTTTCTCTTTAGAAAATGTAATATATGCAATAATTTCATTGTGATGTTAAAGATTTGATTATGAAATAACAAAACATTAAAACTTTGGCCTTTGACATGTGAATGCATACAACTAGTGTGCTACGTAGAGAGATCCCCCAATTTAGACAGGATTATGCCCAAAATCTACCATTAAAAAATAATATATTTTCCGAGTAAAATTCCTTTTAAAAAATTTACGTAATTACTTAATTAATTAGGATAATAATTTTTTCCCATACAAAATTACCTTAGACATCAAAACGCAAACCAAACGATGAAAAGGTCTTAATTACATCATGGCATGGAAAAGAAGAGAGATAGCAACAGGATTCGATGCTTTACCGTTGAGGCAGGCAAAAGTTAGGTACGTAAAAATGCCCTCCCATTGCACTATTGATCGTGCGGACTGCCTTTTGCTTAGTTTTATGCCGACCATTTTCTTATTGCATCTTTCAACAACTTTTATTTTCTCCCCCCTTTTTTTTTATCTCTCTTATTTAGAGATAAATTTTGGTATATTCGAAGAAAAATTTTAACTATAAAGTCACAGAATAAGAAAACATCAAATTTAACGTGAAAAAATTTGAGAATAAATAAATCCAAAAATTCATTATGAAGCAAAAAAATGAGATAAATAGAATAAATTAGGAGAAAATATTACATCAGGACTCCGCATGTAGAGCTACGTGCGGAGTCCAATGAAATCACGCCACGTGGCACGTGACAGAAAAAAAAAATTTCGCCCGGTAATACAGGAAATATTCCCCCCGTGTTATTCTGCGTTATTCAGATGTTACTGTATATTATTCATGCGTTATTAATGTGTTATCGTGTTATTATAACACCGAGAATATTCTCAGAACAAAATAGCATCTGAATAACATAGAATAATGTTTTAATAATACACAATAACATCTGAATAATGTGGAATTACGCGGGAAGAATATTCCTTGTGGCTTGATTTCGTTGGATTCCACACATAGCTCTATGTGCAGAGTCCTGATGTAATATATTCTCCATACTCGAGCCTCCCATACTTCAGACGCACTAGAATATTTACACTCTACTCATCGCACAAGAGAATATTGGACTCTACTCATCGCACAAGAGAATATGGAATCCAATACGAAAAACTGTAGAAAAAATTGTTTAAAACCAACTCCCGTTTCACATCGTTGCGGTTAGGCACCAACGTGTTGTGGGTACAACATCGTGGTGCCCTTGATAAACTCATTGCCGAGGTTGATAGGCAACTTTGAGGGCATTGAGTTAACAATTGATCGACACATATATTTATATTTATATATTTATTTATCTATTAGAATATAATACTAGTGGAATGAGTATTAATATGAATGAATAATCCTACAGCTTACAAGAAAACCATATGATTGCATCTGCCGGGTGTTATATTCTCGGCTCAACAGATGTTTGTATTACTGACATCATTGTGGCTATATATATATATAACTTGTATTCTGTATTCAGAAGTTTTCTAAGCTTTACTGAAATAAAGCATTATGAGTTATGGCTTGGTCTTCTTGCCATTCTTTCTCCCTTGTGTTTCTCTCTTATCCCTACGGGTTACTCACTCGGTCTACATTCTTCTTCTTGGTATATAGACCCCTTTTCTAATGAAATTCTGCAAATTCAGAGATTAAGATGTCAGAAACTTCTAGATGTTGGAAACCTCTTGAAAATAATTCTCGCCAGATCCCACCATTAACCCACTCAAATATGAAGGTATTTCGACCCCACCCCAACTAAAGTTTATTATGAAAGACAGAAAGGCGATCATCAATGTTAAGCTAACCGCCAAATATCATTAGACATGGAGATGTCAAGTTTTCATGCTTTACAAAGCCAATGGGTTCGATGGCTATCCAGATGGATCCATTACATGTCCTCCTCCCCAAGTAACCTAGCCAGATAGATCTACACAATCGAATCCCAATCACGCTCTATGGATTCTTATAGATCAAAATCTTGCTATCGCTCTATACTCTACCATCTCTCCATCTTCTTCTATCTCATGTCTTGAATCCTGATTCTTGCAAAAAACTTTGGCTCACATCGGAACACTAACTTGAATCCAGCAATAGATCCACGATAATTTAACTCAAAAATAAGCTCCACAATATAATAATGAAAGACCAATTAATGAAACAATATTTCTCAAACATTAAAGTCAAGGTTGATGCCATAGCCGCAACTAGATCTCTTTTGGATAAAGAAGTTTTCCACTACACTCTTAATGGTCTTCCCTTGACATAATAGGTGTTAAAGACTGCCATTAGAACGAGTCTTTAGCCAATTAGATAAGATGACTGATCACAGAAAAATACATTAAGAAATTTATATCTATTTTTGATGAAATCGCAGTTTAAAGAAATGTATTTTCTTTATTTTACTGCATGAATGAAGATTTATAAGTGATGGAAGCAAAAAGCATGAAATGGAGCGAATTTGGATCAAAAAAGAAAGAAATTCAAGCAAATTGAACTAAGTCGCCGACGGCGAGATCGAGGCCGCCGACGACGAGATCATGAGAAGAATTTCTGAAGGAATTATAACTACCTCGCCGACAGCGAGCCCGAGCCCGCCAACAGCGAGATCGTGCGGTTTGAAGACCTTATAGAAGCCCAGCTGACGGTCGTTTCCCACCGAAGGCGAGACAGTTCAAAATGCAAATACATTGAACCTGGATGCTTTTTGAAGAGGTGTTTAAGCATCCCTTGGACCTTTGCCTACCTCTATAAATAGAGGACGAATTTTAGTCTTTTGTGTGTCTGGTG
Organism: Papilionanthe hookeriana x Papilionanthe teres; assembly: GCA_022702705.1. Classification (NCBI taxonomy): domain Eukaryota; kingdom Viridiplantae; phylum Streptophyta; class Magnoliopsida; order Asparagales; family Orchidaceae; genus Papilionanthe; species Papilionanthe hookeriana x Papilionanthe teres. The sequence continues at coordinate 65,889,067 of CM040425.1, read as the reverse complement.
TGTGTCTGTTGTGTGTCATTAGTGAGTTTCTTGAGTCTATTTGTGTTTGAGTGCTAATTAGTAAATTAGAAGTTCGTTGTACTTAGAAGGAAAAGTCAAAGGAACTTAAGGAGTCTGCTTGGGGAGGAAATTAAGATAAGTATCTTTGTTTATTGTTGTTGTTAACTTTAAATGAAATCCATGCTTTGTTTTATTCCAATGCATTCTGAGTAGTTTTCTTAGTCTTTCTCCTTGTTTATGAAAATTATGCGAATTGATGAAATTAAATAGAAGTACCTAATATATTAAAATAAATTGTGATAATTTTTACTTAAAACTTAATTTACTTTCAATCCAGTCGATTGAGTTGTTAAAATATGTTGAATTATCAACTATAGTAAAAATCACATCCAATATTCAGGGAAGTCAAAAACCTTGGAAGGAGGGTGCAAATAAATATGGAAATATTAATTATCGGACGTAGAATTGGACATTTTAGTGTGACATACTAAAATATTCAATTTGGTCCTATTGTTTGAGAGCAGAAGTGTAGATGTTAGCCCTCCGAGTGAGGGGAACGTGAGAGCTACGAAGTGGCGACCGTATCCTCCAACTCAACCGCGGATTCGATAATCAAACATAGGATTAGTCAATGTTCTTTGCACCTGGACCAAAGGGTAAAGAACAGGAATGCTCCTATTTGTCACAATACAATTCAAAGATTCTATTTAAATTCGTCATTCACTTAATTTTCTAAAAAACAAGGAGAATGATACTTTTTCTGAATTATTTAAATCAACTTTATTTCAAGCATTAGTTTACTTTAGTTTGCTTTAGTTAATTTAAATTTACGTTTACTTTATTAGTAAGTAATTCCTTTAAATTTAGCTGATACAAATCGTTAAAAACTTCTCTGTAGGATCGATAACCAGGACTCCACTAGAGCCCTGTATTACTTGATACGATACGTATACTTGTGTAGAATCCACATTATACATTCCATCATAAAATCATATATATATATTAAAGCGGGATCAAGTTTTTGGTACCGTTACTATAAACTTAATTTGCAAACATATTAAAAGTGGGTCAATGACCTATACTCACTGTTGTGCAGCGAGGAAACCAACCTAGATATCAAGACCCTATTGGTATCACTTTTGATGTCACGTGTGGGGCATATCAAATAGAATGTAACTCGAATGTGTTAAGTCTCTTGTACTCCAAGACATCCATTTGGACCTCCTGATGCGGCTTCGAGCATGAAACCGGGATCGGTACCGGTTCATCCATTCACGGGAAAAGTTTGTTGTTGAGTGACGATAAGTTTAAATACGTGAGATGCTCAATGCCTATATTAAATGTTTAAACACCGTATTTTGTCAATTCAGAGCATTGTATGGTTCAAACAGGCCATGGAACCTATCGGACTTGCACCCTAAAAGGCAGATGATGCAAGGACTCGACGTAATCATGCCTTGCCCTTGGCTTGACCACGATCGTAAGCCAACCTGGGCTGCGACACCTGCTAGGGTGGCGTGACCGCGCCCGAAACTAGTCTCGCCTCACCTAAGCCTTGTAAAGGCTTGCGGTGCTTATTAATGAGTGTGACCACACCCGGGTACGGTGTGACCGTGTCACTGGACAGAGATTTTAACATAATTACTTGGTACTTGGTTGTGGCCAAGCAAAACCTTAATGTGAGACACATTTGAAGTGGCATGACCATGCTGAATTCGAAGCGTGACCATGCCAGTTCATCCGGTTCGCGCATTTTGCACTATTGGCCTCGAAAATCTACCATTAACTAGTGCATAAGAAGCCCTTTTAAACTATTTCTTTTGCCATTTGTGGAAAGGAACTAAGGGAAGAAGGGGGCTTTTCCATTTTGGATGTTTGTCCTTTGGAAGAGCGGCTAGGCGGCCATGACCCTCCGGAACGAAGCAAAAGAGCATGGCTAAGCAGGGAACGTTGTGCGAGGGGAAGGGATTACCATTTCAATCTGTGAAAAGGCGGGTAGAGTTGGAGTGAGCTAGGAGAGGAGAATTCTGGTGAGATTTCTGTATTTTTTCATCTTCTTATTCATTTCCTTCATTTTTCTTCCTCTCCTCCATTGTTCCACTTGATGGTGATCTTGTTTTTTTAGAGGAAAACAGAGGAACAGGGAAATTTCCTTGGAGTTGTATTGGTCCCCTTCCTTGAGGAAAATTGCTTCTTGCATCTTAGGAGATGGAGTGGAGCAAACGTCGTCGGAATGAAGTCGAAGCTTGGAGCAAGCCAAGAGCATGCCACTCCAACAGTCACGAAGGTATAACCTCTTCAGCCCATCACATTTTTTTGTGCCTAGCAAGCCTCCTAGGTCTGGTTGATAAAGACTCAAGGCTAGGATTTTGTGATTAGAGGAAACCGCTAGGTTAAGAAGCTTTTCATTGATTTTACCCCTATGAATCCGAGAGATTTCCCCTCTAAACCTTAACACATCTTCTTAATCGGTCAGAAACCAAGCAACACGTGATTATTCTACAGCTTTATCCCTCGGTGAATGGGCCACCTCGATCGAGAGAATGAGGAAATTCCTTTGGTCCTCATTCCCTAGACCACAATGGCTATCTTCATTAAGGAATTCTTCATTCCACATTGATATTTCCTTTTCATGGACAAGATCCTTCTCATTTTACTAAATAATTAGAGGTAGGCCCTCCGTTATGTTGCATATTGAATGATATCTATGACTTCACCGCCACACTAGATCCCATGTGACATCGCTAGGAGCATCTTGATTTGTCGCTAAAACGCGATTGGGTGCATTTGCATGTCTACATATAGTCATTTTTGTAAATATGAATAAAAAATGATTAATGTCACAAGATATGTGGCTCGGTCGCCCACTTTAGGTCGTCTTGACCGGCCGCCTGGTGTCATTCGGTCTGATCGTTTGTCCCTCGTTGGACGGCTTGATTTATTGATCGATAGCGGTCAGCTTGGCCTCCCGCTTTAAGATGGTTCGACCGGCCGCCCGATATCATTCAGTCCAATCGGTTATCCCTCATTGTATACCTTAATCGGTCAGCTCGGGCCACCAGCTTTAGGCTGGTTCGACCAGCCATATGGTGTCATTCAGTCTTATCAGCTGTCCATCATCAACTATCTTGATCAATTGATTGATATCGGTCGACTCGACCACCCTTTTTAGGCTGGTTCGACCCACTGCCCGATATTGTTCGGTCTGATTGGTTGCCCCTCATCGGATTCCTCGATAGGTCGACCGATATCGGTCGTCTCGGCTGGCTGCTTTAGGCATGTATGACTGGTCAATCGGAATCATTCAATATAATCAGTTGTCCTTTGTCAGACGCCTCGATCAGTCGACCGATATCATTTATCTGTCACTCTATTTAGGTTGATTTGACTGGTCGCCCGATATCGTCCAACTCGATCATCTGTCCCTTGTTAGACGACTTGATCGGTCGACCGATATCGGCTGTCTACATCATATAACTTTGGTTTGCCAATTTTTTGTTGCTTTCGCATTTTGCATTTGATATGTTCATTGCATATGTAACACGTCTTGCTTGATTTTTCATTTGATTGCCACTTTCGGTGCAATCACGTCAAGCTTGCAAGTCTGATATAATGATATATGACTTAGGCGTTGTTTAGTTTGCCATACACGTTCGCTTGGGTGACCGAGGAATGCTAAACCCCCTTTGGAGTATAATGTCTCTTGGAACCTTCATATTGTACTCAATTGTTTAGGACACTACATATGTTCTTTTGAGCGACCATAGCGTGTTAAACCTCTTTTGGGTACAATATGGATGTCCACAACTATTGGAACAATCATATTTTATTTAATCACTTAGTGTTTCACACATGTTTCCTTAAGTAACAATAACATGTTATCTCATATTTGCATCTTGCTGCGCATCGCCTGGTCCATTTAGATTATGAGTTGATTTAATCAATGAGTGAAACACTCGTTAGTCATATTACTTAAACGAGCATTGCTCGTGAAAATAGCTCGGCGAGGAATGCAAGTTTTCATATTATGATCAATTTGTGTATGATTGTGCTAAGGCTCCAATGACTCTAAAGTACGTCACTTGCATATTACTGACCCTCCTTTAATGGTTATTTAAAATTTATATAAGCTAGGCCATATGTGAGGTTTCCTATTTTGAATATCATCCTTAGTGACGTATTTTAGATCCCTTAGATCTTTAGGATGGGGTCAGTTTGGCGACAACGTCAATGTCATACTCCTCAACTTTACCCTACACTATGTACATATTTAGATGTTGTGACCAAAACATTATGCGATAGATGGAGTGCTAGGCTGTAGTCTTTTTGATGACTAACTGTTATTCCTTGCTATTTTGTGCCATAGCTAGGTACTTTTTGTTTTCTGTCTTTGTGTGTTTACAGGGTGTGAGACGTACGCAATAGTATATTAGGGGTGGTCTTCTTGCAAGGGAGCCATGTACAACACGGATGAGTTATACTGATTTATGCTAATGTCTTTCTATAGGTGATGTTATGCTCTTATCCCACAGGGCATGGTTCACCACGTTGCATCTAGATAACTGTTATACTAACTTGGTTTTCATGTAGGTTGAGTCTTTTTTGGATTTCTTATATAGTTTTTTAGAGTTTTAGAACAGAATCTGTAGAAAAAATAAAATTCGGGCACGAGTTCTGAGGCGCTTAAGGTGTGGAACCACATGAGAGGGACCGAGAGCAGATGCTTGTGTCATATATCTTAATTTTGTATTTTGATATTGAAGTATAGATCTTGGTTCAGGTGTGCATATGCGGAGCCTAACCACGATCTACTGTCTTTCTGGGATATGTAGCCAACCCAACCATGCCCAGCCTTTTTTATTATATACATGCTTGGCTTAGTTTACCTTGCATATTGTACTTGTCAGTTACTCTTTTTTTAATCGTGGTTTGTCTAGGAATCCTGCATTATACAATTTAGGTTCTTTAAGGACCGAAAAATAATCTTTTTGATAAAAATCCTAATAAAAGATTAATATTAATCAAAATTTAGAATTAAAAATATTTAATTATTTAAAACCTGCACTTTACTTTTATGTAGGGCTTTCGAGCCGGTTTTAAAATAGTTTTATGACATGAGCCCTAAACCCTAAACCCTAAACCCAAGTCAGACTAATAAAGCATCCACACTTAGGACTTTAGATAATTGTGTTATATTGCATGTCCCAGGGAGAGTCGTGTACTTCTTCATCCTGATTGGCCCAACATAAATTTCTACTTAGGTGGTTGTTTAGCACGCTTAGGGTGTTAGAGGCTTCTCAGACCTAGATGTGATGCAAGTTCTTTGAGGGAGTGTTTTTCAGCTTTGTAGATAGACCACTCTTTTCTTTCCTTTGTTGTGGCATCTTCACTATTTATTTTGCAAAATATAAATCTCATCTCTATGAGATCTACCTCTATATGGTCATATGATTTAGAGTTTCTTTATTTTGACCTTATGGCTACTGAGATTCCCTCGAAAGATGTAATTCAGGGATTTCTGATGATGAGTCTCTGGTCATGTTGGGTTGACTACCTTCATGGCCAGATAGACTTATGTCCTACTAGTTTGGGATGATGGATTCGTGGTATCCTGACACAGCTTTATCTAGCCGATTAGGATTACTCTACCTCTCCTTTTGTTGAGCCCGTTTGAGCCATGTCGTCCTTTTGTGACTTCGTTGATGTCGTCTCGTAGGCCCCGATTGCAAATATGCCGCCGCTCATTTGGGATATGGTGATTCACCATATATTCTTATGGCCCAGTTAAGCTCTGAAGCATAGCGTGGATCCTATGAGTCGACTTATTTATCTTGTAGGCCCCATATGCCGATGATTTGCTACACGTATTGGGATGTGAGAGACTCACTCGTTGTTATGTGGCTTAATGAGAGCTTTGAAAGCATCAGAATGTTCCTACTAGTCATGATAGTTCTCTCTGATAGTTGTCATCACATAAGTGGGTTAAGTTATCCTTTTGAGGGGAGAAAATATAATCAGATTAGTGGGTGGGTTCAATTCAACCACTCCGGCAGGTTGGCTTGATTCAATCTCTTCGACAAGTGAGCACAATTCAACCACTTCGACGCGGGGGCTTGATTTAGCTACATCATCCAGTGATCTTGATTCAACCACTTTAACAAATGAGCTCGATTAAGTAAAATAATTTTTTATAGCCATATTTGTGTATACATTATACCAAGCAAATCTTTCATATCAAATATAAAATATCACTATTTTACTTTTTAGAAATGAAATATATCTTTTCATCCATAGATAAACTAGCATATCTGTAAAAATCGATGTTTGAGTGTTAAATATGTAAAAACGTATACTCCAGAATGGTCAGCAAGAATCTTGAGGCAAGATGCAGTCTGCCTCTGCTAAATTGATTACCCTTCGCCGCCCTTTTCCTATGGATGGAGGACTCAGAAAAATGACTCTTCCCTCCAAATGGAGGACTCTAACGAAGGGCTTTTCCTTCAGAAAGGAGGACTTTGTCCCTGCACGGCGGACTCTATTCCCAAACGGAGGAATCTGACGAAGGACTTCTATCTCCGAACGGAGTAATCCAACAAAGGACTTTTCCCTTCGAATGAGCACCTGAATCCGTGGACTCCCTCGACAGAAAAACCCCAAAACTGTACTATCCTTTTTAAACTGGGGTAATACTGTAAACTACTGATTGGCCCTCCTGTCATCTATAAATAGGAGAGTCTTCTCATATAAAAAGAGCTTCTAGGGCTCCGCTCACTTATAAGCTCCTTTTTTTTATAGAATAAAATCGTTCAACGAGCCCGGAACCACCTCGATTGACTCGGGGGCAAGTCTTCCTCCTTTTCTCTCTCTCTCCCACATTCTTCTTCTCTCAGTCCCACACTCTATTTCTCATGTGCAGTCTACCAGACGGATTGGAATTCAACAATATGATTTAAGTGGTATATTTGTAAAACTTTCAAAATATATAAAAGGTAGGTAGAGGGTGTGTACGAATATTCTTTTGAGCTAGATATTCTCACGTGACGCTTGACTTAATAACTTTTAATTAACTTTAATAATACTCAAATAACTGAGTATATTTTTTATTAAAGTTATTGAAAAAGTTTATAATATTCCAAGAGCATAAATTCCGAAATAAATCAATTTAATACTGAGTTTTATAAGATCTAAATAAATTGTTTTTGACTAATTTAATTGAAATATGGTTGTTAACTATCTGATTTCGAGCCGAGCTGATATCGGCTTTGAAGAAATTCAATCCAAAATTTTTGCTCGTAGCTCAGCTCATTTATTTCAATCCATTCTCGATCTGAGCCAAAACTCGAATCATTATTCAAGTGATTAACGAACTTCAAACTAAATACGCTACGATCACAACCCTAATTCGTTATTAACGATCTGACTCTAAAAAAATTCGATATAAAATTTTGGCCCGCAACTCGGCTCATTTATTTTGATCTAATCTCAACCCGAGCTAAAATTCGAGTAGATTTTTGCACGATTATCGAAATTGGAGCTGAATTCACAGCTATAGCCACTTTAAGAGTTGTTTGGGAATCAGCAAAAAGGAGGGCATATATGGTGGGTGATGCGTGAAGCATTTCATACTAGTGGAAGAAATGAACCGAATTATTAAAATATGTTGGGTGTGCTAATAATTTTTTTATTGTTTGTATGCGAAATATATTTATTAAAAAAAAGAAAATAGTGGTCCATGGCCATGGTGGAAGAGTTATTTAGAAGAAAAATAATTGTTATGGACCACTTAATTATTATTTTTTATTTTTTTAATGGGAAGAATAAAAGCATCTTTTAGAGTTGAGCTTATTTAATTTGATTTTTTTATCTAAAAAAATTCCAGAAAGAGTTGCATACAAATCACTTAACTTTTATGTATTTGCAAATTCAACCTCTAACTTTTTACTTTTTAAAAATTATAATTGAGATGCTTTGTATGTGATGTGAAAGAATTGGATTGTATATTTAAATATAGAAAAAAGGATTAGAGGTTAGAAATGTAAATACATAAGAATTGGATGGTATGTATGTAAAGGCCACATTATTTTGACTGTTGACTCTTTTGTAACACCAATATTTTTCTTTCACTTGAGAAGATTAAGTTCGTGGTCAATAGTACTAAGTCAATGAACAATCTACACTAATTCTAGGGATTTGCAATAAATGATTTTAAATCAAAAATTAAAGTCTAATCAAGTATATTTGATTGATTCAATTCAATTTGTTAAGATCATGTAATTTTAATTTTGAAAAATAAAATTTATTTGAATTAATCTTTTTTGTTTGAATTAAAATAGTTTTAGTTTGAATCTAAAATAAGTATATAATCTAAATGATGAAGAAATTATACACTTGCTTATAAGGATTATTTTGTGGAATGATTTGGTTAACCATAAGATCCGAATAAAATAAGAATAGTTTATATAGAGGACTCTGTAAAATTAGGTAGAAGCTATCTGTGTGGAATTTGAAATCTTCTTGGGACCTAGGCATATGATTAGGAAGAAATTGTTATCCTTAGTTGATAACAACTACGTAAGAGGAATTTGTATGAAAATCAAACTAAGTGTCACACCTAAATCACAGAGGCACGATCCTCATCAATCTTGTAAAAAGATCAAAGAGCTTTGATCCACGTTTTCTACTGTTTTACTTTCTTTAGAATTGATATAATTATGATTTCCTTTTCTTGTTTTCTGATATCGTTGAACTAGGTTGGAGTAATTAGTAAATTGCAGCTTTTGTTTTTTCAATTTGATTTCTTAACAAGCTTCCTCGTGGAAACAATGCGCAGTACTCCAGTTTTTGCGGCCATCAACCAAGTAAGAGTTATCATCAAAACTCCCTCATACTTAGGAGGTGATGAGCTAGGAGTCAACGTGTATGATCAAATTTCACACCTCACAGTCGATGGCGAGCTTTAGCCCATCGACCATGGCTTAATACTTGATGACATTATTGGTGCTAAAAATTTTATGTGGAGTCTGTACTCCAAGACATCCTGCTTTAGGGAGATGAGTCGCTCTCCAACACTAGCTCTAGAGCTTCTAGATGCTCTATCGACATACAGAGCCCACTAAGGTGATACCAAAAGAGAAAAAAGTCAATTGTCAAAGAAAAGTATGACACACTCAACCGCAAAGTCTGCAAGTACTTGTGACTTGATTTATGATTGGGCAAATAGTGAATGTCAAATCTTACAATTTTACCAACCATTTGATAAACATTATAGATGCTTTTAGCTTTGCAGAATGGCGCTTAGAGGGAGCTCTGTATAGATTTTGATGGTGTGTGTTTGGAAGTATGGACATAGCCTTTATGCCGAGAATGCCAAAGCTAACACATTATTATTCGCAAATGGGCAGTGACTCTCTGGAGTGGAGAGAATCTTGTAGATGTAGTAGGACTGTTGGACAAAATTTTCCTCTCTTACTAGGATAGAGCTTATCACGAGAGATGAAATAGCCAAATAGATATACAATACCTCTTCTTAGACGGGCTACAAAAAGAGGGTGGCAAGGCTAAGTATGTCTTGAGTTACTTGAAGGTGGCCTCACATTCATATGTCCAAAGGAAACTAGTATTCCAAGCGCCTTCAGTATCATAAAGAATTGCATGTATTTATCCCTAGAATGTGCCAATAAGTGAGATAGGGTGGCTATGCGACCGTTGAAGCACTGCACTTCTTTAATGTTCCTCGGGAGCACCATATCTCTTAGTGCTTTGATCTTCTTAAGTTTTGACTCAATCCCACGATGATTGACCATGAATCCTAAAAATTGCATGTCATCAGTATACTCCTCCATCGTCTGCCTGAGGAGGTCTTCGAAGACCCAATGCACGAGGCGTTGGTAGGTTATGTCAGTGTTCCTCAACCTAAAAAGCGTGACTTGGTACAAATTTAAACCATTGATTTTTGGAAGCACGTGGCTTTGTCGTCTCTCAGATTCATCTTTTTTCTGATTTTATCCCAAATAGACATCCAATAAACTAAGCATTTGGTGTCCTGATGTGGAATTAACAAGTTGATTTATGTACAAAAGAGGAAAGCTATCTCTCAGGCATGCCTTATTGAGGTTGTTGTAGTCAACACACATCATCCACACTCCACTAGCTTTTTTAACCATGATGAAATTTGTGAGTCTTGCAGAGTGGTGTGCCTCTCGTATGAACCTAGCTTCTTGAAGGCTACTAACTTCTTGTTTGATTGCTTGCATGTGGTCTAAAGTAAAGTTTCTCTTCTTCTGGACACATGGCTTCAAGGTTAGATCCATCATTAAGGAGTTCATGATCGCATTGGGTAAACTCCAAACATTCGATTAGAGTCTATGAAAATGATGTCCTAATTCCTATTGAGAAGATATGTATACTCTGAACTTTGCTTATATGAGCATAGGGAATTGATTTGCACCATATTTTAGGGATGATTACCTAAGAGAGGAACAAGGATCGAGTCTTATACGAGAGAAGCTCATTGGGATACATCTTCTTCTCAGAGATCAAAGTTTTTGATGTTGAGTGTCACTATGAGTGAGATTGAGCTTGCCTAACGTAGTACATATGTTAATATTTGCAAACAACACCTTTCTTTCTCTGCCAAAGTTGGAAACTTCGGTTTGATGATTGACATAGAAGTTATGATGCCAAAGATAGACTAAAGGGACCTCTCGAACATTATGTTATATGTCAATTTTGATTTGACAATGATGAACACAGGGGAGTGAGTCATCAGTTTGAAAATTCTCTCATTATGATTGGAGGATTGATTGTTTCCTTAACTCTTAATGGTCAATTATCGAACCATATAATGGTCTAAATTCAGGTTGAACTTTACCTTGATCAACCCCAGACTTAGGAAGGCTGTGTAGAATAAGACATTGATAGAGCTATTGTTGTTGATGAGAATCTTCATCACATTGAAGCAGGGTTCACCAATGGTTACACTAACTACGAGAGGGTCTTAGTGAGGGATTTGAAGTCCCTTTGGCTCAGAATTATCAAAAGTGATGATCTTGAAGCACAATTTCTTTTGCATGAGTTCTTCAGATGTGGTGATGAGGACTTGATCAGATAACAATTTCTTTTGCATGAGTTCTTCAGATGCAACGCTTTTTAGAAATTTTGCCCATAATTTGGTGAACCTTATGCTATTGTTACTATGTTTGTTATCTCCCAACAGAAGTGTTGTTTATACAGGTGGGATAATCTTACACAAACAGACCAAAGTGCTCATGTTGAATCAGTCTTCGATTTATTCATATAGCTGCTTACATGCTAGTTGGCGTGACCTCGGCTTCGGTGGAAGTGACAATATTGCTCCAGGTTTCTTGAGTTGAGTTTCAAAAGTTGAGATCGGTTGAAGGTCTCTTCATACCCGATGACCATAAAAAAGTTTATGTGTGATGATGCACCAAAAATATATACTCTTTTAGCTATATGTTTTTACCTATTTTTTGTGATATTGCACTTTAAAGAAAGATATTTGTTATGATTTGTTGCAGGTATGATAAATATAGGTGATTGGAGCGAAAAGATGCAAAAAGGAACGAATTTGGAGCAAAGTGGAGCAATTTGGAGGAAAACAGCCACTGGCACCGCCGACTCCCTATTCTCGAACCTCCAGAAATTATTGGCACGATAGGGAGCCACCGGCGCCACTATCGGGCGCCGCCGGCCCCCTATGTCGGTTGATTTCAAATTCAAGAGTTTTGGCGGATTTTTGATGAGGTGCTTGAAGAAACTCTTGGGGAATTCGTTCCTAACATAAAATTAAGTGTTCAAGACAAAAATAGAGAGGATGATTGTTGTAGAGAGTGTAAGGAAAGTGTGAGAGAGAGTTAGGGTTTGTGATTTTAAGAGAGATTCTTCTCTAAGGAGGGGAGAAGAGGGAGTAATGTGAGAGATTGCTTCTTCATCTTTGTTCCAAGGAGATAATCAAGTGTTGCAAGGAATAGGAATTAAGGGAACTTTGAAGGAATTTGCTTGGGGAAGAGAAAGAGATAAGTTGTATTTACTATTGTGTTTTGTATGACTCTTCTTTCTTGTATAAAATCCACGTGTTCTTATATCTTCTCCATGATTTGTGAGTAGTTTCCCTTGCCTTTCTTCTTGCATAAAGTAGTGATGATGTGGTGATGTGGAATTGATGTGCCCTTTAAGTGTATAGAAGTTGTGATGTTTCTTTCAATTGGAACTTAATTTACTTTCAATCCGGCCAATTGAATTGTTAAAACATGTTGAGGAATATTAATTCCAAAAAAAATTGAATGTTCTACAACAAGAATGAAGAACCCATTTAGTGTCCATGAATGAATTGCGTAGTTCATGGGGATTAAGTGCAAATAAATAGGGAAATGAGTTTTGATGGACTTCAAGTTGGAGGTTTCATGGTGACAGAATGGGATACCCAATTTGGTCTTAAGATTGGTAACTAAAGCTTATGGTTAGCCTTCTGGTGAAGGGTGAGTGGGAGCTCCGTAGTGAGAGTCAGTATCCTCCCAGCCTAGCCTTAGATTTAGTGACTAAACTTAAGATATGACAATGTTCTTTACTTGCTTGGAAGAGGGGGTACTCTTTTAAGGGTAAAGAAGCAAAAATGCTCCAATTTGGCACAATACAAAAGATTAACATTCTTCATCATTCACACATCATAATCTTTATGAGGAAGGAAGACACTTTTCATATAGAAGTATCTTATAAATCACATAAGCTAGTGTGTGTTAGTTAAATTAGTTCAGTAAGTAGAAGTAATTGTAGTAGCTTTATTATTACCGTACTTTTCATTAACTAATTGTAATACACTTGAGCAATTATTACAATTGGTATTAGAATTTAGTGCTATATTATCTGATTGAAAGAACGTTCACCTCCCTGTGGGATCGATAACCAGGACTCCATTAGAGCTCTGTATTACTTGATACAATACGTATACTTGCGTTGAATTTGTGACATTACTAAATCATTATAAAAATATATAAATCTGACTTCATAAATTCTTGCATAATATATAAAGTCGCACCATGTGAAAAGTTGAGCGATGTATAATTCTTTTCTAGTTGAGGCTCGCATCATTAGTTTGCAGGTTGAGGAGAAAGATCATTATTCCTTTATTGTTCGAACTTTCTTCATTGTGAGGTTTGATTGGTGCCCTGGGGATTTCTCTTACACTGGCCTCCAAAACACTTAAACTATTACTTATATGAGCTTCAACATGATGAATGAGTTCAGAGTAAGAGTGAATCCTCTCACGCATCAATAATGAGTAAAAAGATCATGGGTGAAGCTATATGAGGAAGACTACTCTCAGCAACTCTAGATCTACCCTGGAATATAACAAGCTTCAGTGAAGAATATGTAAAAGTAATCTTTGAGTTATTCTCCCTAATTTTGAAAATTCTCGAGAGATGGGACAAATAATTGATGATCCTTTTGTTGGGTATGAACTACTCCATGAATATCCTGTCAAGCTTGTTGACGGTGTTGATAGTGTCCTCAGGAGACAGTAGAACTAGATTCTAGTTTGACCCTTGAGAGTGACAGAGAAAACTTGAAAGAGAAGTGCATCATATGCATGTTAAATGTGCATGATGATTTGATAGTGGTCAACTTACTCGTAGGGTTCAGTTACCCCTTTATAAGAATCAATGCTTGGAAGTTTGAACACCGCTGAGATTGGTAGTTGGAGGACTGCCCCGACTAAGAGTGAAGATTCTTAGAAGTTATGCCGAGCAGTAAAGCAATGCCTATCTTTTAGAGAGAATATAGAGAGAATGCTTTTGAACCAATCGCAGTAGCTCATTATGGATCAAGTTTTTAGAAGTGGCAAGATGCGGCTGGGCCAAGTTCCTTGTCAACGCTGAAGGATTATTGATCGGTCTAGCTGTGCATGACGAATGAGTGGAACTCACAACATTGAGGAGGTTGACATCTCGTCCTGATGGAGGAAGGATTCCATCGCCGGGAGGGATCTCGGTATAAGTGTACTTTAGTGGGGCATTTCTCATTGTTTGTCAAAGTAGTGGTAAGTAAGCTCTATCTAGGTGTGCAGGTATCGGTTATCGGGCCACATATAAGAGCCGAAGAATCTCATATTGAGAATCCTCTATCATGCACACTCAATCCTTCAGAGAGGGCTCCAACAACCCTCGCTGGCAGGGTAACGTCTTCCGGATTGGGAAGTGACTGAGGCTTGATTTCCTTGGTTCCGTGACTGTCCCTTAGAATAGTGGGTGTTGAAGTGGGAAGCTTTATTATTATGAGTGTTGTGTATGGTAGCCATTTAGTTATTTTTGCAAGTTCTTCGGAGGTGGGATTGTTTTTACCAAAGACAATGTCAAACTGATGTGTGTTAGAGAATTTGTAGATGTAGAGTAATGAATTATCGTATCAGCATTGTACGAGAATCTAAAACACTCAAAATAATAACAATGACAGGAAAAAACACCAGAAGTTTTTATATGGAAAACCCAAAAAGAAAAAAATCATAGGTCGAGCAAAGTAAAAAAAAAATCCACTATAGTTTGATGAGTACCTATACAGGGCTTAACTTGCAGATGAGAAATGGTCACACAGTTACAGTGTTTTTATATAGGATACTTGCATAATGTTTGGGAAATGGTTGTGGTTCCTAGAACTTTGTTGTATCGTCTTCCAAAAGAATTGTTGCTCAGTCTTCGAGATGACACTGCTCCACAATTTTGGCCACTCTCTGCCCAATACTTTGTTGCTTTGAACGTCGCTACTCCGCATAGCACTTCGTGACTCAGCAACATTGGTTTTTTTTTTCAACTAGGTACTTTGTTACTCTACGGAGGTAGCCGAAGGTGGTTGGCAGCACCATCGAATTGTGGTCGACGGTGGTTGACAGGCAGCATGAGTGAGATGTATTCGCAAATCTTCAATGTAGAATATTAGACATTAGCTCATTCTCTTGATCCTCCTCCAAGCTTAGGTCTTTGTCCTCTTTAATAAAAGAGAGAGGATTTGTTTATAAAGTCTATAAGAGATCTCTCAAGTAATAAAATAAGAATCAAGACCACTTCATCAAACAACCCAGAGAAATTCCATTGATTGTACAACATTCTACGGATATTTGAGTGCCTTATTAGTGTCGGAATTGAGTGAACTTAGGCTTGTTAAATTCGTCTCACAAGTGGCTCATTAAGTTAAAATATGTTTAAAATACATTATTTTATAGGAATACTTACAAATGTGCAGCACTCAAATCTCATGCTTTTGAAAAAAATTTGCATACGGAGACTGTACGCAACGCTGCGTACGGTTTCCGTGGTACATGGATGGTATATGGAGGATTTCATGTGTTATTTCATGTAACCTCCATGTACCATCCATATATCATCCCTGTTATTTTGGATGGTACATGGAAGATATAAACTGATGTGACCTCCTGTTATTGGAGGGCGTACGCAACGCTGTGTACGCCCTCCGTATGCAAATATTTTCCCATGCTTTTATCTTATGGGAAAAAGGCAAAGTTAGGTGCTGCGCTCCTAAAAATGGAAGTTAAGATGCGTGAGGTAAATACGCTAGATTTGGCCTACTGCGTATGTAAATTCCCAAATTTTATAATGGCAGGGGCACCCACAAAGTGGCTCAGTCGCTCTTACAATAAATTTTCAACCAATTTTTGTTAATAATATTCGCAAGGTTGATCAATTTTTGTTAATTTTATATATTCGAAATGAACTAATATTTTAATTTAAAATCATTGTTTTGTCATTTTTGGTTACTATTGTTCGCCGAAATGATCAATTTCATGCGTACCACCCAATTTTTATGTATTTACATATCTAACACCCAAATTGTCTTTTTACCATCTTTTGTATCACATTAAAAAAAAAAAAAAAAAAATCCTTATCTTGACTTTTAAAAAGTGCAATACCCATTTTCATGCTTAGGTATTTTGGCATATATGTAAAATAAAAATTAAGTTTAGGGATTAGATATCTAAATATATAGGACATGAGAGGAATATGTGTAAATCTTCCCAAAATGGGCGGCCCAGGCCAAATTTCACTACTTATTCAACGTTCTCGTTGAATTTAGAGGTTAATTTGCCCATAAACTTTATAACATGAAATTTGTTAAGACATGGTACTGGTCTAATACCAAGTGTAAAATTTTAGAGGCATTTACATATATACCACACAATTCTTATGTATTTACATTTCTAACTACCACACTTTCATATTTACATATATTCCACAAATTTTTAAGATCACATCAACAATATCACCATCATTATTTATTTAAAAGTCAAATACAGATTGTCATTCATAAATTTATAACATCAATATATTGCATGTATAAATATCAAAACATTTAGTGTATGTAAATACTTAAGAACTGTGTGGTATTTTGGTAATTTTACCAAATTTTATTGTGTCGAGTTTACGCCCTCTGCCAAAAAAAAAAAAACATTTGAAGTGCATTTACCACTTCATGTGTAGAATTATAAGATTAAGATGTTATAAATATAATTATCGAATTTTAGGTGTTAAATATCTTAAAACAGAGCAATACGGGTATTATATAATTTTTTTGGGTGCATTTCCGTACACACCACATAATTCTTATATATTTACATATCTAACATCTTTACTCTAGAAGTGTCGATTGACCATCGAAGCCGAAGTAGCGGCAAGAGTTGTAATACGCAAAAGTCATAATTGGTCAAATAAGCTGTCATGGTCATATGGAATAACATACATACGTTGCAGAGACCAGAGTTGGGAGCTGCATGCGGTGTGATAGTATATATAAACAGCAGAGGCCTCAGATGGGTGCTGCTTTAGTTGTGATAACATATGTAGACTATAGAGGTCGAAGTTGAGAACTGCATGAGCTGAGATAACGTCTATAGGCCACATAAGGGGTTGCAAGACGTATGAGCTGACATAATATCTATAGGCCATAGAGGTCGAAGTTGAACGTCGTATGAGCTGAAATAATATCTTTAGGCTACAGAGGTTGGAGCTAGGCATCACGAGCTGAGATAACATCCGTAGGCTGTAGAAGCTACAATTGGGAGCTGCAAGAGCTAAGTTAACGTTCTTAGGCCGCAGAGGCTAGAGTTAGGAGCCGTATGAGATGAGATAACGTTTGTAGGCCACAGAGGTCAGAGATGAGCGTCACATGAGTTGAGATAATGTATGTAAGTCACAATGGTCAGAGTTGGGTGTTGCATGAGCTAAGATAACGTCAGTAGACCGTTGAGGTCGGAGTTTGGAGTGCATGAACTATGAGTCACATAAGTCATAGTTGGCTACCTAGGCCATATCACGGAGCTGCAAAAAGAGAATTTCAGAAGTTTGGAGAAGGTTATAATATTTTGAGTAAGACGACTGTAAGCAATCATTACAGAGAGTGTTGTTACATCACTTTGGGTTGCATAGTTACAACATTTTTTAAGATAATGTTATTGCATCGCATGTGAAGCGTGTTATTACACCATACACAGAGTGTATTATTACATCGCTTTTCAGGGTACATCATTACATCGTCTTTTAGGGTGCATCAGTATCGTCGTCTTCGAGGTGCATCGTTACGCTGCTTTGTAAGGTCTTTCGTTACTCTGCAACTACACAGAGATTCGCAGAGCACGTCATGATTCAACAAGTGGCTGGCAACTGTAGAAACGGGTGGTGTTCGTAGCACTGGGCTTCGATTCCTTTTCCTCAAAACTGTGAACTTTCTCTAGTTCAATGGCTAGATCCCCTTTCATGAAGAAGGTATGGCTTTATTTATAGAGGATGGGAAAGCCTACCTGCAAAAAAGAAATGAATCAAGTACACTTTAGCGAACGCTCCAGAGAGGTTACCTCAATCAGAAGACGTATTGCAAACATTTGAGTATCTTAGCGATATCAGAATTGAGTAATCTTGAGATCGTTGGATTCATCTCATTGAGATACTCAATTTGACTATGAATTTGTCATATTTTGTTAACGATCGACGACGAAGTGAAAAATAGAACGAGAAAAATTCACACCAGAAAAAAGACAGTGATTTACGTGGTTCGGCAATTTTTGCCTACATCCACGGAGTTGCAGAGGATTTTAATAATTGAAGAAATTACACCGTCGTCCACGTCGCTTCGACTTACAAGAAAAGTCTCTCTCTTTCTCTCTCTCTTTCTACCCGAGAGTGTACACAAAAATCGCAGAAGAAATTAAGGAGAATATCCCTTGCCTTTGACACAACTTTTGCTCTACTTCTTCCCTAAACAAAAATCACCTTGCTGCGATTTTCTTGGAGTTCGAACAGGAGCAACACCAAGGAGAGAGATCTGTGATTCTTTCCTTTCTCAATCAGCGAAAAAAACAGGGATCCTTGCGATACCTAATGTTCACCCTCCTCCAACCTCGCGCCGAAACCCAGAACCGCTGAACAAAATTTGCCCTCTTCTACACCTTTTTAATGGTGTTGGGACCCACCATTCTTCCTCTCACATGCAAGAGGCGGGAATAGTTGAGCAAAAAAATACAAGTGGCGGGACCGGCTAGAATGAAGAATGGATTAACAGCCTTTTTAACATCAAAATGCTAGATTAATTAGTGGACCGGGCTCCACTGTTTTCTAACAATTTGGAATTAGTTTGAACTTCCAACTTGGTATTAGAAGCTTCCAAAAATAGCTTAACAACTCGCTCTGGGCTTGATTTGATTTGGATTGGACAAACATTGGCATCGCTGTGTTCTTCTCATCGAGCCAGTTAGTATGGCAATAGGTTAGTTGAAATCAGACTCACATATGATTTTTAATTGGACTTTTAGATGTTTCTTACTAAAAAAATATTCTAAGATCAATATTGATCGCATCGAGATTCGTATCAAATGATAACTTTTGTTGATGACACATTTAGAGTAAATAAAATGTAAGAAATGTTAAAATTAAAGTTTAGATGTTAAATATGTAAAAGCATAACAAGTTTTTGTGGTGCAAAGCAAATCTTTATTTTATTTTATTTTCTTTTATGTACAACTCCTAAAATCTTTACCAATCTTATTAGTTGGTTCATTTAGGGCTCGTTTGGGGCAGCTGCGGAGGCACGGTACTGCAGGCGGACGCATTTCTGCGTCGTTTGAGGCGGCGGCGGCAAAGAATCGCGGCGACATTTTTGGCATTTTAACGAAAAAGCAGGCCACGGGATCGACCCCGCGACCAGCGTTCGTTCGCTTAAGGGTCTGTTTGGCGCGATTGCGAGCTACCGGTTGTCTTTGCCAGTAGCTTCTTTGCGGGAAAGTTTGGTTTTCGTTTGGTTGCGACTGTCCGAGAACAACTGCAGAGCAATTTGTTTCAAGAGAAATGACCAAGCTGCCCCTGTTTAGTAAAACTGTTAAAAAAATTATAGCTCATGCAGTACTGAATTCTTGAGAGTGAAGAAACATGATGTAAATTCAAATGAAGGCTTTGGAGAAATAATTAGATTCCTTCATAGTAAATTAAATATAAAAAAAATAGTTTACACATATTTTGATGGAAAAAGCAATCTTTTAAAATAAGAACAAGCTCAATGAATCAAACTTAAATATGCTACATTCTTCACCAAGAAAATTAAGGCCTTCAAACAGTAAATGAATAACTAAGAATGGTATATAAATATAGCTCTCCATGAATTCCCCTTGCTAAATGCTATGAATTATGAAATTATAGCTTTCACTACAGCTCTGATTCTAGATTTTGAATCTGTTATGATCCACAAATCTTGGTAGGATAATCACAAATCTTGTTGGAGTTTAAATAAAGTGGAATGACTTAAGTTACTTCTTTGGTTTGATCTATTGCTTTAATGATAGCAGAAAGCAATGGGGCTTGAATATTACCTGCGATATTTTATTTTCAGATAATATTTGTGCATATAGTAATTAGTTGCGAAATTTGTTTTCTTAAAATTCCAGCCCCTTCTCTTTTTTCTTTAACCCACAAGATTTGAGAAAGCAGAGAACATTCAAAACTCATGTATTATATTTATCAATTCTGCATAATAAAATCAACATGGATGAAATGCATCCTTTCCTATGTATCTATAGATAACAGATGACGTGTCAAAAATCTCACGAGCTAATAACATCTTTGACAAATTATTTAACATAGCTAGCTGATTGAGAAACATGAAGGAAAAAATGGTGAAAAACATAACCAGAATTCTAAAATTGATTTGATTAAAGTTTAATTAGCATTTCATATTTTTATTCTCGGTCAGTAGCTCAACCTAATATCCATGCCAATCAATTTGATAATTATGGCATGAAATTATATTAAAAAATTTTAGCATAGTAACCAACATTTGATTTTCATCTGATAGTTTTTGAAATCCTTGCTGGAGAGCAAAGAAGATGAAAAAAATATCGATGATGCACCTTTTTGCTCTGCACGAAGCACCAGGAACCAAGCTACGATGGAATAAGGAAGAAGCAGACTGTGTAGCATCGAGGGAGAGGATGGAAGAGCCAACGACAGAAAAGGAGATGTTGAGTATTTTAGCTAAGAATAGGGCAGGCTTCAAGGGAAGCAGCAGGCGGAGAAACCAATTGCGACGGAGAAATGACTCTTACCGAGCGCAGGAAGAAGGAAGCAGGCGGACGAGACGCTGAGGCAGAAACTACGCGAGATGCTAGGGTAGGTACCAGCTTCGCAATACGCATCAGGGAGGATCGCTGCTTGCGCTTAGGAGGATTGAGCAGGGAGGGGCTTCGAAGGCAAGGAAGGGTATTATCGACGAACGCTCCTCACGACCGCGGGAAGCGGGATGCAATCCGCGGCCCGCTTTCCGCCAAATTAGCTTCCGCCGCAAAGGGAACGCCGCACCAAACAGCATAAAGTCACGGCGACTGGCCACGACGCTCTCTAGCCGCTGTACCAAACGGAATCTAAGTATTACCTGGCTGCCCTTCCCCCGCTACTCCGAATTCGAGAGCCTCATCATCTCCGGCTCCAGCCAGCTTCCTCGTGGCTTCATCTGTGTCCGTTCCTTTAAAGATTCCCCAAGAAGAACTGCCAGGGATGTCGAAACCGGAGCTGCTCTGCCTAATCTCGTGATCCGGTGAGGTTTTCGGAGCTGCTCTGCCTAATCTAGTTTAACGGGAAAGATTCTTGGAGATAATTATGGGATGAAGATGGAGTGGGTTTGGATAACAGCGTGGGAAGTGAGGATGAGGGCATTTGTTCTGGGAGACTGATGAGAAGCACGCAACACAGTATCTACAATCAAGAAGAATTTTGGATTGCAAGGTAGGAAATGTTAATGACAATAGGAATTACCTGAAATCAGTATTAGCTGTATGCATGTCAATGTGCGTGCTTGTGTTTGGTTAGTTGTTAAAGCCTCTACCTAATTTATTTATTTTATAAAAGCTTTATAATGGTATAATAGAAGTTAGGAGCTTCGAAATATTAAGTAAATGGTTCAGTTTTTTCTAAATTTAATATAAAAATGATGATGATTTTGTTGTGTGAGCCTTCAACAAACTTTTGTGCTTTAAAATGTATTGCATTCTTCTTGCCTTCAATTTTTTTAGGACAGGAGGATGGGTTGTTTCATTAATAAATATTTAAATAATATGTAAATTATTTAATAGAAAATATATAAATAATTTGAGAACATGAAAAAAAAAATTTTTGATTTTGATGTTTCTAAAATTCGGCCGTTACAATCTTCATTTAAACTGTTTACAAAACAGAGATATGATAGTCATTTTTTCATAAACAACCGCTCCATATTGTTTCCACGCAGCTGCACCAAACAGTCAGTCAAACTTCACATGACGAACTTTCACAGAGCAATGCATGACTGCAAAAGCTGAGAAACTGCAGCTGCGCCAAACAGAGCCTTAGTTATTAATTTCTGATCTACCTTGGTTAGCCTCATTGTACTCTCACTTATCACAACTATTTTCTCGGCTTTAAGCGACTACCAGCCCAGCTCTACAAATTGTTCTTTACAGCAATGCTCCCACAGCTATAAAAATTATAAAGCATCCTACCTCCTCAAATTCAATTTTTGGAAGGTTCACATACATACCACTCAATTCTTATGTATTTACACATCTAAACATCAAAGTTTATATATTGAAAAGATATATTTCATTTTTAAAATTCAAAGTGTGATATAACTGTATCAAATAGATCTTAGATTTTAGATTAAAAAATACATAAAAATTGGGTGGTATGTATGTAAAAGCCCCTAAAAAATCTGATCGCATAGCAACAGCCGCACCACAAGTAATATTATACAAAATGAACATGCCATCCCCTCAGTAATTCCCCAGCCACAAAAGACTAATTAATTAACCAATAACCAGTCAATCAGACTAATCGACGCAACATCACTCAGAGAGACCCAATTTATAAACTGAGGAAAGGAACAGACATGCCTGCAACCCGTTCGACGAAATGCCGCAATCACAATCCCAGCGCGCCCAGCGGCGTCTTGCCCTGCCCCGCCTCAAAGTAGAATGTAAGCATCGCAAGCATCGCGATTCTAGCATGTTTAATCTCCGCAAGCTTGAGCCGCTCGAGCTTCTCGGGGTCGGGAACGTAGACGCCATTCTTGAGAGTGCCGGCGAAGCCGAGCGGATCGAAGAACTTGCCGCCGGGGTAGCCCTGTTCGCCGGTAGCGTTGGCGAAGTTCTCGGCGGAGCGAGACCACGGGGTAGCCCAGTCGACGGATTGTGAGTCGGGGTTGAAGTAATCGACCCAGCGCTTGCTTTCGACCCAGCCCATGAGGAGGAGTTGGGTGCCGAGGAGGGAGCCGAAGGAGAATGGGGAGATGGCGCCGGGAGCGGCGCCGGCTTCGAACCAGGGGATGCCGCTCCAGGCTTGGCCGACGAAGATGCCGACGACGGCAGTCATGGCCCAGCGGCCGTGGATTAGCTCCGCCTCGCGGTACCACTTTAGGAAGGCGGGGTCCTTGCCGAGGCCTAAGGGGTCGAAGCCGTAGTCACCGGGAAGACTGCGGAAGGTAAATAATCATATATAAGCACATTTTCATAAATAAGTAAGAAGGCCTTTACATAACTTTCATATTTGGATTTACATATTTTCACACAATTCATTTTGATTTTGATCGAAAAAAAAAAAAGAAATAAGATATTTAAACTAAAAATGAAGAAAATTTTTCATTTTTATTTTAATATTATTCAAAATATTTAAAAGTGGAGTGTATTAAAATAAAATATTATTTATAACTCTAGTTTAGATTTAAACCTTAAGGATCCGTTTGGAGCTGCTTATAAGTGCGGCGGCATTTTCAAAACCACGCTGTACCGTTTGGTTTGCGCGTTTCAACTGTTTATCCAATAAGACAGTTTTAAATTCTTTAAAGAAGTCGATCGCGGTAAGGGACCTGCGGTTCGGCTTATCAGCAGCTTATGAGAATAAGCTGGATAAGCAGCTTCTCTTTGAATAAGCTGGATAAGCATAAGCCGCCCCAAACGGACCCTAAATCTCTTTCTTCCAGTTTGATATCTGGCCCGCTTTTCATATCACTAAATTTGAATGTTATGTATGTAAATAGGAAAGTTTGGGTGTTAGATATGTAAAAACATATAAATTGTAAACATAAAAGTTTGGGTGGTGATACGTAAATACCTAAGAATTGTATAGTATATAAGCAAATGCCGTCTAAAAATAGCATGATCACTCGGTTTTTTATTGATATTTTTTTAATTGACAAAGCTCTTTCACATTAGTACAAAAACACAATTTTTGCCACATGAGAAAATACACTCACCCAACTTCTCCTCAATCAAAACAAGTTGGTGAAGACCAATTTCTAGTCATTACTTCAATACACTCACCCAACTTCTCCTCAATCAAAACAAGTTGGTGAAGATCAATTTCTAGTCATTACTACAATTTCTATTGATTTAATCCCCTCAACTATCTGAAACTAAACAAAGCCAAATGCATGAGAGCAGAATTAATTTACTTTCGATCGCATATGACATTACTAAGGGCTGCTTGGCTTCAAGTAAGATTTAGTAAATCAGCAAATCATAAATTCATTAAATTCAAAGTACAGAAGAAATTAGTAAATTCGGATTTAAGTTTAATAGAATGTCAAACTTATGATCTTAAATCCCTAAGTCTGCTCCTATGTATTAGCATTCGACTGTCCCCAATAATGATGGATTTATGTGTTTAAGTAAATCAATTTAACGTTACTATTCATTGTCTGTTATTTTAAGCTCTTTGAACCTTTCTGTTCCTAGTCCTTCCAGATTTCATGTTACTGTTCATTGGTCTAAGCCTACTCTTCATTTCATTAAACTTAATTGTGATGGTTGCTAGCATCAAAACAGTGCTAGTATTGGTGGTATTTTTAGGGATGTTTTAGGGCTTCCTATTTGCTGGTTTGCTTCTAACTCTATCCCTGATTCTCCTCTAGTAGCTGAAGCTGAGGCTGTTGTTTTTGGTTTGCATGTTGCTCTGAATCGTGGTTGGAAGTTCCTTATTGTTGAAACTGATTCTTTAATTTTGTGGAAGTATTGTACTATGCAGGTTGATCATCATTGGAGTTTAAATTTGATTATGAAGAGGATTTTTTGGATGACTAAGCACTTAACGGTTGTCTGGATGCATGTTAGAAGAGAAGGCAATAAAGTAGCGCATTGGATTGTTAAGTTTGAATTAAAGCTGAGTTCTCCTCACATTTCTGTTATTATTCTTTATGATTTATTTGGTTTATTATTGTCTGATTGTTCGTAGTGTTAGATCGTGTTTCGTGTGGTTGAGTCGTGTGTTTTTATTTTCTGCTTTTTTTTTTTTGGAAAGAGGACCTTAGATTCATATTTTTTGCGTGTGTTGTAAATGTGGTATTTAGACAGGACCTCTTCTCCGGTTTAGTACCTTTCTTTTTTATGAAACGCTTAGGGAGCCCAAATCTCTTTTTTTTTTTTTTTTTTTTAAGTAAATCACTTTAATTTAATTAATTATCTTTATAATTTCCTCTCACCCAAAACATAGCATCTAAACGCGGCCATAATGCACCATTCATAATTCGCCCAAACCCAAAATTTCAAAGCTAAGTTATGTACTAAATTAATTACATTACCATCACAAAGAAAAGAAAAACCCATAAAATTAAAGCAAAATCAAGAGCTTACGATCCATCAAGCCACTCAGGGTCGACGAGATTGCCTCCAAACCTCACCCCCGGAAGCCATGACTTTTTCGCGGCGGCGGCCGCGACGAAGACAAACCTCCTCGGGGCTGTGGCCACCACAGCCGCTGTTTTGGATCCTGCAACCAAAGCACGAGCAGACTTAGCGCCGGTGAGGAAGGGGCTCGATAGACCTTGGAGGACAGCAGTGGAGGCTGCCATGGCTGGAGCTCGCTAGCTTGCTAGTTTCTTGTAGCTTATCTTCGCCTGAGGGAGGAGGCGTGTGGTATTGTGGATATATCTGAGATGTGTGGCTATTGAGAGAGGTGGGACGTCACAAAATCTTGAAGGAAATCTGTGAGTTGAAGGAGGATAGATTGCTGGCCAATAGGAAGGATTCCTCCATCCACTTCTCTGTACGCTTTGCCTTACACGTGGACCTATTGCGTCGGTTTATTTTGGGATGAGATAGATGTTCATGGGCTTTATTGGGCTGTGTTCATGTGGTGCAGCTTATAGATATCTGAAAAAATCTTCTGTCCGAATTCCAAACGGAGCTTTACGTGCAAACTCTCAATAATATATTGTCATGTGTTTTATATCGAGTTCACCTAAAAAATATTAAAATAGAATTATGAACTCCGCAATAACATGAAATAACCCCAGAATAACTTCTGCAGCGTTATTTCTATTCAATAACCCCGAAATAACACAGTGGAGCTTATTTCGGGGTTATTTTTGAGTTATTTCGGGATTATTAAAGTGAAATATATGAGTTTTTTCTTCAATAATCCCGAAATAACCTAGAAATAACACCGACATAACCTCCACGGTGGTACTTTGGGGTCATTGAAGCTGCACCACATGAGGTTATTGAAGTGAAATATATGAGTATCTCTCGATAACACTGAAATAACCTCAGTGGTTTCACTTCAATCTCCCTGAATTAACATCTGCGTGTAGCACACATTGTGGCATATTATTAGAGTCCGCACTTGAGCTACGTCCGGAGCCAGGATAGAAATTTTTTCCAGAGATATATACGTGTATGTGTCTGTAAGTATAAATATACATGTTTATATAAATTTTTATTAGAACAGAATTCTTATGAATATATACATCTCACACCTAAATTTTCATACTTATATATATATATATATATATATATATATATATATATATATATATATATATGAGAGAGAGAGAGAGAGAGAGAGAGAGAGAGAGAGAGAGCATTTTGGTGCTTTTAATTTTGTGCATGAAATAATGTATTTTACTTTTTGATAATAGTATCGTTTTTTATTAGGTTATATTAAAGATTTGAGTGTTTCGTGTGCGAAGATGAAAGTTTAATTGTCATAATGTATGTTACGCACGCAATGTCCCTATTAATTATTGTTAAATTGAATGTTCGATGAAATTTTGATAAGAACGGGCCTTATAATAAAATATTATGATTTTGAGATTTATCTGATAATAATTTTGATAAGAAAATTGTGAGTTTTTGTTTTTCGCTTGTAAACAGATATTGGTAGAGGTATTAGCCTAGATTGTGTAAATTTTGATGAGATACTTGTTAGCGCCGCTCCACCATCTTCAACTATCATTATTCCAAGTGGTCTCAATGGAGGAGTGCAAAAAATATCCTAACCAATTTGGTTACTAAAGATATGTTGCTAGAACCTTTTTCTTCTCCTATAAATACTACTTGTTATGTACTACAAGGGTTAATGAAAAAGTTCAATGATATTACCTATCTTTTATGCTCTCTATTATTAATCTTTCTCATCCTTTCATCTAGTGTTGTTGCTCTATTCGGTTTTCATGGTATCAGAGCTTCGCAACCGATAACTCTTCTTCTTTTCCCTCAACTTCTGATAAAAACTTCTTCCTCTCTCATGACAATGAAGGAATCGTCAGTTCTGAATCTCAAATGCCTCTTCCAAACGATCATTCCTTATCATACCACCTACTCTAAAATTCCTAAATTCCCATCTCAAACACCTCTCTTAAAATCAACTTACGATCGACAACTATTACATTTGGAGGGCGCAAGTGCTGAAAAACTTTGAGGCGAATGGGTTTTCTGGATTTTTGGATGGAAGATGCATCTGTCCACCACAATTTTAAGGAGAAAGTGAAAATGATGTGGAGAATCCTCAATTTTAACTGTGGAAGCCAATCGATTAGAACCTAACAACACTCCTCTATTCCATCATCAGTTATGTTGTTCTCACTCACAAACAACATCTACAATCAACCGCAGAAATATGGAGCACCCTATGACGACTTCTACATCCCACAAATGTTTAAGGGTAATACAGTTGAAGAACGAGTTGCATCCCCATGAACGATAATACAATGCAACAATACCTCTCCAATATTCGAAACATAATAGATTAGATCCATGTTAATGTATCTTATTTAGATCACAAGATTTTTTTCTATGCATCCTCTGTTGGCATCAACTTTTAATGTCACAAAATACGGGATGCCCTTATGATGTTGTGGGAGCATGTGAAGTTCATGCATGCTCTCTCGCAGCTCAAGGAATCCATCGGGATGTTACCAGAAGCGCTCCGTCTCCGGACTAGGGTTACTCCAGTCCTGGTCATGCCTGATAGCGACTTCCTCTGATTTGTGACGATTTCTACATTCTAGGGGAAATCCAAACAATCACTTTGAAGCCTATTTGATCCATTCCGATCATTAAGAGCTTTTCATGTCACAAAATGCGTTTAACGGACTCCTGGAGCGAAAAATGGCTTATAAGGGTCAGGTGTGACCACACTCAAATCAGACATGGCCACGCCTAACCCCTCTTTGCATGGGTTGAGGGGGCTGCCTTCAGCGTAGCCACACCCAAACGCGGCGTGACCATGCTACAAGATAGAGCCTACTACGTAATTATGTTGTCCGACATAATGCAATTCAGTTAGCTAGGAAAAAATAACAAGGAATGTAATGTCAAGCCTCTGGCGCTATAGAGTAGGCTAGGCACATAATTCATGGGAAAGATAATTATTAAATCAATTTTCTCGAACTTAATACCAACAAATGCTAATAATTTATGTTTCTTTATCTTAGTTGTCACATTCAAGGAGCAGAAAAATTCGGAGAACTAATATGTATGCACCAAATCTATCAGCATGGATCTTAAAGCACTCAAACGACCAACAGACTGAGGCGTCCTATCGCCCTACAACTAACCTCAATATCAAGAATCGAACGACACAACTATAGTGAAAGATCCGAACGACTGACCATGCATGTGGTCCCGATCAACTAACGCACCGGTGGACTGATGGGAACCTTTGATCGCGGCCAATAGGCCGATCCACTTTTATCGCGGCGTATGAGATTGCCACTCGACCGGACACCTTGGCCAACTGATACAAGGCACGTCCTTCACTCATCCGGTCGCCTCAATCGACCTAATTTAGGTAAATCAGCTAGAAAATTACCATCATATTAGAATTCAAATTGTAATACAAATATAGTATGCAATTTATACAATTGATTCGAACTTCAAACGAATAAAAATTGTTGACATAGCTGCTCCCTCCTTTCTATAATTGTACAAAATACGCATCTATAAATAAGATGTAAAAATAAAGAAGGACCTCTCTTTGTTCTCTCGACGGGTATTCTAAGCTTATCCTATTCTCTTCCTCCTTTTGTTTCTAACTTCTGGGACGCGTTTGCAAGGGATAATTCAAGATTCAACAGTAACATTTTAAATTCACCAGATTCATCACTTTGCTATCAGACAATTTATTTATTACAACCTTAACACATTACACAAGTTCAAAAAGTTCATCCCAAACAACATGAACTCCAACGGGTGCACAAATCGCAATACTCCTCAAAATTGTATGCGAATTCTTTATTACTCGAAATTACATGCTCTTCTTCCATCATGATCAATTTCACCAATAGAAACGAGATATTCTTACAAATTTCTTATTGAATATTGCAATCTACACCAAGAATATATTTAAAGTAAAAAATTTATCTTTCAACTTCCTCCAAGCGACTTTGACTGACCGCAGCCCATAATAGCTTTAGGAAGCTTTCCAACCCTGTCCACTCCTTCTTCCAAAACAATTCCCATCCCAATGAAGAAATGTGCTTCCAGATGGCAATGAAAGGACCATACCCCCGGGTTATCAGCCCGAAACCTCAGCGCAGTCCATCCATAAGGGTACACTGGCACAGTATTCTTCTGAATCGGGTCAACCAGATTGTAGCTCTTCGGGTCGACCTGTGGGTCAAATTTACCCAACCCATATCCCAATACCCAAAAATCATGCCCGTGTAAATGCCACGGGTGCGTCTCACTAGTATTATTACTCAGCATGTTCGCATTTTGCAGTATAATATCCACCGTCGAGTTGAACTCCAACCTATGGATCGAATCACCTAACGTCGCATTTGGGTTTTCTGATACACTATATATGTCATAATTTTTGTAGTCATAGGTGTCTGGTGCTGGAGTCTGGCTAAAAACATGTCGCAGTTTCTCTTTAATTGCTATTAAATAAGGGGTTGTGGGGAGAATAAAGGACACATTATTGACAGACCATCTGGTGTAGCCATTGATCTTGTTCTGTGTGTTGAGGAGGATGATAAGCCGGTCCGAGGTGGTAGGTGGAGCCTCGATATGATTTGGGTGTGACTTGATCGACTTACTTTGATTGAATCGATATGATGTGTCGTTCCACAGCGGACCAAGCGGTGGGGAGGTTGGAGGTGGCTTTAGTCGGTGATTTGGATAATAGTTGAGAATAGCCGTGCCGGTGGGTGTGGCTGGTTTTCGGCTTACAACATTGAGCGCAATCCAATAGTTCCTTGATGGGTCCTGATCTGCCTTCACGATGACTGAATAGGTTTCGCCAGAGTAGATATTTAAGTTCTTCACTGTAATCGGATTGACGTAATGACCATCGGATTCGACAATAGTCATATTATGCCCCTGAAAAGATAAATTTTTTATAAGATTTGTGTAAATTATGAGGTGATGGATGTATGGTCAAATTTATAAACTTGCTTATTCTTTAGTGCAAATAGCTGTATTTATCTATGTATCTATTTATTTATTTTGACTTGGTCGAAGTTACAATGAGCGTGCTTTGGATTTTACTTAACTTGAGTTTTACTTTGGTACTTCGTCTAAACTTTATGTGGGTGGGAAGAAATAAAGATTTAAAGTTGAATGGTTTAATTAGGATTGAGCCGGAGATGATATAATAAATATTAAAATTATTTTAATATAATTTAAATGGTAAAAGAGTGATACAGTAATTAATTTTTTTTTATTCATCAAATAATATTTAAATTTACTACAATATTGTTGAATATTTTAAACACTTTCTAAATAAATAATTTAAGACATGCATTTTTTTTAATTTAAATATATTATTTCTATCGTTCGATAAAAGATCAAAATTTAAAAATGGATCGGACTTATTTACCATCTCGCTGGTTAAATCCCGTACTAATTGATTCAATCCCTATTCTATAATGAAACAGTTCTAAGTTTGGACCGAACCGACTAAAAGATTGATCTAATCCTATTTTTAAAATCATGCTAATTGATAGTGCCAGAAACCTTGAAGTCAGAAAGTAATTAGAAGGAAAGTGAGTTGGGGAGAAGAAGGAATGACAGTAATAGAGAAAAATATGGCACTATTAAATGTTTAAAACTCAAATTAAATTCAAATCGGCTAGCCTTAGTATTGTAAGAGAATTACCAGCCAATCAAACTAGTCCAACTAAATCAAAATAAATCAAATTAAAGTCAAATTCTTATGCCATTCAAAAATATTCAATACATGAATATAATTTTCTTACAATATATTTTTTTGTTAAACTAAAATATCAGGCAAAAAAACAACAAAATTCAAAATAATACGTATTTACATATAAATGATGCCTTAGATATTTCAAATTTTGGCTCGTTTTTTAATTAGAATGAGAGTTACGCGCTTGCAAAGTAAAAAAGCTCAAAAGTCAAGTAAAAGTCAAGTTTTTATTAATAATACCATTCACCTAGACGCGCACCTTCCAGATTTTTACTTGGCCAGATTTGACCCGCCATTAATAAATATCGTAGTTCAAGGAGAAATATTAACGGCATATAACTACAGTTGACTTACAAAATCATTAATTAAACCCATTATATTCAGTGAAATTTACATACGTATCACACAATTCTTATGAATACATATCTAATAACTACACCCAGACGTTATAAATCTATACATAAAAAGATGTATTTGACCTAAAAATTGTATTTTTTCCTCATTTTAAGGTTAGCAAATATTAAAGTTTAGGTGTATGCCTTATTACCTCTATTTCCAAATTCAATGCGGAAAGGGAAGTGACACTTGCGATCCTAAAGAGGTAAGTCTTCCCAGAAACCACTGTCAGCACAGAAGGCGAGCATTCAGGATTTGTCATGTTACACACATCAGAAGTTCCAGCCAAGGAGCAGTTGTATCTCCCCCTCCCATTAATCAATAGAGACTGCACCAAGTGTTGTTAGATAAAGTATTATTACATTACTAGACCAGCAGTTTCTGATGGAAAAAATTGAATATTAATTGGCATTAATTATACCTGCGGCTCGCCAACCCAGCCAAAATTTAATGATAAAAGCCCTATAGATTGTTCAATTGCGCTTTTATGCCACCAGTCATTAAGGATGATGCTTCTATCTTCATCATAGGAATATGGCTCTTTCGTCCCTTCAGGAACCAGCACTCTTATTAGGCCATGCAACCCTGCTGATCTTTGCATCTCGTAATGGGCATGGTAGATGTATGTCCCAGCCTAATCCAAATAATTAGTAAAATAATTATATGCAAAACACAAAGTGTTTAATTTTGATTTGTGAATTCAGATTTAATTACCCTGTCAACGACGAAACGATAGATAAAAGTTTCCCCAGGTTGGATTGGACATTGCGTTATCCCTTGAGTTCCGTCGCTCCATGGTGTGCCACGCTTCATTGATAGAAAATTAAGATTGCAATCAAATAATTTTTAATACTAATCACAGCGTAATTAAGGACTTAAGTTCATCGTCTCAGTTACCTGACGAATCCCGTGCCAGTGGATGGCGGTGTTCTCACTGATTAAGGAGTTGGTGACCTGAATGACGAGCGTGTCGCCCTGCGTGGCGGTGATGGTCGGGCCGGGACTGAGGCCATTGATGGTGATGCCGAGCTTCTTAAAGCAGTCTGGGGATCTGTACTCGTACTTTACCTCCCATTTCAAGTGGTGGACAGTTGCTTCGACAAGATTGATGGAGTAGAGCAGACACAGCGAGAAGAAGAAGAGAAGCCGGGTGACTTGATGAGCCTCCAAGGCTACATAGCTTGAAATGATAGCTCTCATCTCTCTCCCTCTCTCTATCTGAAAGCCTTCTCAAAGCCGAGGAAGCTTGGTTTTTTTTTCTTTTTGCTGTAGAACGGAATGAAAGAAGGTTGATGTGTATATGTATATATAGCATTAGTATATTTCAACTTGAAGTAAGGGTCTTGGTCTAAGAACAGGTGGCAAGCACGGGACATTAGAGATGAGAAAGTTGCCGCTGTGGAAAATTCTCACAGAAGTTCCTTAAGCGCGAATTTGTTTTGTTTTTTTAAATTTCTCAAATAACATGATTGAGTCACAGCCAAAAAAATGAAATGAAAGAGGAATTAAGAGCGAGATAGAGATGAGTGAATGATAAATTGTATCAATCATCTTGATCTTTTTAGATCTTTTTGGCTAAAATTACATCTGTTTCCTCTCTTTTTTACATGAAATGATCCATCTATAGGGGAAATAGTACACACTATGGTGGATATATTTTTTCCATTACTTTAATAAGGTTTGTACAGAATGTTCTGAGTGTTTTATAGGTATGAGTCTATCGCTCAGCTGTTCTGACTCATTAGACAAATCTTGTATGGCTTCAGTTCGACAGAGCTGATTGGACTGGTTGGTTAGGTTGGCGTTGTCATTCCACTGAGTTATTATTAGGGCTGTGATTTGGCTCGTTGTTCGCGAACAGCTCGTGTTCGGCTCGTTAAGTAGCTCGTGTTCGGCTCGTTCGTTAAGCCTAACGAGCCGAACACGAACAAATTTTTAAACTCGAAATGTTAACGAGCCGAACACGAACAACTATTTGTTCGCTCGTGTTCGGCTCGAATTGGCTCGAAATAAAAAAATAATCATATAATTATTTATATAATAATTTATTATATATTATTTATATATTAATATATTATATATATTTATATTTAAGTTTAAATCATAATTCTTCACGTAGTAGCGTAGTTATGCTTCTTGTTTCAATTCATTTAGTCTGAGTTCGAATCCGCACTAGATATATATTTTTCGATTAATTTTAACGAGCCAATTTCGAGCCGAACACGAGCCGAACACGAACAAGAATATTTAATTCGAGCCGAACACGAACACACCTTTCACGAGCCATTTCGAACACGAGCCGATTTCGAGCCGAGCTAATTTCGAACGAGCCGAACACGAGCCAAACCTGAGCTCGCTCGAGCTCGGCTCGTTTACAGCCCTAGTTATTATAGCTGTCGATCCTTAATAATCGATGGGGGAGCTTCTGGACACCATAGTATGATTGGAGATGTTGATGAACAAGGTCTTTTCTCGAGTCGGATTCTTCATGTTGATTGATTGGATGTCTTTTAGTCTAGTTTGTGCTTGAACGACTTGGGTTCTAGTTGTTCGATTATCCTTCGTTACTCAATCAGCTTTGATCTTGTTTACTTCGGCACGAATATCTACACTCGATCGGATAAGTGTGACATAATTTTCTATAATGGGCCCTTCTTCTTTTTCCTCCTATCCTTTTGACTATTAGATCTCCTCAAGTTCAACTCTATCATATTTTTGATGTACAATATAAAACTGATTATAATGAAACTCAAATCTCTTTTCGTAAATAATTAATAGTAGGAGTATGTATTTAAATTCTGAAAAGATATCTTTTTTTTATTTATCTCAATGAAGTCAATAGCCCAAAATCTAATTAATTCATGTGCTGCGAAGGCTGCAATGAAGGTGACATTTAATGAGAAGTACATCTACAATTAATTTTCTTAAGCACATTTCTAAAGATACTTCAATCATATTTAGTTTTCATTGATTGATTTATTCAGATTTTGTTGTTTTAGTGTATTTTTTTAATTCTATAATATATAAAATTAATAATTTCAGAAATTAATCTATTAATACTTTATAGATATATTAAAATAGCACAACTTTGGATATGTTGTCTCATGGATGTTAAGAAAAAACGGTTTCATATATCTAAGTAGCGTTATATTATGTTAAAATAAAATTTATGAATATATTTTCTACAAAATTAGTATTTTTATTGCCTACAGAATAAGTATAAAATTATAAAAAAATCACCAATTTTCAAAAAAAGAAAAAAATAAAAAAATAGTAATTTCGGAACTTAGGCTTCTCTCATGGAAATTAAGAAGATGAAGTCAACCCTTCAAAGGATGAGCAGGGCTGTAATATGTGTGTGCGTGTCTGTGTCTGTGTGCGTGCGTGGGCGCGCACACGAGCAGTTTTTGACGTAAATCACTCTGGTCAGAGGTTTGAATCTCACATATTACGGGAGAATTTGAATGGCACACAGGACTGAAAGAGGGGCTAGCTCCTCAGTCAGTTCAACCTTTAGGGATTGATCGGCGGTCTCCAACTGTTGACAATCTTTTTAATATATATAATCTATATATATATATATATATATATATATATATATATATATATATATATATATATATATATATCATATTTCATTCCAGTCATAACTCGTGAACGCGCATGGTTGACTTGGCTTATTTAAGAAATTGGGGTATATTTTTCTTCCGTCACCGTGAAAACGTTTTCGCAGTTTTAACTTTTCATTTCTAGCTGACCGCATGATATATTACTGAGAGAAATTTTAAAATATAGCCTCATAAATTAATTTTTCAACAAAATTGATGTATGAAAAAAATGTACTAAACCTATAAATTTTGGGTAATAATCAGAGACAATTTGTTCATGAATAAGCGCAATAAAACATAAAAATAGAAGAAAATTTCAAACATAAATTTTAAGTACTTCAACTAAAATTTTCTTAAACCAGAAATTTTACTTCATTTCTCCGACAATGGTGCCAATAACTTAATATCTCAAACTACTACGAAACAAATAGTAATCACGTATGCATACATGTCGCTAAATAAGATACATAATTAGAGTTTTTGTCGATCTCACGAAAAAACTTATTAATTTCCCAATTGGAAAAATTATAGTATACTAAACCTCTAAGTCTAGTTTGAAGTGTTTCAAATTTATAAAAGAGAAAAATTCATAAAATCCTAATTAGCAGAAAATAGAACTAAGTTTTAAAGTTTTTCAGATGTGATAAGAAACATATTCATGTGATTCAGATTATGTGAATCCTCAAAATTTCTCTAAGATATCTCCACGTTCTCATTGACAATCAAAGACAAGTTCTTAGTCTATGTTAGGTCATAAAAAACGTTAAAAAAGCATACTATAGTTAATAGGGCTTAACTATATCAGATTTCTCAGGAATCTTCTAGTTCTCTATCTTGGTTACAATCTCCTACTAACAATATGTCTATTTTACTAGGTGATTGTGTGTTAACTTTCTTGTTTCTCTAGTTAACAGTTAGAATTCCTAGATCATAAATAATTATAACTTTTAGTTTGTCATATTAGAAATAAATTATGATATAATGTTTTTAAACACATCAAATGTTAATCAAATAAAATCATACAAAAATATATAGGGACAACACATGAACAAAATAGTCGATTCATTCACAAACCCTAATCACAGTAGCTAGCATGAAAATAACTTAACTATTATGCATTATAAAATAAAACATAAATAGATCCATTCAATTTAGACAAAACAAACAATATGAACATGTACAAAATTCAAACCGGAGTTGATCTCTCCTCAAAGTACATCATGTTCCTCTCCTTGCAATGAATGCTTTCCATCGATCCCCCACATGCAAGAACTCAAGTCTCTCCCTCTGAAACTCTACAAAACTCTCAAAAGAAAAACTCTTAAAAGCATTCCCCTAATGAAACAGGGAAAGAAACCCTAAGGCACAACATGACTCCCTAAAGAAAAATATAGGCAACCTCTATTTGCCTAAAAGTGTGTCTTCATATCCAAGGCCTCTCCTTATATAGATAAGGCATCAAAATCCACATCCAAATCTTCCAAATTTTCGATCATGCATGATGAGGCATGGGTGTACCGCAGACTAGCAGAGGTCCGCCAGTCTCTGGTCTTAGGCACGAGTGAACTACAAACTCTGGTGGGTACACCAAACCTTTTTGGATGGTTGACGAAAGTGCACCACTCCTTGACAGAGGTGCGCCCCACCTGGGCTAGTTTAGATACCTTGCATCTCTTATCTCTTAGAGGCTTGCTCTATACAGGTATTCTACAAAATATAATAAGAACGCCTTCCACAAGTATAAAATTATTATAAAAATGAGATGACATAGAAAATTAATCACAAAATATGACGTGTTTGTTTCACATCAAAGATGTCAGAAAATGATTATTTGAAAATGAATCAAAATGTTTGTTGATTGATCTAAAATTGCTTATATCAGAAGATCAAATATGAAGTAATGATTAATATTTATGTAAAAAAATTATGGATAACACTAGAAAACAAATATCTCATGAAGAGCGTGAAGAATCATTTTCATATGAAGCATCAACTCTACAAGTTTCAGACGAGATGTAGGGTGGTTATTATTGATGAGAACTTGAATGATTTTAAAAGCTTTTAAAAAATCTATCCAATAAGAATGAAGAGATTGGGGATGAAAATAAGAAACTTATTCTTTTGAATTTGCTCCCATGTAAGCAAAGAAAATTTACACTCATTCATGGGAATGAGATCTTAATTATGATAATGCAATTATAACATTATTGAATACTGAGTTTGTTAGAAGGGACAAATAGTCCGCAGAGATGGAATCACCTGAGGCTCTTGTACTCTTGCATGATAGAGCTAATCATAAGAATAACTGGCAAAAGAAGAGTGACAATGACGATACTTTTCAAAATAAAGACAAGTCTCATGGGTGTCATCTAAGGAAAAATCAACGTGACTTGTATTTAAAGATTTGTATTTGAAAGTAAGATAGTTTGAAGACAAAGGAGAGAAGAAAGGATGTTTCTTGAGCCAAAGCAAATCTTATTATGTAGAAGTGTGATGAGATATATTCATAGATATATCTTTCTTTACAATTTCTCATAATTTATATACATATTGTTCATGTTGGATTCTGGACTGATGCTACCTATCTTAGTTGTCTCCCACTAAGAGCGGGTTTGTACGTAAAAGAAGCTCGATAATAATGGAGTGACTGTATAATAATCAATTTTATCATACTGTTGATATAAGAAGCATCCTTATCATAATGTATGATTAATTTTGAGGAAGCTAAATGATGTTATACATGTTTTGGATATCAGGAAGAATTTGTTGTCAGCTGAGGCCTTAGAGGCAAATGACTATATGGTAGTTATTGAGGTAGGAGTTTTGAAGATATGTCGTAGAGCGCTAATTTTTATGAAAGAAATTTGATATCACAACATTTACTATATTCAGGGTAGTACATTGACTATAATCAATGAACCCAAAAAATAAAAAAAATAAAAAATAAAAAATAAAATAAAAGAATATTCAAGGGTAGTACATTGACTAGAACTGCTGTTGTTGTTGATGATTCTTCTGACACCACTATATAGTGACATATGCAAGCCAGCTCATGCTGGAGCGGCTTCCTTCAGGCTTTGTTGATATAAGGGTTGATCAAAAGAGTGAGCACTTGTAATATCAATTTCAGTGAACACTGTGTGGTTAATAATAAGATATGGTTACCTTGTGATATTGTCATCTAAAATATAAATGATACTTTTGAGTATGTTCACACACATATTTGAGGCTCAACGAAGATGACATCATTATGTGAGAATAGTGACTTTGTTTCTTTTATCGATGATACTCCATATATATTTAGGTGTACACCAAGAAATGTAAGTTCAAGCTGTTAAATAATTTTATGAATTAGAAAAAGTGTATTGAGATTCAAACTAGTAAAAAAATCTAATATATTAGTTCAAATAATTTTGGGTGAATGCACATCAAAAGAATTCTTATAAGAGTGCTAGAGAGCTATGATAGAACATCACTTCACTATTTGAGAGACACTACAGTGGGATGTGGTGCTAGAGAGGATGAACCAAACTTTACTGGAGAAAGTTCGGTGTATGTTGTCCAAATTTGGGTTGGATAGAGCCTATTGGGTTAAGGTTATAGATTATGTTTGTCACTTGGAGAACCACCTATCTGCTGCAGTTATTAGAAAGATGATCCCCAAATAGATGTGGGTGGAACATTCTGCTAGAGATTATGAGCACGTGAGAGTATTTGACTGCCCAACTTACTGCCATGTGCAAAATGATAGATTGGAACGCTAAGCAAAGAAGGTGATCTATATTGGCTTCAAGTGTGGAGTCAATGAATTCACTTTATCATCAAGTAGAGAAGAAATTTTTCATTAGCATAAATTTTACCTTTGATGATGCGAGCATGTTAAAGCCTTGAGACTCGAAGCATGTTGAGAGTTCTATTAGGACCATAAATATGAGTAGAAGTTGGACTTTGATGCAACTCTATCTGTTTCATATAGTTTGTCCACTCCTACTTTGGTATTTAATTTAGTTGCAGCTCAAGAGGAGCGTACGTATTGATAGTGCTCCAGAAGAAGTTGAAGAAAAAAGTTAAGGATGTAGTTCCTAATCAGAAATATATTATTAGGAACATGATCAAATGTTCCTAATATTTTAAAACTAGCTTGATTGAGATACATTACATTTGTACTTTTGACCATGGAGGCTGAATTCCTTTTCATTATAAGGAAGAGAGCCCAAACAGTGATTTTTAAAGAGAAGCAATGAATTAAGAGATAGATTCTCTCTGGAATAATGCTACATGGAGATTGGTGAAGCTTCATTCGGGAAGGAATTCTTCTGGGTGCAAATGTGTGCATGCAAAGAAAGAAGGATCTCATGGAGTTGAGGTGTGGGACATGGCTAGGTTAGTGGTAAAAAGCTTTGCTCAATGAAAAGGGATTAACTATGATGAGGTGTTTTTTCTAGTGTTCAAGAATCTCTTGATCCACGTTCTTTTAGAATTTATAGCATAATACAGTCTCATTTTGGAGTAGTTCGATGTAAAGATTGTGTTTATACATAGGAAATTGCAAGAGGAGATCTATATGTTTTATCTGTTTGGATGTGAAACCTCAAGAGACTTGATTTATATAATGTACAAGTTTTTATATAGTTTGAAGTGATCACCACAACAATGATATAAGAAGTTTGATAGTTTATAGTGGAATAGAAGTACACAAAGAGTCAATACGATCTTTGTGCATATTTTAAGAAGATGGTAAATGATGAGTTAATATACTTGGTTCTATAAGTTGAGAACATGTTAGTTTTATTTACTTATTAGTGTGGGGTTAATAGGATGAAGAAAAAACTGTTCAATTATTTTGAGATGAAGGAGTTGAGTGAAGCTCACAAATTTTTTTTGGCATGGAGATTCTAAGGGAAAAGACAGTTTGAAAGGTTTTGTCTCTCACAAGAAGCATATGTTTGAAAGGTACTTAAAAAGCTTGAGGTTGACTAACCAAGTAAGGCAGTGAGGCTACTCATTGCATTTCACTTTTAGTTGAGTTCAAATTAGTGTCTTAAAGATGACCAAAAATGAAAAATATGTGATTAGTTCCTTATGCTACTGAAGTGGGCAGTTTGATGTATGTTATGGTTTGGTCTGGACCATATATTGCACAAGTAGTTGGTGTTGTGAGTTGGTTCATAAACTATCCAGAATTAATTATAAAGCTATAAATAGTATGTTGAGCTAACATAAGGGTATTTTAATGTTGTCTTGGTATTTAAAAGGTTGTCATCTATTACTAGTTTTTGTGGTGGCTACATTGATTCAGACTATGCAGTTGATATGGATAGACGTATGTCGACAACTGACTATTTATTCACATTAACATAAGCTATATTCAGTTGGAGATCTTTTTTTACCCTATTGTTTCTTAGTCTACCTTGAAGGCTGAGTACATGTCACCACGGTGGTGATGAAGGAAGTGATATGGATGTAGGGCCTAATGGAGCACTTGAGATTTGATCATATGTCTCTGATGATGTTATATGAAAGTCATATTGTGATATTCCTGGCTACAAATTTAGTTCATTATGCTTGTACAAAACACATTAATGTGAGGTACTGCTCAGTTCAGAGCTTGATTGCTAATGATAATATTCCACTGAAGAAGATGAATACGAAGGAGAATCAAACAGACATGCTAAAAAAAGTACTAACATTCTAGAAGTTCACATAATATAGGAGTTTCATGAACATCTGAGCTCAGGATTGATTGTTCGTTTGGGCATTTTGAAGAATTACATGAGACTTGGTCCTTTTGGGAGGGAGGTACAATAACATTATCTTGGTACAGTTGTTCTGATATTAGAGCTCAATTTGGTCATCTCCTGCTTATCTAGATGAGAAATATTAGGTGGAGATTGTAATGAAAAGTATGTAATTTAATGGTTGTATAATAGAATGTTTGTATGTTAGAAAGATTGATATTATGTTAACCAATTAGAGGAACTTTTTAATATTATGAAGATGATATACATAACATAATTAGAATAAATCTAATTACATGGTCTTTTCTATATTTGAAATATTCCTAATTTATATGCCCAAATTCCCTTTTATTTATAAAATGGATTATGGCAGGTAAATGTGTGGAGTTGTAACCTTATTTTGATCGTTTTTTCGTCTCTCTCTCTCTCTCCACCGGTTGATAGTAGAATAATCCCTCCCCATGGACGTAGGTGGATTTGCGTTGAATCACAAAAATCACATCATGTTTGATTGTTTGCTTGTTGTGTGATTTTGTTTTTCGCATTATCCTGCACAACAAATATGACAAGTTAAAATTAACTTTTAATATTTTATCAACATAACCCACTAAAAGAAATCATAAGAATTTCCAAGGGCAAAAATACGAGCTTAAGATTTTACTTAAGCTCATCTTTTTCATCCAAATGAAGGAGTTACCTTCCAAAATATTGCTTGACTTCTACATCCTTCATAAAATTATACATGGAGAGAGAGATACCATCTTAGTTAACTCCAATAAATTGTCGTCAGTTAACTCCAATAAATTGTCGTCAGTTTACCTTGCAATATAAATACTTGTGGATTACTAAAAGTTGGCTTACGTAAACTATACAATTCAGACCAATACAATGAAGATGGGGAGAGTGGCAATAAACTATTTTATCAACGTTTCAAAATTAATTTTTATTAAATAGTTGATCTAGTTAATGCACAATTTGGTACTGCTTATTGTTCTTGGAGCCATGATTTGTTATCTCTAGAACTTGCCTTTCCACAATATAAGATTTTCAACAATTATCCCTTTTTTTTTCTTTCTCAAAGAAAGTCAATAGCCCAAAATCTAATTAATTCATGTGCTGCGAGGCTGCAACGAAGGCGACATTTAATGAGAAGTACATCTACAATTAATTTTCTTAACAGAGAAATTAAGCACATTTCTAAAGTTACTTTAATCCTATTTACTTTTCATTGTTTGATTTATTTCCATTTTGTTGTTTTTAGTGTATTTTTTTTAAAATTCTATGATATATAAAATTAATAATTTCATTAATTAATCTATTAATACTTTATAGTTATATTAAAATAGCATAACTTTGGATATTTTGTAGGGCTGTTTTAAATTTTATATCTATATTTCATATTTCATTCCAAACGTGTCTGGTTGAATGAATTTTGGGTGCATATTTCTTTCGTCGCCGTGGAAAAGTTTTCGCAGTTTAACTTCATTTCTAGCTGTCTGCATGATATATTGCTGAGAGGAATTTTGGAAAATCGCAGCATAAATTAATTTTTTAACAAAAATGATGTATATAAAAAGCAAAAAAACAAAACCGATAATATTTGGGATATGATCAGAGACAATTTGTTCATGAATAGTATATTCTTTAGTTTAAAATCAGACAGAATCAAGATTTTGCTCTCAAACTTTTGCTCCGTCCCCTTCGATTGTTCATGTAAATAATACAATCTATTTCTTAGAATTTGGAATTTTTCAGAGAAAGATAATGATTTAGAGAAATATAAGGTAAAAACACAATGAAACAGAAAAAATAGAACATAAATTAGAAATTTTAACTTTCATCTTTCCGACAATGGTGCCAAGAACTTAAAGCCCGATAATACTACGAATCAAATAATAATCACAAAAGTATATATATCATTAAATAAGATACATAATTAAAGTTGATGCGTGCTAGAAAATTCGCGACGGTAGAGTAACAAATTATTATGTCTTAAACTTTCATACAAGATTTCAGTGACTCACACGGATGAAAAAGACAATGCAGTGACTCAGAAGTTTTTACGTGGAAAACCCGTAAAGGGAAAAACCACGGAGCTGCGCGGTTGCGAGAATCCACTATTGATTGACGTTTACAGAAATCCCTCGTCCCACAGACGGGAAAGGGTAATTATATGATATAGATTACAACGTCGACTGACAGCATATGGATGATGGTAGTGGTCGACGACGGTGGTCCACGGTGATCGGCAGTGGTCCACGACCTTCAGCGGTGGTCGACGGCTATCGGCGATGGTCGACGGCGGTCGGCGAGGATGCAGAGCTGCTTCTTCTTCTCAAGTCTTCAGACTCTCTCTTTTGGTCCTCCCCCTCTCATGTGAGAGTTGGGGTCTATTTATAGGGTTTTGGGTGCAATTAATGCAACTATTTTGATCGGATGGCTCGGAGGCTCCCTCGATCGGACGACGTTTAAGGAGCGTTTGATGGTCTTAATGATGTCGGAATTGAGTGATCTTGAGCTCGTTGGATTCGTCTTGTCGAGATGCTCGATTCGAGTATGGGCTTGCTAATGTCGGCATTCATTTGACCTTCCAATTTGTTCGAAAATCTTCTAAAAGTGGTTTAATGACTTGATCCGTGCTTGATTTGACTTGGATTGAACTAGTTTTGATATCATTGGGTCCGTTTCATCGAGCCGGTCAGTTTGACTATAAGTTTACTGAAATCGGAGCTCTGGATGATTTTTTATCAAGATTTGAATGTTTCTTGCTCAAAAGATTGCATCGAGATTCGTGCCATGCTTCGAGATCCGTGCTTGATGATGAGAATTTGTTGGTGTCGTATCAGTTGCCCCCCTATTTTCGGGCGAGATCATTTTTATCGTCCGAAAATATCAATATCTGAAGCTTAGATATGTTATTTCATTATTTCTAGTATAAGAATATTTTTTTATCTTTATATGTTGAGAACTTGAACTCAGCTTAAATGGTTGGTATCTTTTGCTGCATAAGAGAGATCCTGGGTTCAAATCCTGTCTTAGACAGAAAATAAAAAAAAAAAAAAATTTATCAGACCTTAGCCCGAATTTAAAGAGACTGGCTGAAGAGGCCAAGCGGGCCGAAGCTAAAGAGGCCTAACGGTTGGCCCGAATTTGAACAGGTTTGGCCCGAAGCTGAAGAGGCTAAGCAGTTGGCCCGAATTTGAACAGATTTGGCCCGAAGCTGAAGAGGCTAAGCAGTTGGCCCGAATTTGAACAGACGGGCCTAGCCATTATTGAGGAGAAATAAATTCAGAATATGGAGAGTTGCTTATGGTATGTAACTTCCGAAAAGTCATCATTAAGAATTAAGAAGTAACTTTATTATTCTATAAAGTATAATCTGTTTAAATTTCAACGATTAAAAGTTAAGAAGTTACAATATATAACTTGTTATATTTATATAGTTATATGCATTTAAATAGAGAGTATGAAAGGATTAAAATAGAGAATGTGAAAAGTTATTTTTGTATTTAAGATTTTAATTAATTTCAAATATAAATGCAGAATTTGAAGGGTCAAAAATGAAAAGTTTTTATTTATTATTATTATTATTATTTTATATTATTATTTTTATATATGATTCCAATTAATTTATTTGTCATACATTTATAATTTGAAAAATAAAAAAAAATATGAAATAAAAAGTTTTTCATTTCATGATTCTAATTGATTCTATGTTATAAATGTGGAATTTGAAAGATCAAAGGAATATGAAATGAAAAGTTATTATTATTATTATTTTTAAATGTTTTGCCTCATATCAAGCCTATAAATAGAGGCTTGAAGAAGGGGTTATAGATGGAGTTCTCAGCTGATGCGAGATTCCCTAGAAGAAGAAAATCGTCTTGCCTAGCAGCGAAGAGTTGCGTTGCAGAGTTGCGGCGCTGGTTGCGGTGCAGAGTTGCGACAAAGTGTTGCGGTGCAGCGTTGCGAAAAAGTGTTGCAGTGCAGCGTCGCGGTGAAGAGTTGTGACGCTGATTGAGGTGTAAAGTTGCAGCAAATTGTTGCGGCGAAGTGTTGCGGCACAGATTTACGGCAAAGTGTTGCGGTGCAAAGTTGTGGCAAAGTGTTGCGGTGCAAAGTTGCGGCAAAGTGTTGCGATGCAGCGTTGCAGCAAAGAGTTGTAGTGAAGCGTCACGCCGAAGCGTTGAGCCGAGGTGTTGTGCCAACGTTGCGCCGAAGCGT
Source organism: Papilionanthe hookeriana x Papilionanthe teres (assembly GCA_022702705.1). NCBI lineage: Eukaryota > Viridiplantae > Streptophyta > Magnoliopsida > Asparagales > Orchidaceae > Papilionanthe > Papilionanthe hookeriana x Papilionanthe teres. Next base: position 65,844,139 of record CM040425.1, on the reverse strand, counting down.
TCCGCTAAAGTGTTGTGGCGAAGCGTTGTATCGACATTGCACCGAAGCTTTCCGCTGAAGTGTTTCACCAAAGCGTTGAGCTGAAGCGTTGCGCCGAAGCGTTGCGACAGAGCTTCGTGGCGACGCTTTGCGATGAAGCATCGAGGCGACGTGTTGCGGTGGATTATCGTGGCGGGGTGTCGCGGCGACGTGTTGCGGCGGAGCATCGCGGATCATGTACTTGATGTCGCGTATTCCGGATGAGATTTTTGTGCCACTGTTGCACATTCTGAAAGTGATAAAAAATGCTGTATTTTTCCCGTTGCGCTTTCAGGGGAAGATTTCTTGCTTATGTGGTAACGACGATATACGGTGTTCTCCCAATGATTATCAGAAGTACTAGAGTTTTGGGGAGGCGATGTTGACTCTACTCGAAGATGAGCGGATTTGTTGTGACCCTTGTGCAATTATATGTTGATATTTGTAACATTTTTAATCATCTGATGTGGCATTTGTAGATGATGACAATGTATTTCTTTGCGTTTTCTACGGTTGTTGTGGCTTCTCAATCAAACGAAAGTCTTTTTGTGGTTCATGTTTTTCGAGATTGTGCCCTCTCAGACTTATGCCTTAAAGGAGCTTGAACCGGTATCTTCTGAGGCTCATAGCCTTCTGACGTCTTTGAGTGTACCTGCACCTTTTGAGGCTTGTAGCCTGCTGAGGTTTTTGAGTGTACCTGTGTCTTCTGAGGCTCGTAGCTTTCTGAGGTTTTTGAGTGTGCCTGTGCCTTCTGAGGCTTGTAGCCCTCTGAGGTCTTTGAGTGTACCTGTGCCTTCTAAGGCTTGTAGCTTTCTGAGGTCTTTGAGTGTACCTGTACCTTCTGAGGCTTGTAGCCTTCTGAGGTCTTTGAGTATATCTGTGCCTTCTGAGGCTTGTAGCCTTCTGAGGTCTTTGAGTGGAGACCCTGTCAACCACTTGCTCTCATGGAGTCTTTCTAGTGAGGACCATATCCACTACTAGCTTCCGATCGAGACTTGCCTCTTGGGCTCGTCTTCCAGGGGCATGGTAGCATCTCATTGAGTCTTGCCTCTTGGGCTTGACTTTTAGGAGTACTGTATCTTCCCGTCGAGTCTTGCCTCTTGGGCTCGACTTCTAGGGGTATAACACCTCTTTTCATCAAGAGGACTTTTTCTCATTCGATAATTCCAACGATTCTGTTATGGTTTCCCTCACATTGTTCTTGTAAGTAGCAACCCAGATGTCCTTGGCGTATCGGACGTTCAATTTCTTCCTTTAATTGAAAACATTTTTCTGTTGAATGTCACTTTGCACGATGGAAATGACAATATTGTGACTGGTTTCCACCATTTGGATTTCTTAATGGCTTTGGCCAGTTGACAATATCTTCATCCTTGATGGCCATTAAGATGTTAACATGAGACGTGTTGAGTGGCGTGTATTCTTTTTCTGATTGTTGCTCATGATTCCCCTGTGGTTTAAACTTTTTTTGCTGTGAAATTTTGGTATCCTCAATGTTATTCTTACGCTTGCCCCCCAATCGCTCAAATTGTTCCTTGTGAGCAATGATGGCCTCATCTGCAGAGATTTGTGCCTTAACACGGTGTACAAGGTCAGCATAAGAATGAACTGTCTCTCGCATAAGTGATGAGTAAAAGGGTCCTAGGCGGAGTCCCCCAAGAAAGACTCCCATAAGCAATTCTGGATCTACTCCTGGAATTTGACGGGCTTCAGTAGAAAACCTGCAGAAGTAGTCTTTGAGTGATTCTCCTTCACTTTGACAAATTCCTGAGAGATGAGATGAATCCTTGATGATCCTTCGATTTGCTATGAACTGTTCCACAAATAGTTTGGCAAGCTTGTTAAAGGTGTTTACAATGCCCCCCGGCAGAGAGTAAAACCAGGTCCGAGCTTGTCCCTTAAGAGTAGCAGGGAACACTTGACATAGAAGCGCGTCAGAGGCACGTTGAATGTGCATGATGGTTCTATAATGATCAATATGCTCATAGGGATCAGTTATCCCTTCATATGCGTCAATGTTCGGCAGCTTGAAGCCAGTTGGAATGGGGTGTTGGAGGACTGCATTCGCTAAGGGAGAAGATTCCTTGATGTTATGATGAGTGTGGAAGTGATCTTTTTTCTCGATGGGGAACTCTTCTCGGACGAGGCGACGTAATTCGTTACGGATGACATTATTTGGAATGGTAGCGAGATGTGGCGGTGCTAGGTGAACTGCATGAGATGGATGGGTGGAACTTGCAGTGTCTAAGAGTTCAGCATCACGACCTGGTACGGGAAGTGTTCCTTCTTGGGGAGGGGGGCTGGTACGACTTCTTCCGGGCATGTTTCTCATAGGACGCTGATTCAATGGTGGACGATTTTCATTCATCGACGGTTGTTGGGTCCTACGTAAAAATTGTAAGATCTGCAGTTGTGCTTCCTCCATTCTTCGCATGCGTTCTTCCATAGAAGGACCTGAAACCCCCTCGTTGGCAGGATAGCGTGTTCCGGGACGGGAAGATGAAGAAACATATCGCCCTCGACTACGTGACAGATTCCTGGAACGATGGGTGTTGGAGCGAGCTGCTCCGTTGTCCCGAATATTATTACTGTTTTCCATGTAGGAAAATTGAACAAGTACTTCAGTGATGGGAATGAGAGTTTCCCACAGACGGCGCCAAACTGATGCGTGCTAGAAAATTCGCGACGGTAGAGTAACAAATTATTGTCTTAGCTTTGTACAAGATTTCAGCACTCACACAGATGAAAAAGGAACAAGCAGTGACTCCAGAAGTTTTTACGTGGAAAACCCGTAAAGGGAAAAACCACGGGGCCTGGCCCAGTTGCGAGAATCCACTATTGATTGACGTTTACAGAAATCCCTCGTCCCACAGACGGGAAAGGGTAATTATATGATATAGATTACAACGTCGACTGACAGCATATGGATGATGGTAGTGGTCGACGATCGACGGTGGTCCAAGGTGATCGGCAGTGGTCCACGACCTTCAGCGGTGGTCGACGGCTATCGGCGGTGGTCGACGGCGGTCGGCGAGGATGCAGAGCTGCTTCTTCTTCTCAAGTCTTCAGACTCTCTCTTTTGGTCCTCCCCCTCTCATGTGAGAGTTGAGGTCTATTTATAGGGTTTTGGGTGCAATTAATGCAACTATTTTGATCAGATGGCTCAGAGGGCTCCCCTCGATCAGACGGCGTTTAAGGAGCATTTGATGGTCTTAACGATGTCGGAATTGAGTGATCTTGAGCTCGTTGGATTCGTCTTGTCGAGACGCTCGATTCGAGTATGGGCTTGCTAATGTCGGCATTCATTTGACCTTCCAATGTGTCTGATAATCTTCTAAAAGTGGTTTAATGACTTGATCCAGGCTTGATTTGACTTGGATTGAACTAGTTTTGATATCATTGGGTCCGTTTCATCGAGCCGGTCAGTTTGACTATAAGTTTGCTGAAATCAGAGCTATGGATGATTTTTTATCAAGATTTGAATGTTTCTTGCTCAAAAGATTGCATCGAGATTCGTGCCATGCTTCGAGATCCATGCTTGATGATGAGAATTTGTTGGTGTCGTATCAAAAGTTTGTGTCGATGCCAGGATTTTCCGAACTGAAAAAATTCTAGTAGACTAAACCTCTACGTCTAGTTTGAAGTGTTTCAAATTTATAAAGAGTGAAAATTTCATAAAATCCTAACAAGCATAAAATAGAACTAGGTTTTAGAGTTTTTTAGAGGTGATGAAAATCACACTCATATGACTTAGATTATGTGAATGCTCAAAATTTTTCGAACATATGTGCACCCCACATTAGCTAGTTTAGATACCGTGCATCTTTTAGCTCCTTGAATCTTGCTCTATACTTGTTTTCTGTAAAAGATAATGAGAACACCTTCCACAAGCATAAAATTATTATAAAGATGGGATGAAATAGATAATTAATCACAAAATAATGACATTTTTGTTTTACATCAAAGATTGTTAGAAAAAGATTATTTGAATATGAATCAAAATTTTAAGACGTGAACTGAAATTGTTTATTTCAGAAGATCAAATATGAAGCGATGATTAATATTTCTGCAGAAAATTTATGGTTAATACTAGAAAATAAATATCTCATGAAGAGCTTGAAGAATCATTTTCATATGAAACATCAACTCTACAGGTTTAAGATGAGACATAGGGTGGTTAAAAAGCTTTTAGCAAATTTATTCAATGGGAATGAAGAGGTTGGAGATGAAAATAAGAAACTTCTTCATTTGAATTTGCTCTCAGATAAGTAAAAAAAATTTGAAGATGACACTCATTCATGGGAATGCGATCTTAATTATGATGATGTAATTATAACATTGTTGAATAATGAGTTTCGTCAAAGGAACAAATAGCCTGCAAAGATGGAATCGCCGAGGCTCTTACACTATAACATGACAGATCTAATAATAAGAATAAATAGGAAAAGAATAGTGGCAGTGATGATACTTTTCAAAAGCAGGACAAGTCTCATGGGTGCCATCTAATGAAAAATCAGTGTGATTTGTATTTAAAGTTTGATCTTTGAAAGTAAGATTGTTTGAAGTTAAAGGAGATGAGAAAAGACGTTTTTTGAGGCAAAGCAAATCTTATTACGTAGAAATGTGATGAGATGTATTCATATATATCTTTCTCTACAATTTCTCATACTTTATATACATATTGTTCATGGTGAAATCTTGAGAAAATATGTACTCTAATAGCTTAAGCTCTTCTTTTTCATCCAAATGAAAGAGTATATCCTTCATAAAATAATATATATATATATATATATATATAGAGAGAGAGAGAGAGAGAGAGAGAGAGAGAGAGAGAGAGAGAGAGAGAGAGACCATCCAATTAACTCCAATAAATTTACTTTGCAATATAAATATTCATGGATTACTAAAAGTTGGCTTGCATAAACCACACAATTGATACCTATACATTGAAGATGGGGAGAGCAAATAATGGCAATAAACTATTTTATCAACATTTCATACTTGCAAAATTAATTCTTATTAAATAGTAGATACAATTAATGCACAATTTGGTGCTGCTTAATTTTCTTGGCGCCATGTGTCAATGGTTTGTTATCTCTAGAACATGCCTTTCCACAATCTAAGATTTTCAACAATTAAACTTAATTTCCAATCCTTGATCGTGCCCCTCTCATAAAAGGCCAAAGCAAAGGTCTTCTTCATTCATACTTTAGAATCATCTTTTAGATATATTCAAAGAAGAACAATAAGATCCCATGTGAAAGGATTTGGCTTGCTCAATGACTTAAGCCGATTTTAGTCTATACATAAGAAAGTCCACAAATATTTGTGAAAATTAAGTTCAGATAAAACGTGAGCTTTTTCTTTAATTGTCTTGTTCCTCTGGGCATATTTACTAGAGGAATAATGAGTATCAGATAAGGGAAAAAATGAGTTGAACATGGGCAAGCTGAGCTCTTTTCTGTGCTCGTTCGAAATTTTTGTGTGTTTGAAATCGATTTATGTTCGTGTTCGATTCGAATTGTTTGATTTTAACTCGAATTGTTCAAAATGAGCTCGATATTAATTGATTGGTGTAAATGAGTTGTTCGTATTTGAGCTTGAAATAATGCTTGCAAATATTTTTTTTTTTTAAATTTTAAACCTCTTATGAAGGGAAGAATGCCACGGTATTTTACCAATAATAATTGCTACTGATTTTTAATTTTTAAACAAAACTACAATAATAATGAATAACTACTTGCCAATTAATACGTATTTACATGCCGGCGCAGATTTTCAAAGGGCGACGGAAAAGATTTTCCACGAAATTTTCATGGGCATTTACGTACATACCACCCAATTCTTATATATTTATTTTTCCAAGTGGGATTTGCATATATACCACCCTATTCTTATGTATTTACATATCTAACACCAATATTTATATTTTTCATAATTATAACATACAAATAATTTTTTAAAATAATAATATTTAACATTTTTTAAATAAAATATAAATAATTAATATGAGAAAATATGAATAAATATTATTAGTATTTAATTTTTAAATTTTTTGAGCTAAATTGAGTCGAACATGAACAAATAAACCTTGGTTCGTGTTTGTTTGTGTTGGGCTCGTTTATAAATCACTAAAAAAAAATTATTCGTGTTCGTCTCGCTTGTTTAATGAACAAATCTAACACGAGCTACATAATGAGCCGAGTACGAACTGTTCGCAAACAAAGAGCTTTTTTGATAACCATAGTCTCATAGTTGATTTTCCTATTAATTTTGGTCATGTGCCAAAACAATTTCATATTTTTAAAGAAGTTGATGAAAGGCTCATCAATGCTAAATATGTTCAACTCGCTTGCTTAACGAACGAATAGAATACGAGCTGTTTACGAAAGACAAACTTTTTTTTGACAGCCCCAGCTTCTATATGTGATCAAGTCATCCACATAATCTTCTCAAGACTACCATAACAAATTTAAGAACTAAGAAAAATAACCTTTTTTCTTAATTTTGAGTTGAAAATTAATACTATTAATACTAATGAGTAGCCATCACTATTCACAACCGTCAACTTTAATCTAACTAATAATATCTTGAGAAATGAGTGATTAGGCTAGGGAGGGTTCTAGCCCTTTTGGAGCACTAACTTTGTACGTGAGAAATGGTAATTGATAAACTTCATTCTGAAGTCCAATAAGCAACAGTGTTTTTGCACTAAAAATTTTGGTTATAAGAGAATTAGATTAATCTTAATTTATCTTTATGAACTAACAAACATCGTTAATGATTTGATTTCGAGTGGAGTTGAGGTCGAATAAAAATCGGTTCGAATAGATTTTGTACAGTTCAAAATCTGCTTGTTGCTTGTTATATTTGATTTCAAGTCAAGCCGGCTTGAAATCGAAACGAGCTCAATCTGGCTCGAAATCAAAACGAGTTGGCTCAAATTGAGTTATTTGGATCAGTTTCAACTCAGAATCAACTCGAACCGATTCAATATTTAAACTAAGTGGCTCAAATTGAAATATTTAGATTAGTTCTAGCTTGAAATGGGCTCGAAATTGGCTGGTAACTTGTTATTATCAATTTTACTTAGTATTATATATATATATATATATATATATATATATATATATATATATATATATATATATATATATATGTATATATATACTAGAAGATGGTCTGCACGGATCTTGAGACAATCTAGCAGCCGGTCACTTCATTTCATTCGGCCGACCAAGCTCTCACTCGCCACCTCACCTACTCAATCGACCAAGCTCTTCCTCGGCCACCTCACTTCAGTCGACCGACAAGCATGAACATGAAAGTCTGCATCGATCTCGAGACGATCTAATAGTCGGAATAAATAGAACTAAAATGCCATTTGTTTCTCTTTTCAAAATCATAGCCAAATATTTTATTTTTTTACTTTCTATCCCCTGTATATTCTATAAATAGGAGGGTTTCATAATGTAAAGGGGGACCTTTTTGGGGCACCCCTATTTGTAACCTCTAATTTTATGGAATAAAATAGGTACACGATCCATTTCTATTTGGCCGGGAGAAGTCCTTCTCTTCTCTCTCTATTCTCTCTCATTTCTCCCCCTCTGTCAATCAACTCTCCTCGATCCAACAATCTATTTCTTGAGCACGATCTACCGGATAGATTTAGACTCAACTCATTTATTTCAATCTGATCTCGATCCCAACCAAATTTCAGATTGATTTTCGAGCAACTAATGATTTTTAAGCTAAATTCAAAGAAGGTTACAAATACTTGTGCTTTAGAGATTTTTTAAAATACATATACTATGTGCTCGGAAATTGAAGACATTAGAACAAGTATTGTATATAATGTTTTTCTACAAAGATACAGTAAAAGAAACTCGGAAGTGATGAAAAAGATTTTGAGAAAAGAGAGAAAATATGGGGCCTAAGGCTGAAATAACTTATTATATAATTAAAAATTATAAAATTACGATATTCCCCTAAATTATCCAAGGTGAAATTATAAAGTCAAAGACTAACAACTTAACATTGTAGGAGTACAATGAAAAATACTAGAGAAATTATGAGTTATGACATATTAGTCAAAGTAGTTGGGGGACAAAAATCATTAATGTTAACTGATGATGGGTGAAAATGGCTATGTAATTGCAAATCTTGATAGTGATTATCAATTAGTTTTAATGGTCACACAATTATGGTTGAGCGATGGTGGTTATCCGACAAATGATAGTGATTGTCATCAGTAATCATTGGCACCAATTGATGAGTAGATCTCAAGCTTCAAAGATCATTTAATATCTCAAATTAATCTTGAAAAAATTTGCTATAATTTTGACCGCTTGATCAAGAAATATTTGGATCAAGGCACCTTTTATTTTGCTATATTTGTCTCATTAAAACATGTATTTCAAATATAAGTTTGCTAAACTTAAGAGTTCAAGTGGCCCTAAGTTTGTTCTGGTAGTTTACTTGATAAACATTAGAGGTGAAGGGTGTCCTAGTCACTACAACTAGTAGTGATGGGAGATGGCAGCTGATGCAAGGGAAGCATTTACCTTAATTTTAGTTGATAGCATCTATAAGTATCACAGTGGAGGTAAGTCATGGTTAAAATGTTTGGAGTTGAGGAGAAGCTTGATTTCCCCCCATGGTCATAGAGGCACGCCTTATTTCTTGGGAAGTAGGAGAAGTAAGCATGTGAACGTGTCGAGTTGAGTCGAGCTTGAGCCATCTTTGGCTTGAGCTTGAGCTTGATAATTAATTGAGTTCATGCTCGAACTTGCTTTCATGAAATTCGAGCCGGCTCACAAGCCAACTTATTTATTATAAAAGAAAGAAAACTATATCAATTTAAGCCAATATTTTAATAAAATAACAAATCAAACGAGTAATAAGAAACTCTATACCTAGGCCCTTCCGAAGGGAAAAAATTTGCATACGGAGGGCGTACGCCCTCCAATAACAGGAGGCCACGTCAGCTTATACCCTCTATGTACCATCCAAAATAACAGGGATGGTACATGAATGGTACATGGAGGTTACATGAAATAACACATAAAAACCTCCATGTACCATTCATGTACCACAGAAACCGTACGCAGCGCTGCGTACGGTCTCCGTATGCAAATTTTTTTCTTTCCGAAGAAGAATAAGAAGCTCTCCTAGACGATGAGAATGACATGAGAGATTCTCTCATAACCCCCAATTCGTTGAATTTCACAATTGCAAAATCAATCCAGCGGCGGGGATATAAAGAACAATGATTGATTATAGTCTCGATAACAATATTGCACAAGATTTTTGTAATTCTGCAACTATCCAGAGCGAAAAAAATGTGATTACAAAACTGGAACCCCCTTGGATTGCTTCATTTCAACCAATATTTCTTCAGTTTTTTTATATTGTTATTTCTAGATAGGGTATTTTTTAGTGGAGACTATTGATATGCCTGTTTTACTTCTTTGAGGAGACATTTGGCTTTGTTGTTTTAGAAATATAATTTCTACCCTAAGGAGTTATGTTGTATTTTTTGTAGGAATGAACGGTGAACCTCCTCGATATTTGTACCTTCTCATTGTTATTTTGAGCCGGCATAGCCGCTAAACGATGACTTTCCCTTTCCAAACGACGTTGACCACCCATATTCTCATTCCTTGACCCTTCCACAATTACCACTTCACTAAATCTATTTTCTAAACACCTTCAAGGAGCCTTAGAATGATATCATCATTTTTTAAGTACGTATTATGGTATTTAAAGTTTTATTATGACAACGTAATATTGTAATTATAAACACTCACTACAGGAATGAAGTAAATCAGCACAAAATTAGCATCAGATTAGAATTCGATGCAAAAGTAGCATCGAATTTGTGTTAGTTTATCATCGAGTGTTGTCTGTTGTTGGAAAAAACAGACGCAATGTATTACCATCGGACTCAGCACTGGATTTGTGCTGGAATTTTGACGCTAATGCCCTTAAAGGCTGAATATCACGATCGAGCCTCATCTTCCTCTACTTATATTTCGTGTGAGCCGGCGATTCAACAACGATTTGTCTCCCTCCAACTGGTCGATGGTCCGTAGCTCCGATGAACTCCCATTCTCTCTAAATGCAGGGTATTGTTTTCTTCTCTCATGTGTCAATTTTTCATGAGATTTTTTATTTTTTTAATTTTTTTTTTCCTTTGAATGGTGCAATTTTTAGGTGGTTGAATTTCATTCCAAGTAAAATGTTTGTATTATTTGGTGACTTTATCTGATAAATGATTAACTTCACTTCTCATTTTTAAGAGTGGGAAGACATAAATGCTATTATAACTTTATTATTTATGAAACCTAAAGTGCTGCAATGAAGATAATTGCAAAACCAAATTATGTGGAATAAAGAATTTTGGGTAGGTTATCCCCACAATAATGTTAAGCACAAAAATAATGGTTTTAGGTTGTTATTATCTATTTTTGGATTGAAATAGTTCCATAAACTAAAACTGGTTAGTATGGATTGATTTAAATTACAATTTAAATTTAGTTTTTGTTTGGGAAGACTACTGCATTTCATAAATATGATTGTAGAATTATTGCAGGGAAACAAAATTTTGTTGAAAATTACCTTTTTATTATAAATACTTTTCTTGTAGGAAGAATTAGACAATGGCATTTTATAGTTACTTTAGAAGATGACTTCAATGTTAAGTCTTTAAAAATTTATGCCCCTGCCTCCCTCGAACAGAATAAAATAAGCAAGAGAGTTTTACTTATGGTTCCGGATCAAATTTTTGAAAGGAAAATTAGACGAATGATAATATATCATAAAGAAATTTTGTCCTCAATTTATGAGAATTAAAGATTTGGGATTCAAGGTTTCCCATAAATATTTTTCACTGTAGTTAATCACCCCTCTCAATAATGAAAGAGTACTATATATTAAGGCTAGTCGTTATGGGCTAAGTATTTACTTAGCATATAATAACAAAAAAATTTTATTTTAAAATTATGAAATTACCAATGTGAACTTAAAGAAAATAGTGGGGGAAGTAGCGATGAACCCGATCAAGATCCCATGGCTATATAATTTTAGGTTGTCAGGCTCTATAGTCCGTGTAGTCGGAAGATGTAGTAGAACGAACCTAATAGAAGAATCTTTATCAACAGTCATGAATTTTTTCATCAAAAGAAACATTATAGACCTAGGAAGAATGTTTGTCTAAGGAGATAAATTTAATTCGGCCTTAATTTCATACGCTATCAGGTACACCCTATGATTCAAAAATCAAATGAGTAGAAAATTTTTGGGAAACATATGAGTCACATCTTTTGATCAGAATATAGTGGGTCATACTAGTCAAACCACCTACTCATATGCTATTATATGGCTCAAGTATTTTCATTTTTATTATAAATATTTTTTATTTTACGAAATCTATGCAAGGACTGATATCTAATTGTTCTTATCTATGAAGTTATATCTATGCTATAGATTAATATTTGAAATGTGACATCATGAATGTATAAAAAATTGTATACAAGAAGAAAATAACTCACTGACGCAGCTGCGGTTTACTTTTCAAAAGGCAAGTTTTGATCTCCCTGTGCGAAACACAAGAATCAAGCGTTGCTGATGCACGACGAAGTGAAGTTGGATCTATACCGTAGGGGATTTAATTTTGATTATTGATATTGGACTTTACAGGGGTACAATCATGTTAGCGCCTCGTCAGGTTATGTCTCTACAATGGAGCACAATTCTGGCGCATGAGGAAATGATCGTTGATGCCAGCAAGGTTCATTTTGTTAGGAGTGTACCTATTGATGATCAAGAACCGAACACTCAAGCATAATAATTCTATCATTTATTAAATGTTGCACAATAACTTTTGTGGGAATGATGCAATACACATACAAAGTTATCAATCGCACTAGGAATGCTGGTTATCAAATCCGATTTCAACATGTCCAAGGAATGCTGCAAACAGGTAACTATATTCTTAAAAGAGATGAATCCTACAAAGAAATTAGTTCTAGAAGATTTGTGCAAAAAGAAAAAAAAATGATGGTGTAGAAGTTAGAGTTACTATCTTAAAAGATAGATTGTTGTTTCTTATGTTGTTTTAGGGTTTTTGCTTTTTTTAGATGTAGTTATGCATGATCCTTGTTTTATTTATGTACCTTCTTGCTTTTACTTTTGCTTCTCATATTGTATTTGTCTTGATTATTTTTGTAGATTTTAGGCGTAGTCATAACATGTTTCATGTTGTGATTTTACACTGTTCTGCTTTACTTTGTGGCATATATTATATACTGCTCTTGCTTACTAATTTTACTAATGTATTTTTTCATATTGCAGATGGCAGGTGCTCAACCCCCAGAGAGACTTTCTGTTCGAGACACTTTAAGAAACATGTTCAAGAGGTTGAAGAGGTTGTCAATCGCTCTGACAAGTACGTCACTCCTAGAGCTACTCTGGCCACCCCTCCTGCTGCACCTCCCGTACCTACTTCCTCCCAGGAACTAGCTCCCACACCTGCACTGCTTTTCCGTCTTGATTCCTCCTCCGATGAATTGGGTCCCTTGACTCCCGCCCTTTAAATGGATGACACATCCGACAGGGTGTATATTGTGTCGAAGGTGACTCGTAAGTTATCATTTTATTATTATTAGAATAAATTCAAAATTTATCTTGATATTTTTTATAACTAATATTTCTCTTTCAGGTTCTTTCCTTCCAAGCCGCCTATGACACGTTTAACGAAGATCATCCTGATCAGGTATGATCAGACATATCTCTGTTGGAAATAGTTCACAATTGCGACTCAGGACATATGGTTCTAGGAGTTTGTAGGATGATCACCTAATTTGAATTAGAATACTAATTTATATTTTTTATATTGATGAACTTTGAATAATTTCTAGTTTACAGAGGTCCTTATACTGGTTGTCGGAGTATCATTAGCAGATTCAACACAATATTGAGGTTCGTGATAGGCATTGGCTAGGAAACATGTTAACCACATCACACAAGAAGATGGATATGTCCATGTGGGTGGGTAGGATGTCTGGGCTGACTTGAGCAGAGCCTGGGCCATTCCGAATTATCAGAGGAAGAGACAAATAAACCAACAGAACAAGACAATGAATGAAGCTTGCGGGCCTGCACTTCACATTGAAGGTTTGATCCCCCACACAAAGCACTACTGAAGACTAACAAGATTATCTCAAAATTTAGAAGATTTATATAATTATGTGATACTTGTCATTATCTCATATACACATGCCAAACAACTTCACCGAGATCCATCCACTGCAAAGTTGCATGTCCTGACGCATCGGCACCCTGGCAAGCAGTTGTGGGTCTCTAACTACTCTCACAATATTAATATAATTATGAAAATTGATTTTCTATTTTTTGTGGCTATTAATATTTAAAACATTAATTAATTTTTTATTTTAATTATGTAGGAGGAGTAGGAGCAGCTCCGGGAGAGGTGGAGCAAGATAGCGAGCCAGACCTCGATATCTGCCGGCAGCAGTGGTAGCCAGTCGACCACTAGTCAGTCTGGTTTTGAGCTATGGATGCAGACGACGGGAAAGAAAGGGAATGTGTACGGCCTAATCACGAAGAGTATTGCATATGAGTTCGAGCACTCTTGTGTTGTTGTGGGTGGTCGTAGCTTGTTACAGGCTCAACATGACGAGCAGGTCAGGTGGGTCAGCGCCATGAATGAAAAGCTCGATATGTGCGTGAAGGCCAACAGATGGCTGGTTATGGTCTGGCATGCCTAACGAAGAGTTTGGCTTTTGAGGACAAGCGGCGTATGAGCATTGTGGATTAGGGATGGCTGGTTATGGTCTGGCATGCCTAACGAAGAGTTTGGCTTTTCAGGACAAGCGGCGTATGAGCTTTGTGGATTAGGGGGAGGAGAACAAGGAGGATTAGGAATTTTATTATTTGTTTGATGATGTTCCCGACCATAGAAGTTTATGTTTTTTTTTTTCATTTCTGTTTATGTAAACATTCAGTATGTATATTTGTGAACTTTGAAAGTTTAGTTTTTTATTTTTTGAGTAAGTTTGTTGTCATTGTATACACTTGTTGTTGAGCTGTGATGTGAAAATCAAATCGTTAATTTGTTTTTTTTTTTTTTCTTTGTTCTCACAGGTTTACGACGGAATAGCGTTGGAAAGTTGGATGCACATCCACAATTGCTGGAACGACATTGAATGATAGTTGCCCATGCAAATTTTCGTCGAACATAACTAATCCAACTTTGCGCCGACCTGTGAAGGACACACCAAGCAACGATAATGTTGCATCGATCAGTTATCCAACAAAACTTAAGGCCCGTTTGGGACAACTTATAAGTGCGGTGGCGTTTTTGAAAACGCCGCCTAACCGTTTGGTTCGCGCGTTTTTGAAAACGCTGTCTGCCGCGTTTGAGTTTTTTACACTAAACGCAGGCCGCGGGTTGACCCCCGCGGTTGACCCGCGGGCCGAGTTTCAGGATAAGCTGCATATCCTGAAACTCGCAAGCTGTCCGAAACAGAGACGATATTTATGTACGCTAAATCTGATGGAAGAAAATGTTTGACGCAAAAGTCGATACTGATACATTTACCGACCACTTATTTCCGATGCTAAACTCTATTAGAGTCGGATTTTTACTTAATTAGCATCGGATTTGTTCGATGCTAATCATCTGACGCTAAACAGCATAAATCCTGTAGTGACTATTTTATTGAATGAGCCATTGACCGTTTAGCTAACTAGACCCATAAACATTCATCATGTTGAGAATTTTAGGGCGAACAAAACGCAAATCCAGAAGAATAACACATAGATTTACGAGGTTCGGCAAAGATGCCTACATCCTCGGGAGCAGGGCGGCGAATTCACTATTTCAGAGGAGTTAAAAGTTCGGTTCAAACATACCCATAGGATTACACATCTATTTATAGATAAACACCCATGGATAAATTACTAACTCGCCCTCGCTCCCCCCAACCCACTAAACATGAAGAGATGCATCTTTTCACCAAGAAAGCTCCAACTACCGGTATATGAGCCACATACCAAACACATCACTAATAAAATCACCAGATTATAGCTTGATATTGAAGTCTGGAAACCGCAGGATGAACTGGGTTAGGCACCAACTTCTTATATGCTGACCTGGCTCTTTGGATATTTGACCTGTTCGTTTGCTCAAAATTAACGTACGAGGATATTGTTCTATTATTTTCTTGGCAGCGTCTTAATTTTGAGGATATGTTAGCAATTGTGCATGGAATGAAGTAGTTCTTCCAGTTGTATGATTATATTTAATAAATTAGCTTTGATTTACCTTGTTGCAGGTCATAAAAAAATTGGAACTAGTAAAAATCAGTTTAGATTGAGTCCCCTTTTGGCATATGTGACATATATTCAAACATAAAGAGCTAATAAAAAAATAAAAGATGATTGCTGTATAAAAAATACAGAGTTATATACATATTCATCCAATTAATGACTAGAATCAATTGCTGCCATTGTAAGTTTCACTGTGATTTGATTTTGAAGACTTATAATGTAATTCTTCTAGTAAAATATAAGGGCAGCTGAAACCTCTTCATCATATTACATAAAAGCTATGAAAGTTGTTTCCTTCTTTGGCAGAGAAATAAGCACTTGATTTCTTCTCTTTTCCATCTTCAAATCCACTTAATAACCTCATCACATAATAGAGCAAGCATTAGGGTTTTCATCACTGAACAAATTGGTGAAGTGGTCCATTTCTCTAATTGCATGGCTTTGGACTGTAATTGCCTCCATATTTCTCACATACCCAGGAGGAGCCCTCTTGTCATAGGTGCCAGCCACATAAGGCTGCCTGACCAAGTTGTAAGGAACATAAGGCCATATCTCTGCTTTCTTCCCAGTGGACTGAACCCTCCTTAGAACCTTGTTCAGCTCAACATAACCAGTGACTGTAACCTTACTTTGCTTCCTGTTAATCTCCACTGACTGAACTCCTGCAATTAATTAAGGAGAAAACTCATTTACCACAATTGTTAGCATATGTTTGGCTTATTTTGCTACATGAAAAATTGAACCAAATGTTGGATAGCTCAGCAATAGTTTACTATGATTACATGTGCATTTAAATGTGCATAAATTACATACAAAAGTGTGTGTGGGCGTGCGGGCATGTGTGTGTGAGAGCAATTGGTTATTATGATTAATGTGCATTTAAATGTGCATAAATTCTATACAAAAATTTGTGCCCTGCGTGCGTGCGAGAGAGAGAGAGAGAGAGATGCCTGCCATGTTGGAGAGGGCTTTCTTCACTTTGAGCTCACAGCCATCGCAGTCCATCCTGACTCTTAATTCAACAGTCTGCAGCTGCCTCCCCTTTTTATGATTGTGGTCATGTCCCAAAAGGCAAGATAAATACCCCATGGTTGAGGAAGATCAGGAGCTAATAGATTTACTCAATACATAAAACTAAGATTACAAGGAAAGAAAAAAGCTAAAACACCAAGCAAAACAGCTAAAGAATAAGGAAAAAAAAAAGCTTTTAGCTAAAATGTGCATGCAGATTTGCCTGAACTGAGATTTTTGACAGAGAAGAAAGAGAAGGTGGGTGGTCTAAGACCACAACAGAGAAGGGTATAAGAAGGGAAATGTGGGATGGATTATGAAAGAGGGTTATCCTTTGTGAGTTGCAAGAAGTTTCCTTCAGAATTGCTTGCCTCCCACTGATCTTTCTTTACTCTCTCAACGCAAGTCTGCAAACTATGCTTGCCTTCAGCTCCTTTATATACACCTTTTTAAAGCACTAGCCAACGTCTAAAAGCTTTGCGCTCCTCACCAACAAACTTTAAACTTTTAAAGGTCGGTGTGGGAGAAATGAGATGCAAAGGTAGAGAAGAAAAACAAATTAAATGCAGCTTTTTTTCTTTTTGGAAAGAATCAAAGTGATGTACAGTATACTGTTTCGGGCATGGGAAAAACCTGACAATGGGAGAATACTGTTCATCTGTATGTTAGTTGGGCCTATTTGTTTGAGGTTGAAGTGCTTTAAATGAGGGAAAAAGGAACAAAGTAGGTGAAAAGATAAGATTTAAATGGATTTTACATGTTCTTATGGCTTGATATCTTTGCATGACCTTACATTATATATAGGTTTGTTTATGACAATTTCATATTTTATACATGCAATAACAGGGAGGTGAATGGGGGGAAATAAGAAAAAAAGAGTGTTGATTTGTGCCGGTTTGATATAGCCTTCCCACTCAAAAGCGAGGGAGAAATATTTGCACACGGAGAGCGCACGCTCTGCATGCGTACTCCCAATAACTCTATCATACCCCCATAATAACCTATCAATAATACTGAAATAGAACCTGTGAAGGTTATTTGGGAGGGTTATTGAGGTTATTGGGTTATTAAAATTAATACTCATTAACTTGTTAATAACCTTGAAATGGAGGTTATTGAAAGGTTATTACGCATGCAGCGCTGCATGCGCTCTCCGTATGCAAATATTTCTTGAGGCGATGATGTATTATTAGCCATTTTTTGCCCGGTAGCTTTACATAAGATCTTGAAGCATTAATAATTATCCCGGTATGTGATGTTAGAATTCTTTTCTTAATTTTCCAAATAGATTTTGATCGAATCAAAATCTATTAGGAATTCACCACGAGAATCTTTTAATCTCGTTCATATTTATTAAAATCTGAATCGATACAAAATAGCGGAAGCGTACCTGAATCCATTTGATCGATTGCAAGCAACGACCTTCGAATCTGCAGACTTTCCGGAGTTTTCCTTAGTCTCTCTCGTTGATGGGGTACAAGAGATTTCACACACTGCAGACCGGGGACCATTACCTCTTTATTTAATGTAACCAAAGGGTGGTTACAAATTTTTCTTAATTCCAATTCTGCCCCTCATCAAATTGGAATTTGCCCTTATGGTATCCACACTTATAATTTCATGATAAATGTGTCTTAAGTCATAAATTTTATTCCTAATTAAACCACAATAATTTTGACTTATTAAATGATGACCCAACACATTTATTAATTACATTATAGTCCCATAATTGATCCAACAATCTCCCACTGGACTATATATGTATAAGATAAATGTGTCAACCTTAGTGCGCCAAAATTTGTTGTCATCATTGTAAAGGCACATTACAATCTCGTCCATTAATCATATCAATACAAGATCAAAGCAGTCTTCGTTGTATTTGTCACAACTAAACTTATCAATGGTCACATATATTAATATAATCAAATGACATAGATCAATCATGAATGTGTGGAATGAAAATCACATGCAAAGTGGTATGTTCATGTCAATTTTCAACTGGTCCTACTTTACTTAAGTGAGATCAAAATTTAACTGTACAGAGTGTACTGAACTGAATAAAAATACCTCATTTCTGATCAGAAAATATCCAAATATGTTTGGTATACAAAATAAAACATAGAGCTAAAAAAAAACTCAAGTTAACAAACTCCCATCTGAATCTAAATTTCCTCAAGCTTTATAACACCCATATGAGCGATATGCTCATGAAAGACTCACAGGTATCGGACCCTTTGTAAGAGGGTCCGCAATCATGGAGTTTGTTCCAATATGCTCTATGTGAATCTGACCACTCTGTCTTCTTTCCTTCACAACAAAAAATTTGATGTCAATATTCTTTGACTTGGATGAACTTCTGTTGTTATTGGAATACAATACAACTGATTTATTGTCACAAAATAACTTTAGCGATCTTTCAATTCCTTCCATAATGTGCAGCCCAGTGACAAAATTTCTCAGCCATATGCCATGGTTGGATGCCTCAAAACATGCTACATACTCTGCTGCCATAGTGGATGAAGCTATTAGTGTTTGTTTTGCACTCCTCCAGGATATAGCTCCATCACTTAACAAAAATATGTAGCCTGATGTAGATCTTCTGCTCTCTTGGCATCCAGCAAAATCGGAGTCAGAATACCCAATGATCTCCAAATGATCTGATCTCCTGTATGTAAGCATGTAATCTTTTGTTCTCTTTAAGTACCTCATAACTCTTTTGGCTGCTTTCCAATGATCAATTCCTGGGTTGCTTAAGTATCTGCCTAAAACTCCAACAATGTACGTAATATCTGGTCGCGTACAAACTTGAGCATACATAAGACTCCCTCTTCGTTGAAGCATAGGGAATCTTTTGCATTTCTGAATCTCGAGGTTTCCTTTTGAGCATCGATTGAGACCGAACTTGTCTCCTTTAGCGACAGGGGTGTCAATTGGTCTACAATTACGCATGCCAAATCTTTTAAGCCTCTGTATCAATATAGCCTCTTTGTGATAATCCAAGAATACATCGAGAACGATTTCGGTGAATCGAATTCCTAAGACAAAGAGGCATCACCAAGATCTTTCATCTCAAAATTAATTGATAGAAATCTCTTGGTTTCCTGCAACATGCCTATATCATTTGTGGCAAGCAGTATGTCATTCACATACAAAATCAGAAAAATATGCTTTCTCCCACTGAATTTATGATACACACAATCATCAACTGCATTCATATCAAAACCAAATGATAGAATCACTTGATGAAATTTGTGATACCATTGACGGGAAGCTTGTTTGAGCCCATAAATAGATTTTGTCGGTTTGCAAACCATATTCTTTGGGTCTCCGACACAAAGTTTTACTGTTGCACCATATAGATCGTTTCATCAATGTCTTCATTGAGAAAAGCGGTCTTAACATCCATTTGATGTAGCTCCATATCATAATGAGCAACTAGTGCCATGATTATTCTAAAAGAGTCCTTTGTTGAAACCGATGAAAAGGTCTTTTTATAGTCAATCCCTTCCTTTTGAGTATAGCCTTTAACTACAAGACAAGCTTTATGTCTCTCCACATTACCGTTTGAATCCCTTTTGGTTTTAAAAAATCCATTTGCAACCAATGGGTTTCTTTCCTTCTGGCAATGGGACAAGTTCCCAAACTTTATTGTCTTGCATAGACTTATACTCCTCATTCATTGCTTTAATCCATTTTTCTGAATTGGAACTTTGTATAGCTTGATGAAAGTTGATAGGATCATCTTCCATCATACTAATATTTTCCTCATGTTCCTGAAGAAATACAATATAATCATCTGAAATAGCATTTCTTATTTCCCTTGTGGATCGTCGCAAAAGCACTTGCTCTTGAACTTGTTCTTGAGGTTGTTGAATTTGTTCCTCAAGGGGTTGATTAACAATGTCTTGTTCTTGATTTGCAAATTGATCAATGTCAGGAGTAAAATCCTGATTATTATCAAAAGCAATTATAGGAATAGAAACCAATTCCTCTTCAACAAGAGTAGTATTTTTTGATTCCTCCTCAAAGACAAAGTCTCTTACCTGATTTCTCCCCCCAAATTCAATATCCTCAAAGAACACTGCAGTTCCCGTCTCAAAAATTATCTTTAATTTGGGATCATAAAACTTGAAACCTCTAGATCGCTCCGAATAACCAACAAAATAGCTGCTTACTGTTTTAGGGTCTAACTTTTTCTCAAGTGGCTTGTAAGGCCTTGCCTCAGCTGGGCAACCCCAAACATGAAAATGCTTTAAACTGGGTTTCCGCCCTGTCCAAAGCTCATAAGGTGTTTTTGCAGCTGCTTTAGTTGGTACTCTATTTAGAATGTAGGCTGCTGTCTTGAGTGCTTCTCCCCAGAGTGATTACGGTAAGGTAGAATGATTGATCATACTTCTTACCATGTCTTTAAGAGTGCGGTTTCGTCTTTCAGCTACACCATTCATGCTAGGTGAACCTGGCATTGTGTATTGAGGGACAATTCCACATTCATCTAGGAATTTAGCAAATGGTCTCGGACGTTGTTCACCTGAACCGTCATATCTGCCGTAGTATTCACCACCACGATCAGATTTGACTTTCTTTATTCTTTTGCTTAGTTGGTTTTCAACTTCAGCCTTATAAGATTTGAACACGTCCAATACTTGGGACTTTTCATTAATAAGAAATAGGTATGCATATCTTGAATAATCATCTATGAATGATACAAAATATTGTTGACCATTCCAAGAAGCTGTAGAAAATGGTCCGCAAACATCCGTATGTATCAATTCTAAGACTTCTGTAGCTCTATATGCACCTAATTTCTTTCTTTTGGTATGTTTTCCCTTAATGCATTCAATACAGACATTAAAGTTCGTAAAATCAATGGAACTTAGAATTCCATCTGACACAAGTCTTTCAACTCTATTTCTAGAGATGTGACCTAAACGCTTGTGCCATAATGCTCACGAATTTTTATTATTAATTTTACGCTTAGTACCTCGTGATTCCACATTCGAGTTTCATTATAAGAAGCAACGATGATCAAGCAAATAAAGATTGTCATACTCCATAAGGTAACCGGTTCCAATAATATTAGAATTAATAGATAAACTGAAACATCTGTTTTGAAATGAACAACAATAACCCATTTTGTCCAAACAACAAACAGAAACCAAATTCCGTCTAAATGACGGTATAACAAAAGTATCTATCAAATCCAAATAGTAACCAGTACATAATAACAATCTAAAATGCTCAATTGCTTCCACTTCTACCGATTTTCCATCTCCCACATAAATGCATCTTTCAGCATCATTTGGTTTTCGGTAGCTCAGGCAACCCTGCATTGAAACACTTATGTTAGCGAGTAGCATCGAGTCCAACCACCAAGTGTTTCTAGTACTGAAGCCAAATCTACCTCAGAACAGACCAAAGTTAGAAATGTACCTTCCTTTATACGCCAAGCGTGATATTTTGCACATTCCTTCTTCTGATGTCCTTCTTTATTGCAAAAGAAACAACTGATACTTTCAGAATTTTGAACTTTATTTTGTTTCTTTTGAGAAGAACCCTTATTCTTAGCAGCCTCGTTCTTTCTTTTAGTGTCTCTTTCTTTAGAGGTGTTGACCAAATGAGCACTATCAGTCTTTCCTTGCTTCAACCTTTCTTCCTCTTGCACACAATGAGAAATAAGCTCATTAAGAGTCCATTTCTCCCTTTGCATATTATAGCTGACTAGAAATTGGCCAAACTGTGGAGGAAGCGAAATAAGAACTAAATGCACGAGTAAATCATCCGTCAACTCGAGCTTTAGCTTCTTTAATTTTGAAGCAATGTTCGACATCTCAACGATGTACTCCCTTATACTTTCCTTGCCTTTGAACCTCATTGAAATCAGTTTCTTTAAAAGAATATCAGTTTCAGCCTTATCACTTTTTGCAAAGCGTTTCTCTATTTCAGCAAGAAAACTTGCTGCATCAGTGATTTCACTAGATACCGCACCTTAAAGGCCTCATGTATGCCGCGCTTTATGATCATAAGACTCAAGCGATTAAAACGGTCCCACTTCTCATAGTTTCTCCCTTCCTCGGAGGAACTAGCATCCGTAAGAGGAGCGGGTTTATCCATTCTTAACGCTAGATCTAGATCCATGCAGCCAAGAACAATGTGAATGTTCTCTTTCCAATCCTTAAAGCTATCACCCTTAAGGATTGGAACCGAATTGAGATTAGCAGATACATTAACAACAACTGAATAAATGAACAAAAGATTACATAAATAAAATGTTTTAAATTCAATTAATGGTAAATCCCATCTCAAGACACCTAATGCAACGTTAATATCAAGTCTTTAGACAGTAATATTAACTGCTAATGGTAATCTTGTTGTAATGATCAAGCATTAACAATAACG
Organism: Papilionanthe hookeriana x Papilionanthe teres; assembly: GCA_022702705.1. Taxonomy (NCBI): domain Eukaryota; kingdom Viridiplantae; phylum Streptophyta; class Magnoliopsida; order Asparagales; family Orchidaceae; genus Papilionanthe; species Papilionanthe hookeriana x Papilionanthe teres. The sequence continues at coordinate 65,821,360 of CM040425.1, read as the reverse complement.
TATATCAAATAATAAATCTATCTTTGGATCGATTTATTACTCATATATAATTCCTTATAATTATTACATGCTTATCATCACAAGTGTGTATGCAGTTCGGCCAAGTATTAAATTTTCCTTTGGGCCAATTAATACACGTATGAACCCACATACACACAACATCCAATAATTTTGTAACGAACTATCTACACAAGAGAGGTTACTTTGGCAACATCATGTTTCAATAAGTTCATTCAAAATGATGGACAATTACAAAGTACCATTTATTTGAATTTAATTGAAACTTTAATTTAATTTTATAAAATCTTATATTTATAAATAATGAGCTAATTTATAAGCCATAAAACTCATAATTTACAAAACAAAATTATTGTTTTTATAAAATTAATCAATCCCAAACTTGAGTTAATTAATTAATTTATTTTATTTTATAAAAAGAAATAAATTAAATAACTTATTTTATTTCCTAACTTATAAAAAGAAATAAATCAACTAACTTATTTTATTTTCTGACATATTAAAGGAAATAAAAGGAAATAAATCAAATAACTTATTTTATTTCCTAACATAAAAGTAAATTAATTAAATAACTCATTTTAATTTCGAAATTAAAATGAGTAATTTAATTTATATATTTATATATATATATATATATATATATATATATATATATATATATATATATATATATATATATAATAATAATAATTATTATTATTATTATTATTATTATTATTTATTTATTTTTCGTGAACCGGGTCCGCGGAACGGGTCCGCGAACCGGATCCGTGGACCGGGTCCTCGAACCGGTTCGTGAACCGGTCCGCGGACCGTTCGCGAATTAGGGTTTCGCGAACAGTCCGCGAACTCGCGATCTGCGGCGCCGCCGGCGCGCGCCTCCGCGCCACCTCCGGCGCTCCTCCCTTCGGCGCCCTTCCGGCGCCGTCCCTTCTCGCCGCGAGCATTCCGCTGCGCCGGATCTGCCGCCGTCGGAGGCCGCGCCACCGCAGCCACCTACGTCGCAGTCGCGCTGCCGCATTTCCGTCGCCGCAATCCCGCCGCCGCAGCCCTTTGCAGACGATTCCTACGCGGGTAAGGGGGAGCGAAAAGAGATAAAAAAAATAAGAAGGAGAAGGAGAAAAACCTCCGGTCACGACGCCAAAATTTTTCGTTCCTCAATTTTGTGTCGTCGCCGCAAAAACTTTATCGACGACTATTTCAGAGGAAAAAGAAAAGCGGAATCTCAAAAAAAAAATAATAAATAAAATCGAACATGAACGGGAGGCTCTGATACCATTTGTTAGAAACTCTTTGAATTTTTCAAATAGATTTTGATCGAATCAAAATCTATTAGGAATACACCACGAGAATCTTTTAATCTCGTTCATATTTATTAAAATCTGAATCGATACAAAATAGCAGAAGCGTACCTGAATCCATTTGATCGATTGCAAGCAACGATCTTCGAATCTTGCAGACTTTCCGGAGTTTTCCTTAGTCTCTCTCGTTGATGAGGTACAAGAGATTTCTGCACTCGTGGAGCCAGTGACCATTACCTCTTTATTTAATGTAACCAAAGGGTGGTTACAAATTTTGCTTAATTCTAATTCGCCCTCATCAAATTGGAATTTGCCGCTTATGGTATCCACACTTAAAATTTCATGACAAATGTGCTTAAGTCATAAATTTTATTCCTAATTAAACCACAATAATTTTGACTTATTAAATGATGACCCAACACATTTATTAATTACATTATAGTCCCATAATTGATCCAACATGTGATACTCTTGAGAGTTTGTTGAACGAAAAATTATTAAATCAGGAGTCCTCATGCAAAACTGCATCAGAACTCCAATAAAAGTGTCATTTATCTACTGCATAAGTACCATGCATTAAATATAGATTTTTTTTTTATTTATTTAGTGAGTTTGTCGTCTTACGCAGCGCATTTTTATTGGAGTCCTGAGACAATTTTGCTTGAGAACCCCTAATGTAGTATTTTTTCTTGCTGAAGAATTATAAAACAACTGCAATTGGATAGACCCACTGTTAATTAAAACTAGTAAATATTTAGGTTCTTATAATATTTATTACGAGACAATTACATACTTAACCTTCAAAACATTGTCATTTACAAAATTTAATAGTGATGTGATTTATTTAACTAACGAATAGCACATTTGTGTGCCTCGATCAAACTCGGAATTAAGTTGTGTTCTTGGTGGACAGTTGTTCCTTCTGAAATTTAAGATTTTTCTATATAAATAATAAATTTTTAAAAAAAAAATTAGATATTTGATGATTTTGAGACCGCCTTAAAAGATAATATTGGTTCCGCCTCTAAACACAATGAAATTATTGAGGATTTGATAAAAATAAATGAACATATACGTTGTTATCATCAATTTTGATATTTGAGTGAGTAATTAAATAAAAAAAAATGAAAAAAAGGATGTTAGATATGTAAAAAGCAATGAATAAATATTTTATATAAAGATTGAATTTATTTCTTGGAAAAGAAACAGGGTGTTCTGTGGAGAACCAATGCCTTGTGTTGTAAGCTATCAAATTGCAGAAATTGACTGAAAGTGACCATTCCACTCGAGGTCAAGGTCAAAAAGTAGGCGTGCCACGTGTCATCATGCGGACACGTAGCAGTTGGGGGCTTTAGCCATGGATTCTAAGTTGAACTTATAAATCTTACATTCATAATTAAAGATACTTGAAAATTTCAATGATTGATGGATGTATGATTTTATTAGAGTTCGTGCTTGCTCCTCCCTCATAATCTGGAAAAAATTATTATTTGTGACGACCGTATGTTCAGACGACAGCTTACGTGCGCCGCCATGCGATCCACAGCGGCGTGGCCTCATCAGGACCATCGTCAGCCATACCTAATAATCTTCCCATAATCAGAATTTTCTTGTCTCCATTCACTCATGAGATCTTTCTTGTGATTAAGAGCGGATTCCTAAATTGCAGCAAAAGGAGAAAGGGAGGATGTTGTTGGCAAGCAAACATTAAAAGGCGGCATCTTTGGCTATAATGATAAGAGAACATGCTGCCCACAATCTTATTGTTTTGATTTGTGCACCTTTGTTGAACCTCTTTAAATCTCTGTGTTTTCTTCTGGATTTGTATCGATTCTTGCTTTTATTTGCCTTAAATTTCTCAACACAAAGGTTTAAACTTTACTCTTGAAAATTGTTTCATTGTTAAAGCAAGGATACATGCATATAAATAAATATGGAAGAGAAATGAGAGTTATTTTTATTTGTTTATTTATCTTTATTGAAATATTCATCATTTGTTCTATTTGTAATTTGAAAACTACTAGTTTTTGGAAAAAAAAGAAACTAATTACGTTAGCCAGTTTAGAGGTTATATGCTTAAGATGCTAGACTTATATAGAAATGGAATTCGTCGGTGAAGAAGAGGACACTAACTTAAATAAAGTCAATTGGTGGTTAAAAGCACTTGAGTCAATCTCTCTTATAAAAAGAGGGTGGAATGAGGTTAGCTTGGGATTTAAGTTTATGTTTAATTATCAATTGTCGACTGGGAAGTCTCTCCGATAAGAATGGAGAATTAGGTGGCCGAAAAATACTGGGCCGTGGCAAATTTAAGAATATGAATAATTAACTAACGGCTCATGTTATGATTAGAGCTTCAATTTATTGTTTATAGTGCAAGGGCGACTATTTACTTTTAGATTTGATACGTCATCAATTAATTATCATCATCTAACAAAAATCTTGTGGTATGATACATATCTCGAGTAATTTTTTTTAACAATAAATGTAAAACTTTTAATTAAAAGTCTTCCAGAGCTTTGATTTCAGTATACTTATAGTCAAACTGACAGCTGACGAGATAGACCCATGGGTACAAAAATTGGTCAAATTCAAATCAAATCAAGTTCTGATGAAGCCATTAAACACTTTTAAAAGCTCCCTTGACCCAACAAGTTGACCCATGCAGTTAGGGCTGTAAAAAAAGCTCGTTGTTCGCGAACAACTCGTGTTCGGCTCGTTCGTTAAGAAAATGAGCCGAACATGAACAAATTTTTTAAGATCGAATTACAAACGAGCCGAACACGAACAACTCTTAGTTCGCTCGTGTTCCGCTCGTTTTAGCTCGAAATAAAAAATTAATCATACAATTATTTATATAATAATTTATTGTACATATTATTTATATAATAATATATTATATATATTTATATTTAAGTTTAAATCATAATAGCTTGTGTAGTAATGTGATTATGTGTCTTTTTTCCATACATTTGATCCATGTATGAATCCAACACTATGCATATATTTTTTCTAATTAATTTTAAAGAGCCAATTTCGAGCCGAACTCGAGCCGAACACGAACAATAATATGTAATTCGAGCCGAACACGAACACACTGTTCACGAGCCAATTTCGAACACGAGCCGATTTCTAACACGAGCAATTTCGAAAGAGCCAAACACGAGCCAAGCCTGAGCTCGCTCAAGCTCGACTCGTTTACAGCCCTACACGCATTGACATTGTAGCTCGAAGGATTGTGTATCCATTTCCCGTGATATTGGCGCTTAGGCGCTAGACCATATTCCAAACCGAGAGTTTAGCACCTAGGCGCCCAAAACTGAAATTGGCGGTTGGAGCAATTCAGACTTTGAGATGATTGTGAGGAAATATAAAATCTTTGAAGATGAATTTAGAAGGGCTTTTCACCATTTTTTCTTATGTCATTCTTGAGAGAAGAATTGAAGGAGAAGGCCAAAGCATTAGCAAAGTGATTAGAAGAAAAAAATGAGAGGATTGATAGTGTGGATTGTTTGTTGTTAGAGAAATCATCAAACTTCTTACTTGTGTGTTTACCTTATACTTTCTTAAAATTTTTTGTGTACAAAGGCTTTGGTTTTGATGTATATGTATTATAATAAGTTTATTTTCGTGAGATTTATCATGACGAGTGAGTAGTATTCTTGTTTCTCTCTTTAATTAAGATATATATGGGATATGACAAGGGATTTGAGATTGTTGGGCTTTAATTTGAGTTTAGAAGTGTTTTGTTAACTTGCGAACTGAATTTACTTTCAATTTTGACCTATTGATTGTTTATATCTTCTGTGAATATTGATATCTAGAAGGTTTCTTTATGGAACAAAAGAGTTAACAATATGAATTCATTGGAATAGGGATATTTTCATTGGATTCATATAGTCTTCTAGGAGACATCTTCTTGTGGGCAGTCCAAGAGATTTAGGGAACTAAACTTAAGGCTGCTAATTTTTCTTAGACCACCAGAAGGGGATAAGGAAGAAATTACTTTGAATTAAAACTAAATTTGAAAATCTAATTCTTAGTCATATTCTTCTCTTGATCAATTAAAGAGGGAAATTCTCAACCTCTGAATTTATAAAAGAATATTTTTGCTTTTTAGAATAGATCAGTTATTCATAGCATTTGAATAGGTTTAAAAATTGAACTTGCACATTATACTCTTCAAGCTTAGGATAAAATTTGTAGACTAGAACTTTCCGTAGAATTCATCTCATTTCTTGAGGGATCAAAAATTAGACTTAAACCCCAGTACTACTGATACATCATGTATACTTGCGTGAGCCACCTGTGTTTCACAACACTTGGTGCGAGTCAAATAACGCCAGGAATGCTAATCAAATGTCACGATGAAAAAAGTTTGAACCAATGTGGAATCTTGAACCTCGATCAAAAAAAGAATACACACCACTAAACATGTTACTTATCAACATGCTAATAGCCATTAAGAATGAAGGTCGTTAAGTGCCATGGCCGTTAAAAAATCCAAATGGTGGAGACCAATCTCAATATTGTCATTTCGACCAAGCGAAAGGGCATTCAATAGAAAATATTTTCAATTAAAAGAAGAAATTGAATGTTTGATATGCCAAGGTCACCTGGGTCGCTAAGCATGAGATGATGGGAACTAGAAGAAAACTTTCAGAGTTATCAAAGGAGAAATACCACACCAAATTATCTTATTTGAATAAGAGATTAGCATATACACTCATAATTTTATTCGAGCAAGATTTTTCATGTTACTTTAAAAAACAGTTATTGAGTTAAACTTTATTATTCTCTCATGAAAGTTTTTGTGTAGAATGTCCTCTTGAGGGCAAGCAACAGACAAGGACTCCATCATCACCCCTAGAAGTTAAGCACAAAAGGCAAGACTCAATGAGAAGCTACCATACCTGGAAGTCAAGGCCAAAAGGCAAGACTCGATGAGAAGAGCCCTAAGAGGCAAGATTCAATAGGAAGCTACAATACCCTTAGTAGTCAAGTCCAAGAGGCAAGACTCGATAGGAAGGTATGGTACCCTTGGAAGTTGAGCCCAAAAGGCATGACTCAATGGGAATATTCGGTATCCCTGACAGTTGAGCCTAAGATGCAAGACAGATGGGAAGTTACCATGCCCTTGGAAGACCAACCTAAGAGGCAATTCTTGATAGGAAGCAAGTATTAGACATGGTCCTCACTAAAAAACTCCGAGAGAGCAAGTGGTTGATATGGTCTCAAAAACCTCAGAAGGCACAAGTACTTCAAAGACCTTAGAAGGCAACAAGCCTCAGAAGGCACAAATACATCAAATATCTCAGAAAAATAAAAGTTTAGAAGACACAATACATCAAATACCTTCAAAAGGCTAGAAGTGTTAGAAGGCATAAGAAAATCAAAAACCTCAAAAGGTTACGAGCCTCAAAAGGCACCAGTTCATTTAGAGCTCCTAAAAGCCATAAGCCTCAAAAGGCACAAGCCTCTGAAGTTAAAGGCCTAAGAGGGGACAAACTAAGAAGACGCGAGCCTAAAATTGTATGTGATTCTTTTTTATATAAAATATCATGCTAAATTTGCTTGTAGGCCTCCACATGATTAAGAATCCACAGAACCTCAAACGAAATAAATCTCAGAAGATGTCGACATCAACAATAACCTAGAAGTGCGACAGTGGCAACCCAGAAGTTGGGTAACACACCCCAAAAATGAGGCTAAAGCAAAATTTAGTACATCTTCAAATGGTGTCGACATTCCCTCCTCAAACTCTGATACTTCTATTGATTTCTAGATGACGATCTCCTCTAGTAATCACATTAACAGCGCAGGAAAGAAGATCCTGGGTCACTTGTTGGCAAGGTCGAAGATAACTTTCGAAACAGCTTTCTCCTGCTTCTCTACGAGAGAAAACCACGAATGAAAATCCTGAAGTTTCTGCTGGGCAGGTTCGACAATGACTTTTGGACAAATTTTCTCTTGCTTCTTCATGAATGAAGATCACGAAAAAAGATTCTGGAAGTCCTGCTAGGCAGAGATGGGGATAACTTTTGGGAAGATCTTCTTTTTCTTGGAAATCCCATAGCACCTGTTGGGCAGGGATGGAGATTTCACCTCCATTCTCATCTCATTTGCCTAGTTATATGCTCAAAAATATCTCATATTGATGACAAAGGTAAGTAAACATAATAATAATAACAGAAATTGGCATTAATTCTCTTTTCCTTCCGGCGTCCGCCTTATGGTCTGCCACATTCCTCATTCCAAATTCATAAAAGAAAATGCATTAAAATTGTTATTCATAAATTTCTTCTTCTAGAATTTCCATGAGTACAAATGTTTTATATTCTCAAACAGCTTTCTACTGTTCGCATTCCTGCCGGCTAAATTAAAAAAATAAATAAAACTGCTTCAAATCATGCCAGTCACAACGCCATCGTTTGGCAATCTGAATGTCTAAGGGTCTGTTTGGGGCAGCTTATTTGGTGCGGTAGCGTTTTGAAAACACACCTTGCCTGTTTGGGTAAACCGCGTTAGTAGCTTATGCGTTTTCAAAACGCTGAAAACATCGTTTTCACATCACACCTACCTAGGTGCGGTGGGATCTTTCTGTCGGCGGTCTAGCTTTTTCAAAAAAATAAAAATTTGTAATAGCTACCGCACCTAGCTTATCAGTAGATTATTTTTAATCATTTTATCAACAAATTATTCAATAAGCTGCAACTTCCCCAAACATACCCTAAATGTCGTCAATCCACCTTCAGTTTGGGCGCTGAAATCCCATGCTTCACTAGCCCAATGTTCGCCCGCCGATTCAAATTCCAACCTGATGGGCTGCTAGTTGTTCCGACTTCCAGCCCAGTGGCTGGCTCGACAGCCGATCGTTGTTCTGAATTTCAACCCGACCCGACAGCCCGCTGTTAAGAAAAGACCAAAAACCCTGTAATTTGCTTGGACTAAACCGACACCCCTTCCCATGGCTCAAAAAGAATCTCCCAATTGAGCATTCACATGTTATATATATATATATATATATATATATATATATATATATATATATATATATATATATATATATATATATATATATATATGTGTGTGTGTGTGTGTGTGTGTGTGTGTGTGTGTGTGTGTGAGAATGAAAATACAACGAGACTTTGATACTTTCAGAAGATGGAGTTATCACACATGAAAATAGGGAGACAATTAATACGCCATCAACAAATTCCCATCATCCAATAAAAGCCATGAAGCATGAAACAGATCTCGAGACAAATTTTTTAGCAAGAAATATACAAATTTTGACTAAGAGTCTTTCAGAGCTCCATTTCAGCAAACTTAAAGTCAAATTGATCAGCTCGATGAGACAAACACAATGGTACAAAAATTAGTCAAATCCAAGTCAATCAAGCTCAAATCAACTCATTAAACTACTTTTTAATGCTTTATGGGCATATTTATAAGGTCAGCAGTTGTCAAATATGGTGAGCTTATGATCGAATTAAGCATTTCAACAAGACAAACCCAATTAGCCTAAAATCGTTCAATTTTGACATCATTAATTCACTCAAATGTCCATCAAATGTCGTCTGATCAAGAGAACCTCTAGGTCGTCCGACAAGAGTGGTTCATATTCATTCATTAATTGCAACCAGTACTAAATAGAGTCACACCCTTCTCATAATGAGGAGGGAGCATAAAGCCTGAAGAAGTGCTTAAACCTTGAAGAAGGTGATGAAATTCACCACCACTCTTACAACCATCGACAACTACCAAACCCCACCGACCACTAATTGCCGACCGACGTTGACCATCATTCGTCGTGCTTGCCAATCAGGATCGATCACCCCTCACTTCGTACGACTTGGCATCTTAGCGTCGCTGGAACAACAACTTTACACATTATTTAATAGCAACTTTTCCACTTTCATAAGCCACCATCTCGCATTAACGCATTCACTGATTAGAAGAAAAGATAATATCTTGCAATCTTCATTTTACCAAAGAAAGTTAAATCAATGGAACAAGAAAACGTTTCTGAAAATTTCATTTAAATATTTATACCCAATTTTCTATTAACTTGGTTGTGTATGTAATATCTAAAAAGGTAAAGCCAAAAGAGAGAGAGACCTGCACTTCAGTTATCAGCATATGGCAATTAAATGGAAGATTTACATACGTAACACTCAATTTTTATGTATTTACATATTTAACACTATAATTTAAATTTTTATATGAATACCACCTTGCCTCTGCATGAAAAGATGCATTCCACTTTTTAAAAATTAATATAGTGATATTTTTTATATGAAATGAAAGGTTTGGGTGGTTTATATGTCAAAAAAAGTAAAGTTTAGTTGTTAGATATGTAAATTCACAAGAGTTTAGTGGTATGTATGTAATGCCCCATATTAAATATATAAGAGTTCTATAAATAAGTAGGCAATGCAACTCTCAATTTATCCTGAAAATATATCAGCTGATGCAAATGAAAAAGACATTTACATTCACAAGTATTGAAACATAATCGATTAGCTAGGCCAAGATTGAGCAAGATTTGGATCCTATGTAATGCAATTACTATCATTTAAAATAAAATAAAACAAAAGAGCACGAAAAATACCAACTTATATCATTCAAAACTGGGTTAGGCTTGAAATGGCACAAAAAATAGAATAAATAATAATTCACATCAAACATTACAAACACAACTCCCAGAAGCAATCCTCCTGAACAAAGAAATGACAGCAGAATTCTCAACTATGTACAGTAAGACATTATAACAACTAGGGACTTACTTCACATGCAACAATCAAAGATTATTGAGTTGTGCAAAAAAAATTACAAGGGGAAAGCCTGTGAATCACAACAAAGGTGTCATTTGTTTGACCACTGGAACTCGATTTCTATGGTTCGAGGAGGTCCACTCTTGCTTACAGGAAGCAATGTATAATCGCCTGCTACAGATCCCATCATTACCACCCGATCGATCTGTATTGTAACTTTGCCGAAGGAACTCTGTAATTCAGATCAAACTTCAAACTCACTTCAAATAACAGAAAAAAAGAAAGGGAAATTTACATACCTAGCACACAATTCTTATGTGTTTACATAAACTTTCATATTTACACAAATAGCACTTTGGTATTTTAAAACCATGCATGAAAAAATGATTTTCACTTTTCACTTTTAAAAGTGATAAGTGTCATTTTTAAAGTGATATTAAAGATTTAAGTGCTGTGTGTGTGAATATGAATGTTTAGGTGTGAGAGATGTAAATACATAAGAATTATGCTATATGTATGTAAATGATCCAAAAAGAAACTGTCAAATATAGGACTTTGTGAGCATTACCTTTCCAATTTTGCTCTTGTTCTTGCACGATATGTGGAGCTTTTGTCCTTTTGGCGGGGTGTCGAAGGCCCAGGCAAAGGCGTCATCCCATTCTGGTGTAGGGCCGGTGGATACAATCTGAAGATTATGCATACAAACTATTATAATTTGGCCAACACACATCTAGCTAATAAAACACACACCACAATTTCTCCAATTTATAATAATCAATCGAGGTTAAATTATTGCTTTTCATGACCCTTAATGGAATTCCATATGAAGCATATGGAATTCCGAGAGAAGAAAGGATTAAAATGGCCTCTTGACTATTTAGAAGGGGTTACTTAAGTCCCAGAATGTATATAATTTGTCTCAGTTGGTCCCCTATTATAAAAATATGAGGCAAAATGATAACTATGTTAAAAGTAACAAAATTTACAGTTACATAAACCGATGGTGTTAGAAATATAATTATTTTAAGAATTCACATATTGATACTTTTACAAAATCTAGTTTTTCTACTTAGCTTGTTTGAGATTGAACTTATTGGTAACATTTTCCATATTTTTAATTTTATTTTCAGATGCTTGAATTTATAAATTTTAGCAATTATTATTGATAAATGTTCTATAAATCCCAAACTTTAAAAAAAATATATCATTTATTAGATGTGGTAAAAATTTCAAATGTGAATTCTTAAAATACCTTTATTTTTAATACAATCCTTTAACTTTGACTTTAATTTCTGTTATTATTAATGGCAGTCACATTTTAACTCCAATTTTAACAATTCAAGAACAATATCAAACCTTTTATACAGTTTGAGATTAAAATAGGTCCCCAGAAAAATTAGAGGGAACATTTTGATCTTTTTATTCAATTCCTAAATACAAAAGGAGACGACAATTAAATGATATAAGTCATTAGAAAGTAACTTGCCCATTTAACAGGTTTTAAAGAATTACAGAGAAAGCAAAAGTAGCTTCATGATGAATCATCAATCTGAACAGCTACCAGAACTAGCAAAGAAAATATGCAGCATCCATTTTTTTGTTTGTAAAAAAGTCACAAAAAATAAAAAATAAACAACTACATCAAACTTTTGGAGAATCATATTGGTCTATAGAAATGAAAAAAACTACAATGAAATGACTTTATACTAGAATAATTAGTTAAAAATATAGGCAGCTCAAGAAAGTATGTCTTCATATATGCTAGTTTTGTTACCATAAGATAACACATAATAGACTATCATTAGAGTTAATTTGATGTGCATTAAAGAAAAAAGTGTCCTGAAGTTATTTTAAAGTCATTAAAGCTATTTAGGATGAGTAAATTGCAGTAGAATTACATCAAAGATTAGCATTGGTAATATTCTTTTGATCAATTATGGAACAAATAATAAAGAATATTCAAGATGCCTTGGTATATATTTTTTGCAGATAAGAATTCTACTCCATGAGATGACTACTAAACTAAGTGATAATAAATATATATATATATATATTTAAAGATATAGAATTTTGGATTAATAGAACAAAGATATGCAATGTCAATAGTGTGTTATTAACAATTATCGATTAATAGTATTAAAAAAAGTGGTATCAAGGTGCAATAATTTGAAGAAACTTGAATCTTTTATACAAATAATAAAAATATAGATGAGAATATGTCTATTAGAGTTAAGATAAGATCGTCAAAAATAAGAAATGCTAAAGGAGCATTATGCAATAAGAAAATATCAAGGAAATTTAATGATAAATTTTATAAAATCATAGTTAGGTCAGTAATTTTGAATGTATTTAAGTATTGGCAGTAAAAATAATTTTGACATCCAAGTAAAACATGACAAAAGAAACAATATGATAAATATGTGAAACATTTCAGAAGCATAAATTAAGGAATGATTATATTGAAAGAACTACAGGAGTAACCAATTAAGAATAGAGCAATTGAAAATACAATAAGATAAGTTGAGTCTGCAAAACAAAGGGCAAAAATGTACCCATAAGATGAGTTCATAAATATATATCTTCAACAATATTCAACACGAACAAAGGAAAACTTTAAAAAAGCGGACCCAAATAATTAGAACAAGGCTGTTATTTGCTGATGATGATGATGATGACGACAAAGTTAATAAAAACAATTGAAATGATTAGTTTAGAGCTAAACGAAACCAACCAACAAACTTCGACCTTCTCCATCCTAAGAAACATTATGATACACTATGAGACGGTTGGGAAAGGCTATGCTGCCACTGCCATCGTTGGTTAAGAATGCTAATACTAACCACTCCAGATCCATCTCAAGTGCACGCCTACTTTATCCAACGTTACTGACATATGCTCCTTACTATGCAAATAGAATTTGAAAGTTTCAACTTTTTAGAGGAGTCATGGCCTCAAGAGGCCTCCATTTTGCAAATCATTTCAGATAAATGACTCCGGTTTAAAAAAAAATAATAAAAAAGAAAAAAACAACAACAAGCCTTTCTTCCACTAAGTGGGGTCGGCTACATGAATCCCTTTTCTTCTTTGCATCCTATTTAGTGTCATATTTTCATTTAATTCTAATAAATTAAGATCAATTTTTATACAATATGCCCACATTTTTTAGGTCTACCTCTGTCTTACTTAACATAAGTTTACTCTAAAAAATCTACTCTCTAACCGGATTATCAAATGGTCAACGTTTAATGTGACCAAACCATCTAAGACGACTCTCTAAATTTGTCCGCCACTGGAACTAAACCAAACCTATCATAGATATTTCATTTTGCATTTTGTCTATAAGTGTAAAGCCACTCATCTGCCTAAGCATTCTCATCTCGGCAAGACTTAACTTGGTTTAATGATTCACTTTTAAAGGCCAAAATTTTGCGCCATAGAGCATTGCAGTTCTCACCACCATCTTATAAAATTTTCCTTTCAGCCTAAGCGGTACTTTTCTATCACACAATAGACTCAGATGCATTCCTCCACTTCAAACAACCATCTTGAATTCTACTAAAACATCCCCATTTATATCACCATTACTTTGAACAAAAGACCCGAGATATCTTAAGCGTTCACACCTTTTATTGATTTGATCACCTTTAGTTATAATTCTGCCACTAGAGCTACTACTACAAGAATTAACTTTCATGGATTCAGTTTTAGTTCTACTCGAATGAAAACCCTTAGACTCCAATGTAGACCAGTTTTTACTGAACATTTCTCTAGTCTTATCCACAAGAAGAATATCATCAGCGAAAAGCATAAACCAAGAGACATCCTCCTGAAAATGTCCAGTAAAAGCATCCATAACTAAAGCAAAAAGATATTGGCTTAAAGCCGATGTCTAATGTAATTCAATTGAAATAGGAAAATTTTGGTCAATTATCCTGTTTGAACACAAGTAACAGCTATAGTATACATATCTTTAATGACTTGAATATGAGCCAAATCAACACCTTTTTTCTCTAGAACTCTCCAAATTTCTCTTGGAACCTTATCGTAAGTATTTTTCTAAATCAATAAAAATCACATGTAGATCCTCCTTATTCTCTCTGTACTGCTCCATCAAACCTCTCAATAAATGTATAGGATCCATAGTAGACCTGCCCGACATAAATCCAAACTGATTATGATAAATCTTTCTAATGCATCTTAATTCAATTACTCTCCCATAATTTTAAAGTATGACACATCAACTTCATTCTTCTATCATACCCTTTATTCTTAAAAATGGGGACCAAAGTACTCTTCCTCCATTACTCAGACAACTTTTTAGTTTTTCAAATAATATTAAAGAGTTTAGTGAGCCAAGAAACTCTCAAATCTCCTAAATATTTCCACACTTGAATTGAGATATCATTCGATCGTACAGATTGTCCACCTTTGTTTTCTTTAAAGCCTCCTCAACTTACCTTTTTACTAATGTGATGATAAAAATGAAATATTTTATTATATTAACGATATTAAGAACACTAAAATCAATTGTATTTTCATAAACTTCTTTGAAAATTTTATCAAAATAACTCACTTACCTATGTTGAATATCTTTTTTTTTTAAGAAAAACACTTTGTTTTTTATCTTTAATACATTTTACTCGAGTAAAATCTTTATTTTTTTCTCTTTGTTTGATTAGTTTATATTAATTTTTCACCCTTGTTAGATTCTGATATACTATAAAAATCACTAAAAATAGAATTTTTAGCATCACAAATTGTTCTTTTAGATTCTCTACAGGTGATTTTATATTTTTTTCCAATTCTCTAAGCTTTTACATCTAAATCAACTTTTATAATACTTATATTTTATTTTTTCTCGTACATTATTGTTCCACCAACTATTTGTATTTGTAGAAACTTTTCTTATTGATTCTTCAAGCACATCTTTTGTCGCTTATTTAATAGTATTTATTACCTTATCTCACATAGAATTTGCTTCTTTATGAACATTCTAAATCTTGAAATCTTGAAGTTTAATCATAAAAAAGATAATTTTATTTGTGTATTTTAGGTGTCCCCAACTAATTCTATGACAATAATTCTCAGTATTCTTTATTTTATAACTCATCTTCCAATCCAGAACTAATAATCAATTTTGAGTATTTAAATTCTCAGTTAGAATGACCTTATAATCTTTAAATTCTCGGCAATCTTTTCATCTTTAATACATTTTACTTAAGTTAAAGGTTTAAAGTTTTACTTTTTTTTTTGTTTAGCAAGTTTATATAATATTTTTCACCATCTTTAATATTTAATCTATTATAAAGATCACTAAATGTAGAATTTTTAACGTCACAATTATTCTCTTAAACTTCCTACAGATCCTTTTATATTTTTTCTAGTTCTCTTAGTGTTTATAATTAAGTCAATTTCTATAACACTTCTTATATTTTATTTTTTCTTACACAATATTATTCCAGCACTAACTATTTTTATTTATATAAAATTTTCCTATCGATTCTCCAAGCACATCTTTTGTCAATTGTTTAATAGTATTTGTTACTTTATACTACATAAAATTTGTTTCTTCATTAACATCCCAAATCTTAAAATTTTAAAGTTTACTCATAAAAATTATTGTCTTTTAGGTGCCCCCATCTAATTCTATGACAATGATTCATAGTATTCTTTATTTTACAACTATTTCTCTTAAAATTGATAATGAATACTTAAGTTCTCACTTGGAATGACCTTAAAATCTTTACATTCTCGACGATATCTTCTTCTCATAAGAAAATGATCAATATGGGTTTTATTTGATCCATTCTTATAAATAATAATATGCTCGTCTTTTTTCTTGAATAAAGTATTAACAATAACAAAATAATATAATACCAATTTAACTGTCAAATCCTGCATGAACAAATCAAAAAATACCAACACAAACATAATCAAAAAATACCAACACAAACATATTCTTTCATAGACGCAGTGATAAGGATTCCAAATAGTTGGAAATTGGCATTCCCGTGAATATGTGCTGAACCGACATATTTGACTAGCATGATTTCCATAAGAAATTGGGAAAAAAATAAAAATAATAAAAAAAAGGGAAAAACACTTAAAAGCTGATAATTGGACCATCAGCCATTGCCAAATGATGTACAGCACATATTAGACTAAAAAAGACAGCGATCATGGAAAACTATGAGTTAATGGTCTTTCATAGATTAACAAAGATAAAAGATGAAAAAAAACTCAACTGACAATATAAAAACATGAAAGCTTGTAGTTTCATCATCACAATTTACCTTGGTTTGTCTTGGTTGACTGCTCCCTAGAGTCAGCTTGCAGTATACACTAGGATTTCCAACAGATTGCCTCAAGTTGTTCCCGCGCTTAATTGTGACAGTAAGTGTGCCCGGTAAGCACTGCAAAAGAAGTTCTGCTTTTTCCTGAAAGCGTGGTGGTCCTGACTGAATCAAATATTGAAGCATAGGGATAGCCTCTGATGCCGCTACTGATTGAGCTTTGAAAACTTCGATTGGGCAGGCTGACCATGCCTGTCTAAGAAGAAAAAGTGAATCTAATGCTGCTTCCTGAGTTGCCTCGGAGCCAGTTTTGAGAGACGTAACAAGATGTGGAATGCTTAGGGTCGTAGGCTCAGTAGCTCGCAAGCGTGGAAAATTGCCAAGCAGTGCATTTAGTGCCTTCAAATATTCCTCGTTAGCTCCTCCACTAGTCCACAAGTCCTTCTCAATAGCAGCTATAGAATACACAAAGCCTCTATATCTTGAGAAATATGGATGGGAATATAAAAGCATAATAATAAGCAATAAAGCATCATTATTATCAATAACCTTTCTCCCAACTATTTAAGGTTGGCTTTATGAATCATTATCATTATTATTATTATTATTATTATTATTATTATTATTATTATTATTATTATACTTTTTTTTATATGAATCTTCATCCTTAATTTATTTCTAGTTAGCATTAATGTAGTAATGCTAAATCTTCTTATGCATGATTTTTGTACAAAACTTGAAAAGAAAGAATTGCTCAAAACCTAATATGTACATAACAATATGGGCTTAAATAGGGTATTACAACACTTTACAAATAAACCCTAAACTTTTTCAATATTCTCTTTTTACCAATAGGACCCTAAATAAGATCCAATTCTCACCACTGCCCCAAAAGATGCTTGTCACGTAAACTAGACAAATCTAATGAACTAAATCCTTTAGTGAGGCAGTCAAACACTTGCTCTCCAGTGGGTACATGACTTAGCTTCAGTAGCGCGTTATTCAGCTTTTGCTTGATGAAGAATCTATCAATCTCCACATGATTAGTTCTATCGTGTTGCACCAGGTTGTTAGCAATGATGAATGTTGACTTCTTATCGCATCACAATTTCATTTGTGTTCCTCGATCCACTTTGAGCTTGAACAACAAGGCTCTCAGTCACATCACCTCGACAACTCCTAAGGGCATGGCGTTGTACTCTGCCTCTGTTGTTGACCTCGCAACAACAGACAATTTCTTACTCTTTTAAAATACCAAGTTGCCTCCTATGAACATGCAATATCCTAAAGTGGATGTTCTGTCATCTACACAACTTACCCAGTCAGCATCACAAAAGCCCTCCATGTCTACATGACTATTCGTCCTGAAAATCAAACCCTTCTCTGGTATTTCTTGATCCACCTTGACCTTGACCAATAAGGCTCTTAGCCACATCATCTCGGCAACTCCTAAGGCCATGGTTGTGTACTCTGCCTCTGTTGTTGACCTCGCAACAACAGAAAGTTTCTTACTCTTTTAAAATACTAAGTTGCCTCGTATGAACATGCAATATCTTAAGGTGGATCTTCTGTCATCTACACAACTTACCCAGTCGCATCACAAAAGCCCTCAATGCCTACATGACCATTCTTCCTGAAAATCAACCCCTTCCCTGATGCACTCTTCAGGTACCTCAAGATCTGATACACTGCATCCATATGAATCTTCTTTAGATCGTGCATGTAGCGGCTCACCAAGCTCACTAAAAAAGAAATGTTGGGTCGAGTGTGACAAAGATAGATCGAACGACTCACCAATCACTGGTACCTCTCAAGATCAACAAGTTCTCCTGCCTACGCACTCAACTTGGCTTTCTAGTCAATTGAGAGACTGCAGGTTTGCAATCCAACATGCACGTTTCCGTGAGGAGATCTAACACATTTTCTCTAGAACAAGACCATCCCCTCAACTCCACAAGCCACTTCAATCCCAAGAAAATATCTGGGTTATCCAAGATCCTTCACCTCAAATTCGTTGACCCATCTTAACATTAGTTGGGTAATCTCAGTCTCATCATCACCGGTGACAACGATGTTATCAACATGCACAAGAAGTATAGTTGTGTGACATTCACATTGCCGAAAGAATATTGTATGGTCTGCATTGATCTGCCGATATCCCATGCCCACCATAGTATTCTAAACTTATCAAATCAAGCTCGAGAAGACAGCTTCAAGCCATAAAGTGACTTGTTGAGCCTACACACCTTTGCCACTGTCTAGACTGTACTGAATCCTGGTGGTATTTTCATATATACCTCCTCCAGTAACTCACCACAAAGAAATAAATTCATCACATTGAGTTGGTGTAACCTCCAATCACCATTTACTGCAAGGAAAAACCAGTATCCTCATGTGCTCATTTTTGTTACTGGTGTGTGCTCATTTTTGTTACTGGTGCAAAAGTTTCATCATAATCAATGTCATATGTCTGGTTGTACCATTTATCCACCAGTCGTGCTTTGTACCGCTCATTCCCTTCTATAATTTGTTTCACTATGAAGATTTACTTGCACCCAACTGCTTTTTTTCCCAAACTGGTACTGACGCTATCTTTCATATTCGATTTTTATCGAGAGCTCTAAGCTCTTCATGCATATCCGCTTTCCACTTGAGATCCTTCTTAACAACCTGCTAACACTTAGGTATAGAGACAGTATTCAAAGATGCGATGAATACTTCATGTAAAGATGATATGTTGGAATATGAAACAAAGTTAGCAATGTCATGTTCCTACCCAAAATAATCGGGAGAATGTTGTGCATTGCTGCGAGCGATCCACCTTAAAGTTGGCGAGTTAGGAGAAGAAAGATGAGGAATCATATCACCTGAGGAATCATATCACCTGGGAGTTCTAAGTTAAAGGTGGATGTTGTAGTAGTCTCAAGAGTCGAGGAAGACCAAGTCAAGAAATTAGCTGATAAAAGTGGCACTACAGACACTGTTCTCTTATTTTGCTTCGTTCTCCATGTATATACCCTTTAGCTCACCTTTAGCCTGAATACCACCTCCTCTGGGTTCACTCTCACTATTTTTCGATTCCTCAACTAATTCATCCCACATCACAAGATAAGGCATTGCTCTCACGTGTACAACTCTCTCATCATTGCTACTCGACCCTGCATTGCCACATATATCCAGTATCCGACGAGTCACCGAAGGGTGAGGTCATCTCCTGGGTGTCGTATGGTTCAAATTCTCTAAATGACACATTCATGCTCACAAACAGTCTCTTCTCTATCTGGCTTCAGCAGACATACTCCTCCCCGAGTAGCAGAATAACCTACGAACACACATTTTACAGCTCAATAATCTAGCTTCCTTACTGATAGTTTGCTATCCTTCACAAATATACACATTCAAACATCTTCAATGAGAGGATCCCGTTATTATCTCCTTTCAACATCTGAAAATGAGACTTTTAATCCAACACCCTCGATGGCATCCTATTGATCAATTGAGCAGTTGTCAAAACAGCTTGCCCTCATAAGTGCTTTACGACATTCATTGCAATCATCACACTTTGGGCAACCACTAGAATGTGTCTATTCTTTTTCTCTGCTACTCCATTTTGTGTCAATGTGTATCAACATGTGGTTTGATATTGTATCCCTCAGGGTAACAAATGTTTCCCAAATGTTTTATTGGTATACTCTATCTCATTATCAAACATCAATAGCTTCACTATTGCATCCTATTGAGTCTAGATTGTGTGAAAATCTATAAAGCAAGCAAATACATCACCCTGATTTTTCATCAAATATAATCAAGTAACACGAAAAAGACAATCAATAAGTCACAAAATAACAATAACTATTTATAGAACTTGTAGAATAAATCGAGTCAAAAACATCAAAACTCCTATTTTCAGAATTGATATAAGAGTTCTAATAAGCTTGCCAAACTCACAAGCACACAAACAAGCTATTGTTTATTTGTATTTTCATACAAAGAATGATACAACCGGCTTAATAAACTAAAATATGTGTCTCATGCGTTTGTGATATAGCAGCAATACATCCTCCACACTTCTCCCAAATTCTCCTGCTCCATCACTCTCTATCATGGATGCCAAAGCTGAGTCCATTCTCTCCCTGTCCAAGTATGAGAGTCCACTCTCCACGTTCCAGTCCCAAGTGTCTGACCCATCCCTTTTCTCTTTGAAGATGAACTTAGGAATATTAAAAAAAATAACACATTTTAGTTGAAAAATAATGGCACTATTGGATAAAATGTTTACTAGAAAAGAAGCATGCATGGAAAAAATCATATAATTTGTACCCCTCACTGTACCGTTACAACTTTATGTTGTCATGTATCATTAGCAAACTCGATGTTCTCTGGTACTGCTAGAGGAGTATAGAAAGAAAATATTCTAGCAGCATCTATCACATGTTAAGATGCACCATAATCTACTATCCACTCTGATGATCCTGCGGTGGAAATAGGTGCAAAAGAATGTGCATCACAAGTATCTTTGTCAAACTTGGCATAAGTAAAATGTTACCCTTTGATTATGACAGGTTAAAAGTATCATCAGCCCCATCTGTTGATTTTTGCTTCCTCTTTAACAACTCCAGACACTTGTAAGCCTCATTCGTAAAAAATGACACATGTCTCTTCCTCCTCTGCTACCATCAAATTTGTCCAGTAGCCTCATTTTCCACCTTTTCGACCGTCACGGTCTCCACCCTGTGCACGTCCACCTATATCTATTTCCTTAAGTGCGTAGGACAGGACTTTCTCAAATGCATAACTTCACCACGGTTATAGCACTTGCAATTCTCCTCCTGGACACCTATCATACATGAGCTCGAGACAACCAACCCTGATTGTGCACCCGGAAGTTCACTCGGCTCAAAGTGTAGCTTCATGTTACTCTCCTCCTCTATCATCGTGGTAATGGCCTCATGTAGTGAAGGAATAGTCGTCTGAGCTAAAAGGATTGATCTCCTCTAATCAAAGGTCGCGTTCAGCTAGGCCAGAAACTGTATAGTCCTCATCTGTGTAAAAATCTTTTTCTTACATTTTGGATTGCCACAACTCAACATCAACGAGAAGTGATCAAGATCTGCCCACAACAGCTCCAAATCTATGTCGTATTCCTGAATCGATGTCACCCTGTACCACTACTTCTATCTCACACTAAATCTAAAAACCCTCATGTGGTTCTCCATCCCAGCATAAATCAACTTCAGCTTTGCCCAATTGTCCCTCACCTTTCGAATGTCATCTTCTGATAAGGCAATCGATGTAACCATCAAGTTGAGAAGCCATGTGTAAAGTAAGGCGTGTGTGGCTCTCCACGCATCCTCCTCAGCACTGTCACCCTTTGGCTCAGCCTCGACTCTAATTAGATATCCCTCCAGTCTCTTCCTTACTAAAGCAACCTCGATCTGATGCGAGCAGCTCAGATATGTGGTTGATCCATCAAGCTTCAGATCTACAGGAGGGAGATACAGCTTCACTTGAGTCGAATCACGTGCTGAGGTAGTGTCTCTCGTCTAGACGCTAGCTCCCTGTATGAATCTGATCAAGACCTTCAGAACCTTAGGATCTATCTTCCCCAGATGCTCCAATCCTTTACCTCATGCAACATCTCCTTCTCCTTACATCCTCAATAAGTCTATATCACACGTGATTTCCTTCCTCTTCTTGACCCGATTTTGATCAACTTGACCCTCGAGATCGAGATCCTCCTCATCAACCTTTCATTCTATACTTCCGATCCACATCCTGTACACAGAAGTCACGCATCTCTCTCTATTTGTTCCACTTTCTCGCCTCCCCCTGTCCTTGCACAATGTCACTCCACTACATCTCACAGCAAACTGCAGAAACTCTCTCCTGCCCAAATCCTTCACGATACAGTCGAGAAAGCAAATTTGGGATCGCAACGTATAAAGAACCCTGCGATATAGGCACGATCGGAGTTTGCTAGGAAGGAGATGACGTGACCGATCGCGATCCCGTACCTTCATGACCGAACACTGCAACAGTCACGGTCATAGCTTGCTAGGAAGGCGGCGACATGACCGAACCCTATAATAAAGTCACGATCAGAGCATACTGGGAAGGCGAAGATGTGAGGTGGCTAGGTTAGTCTTTGATACCAAAAAGAACGAATTGCTCAAAACTTAGTTTGTACATTCATAACAAGGGCTTAAATAGGGTATTACAACGTTTTACAAAGAAACCCCGAGACTTCTTCGTTGCTCTCTTTTTACCAATAGAACCCCAATTCTCAACAACTTGTAGCAAAATTACCTTTGATGCACCCTTCTTATTGATTTTATTATAATTTTAGTCTTAATGGTATAACTTCTACCTTTTGTTGTACACGTCCAAATCAAAGAAATTTATTTTCTACAATCATATCTTCAATAAATGGAACTCACACTGTACCTCAAATAAAACTCTCAATCTACCATTTTTAATTGTCATGCATCCATCTAATTAAAGTATTGCTTATCCATCAATGAATTTCTTATTGCCAAATAATACAGACCGTCCATTATTATATCTACATCAACGCATGCTCTATTTATAGTAAAAAAATGTACCATTTAATATTGTAATAATTCCTTAATATTTAAAATATTGTATTTTATTGTATTTTTCTGAATTATTCTATAAACGTTTTTATATATAGACACATATATGCTTGTACTAAAATGTAAATTCTTTGAAGTTATAATACAAATCCTTCTCTCCCCCTTTTAACATGTTATCAGAGGAATAGCCTATAATACTGCCAATCTACATCAAATACCTTCCATTCGATGCCGCCCTCCTTGAACTTGATGATCTCCATTGACTTTCTCTCACACAGCTCTAATAGTGACCAATTTGCACTCGAACTTCACTATCAGTGAAATTATCATATCTTCTTATTGTCAGCAATTGAGACACTGAGCTGCATCTATTTCTCGCAAATCTATAAACCTCTATGATCAACATCTATTCTCCGAAGAAGACCACACCAGTGTCTTTAATCCTCTCTATTGAAGCCTCTATTTATGTCTTCTAACGATACTTGTGTTTAAGGTCTTGTTAGCTTTTTTTCTGTCTTGAATCTTATCACCCACTATTGCATCCAATTTGCACTACTCTATGTTTCCCAGATGAACAATACTCCTCCTGTAACAACGATAAAATTCGAGCAATAAAACATTCAACTGTTTAATCTTTGGTCACTATTGTCTTCAAACTAAAACTAACATATTCTATATCATCTTGGGTTTATGAGGAAGTGTTACCAAACCTAAAGCTATCACAAGAGCTAACTTATTTAAAGTAAGAATCTGCACTATCTAGTAATAAAATACCTCCTAGTTATTAACAAAATTCTCATGGACTGTATTTTCATAATTATTCCCTTCATTCACCTATAGAAGGGTTCGTATATGCTTGTACTAGAACAACAATTTTGTAAAGATGCTATCTATTGCAATTCTCTATCTTCTAGCAACATTTAAAAACAATGGCATTTTTTCTAGAGTGGCCTTGTTAAGCAGGAATAGCATACTACGTATAAATTACAGAACTCCACAAACGAAATAGAAATAGAACAAAATTTCTCAATATTAATAACCTACTAGCAATAATTATTGGCCATTTATATGAAATAAGATATTGCAATAAGCATTAGATATCGCTAGATTAAAACCACAAATTAAACCTTATTCCCTAGGTTCATGAATGCTAAAATGAGAAGAATTATTTGATTATAGCAATGAACTTAGCAGATATTCGTAGCATCTTTGTTAAGAGGAAAATACGTGAAAAAAACTTTACCCGACAAAGAATAATCTGATTTTTTACACCAATCACTTCAGTAAAGCGAAAATATTTGTGCTGAACAAGCCCATCAATTGAACAAATGCTCGATAAAAATAACAAGCAAATGCAAGCTAGCTTTCAGCCTTGACATGGTGCGTATCTTCATTAGAGAAATATAAATACACGCCTAATTCTACTAAAAACAGTGATACTTGTGTTAAAAGCAAATAAAGTTTGTAACATGAGCCACTCTTTCTCAACATAAAAGGTTTTTCTATATTAAAGATAGAACGGAAGACGATTTCTAAGAGTCTACTTCAATTGCTGAACAAGCCTGTCAATTGGAGAAATGCTCAATAGAACTAACAAGCAAATGAAAGTTAGCATTCTGACTTGACATGGCGCGTATTTTCATTAGAGAAATATAAATCCACGCTTAATACTACCAAAAACAGTGATGTTGTGTTAAAAACACATACATTTTGTAACATGAGCCACTCTTTCTCAACATCAAAGGTTTTTCTACATTAAAGATAGAACGAAATACACTTTCTAAGAGTCGACTTCAGGAATAAACTATGCACTTCCTTTATTTAGCATTGTAGACACTTCAGCAATTCCACATGCATATTTCTAAGCACTATTGGCTGTCGCCACATTTCTAAGGTCCATTTTTTATCAGTAGCATGCACACTAAACACTTGAAGCTTACAAAAAATAACATATCCAAATATAGCTAAACTACGATAACAAAGAACCAAATATAATGAGTTACTAAAGCAACTTTCGAAAATAGAATAGTGGAACAAATAATGGCACGATAATCACACCCCACCACGACACAAATGATAATCACTTTAAACAAAAGAAGTTCATAAGTTGTCACAAAGCCCAACAAAGAAATGTAAAAAAAATCAATAAACACCGACCAAAATCACACAGAAAGCATAGCCACAACCAAAATTTCGCATAAGTGAGATACATAGATCAATAACACGTTGAGAAGAATTTTATATGTAGTCCGACCATCCCAATATTTTCACATACTTGAAGAATAATTTAATTATATCATAAAAATCCATGAAAGCATATCTTCACACAATACTCATCTTATAGATTAAAATCAACAGTGTGATAATTGAAGACAAGTATAAAATAATAGTTAAAAACATAAAATTGGGTGGGGAATATTTATGATCCTACAAGAACAATAGTTCATCTATTTTATATATATATATATATAGAGAGAGAGAGAGAGAGAGAGAGACAAACAGAGACACAGAGAGAGAGAGAGAGAGAGAAGTGGAGGGGATATACACACATACATTATATCTAAGGATGTTCGTTTGATTGACATCTTAACTTGTATGTGGTATCTAGTAAGAAAATAAGGTATAATTTTTATCTCGCTAATATAAAACGTGAGATGTTTTAAAGCAACACAAAAGGAAATTAAAAAAAAACAATTCTAGAATAAATTTTAAAATAAAGTTTTATGGAGTAAGAATTTTGTGGAGAAGCGTATAAAATATCAATAAAAACTCACCCGTGATGGATCTAACTGATTCACTGGATGCATACTCTTGGATAGTATGAGTAGAGAAAAGAAGTTTAATAAACATTGCAGCCTGAACAGAAGTGTCTGCATGGCCAGAACTGATAAGATCCAATATGACCTGAACACCACCAGCTTCGGCAACAGCTCTTTTATTGGCTCGGCTGTACATTACAAGGTTCTGTAGGGCACAGATGGCCACCACCTTCATTTCTTCTGTTGGCTGCTCTTCTAGAAGATTTACAAGCGCTCTACAAGCTGAAACAGCATCTGTTGTTCGTGCAAGGCTCTCATTCTGAAAAAGATCACCAAGAGCCAGAGCTGCAAGCAATCTTCCTTGCTGAGATTGTGTCTGAGGGTCCAGAAGATACATAGATAATGGAGAGATGGAAGACTTCGCAGCTTTCGATTCTCTTATCTTCACATTATTTAGCAACGTCTCCAACAATCTTGCAGCCGTTTCCTCACATTGATGATTTTTTAGAAGCTCCAGAAGTGCTTCAACAGCACCACTTTCAACCATAGCTTCTGCACTGGTTGAATCATCACTTTCCAGAACAAGCAGGGCATTTAATGCACCAATAACTGTACTTTCAGTTCCAGATCGAAGCAACTGTACCAATACGGCAACAGGAACTTCTAAGAAATATTCTGAACTATATTGAAGAATGCTGGCTAAAACAGAAGCAGCGGATTCCCACAAAGCATGAGGTAAGGGAGGATCAGCCTGCAAAATAACTTTGGACAACTCATATACACCACCCTCTTTTGCGATTGTATTGGGCCAAGTAAGTGAAATATTAACAAGAGCTTTTATGGCTTTCTGTTGTAAGACATGAACTCCCGATCCAAGGATTTGAATTAGAGGACCAACTGCCTGCTCGGTGATTGGATCCTTCTGCAAATGTTCCTCCAACAAAAGATGGGACAAGAGCTCTGCAGCCAACTGCTGTACAGGTTGAGTTGGTGAATCCAACAAAGATATCACCGGTTCAACAGCTTGATGTGGAGTAAGGTTACAATCTGCTCGACATTGAGGTTGTTCTAAAATATTTACAAGAACTTGCAGCACGCTATGCTGTCCATCAGGACCAATCTCTGGCCTTATTAGCAGTGAGAAAAGAGGCACCAAAACTTTGGCTGCGGAGGGACCCTTAGCAATGTCCGCATTGTTAGTAAGAATTCGAAGCAATTCCGCAAATGCAGTGCAGAGAAAATCAGGAGCTTCTTCCAGGATGTTAAGCATGCTTTCAATAACTCCTACTTTCACCATTTCCATTTTACAAGAGGGCCTGTCTCTTCCCAATTTTACCAAAGCCCTAGAAACTGCCTCATGGAGCATATAATTTTTACCAAACAGAAGACTAATCAGAGGAACAACTGCTCCGTGGGCAGCAATTATTTCTGCCAGCTGCTCATCATCCAAAAGTTTTTCCAAAGCACGAACTGCTGAATGCTGAGCAGGGCTGAACTCCATAACTAGGAGTGCCACCAAAGGCTCTATGCAGCGTGCAGCTGCCATTGTGGACCGAACCCTTGTATTTGCAAACAGAACACCGCATAGCTCTGCAGCATTTCCCTTCAGCTCCACAGAACAGTTGGAAGAAAGAATTCTGCAAAGAACATCCACAGCGTTCATCTCAGCATCTCCGACAGCCAAGGCTCTAGATGGATTGTCACCTAGCAGTCGAACAAGTGCAGCAATGGAAGCATGTTGCTCTCGTTCTAAGCCTGTATTAAGTATCTCAACTAGTGGCTGAACGGCTTGCCGTGCAGGTTCACCATTTCTGATATGTTCCGAGGAAAACAAGTTCTCCAATGCTTTCGCTGCGCTGTATCTGGAATTTCTTCCTCCAAGCCGCAAGACTGCCACTAGTTGATTAACAGCACCAAATGCAGATTCATGCCGTCTTATCTCAGCACTATTGAATAGAATCCCCAGCAAGTCTGTGGCAGCCTCTTCTGTAGCATCTTGCGGCCCAAGTGAAAGGTACTTTGTGAGGGCCTCAAGTGCCCCAGCTTCTACCATCAAAAGCTGATTTTGGGAGCAATCAGCAAGTTGATTCAGGAGGCCCAATGCAAGAAAAGGTGCACCAGGACGATCTGGCATTGGTTTGAGTAGATCAACAAGTGCAGGAATGGCTTTTCTAGAAGTAGCACCAACCCTAATATCATCAACTCTGAAAAGTTTCTCTAGGGCAATTTGCTCAGGATTTCGTACCAGGTGAAACTCTTCTGACAAGTCCAGGAAGTCAGATATATCTGTATCAGCACAACCAAGCAAAGAGATGAGCCCACCAGCAGCTCCAGAATTTGCAACAGCCAACAAAGTACCTCTGCTACCATTACAAACCAAACTTGTAAGGGCTTGTGCAGCAAAATATCTGTTCGATAATTCATCTGATCTTAATAAATTTGCTAGAGTTGGAATGGAATGCAATGTGGAATTAGAGCGAATAATATCCCGGTCTTGAAATAGCAGAGAAAGCAGTAAAGCACAGACCCACGCAACATTACCTTCTTTTGAATCACTCTAGACAAAAAGTTTAGAGAAGTCAGAAGAAGCCTTCACGCTAAGGAAATCACTGATTAGAATTAAAAATGATAGGGTTCAATTTGAAATATTAAACAGAATTCGGGAAAATACGGACTCCCAAAAAACTTGAATTGCCATATTCCAAAAAGAAATTCAATTAATGTTCATATCAAGTAGAATGAAAAGTAACAATACTTTGTTAGGTAGCAAGTACCTGTGAAGCTAAATAATAACGTGAAATCTTCTCAGTAAGGATCTCAAGTGCTCCAAACTCCATGAGAACTGACTTGCTTTTCCCATCATAACAAGCGAGTAAGCAGAGCAGCCAGATGCAAACTATATTAGCAGAAATTATGGCAGTGCTCGACCTACTTTCAGCATTTATATGTTCTATAGGATATCTGTGGATTGATATGTCTATGTCTCCGTGATCAGAAGATAAATTTGTAATTTGAAGCATACCCACAAGTGCATGAATCAAGTTAGTGCATAAACTTGAGTCATTCAAAGATTGAACCACTTCCTGGAAGTTATCTTTCGCAGCACAGATAAGCAGAGCAGCTCCTCCTACTTTAACTTTAAGGTGACTGGAGCCAATCACTCGTCTTGCAATTGATGCAACACAGCCATGCTTTTTTGACACTACAGAACCCAAAGTACTAGCCTGATCACGGCACAATTTAGACAAAACTTCAATGGATTTATCTTGCAGTGTAGGCACTCCATCAGCTACACATGAGACCAAAGGAATGAAGGTGTGAGGATATTCAGCAAGAACAGCCAATGGCGGTTTTACATGACCAGAATCATCATTTGCCCTAGAAAGCAAAGCAAGGGCATGAAGAACCTCTGAAGCAGCAGCAGAATCAATACTGGATGATTCCAGAAGAGTAGCAAGAGCTAGAACCGTCCCACCCCTGTTTATACTATCGAACAATGCATGATCTGCAGTGGGACACTGTAGTAAACGGGCAACAGCTGCAGCAGCTTGAGTTCTTCCATCAATAGTGCCATCTCTTAGAACCCGAGTGACAGGAAAGATAATTTTTTCGGGACTTGCTTGAGCTGAAATTTCACCATCCAGAAGAAGGTTAGCTAAAGCACAAGTTGCTTGTTCAGCCACTTCTAGAATGGACGAGCTAGAAAGGATAACTAATTGAGGAAATGCGTCACTAGCTAAGGAAGCAACTTCCTTGTTTTCCTTGATTGAGAGGAAAATGGAAGCAAGACAACCACACACCTCCGCCAGGACTTTTTCAGTTTCCACATTGAGCAGCTTCATGACTGAAAAAAGGGCATTGACAGATATATAACTTTCTCTCAAGTCTTTACGAACGTGAAAGAGTTTGGCCAGAACAGATGCTGATTTTGCTTGAGTTTCTTCTTTTGCAGAGTTCAAGACATTTATCATTGTCTGAATAGCATCATTTGCTGCACTTCCTTCATGCAGTATATCAGTAAATGGCGACACGGAAAGCAAACTTCCCAGAGCATCCAAAACATGTACTTTAGATTCCGGTTGCTCACTTATTAGTAAAGCAGAGAGCTGGCTAATAGTCCCTGTGTCTGACATGTGGATAAGATGGTTTAATGTCCTCGCAGCAATTTCTTTTCCATTTTCACTTCCATTTTTCAGTAACCATAATAAAGCAGGAACAGCATCAGCGCTTTGCACACATGCTCTAATATCCTCACTATGGTTACAGAGGTTCCCAAGGATCATAGCAGAATCCTCCTTGGCCTTAGAAGATCCTGTTTCCAGAATCTGAACCAGAGGAGGTATGCCTCCAGCTGCAGTTATAGCCCATTTGCTCTCATTATTTTCATCAGATAAAAGGCAAAGCAGAGAAACCGCACATTCCTGCTGTTGCTCTGAAGAGAGGCCCAGTAGGGAGATTAAAAGCTGAACACCCTGACGACCTTGCAATGCATGCCATAAGCTGCTTTCTTTGTTGCAGAGTGTGAGGAGAGACTTGATAAGCTCAAGCTGCACCTCACCTGTTGCCATGGTGACCAAACCAACTAACAAGTGCTTTGCCTCAGCGCTGTTAAGCACCCTAGAAAGTATGGCATTCCCATACAAGCTGGCCAAGGCTTCTATAGTGCGTTCCTGCACAAGGAAGGGCATTGTTGATTTGAATTGCTTAATCAATATTTTCTCTATAGTAAAAGGGTCTGATGCTCTGACAGATTCAGCAGTTGAATCATAAATCATCAAGGCTGATGCTAATGCCCCCAGTGTGTCAGCAATCTGTGCAGGTGAAGAGCATGACTCCAGGCTTTCACCAAGGCTGGAAATGACAAATGACAAGCCACCAGAAATATTTGCCAGGGCACACATTGCATTTTCCTGCAAAGCTTGAGCTGCTTCCCCTTGCATAAATTCTTTTGATGGAGCTATTGTAGCATTTATAAGAGCTGGAATACCATTGTAATTAGCTATTTCTCGCCTAGCTTCCTTACACTGCGCAGACAGAGATTTTAGAGCGCCTGCAGCTTCAGCTCTAACTGATGCTTCATTACCAGGTCCTAGCAATTTCAGGAGTTGCTTAGTAGTATCTGAAGCAATGATCCTGGAACAAACGGATGTGTCTTCCATTATCATACATCCAAGAAGATAGCAAACATTAGCTATACTACTTATTTGTCCATTTGCTAGAAGTTTAATTAGTATATCAACCCCACCAGACTCTGTTGTTGCTAACCAGAAGCCCTCTGTACTCTTCGATAAGTTTTTCAATGCTCCAGTAAGTAAAGTATCAACCACACTTCCATTACTGAGACCAACTTTTAGTTGATCCCACAAAACAGGGACAACTCCTTCAGTTGAGAAGATCTTTGAACCTACATGATCCCTCCTTGTACCACCTTGAGAAACAGCATAAATGGTTTTTGCAGCAGCTATTTGGCCTTCAGCTAAGTTGGACTTGAGAAGAGCAAGAAGTGGTGGTATGCAACCACCCAGCAGTACTTTCATTCGTAATTCCTCTTCCGCACATAAAGATCCTAAAACAGTTGCAGCCAACATCTTTACCCCAAAAGCCCCAGACCTGAGAAGAGAAACAAGTATTGGAACTGCTTGTGAATGAGATCCAACAGCTCCAAATGCCTTTTCACGTGTTTGAACAAGTTCTAGCAACTGCTTTAGAGAGTTCTCTTTTTCTGACGTTGTTGAAGAATTTTGCCGTAATTTCTCAATGCATTGTGCAACACTTGACAATGTACCATCTGTATCTTCCATGTTCCCCCGATCCCTGCAAGTATTCTGATTCAGAGTAATCACAAGCAGCTAAAACCAACTTTGAGTTCACTCAAACTAGTAAACAAGAAATTGAATGTAAACCACTCTTTAAGATTTGTCAAGACGATGACACAATTAGCATTTTGTCCACCTTGGTGTTGGATTAATTATGGGACTATAATGTAATTAATAAATGTGTTGGGTCATCATTTAATAAGTCAAAATTATTGTGGTCTAATTAAGAATAAATTTATGACTTAAGACACATTTGTCATGAAATTATAAGTGTGGATACCATAAGGGCAAATTTCAATTTGATGAGGGGCAGAATTGGAATTAAGCAAAATTTGTAACCACCTTTTGGTTACATTAAATAAAGAGGTAATGGTCCCCGGTCTGCAGGGTGTGAAATCTCTTGTACCCCATCAACGAGAGAGACTAAGGAAAACTCCGGAAAGTCTGCAGATTGGAAGATCGTTGCTTGCAATCGATCAAATGGATTCGAGTACGCTTCCGCTATTGTATCGATTCGGATTTTTATAAATATGAACGAGATTGAAAGATTCTCGTGGTGTATTCCTAATACATTTCGATTCGATCAAAATCTATTTGAAAAATTTAAAGAGTTTCTAACAATTGGTATCGTGTACTCCCGTTCATGTTCGATTTTTTTTTTTTTTTTTTTTGAGATTCCGCTTCTCTTTTTCCTCTGAAATCGTCGTCGTGACCGGAGGCTTTTCTCCTTATTTTTTATCCCTATTCGTTCGCCCTTACCCGCGTAGGAATCGTCCGCAAAGGGGCCGTGGCGGCGGGGTTGCGGCGACGGGAATGCGGCAGCAGCGATCGCGACGTAGGTGGGCTGCGGTGGCGCGGCCTCCGACGACGACAAATCCGGCGCGACGGAATGCCGCGGCGAAAAGGACGCGCTACGGAGGGAGGAGCGCCGGAGGGAGGAGCCGGGAGATGGCGCGGAGACGGCGCGCGGCGCGCCGCCGTGCTCGCGAACAGCCGCGATCGCTCGAGCGCATTCGCGAACTGTTCGCGTGCGAACTGTTCCCTATTTGCACGAACGATTAAAAAAAAAAATTAATTAATATATATATATACATATATATATATATATGTGTGTATATAAATATATAAATTAAATTAATTAAATTACTCATTTTAATTTCGAAATTAAAATGAGTTATTTAATTAATTTACTTCTATGTTAGGAAATAAAATGTATTTAATTTATTTCCTTTTATATGTTAGGAAATAAAATGTATTTAATTTATTTCCTTTTATAAGTTAGAAAATAAAATGAGTGAATTAATTAACTCAATTTTGGGATTGATTAATTTTATAAAATCAATAATTTTGTTTTGTAAATCATGGGCTTTATGACTTATAAATTAAATTTCATTATTTATAAATATAAGATTTTATAAAATTAAATTAAAGTTTCAATTAAATTCGAATAAATTGCATTTTAGAAATTGTCCATCAATTTTTAATGAACTTATTGAAACATGATGTTGCTAAAGAATCTCTCTTGTGTAGATAGTTCGTTATAAAATTGTTTGATGTTGTGTGTATGTGGGTTCATGCGTGTATTAATTGGCCGAAAGGAAAATTTAATATTTAGTCGAATCTGCATACACACTTCATGATGATAAGCATGTAACAATTATAAGCGAATTATATATGAAGTAATAAATCGATCCAAAGATAGATTTATTACTGATATACGTTATTGTTAATGCTTGATCATTACTAACAAGATTATCATTAATGATTAATATTATCGTCCAAAGACTTGATATTAATGTTGCATTAGGTGTCTTGAGATGGGATTTACCATTAATTGAATTTAAAACATTTTATTTATGTAATCTTTTGTTCGTTTTTTCGATTGTTGCTAATGTATCTGCTAATCTCAATTCGGTTCCAATCGTTAAGGGTGATAGCTTTAGGGATTGGAAAGAGAACATTCACATTGTTCTTGGCTGTATGGATCTAGATCTAGCGTTAAGAATGGATAAACTCGCTCCTCTTACGGATGCTAGTTCCTCCGAGGAAAGGAGAATCTATGAGAAGTGGGACCGTTCTAATCGCTTGAGTCTTATGATCATAAAGTGCGGCATACCTGAGGCGCTTTAAAGGTGCGAGTGATCTAGTGAGATCGATCGATGCTGCAAGTTCTCATTGAATAGATAAACGCTTTACAAAAAGCGATAAGGCTGAACCAGTATTTTTTTAAAGAACCGATTTCAATGAGGTTCAAAGGCAAGGAAAGTATAAAGGAGTACATCGTTGAGATGTCGAACATTGCTTCAAAATTAAAGAAGCTAAAGCTCGAGTTGACGGATGATTTACTCGTGCATTTAGTTCTTATTTCGCTTCCTCCACAGTTTGGTCAATTTCTGATTTACTCCTGTATTGATATGATTAATGGACGAGATTGTAATGTGTCTTTACAATGATGACAATAAATTTTGGGCGCACTAAAGTTGACACATTTATCTTATACATATATAGTCCAGTGGAAGATTGTTGGATCAATTATGGAATTATAACGTAATTAATAAATGTGTTGGGTCATCATTTAATAAGTCAAAATTATTGTGGTCTAATTAAGAATAAAATTTATAACTTAAGACACATTTGTCATGAAATTATAAGTGTGGATACTATAGAGGCAAATTCCAATTTGATGAGGTGCGAATGGAATTAAGCAAAATTTGTAACTACCTTTTGGTTACATTAAATAAAGAGGTAATTGGTCCCGTGCCGCAGGTGTGAAATCTCTTGTACTCCATCAACGAGAGAGACTAAGGAAAACTCCTGAAAGTCACGAGATTGGAAGATCGTTGCTTGCAATCGATCAAATGGATACGAGTACGCTTCCGCTATTGTATCGATTCAGATTTTTATAAATATGAACGGGATTGAAAGATTCTCGTGGTGTATTCCTAATAGATTTTGATTCGATCAAAATCTATTTGAAAAATTTAAAGAGTTTCTAACACTTGGATCATTATTTGTAGGACAAAGAAACTCCTTGTATGAATGTTCAGTAAAAAAAAGTGAAAATGTGTACGAGTGTTCTACCATTAAATTCAAGCCTTTTTTTGTCATCGTCATTATCATTATTTAAGTATTTGGAGTCAGTTATGAATCTTTATACTCCATTCATTCCCATAGAGTGTTGCTTGAGGTGGTTGCTTAAGTACACAATGAAATCGCCAGAAGACCTTTATACAGATAAGGGGGTAAGAAGTCATATGTTTTTCTAAAGCAGCTTTTAAACAAATGATGCCTAAATGTTGAACGAGCACAATCAGCTAAGAAGCCAAAGGGTCGAGCTATGTTATTGATTCAACAACCTCCAAAAATAGAGTAAGAACACAAATCTTAGCCCAACGAATCCAAGAATCAACTGGTGAAACTTTTCAACTGACAAGACTACAGATCAAGCAGTTAGTCAATTCAATAAGCTTTAGCAACTAGTTTGCATACACATTGGATCGTTCAACAAGTATAAAGTTTGAATCATCTTCATGATAATTCAGCAAACCTAAGAGTTGAAGTAAAACCCTACACTCTAGTTTATAGTTACGACTCAGATAAAAGGGATACAAATAATGCATCATTCTATAGTTGCTCACCATAATCCTTAGAGCAAATCGTGCGCCCCAACAAAATTAATTCCCAAGCTTATGTGACAAATCTCAAGATGCATGCACATACTTAGCTACCCTAAATTTGTGCACATCTTGCCATACATGCACATGCGACTGGTAGCTAAAGCTCATGTACATACGACCCCAATGATCATATGATCCTCAATTATTTGTTCCACTTCTATACGCCCACCGACCATCCCCACACTACATACTTTATTTCTCATTCAAAAAATCATACTTACCTCTCTAGCAACTCACATGTACTTCATCTCCCACAGAAAACCAATTATTGCCTCATCATTACTCATTAGTGCTCGCTCTGTCAAGCTCGCATACCCAACTCCTACTCTTTCCATGCTATATATGGCACTCCCCTCATTCTCAAGCAAGCAATACAGCCTCCCATTTGACCTTGATTGCATCTCCTCCACATGTTCTCTCTTGCTCACTTATGGGTCTCCTCTGAACTTGCCCAATCGCTACAATATTTTATCCGCTACACTTCACCTAAGCTAACAACCTCAGGCTCGATTCCTCACCATTTGATCTCGACATTCGAGCTTAGGTCCTATAAACTCCTTCATGAATGAGCCCCTGTATATTTTCTATCTTTCATCCAAATAAAGTGTGGACTCATGATCGTTGATCAACTAGGACCAAAGCCACGCGTTGTCAATCGTTGATCCAACAATAGTTTACAAAGCATTATGCCTATGATCTTTCATCTAACTAGTCCTATCTCCCTCTTTGAATCTTTGATCTGGTTTCAAGGAATGGCTTATTTCCCACAAGCAATTGCATACGATCAAAAAAATTTGGTAATGGCTCTTGGACAATTATAAATGATAAACATCATGGTGGCTTCATGATTTGAATGTCGACAATGCATTTAATACCTCTATTTGATCACTATAAAGAAATTAAATGCTGTCATCACATAAATCATGGGTACGCAAGAATCAAACCTGTGCCCAAACTAGAGAAAAAAGATAAATCAGTTGTAATCAGAGTGACTCATCAAGCTTTAATTAAAATTTATATTTAAAATGGCCAACCCATTTCAAGGCCCGTTAACTTTTTAGCATAAAACATAAATTAGAACAACTAATTAAGGATGAGACTTGAGCACCTGAGCCTGCCCTAACCTGTGAAAAATCACTAGCCAAAAAGAGAATGGGACTCATCTGACCTTCAATAATACTACATTGTGTTCAGTTTAGGTCGTTTGATATGATGCTGTGAAGAACTAGCTGAAAAGCCTTCTTAAATCATATTATGAAACTAATGTATGTGATGTATTGAAGCTAATAGCAACCCAACACAAAACTTGAATGATAGAAAACTTCTACTTGATGATATATTTGCAAGTAATTAAAGTAAAAGCCATTATACAAATATCATTGCACCCAAACAGTAAAATTTATTTTTAAAGCCATAAAAATTTTTCAAAAAGACGAAAAAGTTCTTAAAGATAAAATCATTATATTTAACATTTGTAAAGTAAGCTCAACCTACAATCAACCTTTCATTGACTCAAACATGATGCATCAGGATATCATAAATTTAAAAAAGTGTTTAAATTATCAAAAAAGCTATGGGAAACATATTTATGAATGGTCTATAAACATTAATATTTGTGTCAATGTACTGACAACTAAAATAATCAAGCAACGTCCCTTAGGTAATGAAATGATTTCAATTCTATGTCGAGGAAAAAACAAATGATCATAATGCCCCTTTGAAGTGGAAAAATCATTAAAATAATATTTCAAAGCTCAAACACTAGAACCTAAGCTCACATACATGAGGCCAACCTAGTGATTAGGAAAATAAGCCAAGGATCCATGCTTGACTTTATTAACTCCTCGTAGATCTTAAAATCTTGGCAAATCAACTCAATATGTGCAATATAATATACACCACATAAAAAAACCAAGAATTCTAGGGATTGAAATTTCCAATGCCTGTATGATCCAACTTAACTAATTGGAATGACATGACGATAACAACCCATTAAATCAACCATAATTAATTAGGTCATATTAACTATAGTGTAAGGTTATAAGGACCATTATTTGGTTTGCCTTGCATCCAAGACTGTAAGTTTCACTTTTGAAACTTTTATGAATGCATGCCCAAATCCCCCAATTCATTGTAATCAAGCCTGTCAAATTATACTAAATTCTCGAGACTTTCAATGGATATGAGCTTAATCATAAACTAAACTAAAGCCAACTCCCACGTTAAACACCCTAATAATTGAAATCAAACCCATCAATCAAAATCCAAATGCATGCTTCATCGAGTCAAGCAGACACTTGTAAACAACTGGTAGTCATGCCAAGTCTCCAATCTCTTGATAATCATACCCAGTACCTCTAAACCGCAAGATGCCATATTCTGTGACTCCAATTTATACAATAAAATTGGTACAATCAATCCTCCACCTGTAAACGAGTTGAGGTCTGCCATAAAAGCACGTGCCTATTTCGCTCGGGCATGCTAAAGATACTTTAGATAAGGTGATCCAAAGGTGTTAGTCAGGCTCCCAAAATGTCATGGCTCAAAGCCCTCTTAAATTGACAAATTAAGTTCGTTAATATAAATGGCTAGACAATAATAGGATCTTAATAAGCTCTACTCCTTCCCCCAACCATCCAGCATTCAATTAAATTCACACATAAAAACCAATTTTAAGCATAAGCCCTCTTAAATCAAAATAAGATCCAATCTAACATCAAGGGAAAATTGGTTAAAATAGAAGCTATTCTAGATTTTCCCATTTACTCATCGAAGGGGCTCAAGAAAATGGACTGGATTTTCCTGAGAGTTTACAGAACAAGTGTAATAGGGAAGAATAAGAGCATAGAAAAAGTGCATACCCATGAAATTTGATTGAATATATATTATATTTGTCAATAGGCAGAGGGACTGTTTGGGGCAGCTGCGGCTTATCCAGGTAAGCAGCATATCCTGATAAACTGGTTGGTTATTTGGTTTGTGCGTTTGGAAAACAACTGATTTGCAGTTGTTTCTAAATAAATGACTATTTCGTCCCTGATCTGGATAAACTGTTTAGTTGTTTGGTTTGTGCGTTTGGAAAACAGTTGATTTACAACTCACACACCCAAACCGACATCACACATCCACGACAATCAATCCACCACACACAAACACACCTCACACATCCACCACCAACTCACACACCTAAAGCCAGGAGAGCACACCCAAGCCACCTCACACATCGACCACAACCAATCGACCACACACAAGCACACCTCACACATCCACCACCAAATCACACACCCAAAGCCAGGAGAGTACACCCAAGTCACCTCACACATCCACCGCACACAAGCACACCTCACACATCAACCACCAACTCGCACACCCAAAGCTAATTCATGAAGAAAACCAAGCCAGCCAATGTGCAAGGAAACCAAGCTTGAACCAATCCTAAAAACCAAGCCAGCCAACGTCCCTAGATACCACGGAAGAAAAATGAAACGAGTTGCACTGTGCTAAAAAACCAAGCCAGTCAACTTGCCAAAAAAACACAAAAGGCAGAAAAAATGAGGATCTGCACTATCCCACAAACCAGGCCAGCCAACATGTTCCCCACTGTAAACGGTACATCAAGCCAAAGAGACCTAATCAAAATGCCAATCCCTCCATATTCTTCACAGAATGATTGTCAGTACTCACACAAAACGAGGAAATCAAACCAAAGAAATCAAAAATGTCAATCCTTCGATTTGCTTGAAAAAATGCTTCAATCCTTCGAAATCAAACCAGGCCAGCCAATGTGCAAGGAACACCACAAAATTTACAGAGAATCACCTTACCGAATCGCAGAGAGTAGAAAAGAGGAGACCTTACCAAATCGCAGAGAGGAGAAATGAAAAGGAGAATCGCAGTAGAGAGATCCATAGAATGAGAGCAGAGAAGACAAACCTAGGGAACATGATGAGGATCGTAGAGAGGAGGAAAGAGAAATCATAGCAGATAGATCCAAGAAACGCAGAAGTATCTCAGCTAGGGCACGGGATATCGTGGGGGTAATGTCGCGAAAGGTAAGGAAAATACGCAGGCCACGGGCTTCGACCTGCGGTCGGTGTCTAATAGAATAGGATACACGCATATCCTCAAAAGCACGCCAACCGCACGAAACAAACATCCCCGCTGCGTTTTGAAAACTCATAAGCAGCAAATAAGCTGCCCCAAACGGACTCAGAGATCCAAACATATCAGATTTTTGGGTCATACTAAAAAAAATGCAGTAACAAACTTCAAAA
The DNA here is from genome assembly GCA_022702705.1 of Papilionanthe hookeriana x Papilionanthe teres. Classification (NCBI taxonomy): domain Eukaryota; kingdom Viridiplantae; phylum Streptophyta; class Magnoliopsida; order Asparagales; family Orchidaceae; genus Papilionanthe; species Papilionanthe hookeriana x Papilionanthe teres. The sequence goes on along the minus strand of CM040425.1, from coordinate 65,781,852 downwards.
ATCTCATATATTTCCTATAGAATAAATCCTTAAAGAATTTTTGCTGCAAAAAAATCAAGAACATCCATCAAATCACCTATAAACAAGATAAAAAAATTCAGAGGGAGCCTAGTGGTGGATTTCTCGCCTTTGGTATACCTCTTGGAGGGCAGGACAAAAGGTTAATGGTCCTCCATCAATCATTATCATCACAAGTCTCATCCCATTGTGGTTCTCCCATAACAAATTATTGCTACTTCCCCATTAAATGGACTTCACTGGTTAACAAGGGTAGTTGAAGCATATGATTATACAATCAACATAAGCATGTGTGGATAAATCATCAATACCAGCCCTAACATGGTAATAAATACAATTTCGCCGTGAGTTGACAATAATTAGAAGAAAATGCAATGAACATGCATTTATATAGTAAATTATAGGATCAAAGTAAAGGCATCTGGAAGAAAATTTAATAAAATAAGATTGTGAAATTCACCTTGCACTCATTTTCAGTATAGAATGAGGAGTAGATGGCTCCGAGTCTTGAACTTTACCATCCACATTTCGCTCCTGTGATGAAATGATCATACAAAACAATGGCAAGTGAGCGACAATGAAGCAATCAAGCATGTAAAAAATGAGGTGAAGTATCTTTTTGTGCAGAATGAAAAGTGTAGAGGACAGCCAAGAAGTCACCACTAAATGATACAATATGCTTCACAGTAAAGATTATAAAGTCATGGTCATGAAACAACTAGAAGGGAGAATATAAAAAGATTGAACTATTAAGTCTTAAATTGCTCGTGATGAGTTAGCATGGTGCTAGTTAAAGAAATAAACTCTCCTATGCTTGAAAGATTCCCCTGTAAACCTATAAATATAGCTCCCAATAATGGAGCTAGTGTGGAATTACATGTATCAATACCCAACTACAAGAAATCAAAATGCTAGATTCCTACTCTTCACTCACCAATCATTTAAGGTAGGTCCAATTTAGCTAGGCAATTGGGAAGGAGAGATGTAACTCCAATTTAGCCAAATTCAAATAATTAGATTCCGAGCAACCGCAGCTTAAAGAAAGTTGGTTTCAATTCATTCATGTGTTTGCACAGAATAGAAATGAAACTATTAATTAATGTGCTAAGTTAAATCAAGCTGGTTGAAAGACTGAACAGCATAGACAGAAGATAAATTGCATCCGGGCTTTTCAGGATTGCATTGAACTAGATATCTCGTAAGCAGACTAAAGTTCATTGGTATGGTAAGAACAAAGAAGGGATAGAACAAAATCATACATCTTTCTCATAAAATTCCTGATTGGACTACATCAAATAAAGAACACTATCTAAATTATCAATCAGATATATATCATGTTAAGCGCTAATAAGATATTTATCCATAGCAGATACTCTACCCAATTTGTCTCAGAAAAATTAGGATGGAACATGGTTTTCTGTTATATCTCAAAAAACAGAATTGAGTTCCAAACCAAAAGTAAAAGTAAATAATTTTGGTCCAAGAACTACGAGCCAATTGTATCCAAATAGCTATTGTCGATTCTTAGTGCAACAGATGTAGGGCATTTCACTTTTCTACTCGAGGTTTGAAGGGGAATACATGTCTCTTAAAATCCTGAGTTTATTACTATTTCCTCAAAAAAAAATCAAAAATAAAAACAAAAACAAAAAACAGCAAGTTATAGTCTTGTGGAGCTGGATGCTCCCATACCAACAAATAAAAAATCGACAGAAAAGAACCACAAGAAGTACAAAGAACATGGCAGTAATTCACAACGCTGACATGAGAAATTGGTGCTGCTTCAAGCTTATCATGGTAATTGTCCACGAGGACTAAAAAGAAAGGGGCATTTACATACATGGCAAATAATTCTTATGCATTTCCATATCTCACATCTAGACTTTCATACTTACACACATAGCACTCAACTTTTTAATATCACAACCAAAATAGCGCTATGACTCCTCTATAAAAACCAAACGCACATTTCATGCATAAGTTTAAAGCACCAAAGTTCTATGCATGTAAATATGAAAACATAGGTGTGAGATATGTAAATACATAAGAATTGTGTGCAAAGTATGTAAGTATCCCAAAAAGAAAACATAGTGCAGTTCAGCCGCTTTACTCAAAAAGCTATTATCCAACAATTCCACCGAAGTTTGAATTGTCCAATGTCTGGTTTTCAAAGTGACATTGTTTCACCAATGAACCATAAAAACTTGATAATCGCAAAGTTCCATGGATGAGACAGATCAATAAATGAAATAAAACAGTGGCGCACGAATACTGCTAATGATCAACCCACCATAACTCTCATTTGCGAAAGAAAAATATATAAATAAATGAAGAGTTTAAAGGTTCCAGCATATTAATCTCAGTGTCCTCCATTGCGGAAAAGAAAAAACAAGCCAAAACAAGAAAAGAAGCAAGAAAATCTAAGAAAACCTAAACTTGGTTCCACCCCTCCTTTCAATAAATATCTACTTTACAGCCAACATCTACAAAAACATGTGATAGAAGTCAACAAATTTACCGTTCTTTTGCAAATTGCACTATGAAATAACCCAATTGGCGCCAACGGAAAATAACGCATTTTTCAAAGGCGAGCAGTTCACAATTTTATGTGTAACATAAGACTACCAGAAAGCAATAATCACAGTAAAGATCGAATCAGGCCAGAATATACCACATCCAGAGCACCATTGCTGCTGCTGTATCTCCAAGCAATTGTCGCCGCCATCTTTGCTTAGCGCTTAATCCCCTGTTTCGGATAGACCGATCCGCCCAACTCGCTCGTCACAGCCTGCAACCTCCAACAACAAAAATTCCTATCAACAGAGCCAGCATTTCCGCCTCATGCAGATCCAAATAATTTGATACATGCATGCATCTCCAACAACTGAAAGCAAAAGTAATCAAATAAGAAATGCCAAAATTTCTAATGCCGCCAGCAAATTAAAGAAAAAATCCAATCTAGAGTGGTCCTATTCATAGAAAAGTGATCACACTTCCAATTTCATCCCTTCCACCAGATCCAGATTCCGAAGAGCGACACTAACTTAAATTCACTATCTTCCCAAAAATGAACAAGCTGGTCATCCCCAAATCTCTAATTAAGAAAATATAAGTAATCAAACACTTGCAAAAAAGCAATGAAGCGGATCGCATTAGTGCAAAATTGTTCACGGATGGACTGTCATTCACACTAAAAAAAAAAGGGCAAAAACAGTCTTGAAAATTAGAGAAAAATGGAAATCTAAGGGTAAAAGTAGACAGGTGTGAAGAAGACTCGCCTGAACTATCTCGAGCAGTGGAAAATGCCCCGGTTGTGCGGGGATCCAGCGGCCACAGGCGGAGGAGAGAGGTTGTAGATCTTTCGGACTAAAGCGGAGTCGGTGGGTTAGAATGTCACCCCTTCTCTCTCTCTCTGGTTAAAGAAAATAATAATAACAATTAACCAAAAGAGAGTGGAGCTCCTTTTCCTTTCTCCATGTGATTTTCACTTGTGCGGGAAAGTATTTAACCATAATTTAACAAAAGCTCGTGCTGTCAGGCGCGATGAGCGATAGTGACGTGGCGACTGGAAGCCAGCCGAATACATGATATTCAAGCTGTTTTTATTAATCGAAAGGGGGAATTTACATTCCTATAAAATTTCATATCAATTACCCAAAATTTTAATATTAAATGCACATAATTCAATTTTTTTACCATTAATCATATCTACCACTTAGACTATTAGACAGGAACATAGAACTACGCTCGCAAAGCTTGGTAAGAGAAAGTGGGAGAAAAATGAGGCTTAGTGTCTGGTATGAGTGAGGGGGAAGGAGGAGAAAGATGGGAGTTTGGAAGTCTCTCTGCATTATGATCCGATTGCTGACTTCCCTCTTGAAAGATGGGAGTTTGGAAGATGGAAGTTGTCTAATACGTGATGAGAATGTGCTAACGAAGATAACTCTCAAGGGCAAGTTTGTACTTTTATATTTGTTCTCCTATAATCTATAAATGATGAATCTTTTATGATAAGGGGAGAGAAGTGATGTTGGGTTTCCCGTTCTGCTGTAAATACTTTTTTGATGAATGAAATGGGTCTGAGCATCCAAGAAAAACCCCCACTTTGCCCTAGTGGGGGCAGCCATGACTTCTCCTTTTTTTCCTCTCTCTCGATTCTCATGCTCTATGTCTTGAGCATGTCATATTCGGATTCAACATATGGTGTCGTGCACCTGAACATATGGTTACAAGAAGGCGAGTGGCACCAAGAAAAACACTCCACAAGGGATAACGGCTCAGTGGTAAATTCAAGGATAATTTGCTGGGAGGGCCTTAAAAACCCTAAACCCTAAAAACAAAAAATAATAATAAAGTGTATTTCACTTATCTTTACTGAACATATGTCAGGTGTCCATATACAATAAAAGCCAAATTCAAGAGTGCAAATCATCCACACGGATACAACAAAACATTCAGTAAATGCGGAAAGGCATAAATTTTTGCTTACTACAACCATGATTGTATTCCACCACACAATCCCTCTAAGGGCATTAGTTCTAGTGCTCTAAAGGTTTTAATTGGAAACTGAAGAAATCCCCATTAACAAGTCGCAGAGGAATTGGAATGGGAAATATGCAAGAAAACATATTTTTGATTGGATTTTCGTTTTTCCCAATATTATTCAATGCTCTTTATCGCTGGCTTGAGTTTCCTTCACTCCATCTGGTCTAAAAGGCAGATTGGGGCATTCGAGAGGGGAGCCGGAGCGATGTGGTACCTTCCTCCTTTCACGCGCTCATCTCCATGGAAAGAGTGGACTTTATACCCAATTAGAAGGAATCCCCTCGATCACCGATATTCGTCGAACGACGGGCCCAGTCGATCGTCGGAAGTACGTCCAGTCGGTCGCGGAAAATCCCCCCGATCGATGATTTTCCCCGGACGACAGGCCCAGTCGATCACCGGAAGTCGGCCCTTCGGTCCCCGAAAATTCAGCCGATCGTCAATTTCCTCTGGACTGAAATTTACAGCTGATCGACGGTCTAATCCGGTCGACTCGCATGCATCTTCCACCGACCGCACCAAAATTCCAATCGCCGGCCAGAAACTATGGCTCAAACGTGAAATCCAGCCGACCGAAACTTCCGCCGTGTGCAACTTCCATACGGCCGACCAATTTCCAGTCGATTGATGACCAAGCCAGCAGACTTGTGTGCGATTTCCAACCGATGTGCAAAGGTTTTCTCAGCACAAAGATCCCAACCACCCTTAATGGAGTTCCCGAAAATCCCATTCTCTCTCTCCAGCCTCTTCTGCTCCAAAGAGTGCTCTCTGCTCCAAAGAGTGCTCTCTGCTCTGCGATGGGAACCTATCAGCCCCACTACAGATCCAAATCCGTCCACTAGATTCTCAAGGTGAAATCCTACTTCCGATTCGGCTCTCAGACTGCTGACCTCGTAGTAACTGACATGAACCGGGTCTTTCTCCGACTGACAATCTACGAAGAGAAGAACTGCCACGAAGCTCTTGTCAATGGCTTGCTTATCTTTAGCAGCAAAGTTGGAGGAGTGCTCCCAGCCATTGTTGTCTGAGTATTGCGTAGAAGATTGCAAGTCAGTAGCGAGGCGATACAGAGAATGGAGTTCCTCATTACGCTCGAATTGAAACTACACTCAGTGACGACACCAGACGGCAACCACTGGCCATCATGTCACTGGTGGATGAGGTATAGTGGCTCGTAGTTGACCATCTGGACATACGGTATCCGGACGTAATACTTTCTCCTTAATCGCACGATGTCGTCCCATCGATCGCCTGGTTCTACGAATGCATGTCCATCCGATCGTCGAAACTTCTTCCCTCTAGGACATGAAATCCTGTCATACAACAGTTTCGTCGATCGCCAAGTTCTGTCTAACACCATATACATTCGATCGCCAAAGTCCCGCTGGCCGGCTATCTGGCCGACCAACTCCTATCCGGCCGATCAAATTGTCGGCTGACTGAAAATTCTGGCCTAAAATCACAGCCGATCGACATCCAAATCCGGTCGACTCGCATGCATCTTCTACCGACCGAAAATTTCTAAACAACCGGACAAATTTGGTCGACGAAAGAAAAAATCATGGACGAAAGGAAAAATCTTGAAGACCAAAAAAATTTGAGCAATCGAAATTTCGGGCAACCGAACAAAATATGGCCGAAATATGCAGCAATTTTTACTTTATTTTACTCTGCAATATATATGTCAACTCTTATAATTATATTTTCCTAGGATGATTTCACATGCCACAATCACAGAATTAGAATCTGACAGAGCAATAAAAAACTCGTCTCCAGGACGAGCAAACTGCCGACACTCAAAGCCAAGCATAAAAAATCATATATCTAAACTCGAAATAGGTAAAAGATTTGAAGGTGGTTCCCTACTCATTTGCAATAAGCTCCACAAAGAGTACAGCTAAATCAACTCAGTAGCGAGTCTTATCGGTTACCACGGCGGAGGCAGAAGCAAGATTTGCCTAAGCCTCGACGAAAGGTGAGGACCAACCAAGGCAATGAACTGATCAAACAAACTAAACACAGTCTTTGTAAGACTTGAGTCTAAATGGTCAATGAAGTACAATACATAAAAAATAGCTAATGGTCTCTAGGAAGAAGTGAGTTCTCAACCAACCCAAAACATCTAACTGTCGCAATTAAATGGCACGGTAAGGGTAATATACACAAAAAGCACAGGTAAAAATTGATCCAGATCTTTATCTATTTTTTGAATAAATCAATAACACGTCTTCACAAGTGTTGACTAATTGACAGACTAAAAATCCCGAAAAAGTCTCAAGAGAGCACTTTGGGACTGGAGAAAATAATGTGCTAAGCGACACCGAAATCAAGGAAGTATAATTGGTACATTATTATGATTCATTTTTGGTATATTTAAACTCTCTCATTTTTATCGCGGATTTACTTCCAAGAAGACACTTGCGGGCATTTGTGTATAACCAAAAACGTGCATAAGAATATGTAAATGTGCCTAATATATGATCCAGAGACATGAAGATGTACTAAGGAAGATAACTCTCAAGGGTAAGTTTATATTTTATATTTGTCCTTCTATAATCTATAAATAGGAGGACCTTTTATGTATAAGGGGGGAGGTCATGTTGGCTCTCTAAACCTTTTATAAACACTCTTTTGATAAATTAAATGAGTCTGAGCACATGAGGAACACGGGCATGCACGGCGTCGCCATCTCTCTCTCTCTCTCTCTCTCTCTCTCTCTCTCCTCTCTCTCTCTCTCTCAATTCTTACGCTCTATGCCTTAGGCATGTCATATTTAGATTCAACACCTTTAAAGCTCACGAAGATGGGTGTGAGGATTAAGGTATGGTTTTTAGTAGGAGCAGAATGTAAGCAGGAGAAAGATGGGAGTTTTAGCAGTTTTTGTACGCCACGATCCCAGCATTACATTTCCTTTGAAACTCGCAATGGTGGGTGGGAGAAAGTGGAAGAAATATGAGGCTTCTCTTCCTCAATGGTTTCCAATATAGTTTTAGGTAGGAGTGTGGCAGAAGAAGAAAGATGAGAGTTTTGGAGGTCTTTATATTCCGCAATCCCAAAAAAGTGATTAAGATAAAAGAATTAGGTAGTACATTGTAAGTCCTCTAGTCAATAATTATTACATAATTAAAAAAAGAATTGACAGAGTTATTTCATCATATATAGAATTAGTGTATTCAATTTAGAATACAAAAATTTTAGAAATTTTATTATTTTCTTTGAAGAATTTGAAATGCAAAGTAAATTTCAATGCATTTCAAATATGATATGATTCAATAGTGATATATTTCAAACTCATCTAATTTAATTGATTTGTAAAAACACTGCATAAATTGTCACCATAACTGCGAAGCACCACCACCAACCCATAGACCCCTTTTATCTATCAGGCACCACCAACCATTGTCATCCATCTGATGTCCCCCACAAAATTTTACATTAATTTCATTTTATATTAATTTTAAAATTAAAAAAAGCAAAACTCTAGTATTTATTTTACATAGAATCAAAATAATCAAAAATATTTACACCATATTTTAACTATATCACATTCATTTTATACTATATACATATATATATGTGTATATATATATATATATATATATATATATATATATATATATATATATATATATATATATATCGGCAAGGTAAGAAAAAAAAAAGATATTAGACAAACCCAATTTCATCAAAGGTAGAATAAGAATCTTGCATCAAATATCAAAGTAGCATGTAAAAAAGATCCATTCAACTCATTGAACCGCAATAAGTGGGAGTTTCATTCTTGCTCAATCAAAAAATGGATCGCAAAAGTGTAGACGTTGACAAATTGTGCGAGCATAGAGTAAGCAAAGGGAGCAATGTTATAGCTATACCAAATTGAGGGCATAAAGCTATATAATACGGGGAAAAGCTATTCCAAATTGATGGCATGAGAACAAAGCTCCTTTTATTTCAACATATTACCTTTTCGTCTTATAACAAAGTTTCTTTTTTCCCTTGGACTATCGAAAGCAACCATACTAAAAATGATTATACTCATCTCCAGCCAAATATAATGATTATAAAAGAAAACATCTAGTAAAATGGTAAGCAATGTTATCGAAGTGAAATTGTAATATGACCTAATTATCTTATGATTTTGTCCCAATATTGATGTAACTTCTTAGAAGGTCACCTATCCTGACATTTTTTCCTAAGAGCAAGCTTGACTTTGGAGTTTCTAATGAAATTTTAAATCATTACACCAAAAGACAACTCAATGTTTAAGAGCTCAGCTTCATTATACTTAAGGGGTATCATAATCTTCCCAACTTAAGTAACTAATATCCGCAATAGTTTTTTTAACATATAATCATTCACTAGATATAAATAATTTAGTAAGTGGCTCCCAACATTCAACATTTTTTGTCTCGTCTAGGGTTCAATTAGCTGACATGGTGTAGCACTTTGTTTTGTATGAAACTTAGTCCATATTTCTAAATTGTTCTAATGCTATGATATCATTTATAATAGCTCAAACTCTCACCAATCATGATATTCTCTGCTTTGGTAAACTGATCTCATGATTTGTGATTTGTTGTAAATTTTTAAATGGTCACTCCACCTTGAGGTGTCGATGTTTAAGAGCTTAGTTTCATTCTACTTAAAGTTTGTCCATAAATAAGTCCTAAAAAAGAATTAACACATATGAAAAAAGGAACCATATAATAATCAATCTTTTAATAAAGCTACGGATAAAGTGAATTAAGAGGAAAGATCATAATAGGGTTTTTGATTACATTTGAAAAAACAAATAAGATATAGAAACCAAAAATCCTCTCTCCATAAGACAATCAATGATTATTACACATTTAGATAGAAATTTCCCAGTGATGCAAGCATATTTCAAGAAATGCCCCTAAATTTAAACAAATACGTCCCACTCAACTTTTGTATGATAAACAAATAAGCAACTTATCAGTAGTGCTTTTAAATTTCATATATTAAAAAAACTATCAACAATAATATTACTCTTTAAAATCATAAATAGTCAGTTGTTGTGAGTCACAAAATTAGGGGCATATGAGCTATAAACATTGTTTGTCAAATGATTATCAATAGCAACACTATGATTCCAATAAAATCATTATAAACTCAAAACCTAAAAAATTTCGTCAAAGATAATACATTTAGCCGATGGTCATAAGAAAATGAGAGATTGATATTAGTAGTGATACAAAATGTGATCCATCTTCTCATACTAGAGCTAAACCTTGTAGATCTCCATAAAAATAAAAACCATATTATGTTGGTTCTTCTACAAGGATTCATAGGAATTAGAGCACCAAGCAGCAAAATAAACTTTAAAATTACTAATCAATTGAATCATTTTGAATTTCTTAAAGCTTATTATGTCGAGTGAGTATAGACCAAGAAAGTAGAATAAAATTTAATATAAAGATCATGTTTCTTAATGTCTTCATAAGGAAAAGTTGACATAAAGCTAGCATTTTTTCTTAGAATATCTTTTGAAATAACAATAGTTGTAAAGAAATTGAGTTGATTACTCCAGATGATAGAATAAATTAACAGAAAGCCCTTTGCAAAAATTAACATTTTTTGTCTCCAACAAGAACACTGCATCAAAATTTTACTAAAAATAGTCAAACAATCATTAACGTTAAGTCTAATAAAAGAAAAAAAAATGCTCATATATTCCCTTTAAAGGGGATTAATGGTAGGATTAAATATATTGATACAGTGTTGCCCAAAAGAGTGATCTATTATTTTGAAGAAATAAATAGCTAATTTGTTGTGATTTTCATTAAGATTTTAGCTTTTGGTAAATATTATTTTAATTTTGATATTGAGGAAATATATAAAATGGTGATCAACATTCAAAAAAAAAAAAAAGAAGATCATCCATGTATATTAGATGATAAATGTGAGCATGGTCATATGACATGGCCTTGAACTTTTTTTTAAGCTTTTTTCACCCTACAAGCAAGAAAAAATATTCATTTCAAAAGTGAAGAGGAATATATATAGGAGTCATCCTTATTTGAGGCTAACAAAAATAATATGAGAGTTATTGATTAGCAATAACGTAGAAGTGAACTTCATTAACACATGTAATAATCTAACACAAAAAAATTATGAGAGAAGCATAATTAAAAAATTAATAGGTAGACAATATCATATTAAAAGATTGTTTTTATTTTAGTATAAAAATACTTTGGTTAGTTTACATAATTAAAATCATGTAGAATCCTATCAACAAGGACAATATTGTCTATAATATATCTACCCTTAATAAAAGTAGCTCGAGCAATGTTAATTAGGTAAGGAATTATACATTTTAATATATGTTAACTTTGAGAGAGAAAACACTAAAATACTTTTCTAAATTAATGTTAATTTCATAATTTTCTATAAAAAATTACACTAAATTATGTACCTTTATTATAAGAAAACCATCAAGTGATAATTTATGAAGAAATGGTAAATTCGAGGACAACACCTAGGCATTACATGTAGTGCCTAGGTACTATGTTGAAAATTTTTCCAACAATTTTTCTCAGAGCTTAGAACCCAGTGCCAAGTATCCAATGCCACAATGCCACTCTTTAGAGCATGACAACACTATCAACGCTAGAGCAAGGATCCTAAATACAAAAAGTGTAACGGCTAAAAGTTGATGACCAGTCTCGCAATGCAACAAATCTAGTGTCACAACACTATGGCCAAGATATAACGGTTATCATTTCAAAATATAAAATGAAAGGTGAGAATGGAACTTAGAAGGGGCTTAAAAAGTGTGCATGTTATATTTGTGAAGTTGTAACAAAATTCTAAAAGCAAAAAATAGTGTCAATGTGTGTGTGTGTAAAGTTGTATGTGAAAGTGTGCTTAGCCCTAGCCCAAGAGAACAAATGTGAGTACAGATAAAATGAAGGAGTGAACCTAGGCATTTTGAGATCTTTTCACTGCATATATTTTTGTTTCATTCAAGGATTCTTAATGCCCTAGTTTGTATTTTTCAATTGTATATTTTTGTGATTATTAGTTTGAATGGTGTAATTTAACTATATTGAAATTTTCATCATGTTAGGCTAAAAACTTTACTTTTCAATGTGTGATTTGTAATTCAATTTTCAATGAATGTGTTATTCATAATGTGATCACCTAAGTATGAAAGTTTATTTTTCTTCCATTTTAATTTAGTAATAGTAATGGCTATATATATATATTTTTAAAATCTAGTGGAGATTGGTAATATCAATAATGGAAGGAAGAATCATAAATAAGGTTTGGTAGAATAGACATATTATCTCTAAACCTTAGCAATCATTTAAGAAAACATAGAATTTCAATTTTAAATTCTCTATTTGCATAGGAATATAACATTTAGGGATTTCAGAATTACATATTTTAACTATCAACGGAGGTTAATATATACTTATGTTTTTTATTGATGACAAGTTTTATGTAAAAACATATTTCATAGAAATATGGAAATACAAATTAAAAACTGAAGATTTTTTCATATATTGATTATTATTATTTTAAAATATTTTAAAAATAACCTTGGAAAATTTGTTTTTAAATAAAATTAAAAGTTTATGCTAGTGTTTAAAATTTATTTTTAAAAGTCATAACATATCATCGTGGGAATGATTTATACTCAAATAAACTATATTACCTGGTCAACACATACACTTGCATTAGCCCATGCAAAGTCAAGCCAATTTTGTGCTTAAAAATAATTTTATATGGTATTACGATGTGTGCTTATAATCTTTGAAATATTTAGTATGAAGATTTTGTATATTAAAGTACTGGATGGATTCTTAATGTGATGGGTAAGCTCCACATTTTAAAAAAATTTTGTCTCCATTAAAAAAGACACAATTATCTCATGCAAGTCCCAAAAGAAGTTGGCCCTAAAATTATTCAAATCAAGGCATTTCTCCTTGCCAATATAAGAATAATATCATGATATCATCATAAAAAAATGAGCTAATAATACAATTTGCTTTCAACAATTGATAAACAGTTAAAACGTAATTACAACTAGAATAATCAAAAGTAAATTCATTATAAGAATATATTAAAAATTTGTTATAGCAATATGAGCTCCCTTTTGGTCAAATAAACTACAAATGGGAGAGCTTATTTAACAAAAAATTTATAATTCCTCTTACTTTTAATTTTCTTATAAAAATTTTGTATATCATCCCCCTTTTGATAGTTAGGTGCATTTTACTCCTTGCTTAATCTAGACAATTTGATACTTAAATGCTTCAATAAGAGATTTCTTAGATATAAGACTATTTTTGAAGGCTCTATCAACAAACAATTAATTAAGAAGCCAAGTTGATGATTGAATTAGCTATATGAGACGGCTGTTTGGTAGAGTTCCACCATATTAGCATTAAAAATGTAAATATTAAAATCAAAATGCTTGTCATAAGGTGGATACTTTCTACTGAATTTCTCCTCAACATCCCTTTTACAATTATAATCACAAAAGATTAACTATGGAGCATGGATTTTGAGGGCAGAACTATAGATAAGATTTTATAATTTTCTCTATTTACTGGCACCATATTTTGCATAAAAATAGATGTAAAGAACTTAACATAAGAGAGATAAAGGCATGCGTGAATATATTAAGAATGGATGTCAGTGAGCATAAAGGTAAATTTAGAGGAGTTTGATTTTATCCAAATATGCCCCGCAATTTCAAAACTAAAAATGGCTAAAACCCCCTTCAAACCAAAAAAAAAAAAATGATTATGAAAGAAAGTGATATGAGATAAATAGAGTGACCCATTAGTTTGTAGGAAATAAAATCATATACATGTTAAGATCCATGGTTGAGATTCAAAGATGAAAATATTTATTCAAACCTCTAACATTTCATAACATTATAATGAACTAAGAGACAGTTAGTTGCTGGCATAAAGAAGATGCATTCATAAGGTCTTTAAACTGAGTATTTTTTTTTAATTAGGAAAATTAATGCTAGAAGAGAATAGGGTCCTACATATGGTGGTAATTACAAACATTTTGAGTGATAGGATTAAGGTAAAAAAAGAAATTGGTCAATTTATACTCATGCTTATATACAAGTATATGTATATGCATGTGTGTGTGTGTGTGTGTGTGTGTGTGTGTGTGTGTGTGTGTGTGTGTGTGTGTGTGTGGATATATATATATATGTATGTATATATATATATATATATATATATGTATATATATATATATATATATATATATATATATACATACATATATATATATAGATAGATATAGATATATGTATGTATATAGATATATATATATATATGTATGTATATATATATATATATATATATATATATATATATGTATGTACATATATATATATAAATATATATGTATATATATATATATATATATATGTATGTACATATATATATAAATATATATGTATGTACATATATATATAAATATATATGTATGTACATATATATATAAATATATATGTATGTACATATATATATAAATACATATGTATGTACATATATATATATAAATACATATGTATGTACATATATATATACATATGTATGTACACACACACACACACACACACACACACACACACACACACACATATATATACATATATAAATATACGTTCACATATATACATATATATACATATGTATGTATTTATGTGTATGTGTGTGTGTGTTTATATGTGTTATAATGTTGAAGATTAAAAAAAAAGCAACTATTGATGTGTCATTAACAAATTTTTATCTGTCACAAATCTAGAAGTATTTTTATATTAAATTTCCAAATTCAAATTCAAATTTAAGATCACCAGGGCCTAGTCAAGTTGACTGTCTCGATAAGATGAATTCAATGATACCAAAAGTTGTTTGATTCATGTCTAATCAAGCCCAAATTAAGTCATTAAACCACATTTGGAGGTGCTCATCAATTGAATAGTCAAATTAACTGCAAATTTAACATATTTATATTCAAATTGAGCATCTTAATGAGCAAATCCAGCAAACTTAAGATTGCTAATATCTAAGTGATTAGGGCACTCAAATCATTAAAAAAACTATTTATGATCAAGGAGATCAATAGGGACAGTCTGATCGAGTGGTTAAAAAAGTTATGCGCCAAAAAGCCTCAAATTTCCCTCCCCAAAAGACTATAAATAAACTATCTTTATTCATTTAGGGGGAGAGGCAGAAGAGGAATTCCAGAGTCTCTTCTGGAGAGAAGATCCGACAATAATCACTGGCCTCTGTAGCCGTCAACTATCGGTTACTGTCGCCGACCACCGTACTCCGCATGACCCTTACTTGCAATCTTTGTATTCCAAATATATTTGTTGTGTCTAACACTTGTATTAAAGTCCCACAAAATAACCACCATCCTTCATAGATGTTAACCACAGTCGACCACCACTCATTCACCATCGTCAACTATCGCCAGCCATCACCACATATCGCTACCAATCACCAACCCAAGACAACCCCTTATTGCAAGATTTGTAGTCTGAATATGACAGTTGTGTCTAAAAACTGCATTTTCTTTGCTATGTAGACAAGTGTGCTTTTCGGATCAAATATATAACCCCATTCTCTCAATTGTGAGAGAAGGGTGCACCATTGTACATACACACTTAACGTGAATTACCTTGTCTTGACTAAGCTCTATGGTTTTTTTCCTTTTCAGTTTTTTTCACGTAAAAAATCTTAGTATTTCTTCTCCATCATAAGAGTGTGTTGCATCTCCATGCAACACTAAGACTCTAAATAATCACTCTATCATCGTGAATGTTTTAGCATGTAATATTTTGACATTTTCTATAGAAAACAAAGTCCTATTTATAAAAGTATAAGCTTCTTCAATGGTTGACAAATGTAATACATGGGCTTCTCATTCTAATACTTTTCATTTCATGAAACAATCTCAATGTCCGGGACACCAAGCTTTTGTTTTGTTTCTCAATGATATACATCACCCAACTGACGAAGGAACCTCCTTTACACCTCTTGAAGATTGTGTACAAAGAATGGAGGAGTCTCAAAATGTGATCCTCTGACTTTTACTTAAAACACAATAACTGACAGTTGGGCATACATGAGGGGCATAATTACCTCTACATCCACTAACAAGAGATATACAATTAGCACCGCTCCTCACACTAAAGTTCCTCTTATAAAGCTGACCTCCAAGTGACTGCTAGCTCTACACATCCATCATATGTAGTCAAGCTTGAAAACAAACCTCCAACACTTGTTGAGAACTTATCTTGACCTCATGTAATCCATGTGAGTTGCAGTGTCTAGTGCAAGACGAGTTACAAGTAAAAGATAGAAATCCTTTCTCTGCTTGACGTAATTCTCAAGAGTTTTCCTGGTTGGATGAGATCGTCCTTCAATGCCCTGTTCTAACAAGATTCAAGCTTTTGAGCATTGATTCTTATGATAGGACATCTGATTTATATGAACTTATTAATCATTACGAAACCATCATGCATGTATGATGAGCTTCAAACATGCTTTTTTTAATCAAATTTCAAATGTTACTTGACTCGGCCTACTAGTGTCAGGTGCGCTGCCTCTAACGTTAATATTCAAAGGATAGTTTCAGTTCTATTTCACAATAAGATCAATTTAATAATGAGGCAGTCACTCGCATACACAAATATACGTATCGTTCAAGTAATACATGGCTCTAGTGGAGTCCTGGTTATCGATCCTACGAGGAAGGTAGGAGCTTTATCAAAATGTAGCAAAGATTTAAAATCCAATACTCAATTCACAATGCAAATGTAAGTACGATTAAATTTGCTAGTGCAAAGATAACTATGGCTAAGTTAACTACAATTACTTCCTAAATTTCTAAGCCGGGTTAACTAACACACACAGTAAGTTTTGTATTGAAATGTTCTAATATGGAAAAATATCTTTTCTCTTGCAATGAGTCTGTGATGAGTGATTGATATAGATTGATATAAATTTGTATTGTGCCAAATAGGAGAAATTATATTCTTTACCCTTGTCAGAGTACCCCCTCTTCCAAGTATGAAAATAACATTGGCAAATCTTAGGCTTAATCACTAAATCTAAGGTTAGGCTTGGAGGATACCGGCTCTCACTTCAGAGCTCCCACTTCCTTCACTTGAAGGCTAACCCTCTCTTTAGTTACCAAACTTTAAGACTGATTTGGGGATTTCAGCCTGTCACTCTAAAATCTCCAATTTGACGCCAATCAAACCATATTTCCCTATTTATTTACACTCAATTCACATAAACTACACAACTCATTCATGGGCATTGAATGGATTCTCCACTATTGTTGTAAAACACTTAGTCCTTTCAGATTGAATGTTTCACAACAAGTTTTAACAATTCAATTAGCCAAATCGAAAAGTAAATGAAGTTCAAATTGAAAAATCATCACAATTTCTTAACATTTTATGACACATCAAATCTACATCAACATTTCACTACATCACATTGCAAGATGAAAGACAAAGAAGTCTACTCAGAATTCATGAGGAAGATACAACAAAACATGGATTATATATATAAAAGCAAAGTCATACAAACCACAAAAGTAAATACAACTTATATCAATTTCTTCCCCAATGCAAATCCTATGAAGTTCCTTTGAATCATTTTCTCTCTTCTCTACAACACTCAATTCTCTCTGTAGAATAGTAAGGAAGAAGCAAACTCTCACTTTCCTCCTTCTCCTACACTCCTTAGAGAAGAATCTCTCACAAAACAACACTTAACACACACTCTCTCCAAACTCTAACTCACTCTCTTCACTTCTCTCCTTCTTCTCCTACTACACACACTAATACACACTCACACACACCACTTTCTTGAGCGTCCATAACTGTCTATAAAAGTTTAGAAACGAATTCCCTAAGAGTTTCTTCAAGCACCCCTTCAAAAAGCGTCCAAATACATTGAATTTTGAATTTCACCGACATTGGGCGCCGGCGGCGTTGTCCGCCATTTAATTCTGAACTCTCTTAAATTGGGCGACGGCGGCGCCAAAAGACTGTTTTCTCCATTTTGCCTCTTTTTACTCCAAATTCGTTCCTTTTCACTTCCTTTTGCTCAAATTATCTACAATTTTCATACCTGCAGCAAAACATGAAGAATATCTTCCTTTAAAGTGCAATATCACCAAAAATGAGTACAAATTGTATAACAAAAACCTAATATATTTTTGGTGTATCGTTACTCCTGAAAAATAAGTCCGTACTTAGGTTTATTCATTCTCATGAGGGATCATGCATATCTTTAATGAGTTTGATAAATTATTTATAGAGCAATTAAAATATATAGAAGGGCTATCAAAGAATCCTCACCTTTCCTGATTTCTCGAAGTGAGGAATAGTTACTGAAAGACTATTTCTGAAGCATTTTTCAATTTTAGGTTGACTACCTTCTCATATGCAATTAAGGCTTATTTTATATGATATTGCACTTTAACGGAAAGTATTTTGCATGTTTTTTTAGTTTTAGGTACAATAAATGAAACTTCAGAGGAAATGGAGCTAAATGAGGCAATATGGAGCAAAATTAGCATAAGATTAGGAGCTATAGTGCCAGCTTTTAACGTCATAGTGCCAGTTCTCGACATGAACAGACGCCATAACACCCCAAATTTGGCGCTATAGTTTTAGAGATGGTTTCCACTTTGGTTCATTGATTTTGGATGAATTTTGAAGGAGTGCTTGAAGTGACTCTTTGTTATTTTCAGAGTTCTATAAAATGGGGCCATTGGCTGACCGAAAAAAAGAAGAAAAAGAGGGATTCTAAAGGTTGTGTGAGTTAGTAGGTTCAGTTTGTGTTTAGAGAGGAGAGTCCTGACACGCCTAAAATATATATATTTTTTGCAATATCATTTTACTCATTTTTGATGATATTACACTTTAATGGAAGGTATTTTGTATGTTTTTTTGGTTTTAGGTACAAGAAATGGTGATTGGAGCAAAAGGAAACAAAAACGATGCAATTTGGAGCAAAAACGAGCAAGAAATGAAATTATGCCCTGACACCTTTCGATAAGTCTTTTGATGTTTAATATCTTTTACATTTCTTGCATATTTTTGAATGAGATTACACTTTAAAGAAAGGTTGTTTTTATGCTTATTTTGTAGGGCTATCTGTTACGAACGCAATGCAACTGAAACGGGGCGAATCAGAGCTAAAACGGAGCCAAACGGAGCAAACGGTGAAGCTGCGCAGCAGTCATCTCGCCGACGGCGAGATTTTCCAGAAAACACCGAAAAGTACCCGAAAATCTCGCCGACAGCGAGCTCGAACCCGCCGATGGCGCCCGGACGGTTCTGGACCGACTATTGGCGGTTTTTGGCCTAAATTCGACGTATTTGGACGTTTTTTCGAAGGGGTGCTTATGGAAACTCTTCAAACTTCGTCCATACTCTTTAAAATGGCGAATATATGTTAGAAATGAGTGAGAAACAATAGAGGAAAGTGGAGAAAACTTTGAGGAATGTTTAGGATTCTTAGATTAAGAGTAGAAATGTAGATTTCTACCCTTTTGGTGAGATTGGAGAGGAGATTTTGAGAGAATTTGTAAGGGATTTCGCTAGCATTGCATGGATCGCCGGGAGACTTTATGGGAGAGATCTTCGTCTTTCTTTCAAGGAGAAAAAGCTAAGTATTGTTCTTCATTATCTTATAATTTTGTAAACAATTACATAGTGGATTTACTTTGGTTAAATGAAGTTTCTGTTGTGTTTTCTTCGTGCTTTGTGATGCATCTCTCTTACTCTTTTTTCTTCTTTGAAAATAGTGACATGAGAAGATTATGCCATTATTTTCTTTTTACTTTTCTTTTGTAATGAGTAGAAATAATGTTTAGGATTTTGTGATGCTTGATAGAAGTGAATTTAATTATAAATGTGATGGTTTTTACTTGCACTTCATTTACATTGCAATAAGGGCCCATTGTATTGTTAAAATTCATTGTAATTGCATCGACCCGAAAGGGCGGTGTAATTCTCAACAAAGTGAAATCACATTCAAATTCCATGGATGGTGAAGTTCATGGGGATTGAATGCAAATAAATATGGAAATATAATTATCGAGCTTAGAATTGGAGATTTTAGAGTGACATGCTAAAATCCTCAATTCGGTCCTATCGTTTGGGTGCTGAAGCGGAGATGTTAGCCCTCATGCGAGCGGAACGTGGGAGCTCCGAAGTGAGAGTCGGTATCCTCCCAACCTAGCCGCGAATTCGGTAACCAAGCATAGGATCGATCGATGTTCTTTATGCACGGACGAAAGGGTAAATAATAGGATTGCTCCTATTTGGCACATACAATATTTAATGCATCTCATTCCTATACATTATCTATTTCATTACATAAGAATAGTAGTTTTTAATATCTCAAAATTCTCCAAACCAATTCATCCAAAAGGGTTATATTTAGAATTATTATTTGCATTTAGATATAGTTACTATCTTTACATTTAACACTTGCATTTAGGAATAGTTGCTAGATAAAACACAATTTTAATCGACATTCCAAACTAAGGACTATTAGTAGTAGACGAATTTGATTAAAGACCTCTTACTTCACTTCCTCATGGGATCGATACTGGGGTTTTTAAAGAAAACTCTATATTACTTGAAATGATACGTATACTTGCGTAGTACCCATAGTGTGTAAAATATTTTCTAATTTTTATATCATTTAAGATTTTGCACACTAGCCGCTATTTATAAATCGGGTCAAGTTTTTTTGCCATCTTTTGGAAATTAATTTACTGCGTAATTGCGGGTCGGGTCAAGTTTTTGGCGCCGTTGCCGGGGAAGCTTCGGTAAGAACTTTAGGAGAATTTTAGTTGAAGTAATTTGGCTTAGACTTGGAAAACTGTAGTGTCGTAAAAACTATTTTTGTGTGAAAAGTGTTTTTATTTGAGAAAGAGTTGTGAAAAAAAAGAAAAAAAAGAAAAAAATTTTGTTTATATGAAAAATAAGGTGTTCGTGAATATGTTTTGTTGTGTTGAATATATTTCATTTATTATTTGTTTAATTATTAATGTATAGTTTGTTATGTTACGTATGCGAAACAAAGGATCTGAAGGACTTGTACCTTATGATCCCGAGTTTGAAGAAAATAAAAAAATAAAAATACAGAAAGGACTCGAAAAACTAGAATTGGAAATGGAAAACTTTCATGATAATAACTTGGAAAATCATCATACTTCATTGAAGGATTACGTAAATCCTACGACAGATGAAATTCACTTAAGTATACAAAACCACGTCGTTGAAGGCGACTCGTTTGAAATAAATCCCGAAATTATCCAAGCAGGTGCAAACACGATCAGTTTGAGGGAACTCCTTCAGAGGAACCCTATTTACACTTATCAAATTTTCTAGAACTTTGTGCTACATTTCATTATAACGGTATGTCAGACGATGCTGTTAGACTAAAGCTTTTTCCTTTCTCACTAAGGGATAAGGCTAAAATGTGGTTATACTCATTAGCACTTGGTTCTATTAAAAATTGGGAGGAGTTAACTCGAAATTCTTAGCTAAGTATTTTCCACCTTCGAGGACTACTCGACTTAGAAACAATATTATCTCATTTTCTCGGTATGAAGGGGAATCGATATATGAAGCCTATGAAAGATTTAAGGAACTCTAAGAAAGTGTCCACACCATGCTCTGCCGATTGGTTAATCATTCGAACTTTTTATAATGGGTTAGTAGAATCCCTTAGGTCCATAATTGATGCTGTCATTTGGTGGATCATTAATGTTAAAATCATTTGATGAAGCGTATGCATTAATTGAAGAAATGGCTACAAATGAATTTCAATGGCCCTCTGCAAGGGTAAATCATAAAAATGTAGCTAGTGTTCATGATACAGATGCGATTACAATTCTTGTATCTCAGATTGCTACAATATCAAGGAAGTTGGACCAATTTGGAATGAACCAACTTCAATTTACTCCTGTAAGTGAGGAAAGTTTATTAGGGCAAATGATTGATTCTAACTTATCATATGAGACTTTAAATACCATAAATAACCCATATTCTAACTTTTACAACCCATGTTGGAAGAACCATCCTAATTTTAAGCTGGAATCATACTGCGAGGTGGAAACCAAAAATGGGAAAATAATCATGCAAATCCTAATGGAAGTTGGAATAATCAGGGGAACATAAACTATAGACCTTCATATCTACTGGACTCTAATAATGATAAAAAATTTGAGGATAAGAAGACGTCTATGGAAGAAGCGGTATTGCAAATGGGAAACCAGTTGTAAAGTCAAAATGCAGTGATTAGAAACATAGAGAATCAACTGGGACAAATTGCTAATTCACTTAGCAACAGACACCAAGGAACACTTCCTAGCAACAATGAGATCAACCCTAAAGAGAACACTAATGAATAAATAGAAGCTGTCAAATTAAAAATTGGAAGAGATATAGAGGATGTGGTTAGAAAAGATAAAGATGTTGTGAGAGAAACAAAGGAAACTAAAAGACACGAAGAACATGTTTTTAAGGATGCGGAAAAATTAATATCTCCAACTAAAATCAGTTTGGAAAAACCACCACCTTCATTTCCTCAAAGACTTAGACAACATGACTTGGATAAAAAATTTTCAAAGTTCATGAAAGTACTTAAGAAGTTAACGATAAATATTCCTTTCACTGAAGCTTTGGAACATATGTCAAGTTATGCAAAGTTTATAAAGAATATATTAAATAAGAAAAGGAAATTTGGGGATTACGAGCAGTTGCAATAAGTGAGGAGTGCAGCGCTATACTTCAGAAAAATTTTCCTCGGAAACTTAAAGTTCCTTGTAGCTTTACAATTCCTTGTGCTATTGGAAAAAAATTATGTGGAAAAGCTTTATGTGATTTAGGAGTGAGCATTAATGTGATGCCTCTATCTATATTTAGAATGTCGGGTTTAATAGATATTTCTCCCACTATCGTAACCCATACATTGGTCGATCGATCTATCATTTATCAAAAGGAGTTATAGAAGATGTGCTTATTAAAGTGGATAAATTTATATTTCCTTTGGACTTTATTGTATTAGATATGGAGGAAGATAAAGAAATTCCAATTATTTTAGAGAGACCTTTCCTTGTTACTGGACGAGCTATGATAGATGTGCAAAAAGGAGAATTGACTATGAATATTAATGACCATGAAATTACTTTTGATGTATTAAAGACTATGAAATATCCAGTTGAGAGAAAAGATGATGATTGTTTTTGGATGGATGAAATTGATTATCTAAGTAAAGACCATTTCCAAGAAAGTTTTGAGAGTAAGTTAAAAGATGAGATTGAAATAGATTTTCATGATGATTCGAAAACATTATTTAAAGAAGACTGTATGTACGTTCAGGAGAGGTGCGAAATGATGGACGCTATCAAAAATAGTAAACTTTTAATTCCATTTGTTGAGAAATATCATGAACTTAAGATGGATGTACCCCATACAATTTTAAAGCCTATCTATTTAGAGAATTCATCTACACAACCAGTCTTTATATCTTTAGATGCAACTCAATCACAAGAAAAACCTGGATTAAATGATGAACAAGATAAAATTATTGAACTAGGATTTGTAAGAGAATTTGAGGATAACTTTCAAAAGAACTTTGAGTTGAGAAAAGAGGATAAGGATATTGGAAGACCATTGGAAGAAATTCTTAGGGAATTAGAAAAACCTATTTCCTCAACTAAGATAGATCCTCCATCATTTAATAATTATAAAGGGGAAGAACTGGAAGATAACTTGAATCATAAGAGCGACATAGAAGAATTTGATCATGAATCTGAATTATCTAGAGAGAATTTGATCCAAAATTTGGGAGATATTGAAGTATTTTATAAAGATCCATTTCTTATAAATTTCAAGGATGATATTAACATGCAATTTCAGAAAATCAATAGAAGAATATTGGATCTAGAAAGAAATATGAGTAACAATGATATAAATCCAACTGAAAATGAAGAGCTTAATGAAAAATTAAAATTTGAGGATTTTATAAGAATCCACTGGATACGAAAAAGATTGAAATTTATTGATCGAGGATTACTTAAATGGAATTTTGATCCAGGAGGAATCATTTGTCGGGCTAATAACGTTAAACCCAACGCTTTATGGGAGGCAACTCATAGTTATCAGAGTGCTTTGATTTAGTGTGCTTGAGAGTCATGATAGTTAGTGATATATTGTATTTGCTTTATAGTGGATTGATCAGTTTTATTGATAATTGGTAGATGTTTGGATTATTAGTAGTTTGATTTGATCTTTGTGTGTCATGAGGGAGGTGATTCCTTAACTTCTTATTATGGCTAGAATTGATATGTTGTGGTAGTTGGATTAACGAGTCCACTGTGACTTGGGTCTCACCCAGACTTGAGTTTTACAAGAGAAATCATGAATTTCAAACATTGATAGTTTCATCTTAATTTGTTACTTCCTTTCTACAACTTTATTTTCATTAGGTAGGAGTCGCGAACCTATTTGATGAACACCATATGGATGATCTTACACTATCTTTATAACAGTTAGAGGTGCTTAATTAAAAAGATTAGATGATGTCTGAGATTGGTGTCCGGAAACCAATTTATTAGAAATAATCTTATCTTTGGGATTATAATCTATAAAATCATTTTAAAGTAACTAATTTACTAGTGTAGTGATTCCGTTAGAAATTGAAGGTAACGTAGTGAGATTGGTTGAGTTAAAGGATGAATTGACCTCATTTATCATATGTGTGTTTATGTTTGTGTTACAACTTTAATTAGGTCTTGAAGAACATTTTCTTATTCCCTTGCTGATACCTGCTTTGTGATCTATAAAAAAATACCTATTTCTTTATGTCTTAATTCTTATCAATTTCTAAGGATATTATGCTTTAATGAAAGGTATTTTTTCTGTGTTTTTGGATGTAGGTGATGTAAAAAGGTCCAAAAAGGAAAAAGGAGCAAAAAGGAGCAAAAATGAGCAAAATGGAGCAAAATACAAAAAGTATAAAAAAATATGGCACGGCGCTGGCGCGCGAAGTTGGCGCTAGCGCCGGACTCGATACGAAGCTGTCGAGTTTTGACAACGTTTGAACATTTATTTTGACGGAGTGAGCGGTAATTGGACATTCTAGAAGACTGGCAGTTGTTCCTTGATAATAGGAAATGTGATACATTGCATTTAGACGCTCCAAAATGATTTTAATCGTGAAGAGGTGCGAGCCAAAGTGAAGAGGTACGAAGAACTGGACGGGTGTCCGGCGCCTAGGCGCCAGATTCCAGCGCTGGCGCCGGATTCAGCGCGCTGGCGCCGGACGGACCTTCTAGAAGATTCATTGAATGTGGACATGTTTTGAAGAGGTGCCTCAAGGCAACCCTTGAAGCCTATAAATAGGAGTCCATTTCTTCAAAAAAACGTGCCCCCCATTGTAACCCCTTTCTCTTATCCACTTTAGGACCTCTCATCCTTAGAGAGAGAAATAGAGAGAGAAATTTAGGGCCACTTTTGTTTAGTTTAGTGAGTTTATTTTCAAGTTGTTGCATGCGGAGTTCATTACCTTGTGGAGTCGGTAGGAATCGAGAAGATTTATAGAAGGAATATTTGAGATAAGAATTTTATATTTGATTCAAAGTTTATTTATTATGTTTTGTTGTTTATATTCAATGTATTCTGAGTAGTTAGTTTACTTTCTTCCTTCAATTATGAAGAGATAAATAAGATAATAAAAGATTCGATGGAGAATTGAAATTCAAAATATTTTCAAAACATTGTGATGACATTAATACCTGATCTTACTTTACTTTTTAAATTGGTCATTTAAATCGTTAAAACCTGTTGAAGAGTTTTGAGACCTAGAAGGAGAAAAACTCTTAACTTGTAAGTGTCACATGAATCCTTGGGTAGTCGAAGGCCATGTGCGGGCTATTCAAGGTGAAGTGCAAATAAATAGGAAGATTAGATTTAAAGGGCGTAGAATTGATAAGTTTTTAGAGTGACAGACTAAATTCTTATAATTTGATTTATAGCTTAGGAAAGGGTCACTAGTAGGGCCGACCATATCCACCCGTGGACATCTAGTAGTGTGAGTCTAGATTAACCCATTCTACTAACAATACATCCGGACTGATACGTAAATTGCCTGATGTTCTTTGCGCTCGGATCGAAAGGGTAAAGAATATGAATGCTTCTATTTGGCACAATACCACAAATCAAATTCTCCAACGAATACTAAATTATCTTAAAAATCTTAGATTAATTGAAGGGAAGAAAGTTGTTTATTTATATTATTTTCACAAAATCATTGTCTTATTATTGTTTTCTTTATTTGCATCTAGTAAATTAATAGTAATTTATAGTTTGATTAAAAACACAAAAAGATTTTTGAAATATAATATTTAAAAATTTATTACTATAATTTTTCCCCGTGGGATCGATACTGGGGTCTTTGTTTCAAAGCTCTATATTACTTGAAACGATACGTATACTTGCGTAGTACCCAAAAAGTATATAAAATATTTTCTTTTTAAAATATATTTTGCTTATATAAACATATATTTAAAAAGTTTTATTTGGTACACATCTATATAGCAAGTTATTCCGAGTCGAAGTGTTTCGCGTCTTAGCCAGAAATTAAATTTTCTAGCGAGTGGTAACAAATTCTTGTATTTGGAAGTACAAAAATCGGGTAAAGTTTTTGGCGTCGTTGCTTGGGGAAGAAATAGAATAGTTATAAATATTATATTTCCAAAATATATATATATATATATATATATATATATATATATATATATATATATATATATATATTATTCTTTGTTTTATGCGAAGATTTGGTTACGAAGGATTAATACCTTTAGATTACGAATTAGAAAGAACAATTAGAAAAATTAAAAAGGGAAAACAAATTCAAAAATTTCAAGAAATGGCTACTTTACAAAATCCGATTGAACTTAATGATCAAAATGTTTATAAACCATTAAGGGATTATGCTTAACCCTACGAGTTGATGAACTTCATAGTAGTATTCGAAATACCCACTTGTAGATGCTAATTCTTTTGAACTTAAACCGTCTATTATTCGAATGGTGCAAAACAATCAATTTGGTCGAACACCGAATGAGGATCCAAATTTACACCTTGTTAATTTTTTAGAACTTTGTGCTTACCTTTAAATATAACAATGTTTC
Source organism: Papilionanthe hookeriana x Papilionanthe teres (assembly GCA_022702705.1). NCBI lineage: Eukaryota > Viridiplantae > Streptophyta > Magnoliopsida > Asparagales > Orchidaceae > Papilionanthe > Papilionanthe hookeriana x Papilionanthe teres. The sequence goes on along the minus strand of CM040425.1, from coordinate 65,755,044 downwards.
GATGATGCTTATTAGACTTAGACTCTTTCCTTTTTCTTTAAGAGATAAAGCAAAGATGTGGTTAAACTCATTAGCTAATTGGTTCATTAAAACATGGATTTGAAATGGCACAAAAATTCCTTGCTAAATATTTTCCTCCTTCTAAAGCTGCTAAATTAAGAAATGATATTACTTCGTTTAGTCGATTTGACGGGAGACAATATATGAAACTTGGGAAAGATTTAAAGAACTATTAAGAAAATGTCCTCATCATGCTTTACTGATTAGTTAATTATTCGAACATTTTATAATGGATTAATTGGATCTTTAAAATCAATTATAGATCTTCTGCTTTGGAGGTTCTTTAATGTCTAAATCATTTGAAGAAGCTTATACTTTAATTGAAGAAATGGCTAATAACAATTTTCAATGGCCTTCCGAAAGGATTAATCCTAAAAAGATAGCAAGTATTCACGATTATGAAGCCTTTTCTATTTTAACTTCACAAGTAGCAGCAATTAGATAACTTTGCAATTAATATTTCACATAATAACTCTGCTAATATTGAAGATTCTCAAACTATTGAAACTTTACAAGCTATTGCAAGTAAAAATAATTCTTATTCAAATTATTATAATCTTGGGTGGAAAAATCATCCTAATTTTAACTGGAATAATTCACAACAACAATGGGGTAATAATCGATCTCATCCCACTGAAAATTGGAATAATCGAGTTAATCCAAATTATAAACCTCCTGGATTTAATAATCGACGAGAAAAAGTTATCAATAGAATAATTAATTTTACAAATGAATAATCGATTACAAAATCAAAATCTTGCTTATTCGTAATATTGAAAATCAAATGGGGCAAATTGTTATTTTAATTAATAACGGACACTGTAGGAACACTTCCTAGTAATGTTGAAATTAATCCAAAGGAAGCGAAAAAGAACATGAACAAGTTAAAGGTCTGTGCGACTTAGAAGTGGAAAGGAATTAAAAGAAAGAATGCGGAATGAAATTGAAAAAGAGGCTGAGGTTGAAGAGATTGAGGTTGAAGAGATTGAAAAACCTAAAGAAACTCTCTCTCTAGTCGAGATCAGACCATTATACCTGTTAATGTGGAAGTTGAAAAACCACCACCACCTTTTCCTCAAAGACTTAAACAGCAGAAACTAGATCATCAATTTTCTAAGTTCTTTTAAATCTTTAAGAAACTTACTATTAACATACCTTTTGCTGAAGCTTTGGAACAAATTCCAACTTACGCAAAATTTATGAAGGATATTTTAAGAAAAAAATGAAAATTTGAAGCTTTTGAAACTGTTGCATTAAGTGAAGAATGCGGTGCAATAATTCAAAAGAAATTACTGAAAAGCTTAAGGATCCTGGAAGTTTCACAATACCCTGTGCTTATTGGAGAAAAATTTTGTGGAAAAGCTTTATGTGATTTAGGAGCAAGTATTAATCTCATGCCATTTCCTATCTTTCGAAGATTGGATTTAGGAGATATTACTCCCACCACTTGTAACCCTTCGATTAGTCGATAGATCTATCACTTATCTAAAGGAGTTATAGAGGATGTTCTTGTTAAAGTGGATAAATTTATCTTCCACTGTAGATTTCATAGTACTTGATATGGAAGAAGATAAAGAGATACCTATTATTTTAGGGAGACCTTTTCTAGCTACTTGGACGAGCTTGTGATTGATGTGCAAAGGGAGAACTAACCATGAGAGTTAATGATCAAGAAATTAAATTCAATGTTCTTAAATCGATGAAGTACCACGAAAAAGAGAAATATTATCGAATGGATATAATTGATTATTTAATTGAAAAACATTATCAAGAAAAATGTAAAGTCATTTACGAAGAAAAATTTAAATTTTTAAGCGATGAAAATGAAGTAGTAGAAGAAGAAGAGATTCATTTTATTAAAGATAATTGGGAAACTTTAGACATAACTCAAAATGATATACTTTTACCATCAATTAAAAGAGCCCCTGAACTGAAATTAAAAATGTTACCTTCACATTTAAAATATGTGTTTCTTGGAAATTCGTTAACTTTACCTGTTATTATTTCTTCTAAACTAAGTAGAGATCAAGAAGAAAAACTACTAGGTGTGTTAAATAATTATAAGAAAGCTTTTGGTTGGACTATTGTTGATATAAGAGGAATAAGCCCTTCCATTTGTATGCATAAAATCTTAATGGAAGAAAATTTTAAACCTACTATAGAATCGCAAAGAAGATTAAATCCTATCATGAAAGAGGTTGTTAAAAAGAAATTATTAAGTGGTTAGATGCTTGGTATTATTTATCCTATTTCGGATAGTCGATGGGTAAGTCTTATTCATTGTGTTCGAAGAAAGGAGGTGTAACTGTCATTGTTAATGATAAAAATGAACTTATTCCTACAAGATAAGTTAATGGATGGCGAATTTGTATTGACTATAGGAAATTAAATAAAGCCACTAGAAAGGATCATTTTTCTTTACCTTTCTTGGATCAAATGCTCGATAAATTTGCTGGACAACCATATTTCTGTTTTTTGGATGGATATTCTGGTTATCATCAATTACTTATTGCTCCTGAGGACCAGAAAAGACAACATTTACAAGTCCTTATGGAACATTTACTTTTAGAAGAATGTCTTTTGGTTTATGTAATGCACTACGCAACTTTTCGAAGATATGATGTCGATATTTTATGATTTGATTGACAAAGGAATTGAAATATTCATGGATGATTTTTCGGTTTTTGGAACTTATTTTGAATCTTGTTTGGAAAACATAGCCAAAGTTACGAAAGATGTGAAGAAACAAATTTAGTTCTTAAGCGGGAAAAATGTCGATTCATGGTCGCGAAGGCATTGTACTTGGTCGCAAAGTGTCACAAAAGGGATGGAAGTAGATCGAAGTAAAAGTGAAAATTATTCGCTGAATTGCAACCACCTACTATCATTATCGATGTGAGAAGTTTTCTAGGTCATGCTTGGATTTTATAGAAGATACATAAAGGATTTTTCTAAAATTGCTAAACCTCTTTGTCATTTATTGGAAAAAAATGCAAAATTTGAATTTAATAAAGAATGTATTAATGCTTTTAATATTCTAAAAGAAAAATTAATAACTGCACCCATCATTGTTGCACCTAATTAGAATAAATCTTTTGAATTAATGTGTGATGCAAGTGATTTTGCAATTGGAGCTGTATTAGGACAAAAATATGAGAAAGTTTTTAAAGTTGTATATTATGCTAGTAAAACTCTCACTGAAACACAAATAAATTATACTACCACTGAGAAAGAGCTTCTAGGTATAGTATATGCCTTTGATAAATTTAGACCTTATCTTCTTGGTACTAAATGCATAGTTCATACTGATCATTCTGTTATTAAATATCTATTATCTAAGAAGGATTCTAAACCTAGACTTATAAGATGGGTTTTACTTCTACAAGAATTTGATTTTCAAATAGTAGATAGAAAAGGACCGAAAACCAAATTCCGATCATTTATGCTAGAATTAAAAATGATATTATTTCGGAAGAAAATATAAATGAGAAATTTCCTGATGAATCCTTATTTGTTATTCAAAGATACAAAACACCTTGGTATGCTGATATTGTTAATTATTTAGTTAGCAATATTTTGCCTTATGACTTGGATAACAAATTTATTAAGAAATTTAAATATGATGCTAAATCTTATATTTGGGAAGAACCTCATTTATTTAAAATTGGTAAAGATTCTATGATTCGAAGATGTGTACCTTATGAAGAAACTTTTGCTATTATTCAAAAATATCATGATTCTGATTTTGGAGGACACTTTAGCATAGATAAAACTGCATTTAAAATTTTAAATTCTGGATTTTATTGGCCTACCTTATTTAAAGATGTGAGACATTATGTGAAAACATGTGATCGATGTTAAAGGATGGGAAATATATCTAGGAAGAATGAAATGCCTTTAAACTACATATAGTTGAAAATTTTGATATAAGGGGTTTAGACTTTATGGGACCATTTGTTCCATCATCTGGAAAAATTTATATTTTATTAGCAGTTGATTATGTTTCAAAGTGGATTAAAGCTGTTGCTTTACCAATCTGTGATTCCAAAAGTGTTTCTAAATTTTTAAAGAAAATGATATTTTCAAGACTTGGAATGCCTAAGGTAATTATCACTAATGGTGGAAGTCATTTCAGGAATATAAGAATTCAATCATTACTACAAAAATTTGGAATCAAACATAGAATTGCAATCGCTTATCACCTGCAAACTAGTGGAATGGTGAAGTATCAAACGAGAAAAATTAAAAGAATTTTAGAGAAGATCGTTAATCCTAAAAGAACTGATTGGGTTGATAGACTTGATTCTGCATTATGGGCTTATAGAACAGCTTATAAGACACCAATCGGAATGTCACCTTACCAGTTAATTTATGGTAAATGACCCACTTTTTTAATGTTTACAAAAATAGCAACGACACCAAAAACTTGATCCCGCTTAATATATATTTAATTTTATGATGGAAAGTATAATGTGGATTCTACGCAAGCATACGTATCGTATCAAGTAATACAGGGCTCTAGTGGAGTCCTGGTTATCGATCCTACAGTGAAGTTTTACTAGATTTGTAACAGCTAAATTTAAAAGATTTACTTACTAATATAGTATACGGAATTTAGAATACTTAACTAAAGCGATCTAAAGTAAACTAATGCTTTAAATAAAGTTGATTTAAAGATTTCAGAAAAAATATCTTTCCCCTTGTTTTTAGAAACTTAAGTGAATGATGAATTCAAATAGATTTTTTATTGTATTGTGACAAATAGGAGCATTCCTATTCTTTACCCTTTGGTCAAGTGCAAAGAACATTGACTAGTTCTATGCTTGATTACCGAATCCGTGGCTAAGTTTGAGAGGATACTGGCTGCCACTTCGAGCTCCCACGTTCCCCTCACTCGAGGGCTAACATCTATACTTCGACTCTCGAACAATAGGACCAAATTGAATATTTTAGTCCGTCACACTAAAATGTCCGATTCTACGTCCGATAAATAATATTTCCTATTTATTTGCATCCTCACTTCCAAGGCTTTTGACTTCCCCGAATATTGGATGTAATCTTTACTATAATTGATAATTCAACATATTTTAACAATTCAATTGGCCAGATTGAAAGTAAATTAAGTTTTAAGTAAAAGATTATCACAATTTATTTTAATATATTAGGCACTTCTATTTAATTTCATCAATTCACATAATTTCATAAACAATGAGAAAGACTAAGAAAACTACTCAGAATGCATGGGAATTAAACAAAGCATGGATTTCATTTAAAGTTAACAACAATAAACAAAGATACTTATCTCGATTTCCTCCCAGCGAGACTCCTCGAAGTTCCTTTGACTTTTCCTACTAGTACAACACACTTCTTAACTCACTACTTACACTTACTCGCACTAAACTTCAACTTAGACTCAAAAGCACGCTAATAGAATACTCTAAGACTCCTAAAATAGACACACTACATACTAAAATTCGTCCTCTATTTATAGAGGTAGACAAAGGTCCAAGGGGTACTTAAACACCTCTTCAAAAAGCATCCAGGTTCAATGTATCGGGCATTTTGAACAGTCTCGCCGTCAGCAAGAAACGACCTCACCGTCAGCGGGGCTTCTAGAAGGTCTTCAAACCGCGCGATCTCGCTATCGGCGGGCTCGGGCTCGCTGTCGGCGAGGTAGTTGCAAACCTTTAAGAAATTCTCTTTATAATCTCGCCAGACAGTGAAATCAGTGAGCTCGATTTCGCCGTCGGCGACTTAGTTCATTTTGCATGTATTTCTTCCTTTTTTATCCAAATTTGCTCTATTTTATGTTTTTTTCTTTCATCACTTATAAATCTTCGTTCTCGCGATAAAATAAAGAAAATACATTTCTTTAAAGTGCAATTTCATAAAAAATAGGTATGAATTTCTTAACATATTTTTACGTGATCAAAATCCCCAAACTTAATTATTACTTGTCCTCAAGTAATTTTTATACTAAATAAAAACAATGATTTTTGTAATAGAATTTTTTTTAATTCAAATAAATTATGAGCTAAATTTAAATAATACTATAGTAAAGTTAAATAGAAATATTTTTAAGTAATTAAATTAACTTTATAGATATAAGATTATTTAGTTATCAGATCTAAGATTTCTAGCTCTCTATTTATTTCAGGAAAGACTATATTTAAAAGAGTAATTTGCTTAAGATATTTAGATGATAGGAAATTCAAGAAAACACTATTTAGTAAAATACTAATCTATATATATAAGTTTAGAAATATATTTGAGTTTTACCCTTTAGGTTGATTCCATTGAAGCCAATTTTTGATAAGGCATCTCCTCGAAGCTTCTCCTCACTTATATTTTTCTTTTCTTTTCTTTTTTTCTTTTTTTGGATTGATTTTCAATCCTTCTCTTTCTTTTTCAAGTGAGGATTACTGTATCTGGATAGCCTGTTAATAATTTTTAACTTCAACTTTCTCTTCCTAAATTTGAAACTTAAAATATTTCTTTGCTTATATGTATTTCATAGCATTTTACTTCATTGAGTTTCAATCTCTTCTTTTTCACTTAAATACTTAAGAATTTCAAATTTAGAATATAGTTTTCCCTTACTTTAAATAGTTTACTATATTCTTATTCCTTTTAACCAAATATCTTATTCTATTAAATTAATTTGGATTTCTAGAAATATTCTATTCAACTTTCTATAATAATTATATAAATTAATTCAAGTTACTTGAATTAAAAATTATTACGGAAAATCAAATAATAATATTTTTTTTGAAAATAGAAATTGAGAACAATTTAATAATTAAATTTGTATTTTTCCTCCCCAAACTTAAATTTTTCTATCTATTTCTAAATGGTGAAAAGGAAAATATACAATGAATTTACATCATACCTTTGAGCTTTAGGTATTTCCTTTCCTGAAATTTTTGCGAGCTTTTTCATTATTTAAAGAACTCGTAATGTTAGCATTCTTCCACATATATAGTATTTAAAAGAGAGTCTTTGGGTAAAGAAATTTTGAAATAAGTATAAAAACACAAACAAATTAAAACTTAATCTACTATTACACATCCAATCCACTGGGTTACTAAAACAATCTAAAATTAAAGTTCACAATTTATAAAACTTAAAAAACACATTTAAAGAAAAACTAACATACTACCTTAAAGAGAATTTGCATACTAATTTAACATATATAAAAAGTCTAACATAACAGCTTAAGTAATTTAAAACAAACACACCAACTCCACAGTCCATAGAAAGTACATAACAATTACACACAAAGTAATAAAGTTCTTAAAATAACAATTAATCTAAACAAACCAAATAAAGTCTCTAATCTTTAGCATCAAAATCCCAAACTATATCTTCTCTCGATCTTCGAGTCGAGAAGGTTGAGCAGCTGATATCGTGTGTAGCGGGGGCATTCGGGAAAGACAACATCTAATTCACCTCTCCCGTAACGACGTTCGGCCTCATAATATGCTTATTTCGTATTCTGAATGTCGCTGGAGATATTCACTATCATAATCATGTCTTCTCTCCAAGCCTCTAATCCTTTGGTCCATATGCTCAAACTTCCTTTCCATGTTCTCTCCAAAATTTTCAAAACTCTTTCTATGTAGGGTCAGCTCATTCATCAGATCATGAAGGGTAGGAGTACTGTAGGGAGGAGGGTCATAACTGGTAGAGGGAATATCTTTACTTGAAGAAGGTACATAGCTCCTTGTTCCAGATCTCCATCCTTTGTGGGATTCATATTTCTTAATATTAGCCAGAGTAATGGGTTTCATTGGCTCCACCCATTCCTTATCATCTCTTGCCTCTACCCCAGATAATTGGCAGAGTGCATAGATAAGACCAGGATGTCCAAGTCCTCCTCCACTTTCACTTCTTGATGTGGCTAATATATTCTTATAAATTATATTTCCCACATTAATAATTTTTTGGTTCTGAATACAGAAATTCAGAACTGCTCTATCTCTTGTTACCTCACTATGGTGGTAAGTAGGTAACAATGTAGAACAAATAAAATAGTGCCAAGCTTTAGATGATGCATTCAACATAGAAAGAGGGAAGTTTACCCGTTCTCGCTGCTTCATTTTCCAAACTCCTTTCCCGTCAGTGAGAAAGTCGATCACCTCTTCCAGTGGTCCTTCCATAGTTCCAAATGTATCATACTCACTGGTGTTGGTGTCTCGTACCTCGTAATAAGCATTTATTCTTGCAGCGCTAAATTCCACAAAAAATCCTCTAACCTTAAGCTGGTGCATCTTCAGCCTGTGTCAGGTTCGCATAAAATTCCTTTACCACTTCTACAGCGGCTCTGTTGGTCATGAAACAGAAATTTTCCCATCCTCTTTCTTTAATTATTCGCTCAACTTCTCCTCCAGGACTTTTGAAAACTCGATCTTGAATGCATGTTCTGGCTTGAATATTGTGAAAATATCTTGATTGTGCCCTTGCATTCACAAAGCGAGTTTCGTCGTAATCCATTCTTCTCTTTTGTCGTGGAGCCATTTTTTTATCTGTGAAATTTGCAAAAATCTTAACTAAATTTCTAAATATTACTAAGATGACTTCTAATAGTTACTAAAATCAATCTAAATCAAGTTCCATGAATTTCTTCCAAGTCTTTTCTTCACATTTCAACATTTTTCCAAAATCCTCAATGTAGAAGAAATTCATGGTGAAAATAAAAAATTTTTGCATAGGAGTGAAGTACTTACCAAGGGGAGATGAAATCCGGTGTCAAAAAGTGTTGAAATCGAAGGGGATGATGAATAGTGTCGGTTGACTGGTCAAAATATAAGACATTTCGCGATCTCGCTGTCGGCGAGATTTTTCTCGCCGTCGGCGAGCTAATTAATTGACAGAGGCAAAAGTTTCGGGAAAAATCCGCCGTCGGCGAGATCGTTTTCGTTTTCAGCGGCTTTTATCTCGCTGTCGGCGGGCTAATTCTCGCCGTCGGCGAGCTCCCAAAAAAGTTTAAAATTTTGAAATTCTTCAATCATTTCAACCTCAATTTGACCCTAATTAATCTTCTGATCACTTAATTTGATAATTTAGTATGAAGATTAGATACTTATATTCACAAAAAGTTCACACAACACAAACAATATAACTTTATATATGAAATCTATGAGACTTACAAACTTCACACTAACAACTAACAATATACTTAACTTAAATGTCCAAATTCATAATACTCAGCATCGCAATCCAAACCACTATACACTAAATGCTGAGACACAACAATAAATTTATAATCTCATATAATCCAAGATGATCAAATTAAAGTTCAACTCATAGTAAAATCTAAATCAAAATCAACACATATATACACACAAATATAACATAAGATAGAAATCTTTACTACTCCTCAGTGTCGAACTAACATCCTCTCTGATATTCCCGATGTGACGCGAGTGCACAAATAGATTATAGAAAGGCCCGAAAGGGAATTCGCGATAGATTCTTCATCGATCCACCCTTTACGTCTCGGTAAATGAATAAAGCCGGCCTCCGGATATCCAGGTATGATCAAAGTGCTCCTTCATCCTCCGATTGATGTGATCGAACATATCGGAGATATTATCGATGGAATTCATCACGTTTTGCAACTCTTTTTCTAATCCTTTAATCTTTTTCGGAATGAAATTTGTTTTATCGATAAGGGGCCTCACTAAAGGATTTTTACGTGATGCTCTATCAGAAATAATGGTAATCTCATCATTGTTATCCAAAGTTGGAAACATATCCGTAGGATCGAGTGGTTTCCATGGAAAAAGTACCTTTTCCCACGCCTCATAAGAAACTTGGTACAGACTGCATAAAGAAAATATAGTCGATGGGTGTCAAGTCAATGAGCCGACCCATGCACAATCAATCCCAATGCGGACTTTACTATAATTAATCCAACATCGATAGGTAGTCCAATTTGAATACGGTAATTTAATATAGCGCATTCCTTTGAAACCTTATTTACCCTCATAGTGGGTAATAATTTTGATGAGATAAAGAAATGCCAATGCTTCGAGACGGGGTTAAGAAGTGATGCAGAAGCCGACATACCCGTCTTCGCGCAACTCCCAATCATCGGGTTCGTCGGTCGGTATCTATAAATCTCGTTCATATTGTATCTTGAAGGAATAAAGTTTGAATAATGACGGACGGGGGTATTCTCTATAGAAAATAATTCATTTACCCTTGAAGGAGTAAATGTTACCCATCTTCCTCCGACGTAGACACTTCCATTGTTGATCGCATGTAGATTAGAGTAAAACTCTTTAACTACGGGAATAACTACGACGGATGTCGTATAGCAAAATACTTCCCAATGCCGCTGCACGATCATTTCTTCAACTTTTGTGGTGGAATTCTCTACTCCTCTGTTGACAAATCCCCTTTCTTTAATAAGTCGCTTCTTCATCAAAACTTTGTTGAAAATACGCTGCGTCTCCGAACTGACGAATTTTCTTCGGTTGAAAACTCTAGTTTTTGTGGTTTCTAAGAGTTTGGTGGCCATTTCGGATTGAAAGGAATGATCTCTAGTCGTTTCTAGGGAAGAAAACAGTGTAAAAATGAATTTGGGATGGTTTTCTACAAAGAAATGGCTTTAGAACCGTCCAAAACCGCACATAAAACTTAAGAGACCAATTTTTCAACTGCCTCCCCGTCGGCGGGAAGTTTCTCGCCGTCGGCGAGCTAGTTATAAAACTAATTTAAAGATATGGCAAGCGATCTCGCTGTCGGCGGGCTCGGGCTCGCTGTCGGCGAGATTCAGTAAAATTGCCCAATTTCGCTCTGGTCCGAATATTTTTCGATCTCATCATATATGTTTGAATTTGTGATGATTCTAATTAAAAATTGAATAGTAAGATTTATTTTAATATTACGGACTCACTAATTTGTATATAATTAAAATAAAAGACTACTATGGGTTGCCTCCATAAAGCGCTTGGTTTAACGTCGTCAGCTCGACCTAATTTCAGTTAGTAATCAGGTCGACTAAGCATTAAAACCTCTTTAAAATTTGGTCTTCTACCTTTGAAATATGGTTTTAATCTATGTCCGTTTACCTTAAATCTATGTCCTGTTTTTGGATCTTCATTTTCTATAGTTCCATATGAAAATATTTGAGTTATAGTGAAAGGTCCTAACCATCGAGATTTCAATTTCCCAAGAAATAATTTCAATATAGTATTATATAGCAAAACTTCTTGTCTTGGTTCAAAATTTCTCTGATTAATCTTCCGATCATGCCACAATTTCATCCTTTCTTTATAAATCCTATCATTATCATATGATTCATTCCTTAATTCTTTTAATTCATTTAATTGCAACAATCTCTTCTCACCAGCTTCTTTTATATTATAATTAAATTCTTTAATCGCCCAATATGCTTTATGTTCTAATTCAACTGGTAAGTGGTAAGTTTTTCCATATATAAGCATGTAAGGAGTCATTCCAATTGGAGTTTTATAAGCAGTCCTGTATGCCCATAATGCAGTGTCTAGTCTTATAGACCAGTCCAATCTATTAGGGTTTACAGACTTTTCTAAAATACGCTTAATCTCTCGATTAGAAACTTCGACTAATCCACTAGTTTGTGGATGATAACGATTGATATCTTATGAATAATATTATATTTTTCTACTAGTTTGTGAATATATTTATTTCTAAAATGAGTTCCTCCGTCAGTGATAATCACTCTCGGCATTCCAAATCTAGTAAAAATATTTTTCATTAAAAATTTTGAAACACTTTAAGCATCACACCTAGGTAAAGCTTGCGCTTCAATCCATTTAGAAACATAATCAACAGCTACTAATATATATGAGTTTCCAAATGAAGGAATAAAATGTCACATGAAATCTAATCCCCAAACATCAAAAATTTTAACTTCTAATATAAAATTCAGAGGCATTTCATTTTTTCTTGATTTATTTCCTACTCTTTGGCATTTATCACAGGTTTTTATATATCTATATACATCTCTAAATAGAGTAGGCCGATAGAATCCATATTGTAGAATTTTATACGCAGTTTTATCCGTCCCAAAATGTCCTCCAAAATCGAATCATGACATTTTTGAATAATTGGTTCGATTTCTTCATAAGGCACGCATCTTCTAATAATTAGATCCTTACATTGCTTATATAAGTATGGTTCATCCCAAAAGTATGTTTTAGTATCATGAATGAATTTTTTCTGTTGTTGCAAAGTTAACATAGGTGGTAAAATGTCACTTACAATATAATTTACTATATCAGCTGACTCAACCCGCAATTACGCAGTAAATTAACTTCCAAAAGATGGCCAAAAACTTGACCCGATTTATAAATAGCGGCTAGTGTGCAAAATCTTAAATGATATAAAAATTAGAAAATATTTTACACACTAGAGGTACTACGCAAGTATACGTATCGTTTCGAAGTAATATAGAGTTTTCTTTAAAAACCCCAGTATCGATCCCACGAGGAAGTGAAGTAAGAAGTCTTTAGTCAAATTCTAGTCTACTACTATTAGTCTTTAGTTTGGAATGTCGATTAAGATTGTGTTTATCTAGCAACTATTCCTAAATGCAAGTGTTAAGCGTAAAGATAGTAACTATACTAAATGCAAATAATAATTCTAAAGATAACCTTTTTTGGTTGAATTGGTTTGGAGAATTTTGAGATACTAAAAACTACAATTCTTATGTAATGAAATAGATAATGTATAGGAATGAGATGCATTAAATATTGTATGTGCCAAATAGGAGCAATCTTATTCTTTACCCTTTGGTTCAGTCATAAAGAACATCGATTAATCCTATGCTTCGGTTACCGAATCTACGGCTAGTACAGGAGGATACCGGCTGCCAATTCGGAGCTCCCACGTTCCCTCGTCCGAGGGCTAACATCTACACTTCGACACTCCAAACGATAGGACCGAATTGAGGATTTTAGCCTGTCACTCTAAAATCTCCAATTCTACGCCCGATAATTATATTTCCCTATTTATTTGCATTCAATCCCCATGAACTTCATCATCCATGGAATTTGAATGTGGTTTCACTTTGTTGAGAATAATGCCGCCCTTTCGGGTTGATGCAATTACAACTAATTTTAACACTACAATGGGCCCTTATTGCAATGTAAATGAAGTGCAAGTAAAAACCATCACATTTATAATTAAATTTACTTCTACCATGCATCACAAAATCCTAAACATGATTTCTACTCATTCCAAAAGAAAAGTAAAAGGAAAATAATGGCATAATCTTCTCATGCCACTATTTCTAAAGAAAAAGAAAAAGTAAGAGAGATACTTCACAAAGCGCAAAGAAAACACAACGAAAACTTCATGTAACTAAAGCAAATCCACTAAATAAATGTTTACAAAATTATAAGATAATGAAGAACAATACTTAGCTTTTTCCCTTTGAAAGAAAGACGAAGATCTCTCCTATAAAGTCTCCCGACGATCCATGCAATGCTAGCGAAATCCCTTACAAATTCTCTCAAAATCTCCTCTTCAATCTCTCTAAAAGGGTAGAAATCTACATTTCTACTCTTAATCTAAGAATCATAAACATTCCTCTAAGTTTTTCTCTCATTTCTTCTATTGTTTCTTTTTTTTTTAACATAAATTCTCCATTTTTAAAGAGTGTGGACGAAGTTTGAAGAGTTTCCTTAAGCACCCCTTCGAAAAAGCGTCCAAATACGTCGAATATTGGCCCAAAACCACCAAATGTCGGTTCATGGTCGTCCGGGCCGCTGTTGGCGGGTTCGAGGCCGCTGTCGGAGGCCTTTTCGGCCATATTTCGGTGGTCTCGGTAAAATCTCACCGTCGGCGAGATCGATCTCGCCGTCGGCGAGCAGGCTGCTGCGCGGCTCCACCGTTTGCTCCGTTTGGCTCTATTTCAACTCCGTTTCGCCCCATTTCAGTTGCGTTGCGTTCGTAACAGATAGCCCTACAAAATAAGCATAAAAAAAAAATTTCTTTAAAGTGTAATCTCATTCAAAAATATTCAGGAAGTGTAAAAGAGATTAAACATCAAAAGACTTATCGAAAGGTGTCAGGGCAGAATTTCATTTCTTGCTCGTTTTTGCTCTAAATTGCACTGTTTTTTCTTCCTTTTGCTCCAATCACCATTTCTTGTACCTAAATCCAATAAACATACAAAATACCTTCCTTCAAAGTGTAATATCATCAAAAATAAGTAAAATGATATAGCAAAAAGCGTATATATTTTAGGCGTGTCAAAATCCCCCAAACTTAACTGTTACTTGTCCTCAAGTAACACTTTTACTAAATAAAAATATATCTTAAGACAATGTACTTTTCACCTGTAAGACACTAAAATTTTTTATTTAAAAGAATATATTGGTTAGACTTTTAGAAAGAAATTCAAGTAACTCGAGTTAACACTACAAATATAAGAATATTCGAGAATCAAGTCTAAGGGTTCTAGTTTCTATTTATTTCAAGATAAACCATAATTTGTCACATTAAGAATGCCTTGAAAAATTATGTGAAAAAGAAGTTCATGCAAACTTCATTAGAATGTAGGCCAATACTTTAAATATAAATTCAGGAATGAAATCAAGTTCTCCCTTTAGGGTGACTCAAGTGAAGCCAATTTTTGATTAGGCATCTCCTCAAGCTTCTCCTCATAAATATTTTTCTTTCCTTTTTCGTTTCTTTTTTTTTCTTTTTCTCTTTTTTTTTTCTCTTTTTTTAATGAGGATTACTATATATGGAGAGCCTGTAATGATTTTGAACTTCACTCTCCTCTTTCTAAAGTTCAAACTTGAAACACATCCTTACTTTATAATTAAGTATGAGCCTTATTATTCATCTTAAAGTCACAATCTCTTCTTAACACACAATACTTTAAGTCTCTTAACATTTTAAAAATACAGTTTTCTTTACTTTAAATAGTTAACTATAATCAAATTCTTTCATACCAAATATCTTATCCTTATAAAATTAACTTTTATTACTAAAAAAATTCATCTAATCCTTCTATAATATTCATCTAAAATAAAAAGTTTTAGTTATCTCAAGCGAGGTTCAGTTGCTAGAAGTTATGCAAATAATTTTTGAAAATATAATAATTGAGAACAAATAAGAGTTAATATTTTTCTTCCCCCCAAACTTAAATTTTAAAAATATTTTGCAATTAATTCCATAAAATGTAGCAGGAATAAAAAGTAAAGGTTGAATCTACTTGTTACTACAGCATCCTATCAAATTCATATACATGGATAATCAGGATAAAAAGACTGTAGGAGAAAGTAAAGCTAACCTAAAACATGCTTGTAATAAAATTACACTAAAAGGAAGTATTTTCACATTAAAATTTTATTTTTCTTCCTACCCCCAAACTTAATTTTTAACATATATAGCATTCAGTACAAAAAATATAAGTAGGAGGAAAACAATTTAGAAATTCTATCTACCACAAATGTCTATCAAAATCATTTGCAAGTATTCATTAGGATATCACAATATGCAGCAGAAAGTAAATCTAAACTAATCATGCCAGAATAAAATTAACTAAACCAAAGTTTAACTAGCATAGCAAGTATCAGCATGGGAATATAAAAATGTTCTTCAAGACCAAAATAAAGTTGTAACACAAACATAAACACACATAAGATAAATGAGGTTAATTCATCCTTTAACTCATCACATCTTACTAACTTACCTCCAATTTCTAACGGAATCACTACACTTGTAAATTAGGTACTTTCAAATGATTTTATAGATTTTAATCCCAAAGATAAGATTATCCCTAATAAATTGGTTTCCAGACACCAATCTTAGGCATCATCTAATCTATATAATTAAGCACCTCTAAAAGTTATAAAGAAAATAGTGTGAGATCATCCTAATGTTATTCATCAAATAGGTTCGCGACTCCTACCAAATGAGTTGCAGAAAGGAAGTAACAAATTAAGATGGAACTATTAATGTTTGAAATTCATGATTTCTCTTGTAAAACTCGAGTACGGGTGAGACCCAAGTCACGATGGACTCGTTAATCCAACTACTACAAGAGATCGAGTCTAGCCATAATAAGAAGTTAAGGAATCAACTCCCTCATGACACACAAAAATCAAATAAAACAACAAACAATCCAAACATCTATCAACAACAATCAAACTTGAACAATCCACACTAAAGCAAATACAATAGATCACTAACAATCATGACTCTCAAGCACACTAAATCAAAGCACACTGATAACTATGGGTTGCTGATCACTGAAAATTTTATTAAGAAATTCATACCTATTTTTGATGAAATTGCACTTTAAAGAAAAGGTATTTTCTTTATTTTGTTGCAGGAATGTAGAATTTAGGTGATAAAAGCAAAAATCATAAAAAGGAGCGGATTTGGAGCAAAAAGGAAGAAAATAATGCAATTTAGTGCTTCGAGTCGCCGACGGCGAGATCGAGCCCGCCGACGGCGAGGGTACGAGGAAGAAATTCGAAGGATTTATAAGCGTCTCGCCGGCGGCGAGACCGAGCTCGCCGACAGATGAGATAGCGCGGTTCGAAGACCTTCAGAAGCCTCGCCGACAAGCGAGGTAGTTCGTCGCCGACGGCGAGGTAGTTCAAATGGCGCAGATACATTGAACCTGGACACTTTTTGAAGGGATGCTTACACACCTCTTGGTCCTTTGCTCACCTCTATATATAGAAGCCGAAATTCATCTTCTAAGTGTGTGTTATAAGTGTGTGTTATAAGTGTGTGTTATAAGTGTGTGTCATTTGTGTGTATCTCTGGAGTCTTAAGTGAGTTTATTTAGAGAGTCTTAGTGAATCTTTAGTGAGTTAGAAGTGTGTTGTACTAGAAGGAAAAGTCAAAGGAACTTCAAATAGTCTGCTTGAGGAGGAAATTAAGATAAGTATCTTTGTTTATTGTTTTTAACTTTAAATGAAATTCATGCTTAGTTTAGTTCCCATGCATTCTGAGTAGTTAATTTAGTTTTTCTCCTCGTTTATGAAATTAAGTGACTAGATGAACTAAAAATAGAAGTACTTTTAAATATTAATAAATTGTGATAATTTTTACTTAAAACTTAATTTACTTTCAACTGGCCATTTGATTTGTTAAAATGTGTTGATTATCAACTATAGTAAAAATTACATCCGATATTCGGGAATTCAAAAGCCTTGGAAGGAGGGTGCAAATAAATAGGGAAATAATATCATTTGGGCGTAGAATAGAGCATTTTAGTGTGACGTGACTAAAATATTCAATTCGGTCCTATTGTTTGAAGGCTGAAGTGTAGATGTTAGCCCTCGGGCGAGGGAACGTGGGAGCTCGAAGTGGCGATCGGTATCCTCCCAGACTAGCCGCGATTCGGTAATCAAACATAGGATTAGTCAATATTCTTTACACCTGGACCAAAGGGTAAAGAATAGGAATGCTCCTATTTGTCACAATACCTTAAAATTATCTATTTAAATTCATCAATCACTTAAATTTCTAAACGAAGGGAAAGATACTTTTTCTGAATAGTTAAGATTTATTTAGCAATTAGTTTAATTTTATACACTTTAATACGTATTAATTTTCTACTTAGTTAAGTTAACTAATTAAAATACTTAGTTTACTTTATTGCGCTTAAATTTAGAATTCCAAATTTTCGTATACTATTTTAAAATTATTATTATTATTATTTTAAAATTAGTTTTTATTTAATTTTCTATTTCCCTGTGGGATCGATAACCGAGACTCCACTAGAGCCCCGTATTACTTGATACAATACGTATACTTGCGTAGCATCCACAACATAAACAATTACAATTCTATACATATAATATAGCGGGGTCAAGTTTTTGGCGTCGTTGCAATTAAATTAAAAAATATCATAATATAAAATTGTGGGTCAGTTGCCTCCCATAAAGCGCTTGGTTTAACGTCATCAGCCCGACAAATGATTCCACCTGGATCAAAATTTAAGTAATCCTTGATCAATCGCCCAATCATTTTCAGATCCAGGGATTCCTTTAAAATCCTCAAATTGTAAATTTTCATTTAGCTCTTCATTTTAGTTAGATTTATATCATAATTCCTCGTATTTCTTTCTAGATCCAATATTCTTCTATTGATTTTCTGAAATTGCATGTTAATATCATCCTTGAAATTTATAAGAAATGGATCTTTATAAAATACTTCAATATCTCCCAAATTTTGGATCAAATTCTCTCTAGATAATTCAGATTCAGGATTAAATTCTTCCATGTCACTCTTATGATTCAAGTTATCTTCCAATTCTTCCCATTTATAATTATTAAATGAAGGAGGATCTATCTTAGTTGAGCAAATAGGTTTTTCTAATTCCCTAGGAATTTCTTCCAATGGTCTTCCAATATCCTTATTTTCTTTTCTCAACTCAATAGATCCTCAAATTCTCTTCCAAGTCTTAATTCGATAAATTTATCATGTTCATCATTCAATTTAAGTTCTTCTTGTGATTGAGTCAAATCTGAAGATATAAAGACTGGTTGTGTAGATGAATTCCCTAAATAGATAGACTTTAAAATTGTTTTGGGTACATCCATCTTAAGTTCACGAGATTTTTCAACAAATGGAATTAAAAGTTTACTATTTTTGGTAGCGTCCATCATTTCACACCTCTCCTGAACATACATACAGTCTTCTTTAAGTAATGTTTTCGAATCATCATGAAAATCTATTTCAATGTCATCTGCTAACTTACCCTCAAAACTTTCTTGGAAATGGTCTTTACTTAAATAATCAATTTCATCCATCCAAAAACAATCATCATCTTTTCTCTCAGCTGGATATTTTATAGTTTTTAATACATCAAAAGTTACTTCCTGGTCATTAATATTCATAGTCAACTCTCCTTTTTGCACATCTATCATAGCTTGTCCAGTAATAAGGAAAGGTCTCCCTAAAATAATTGGAATTTCTTTATCTTCCTCAATATCAAATACAATAAAGTCCAAAGGAAAGATAAATTTATCCACTTTGACTAGCACATCTTCTATAACTCCTTTTGGATAAATGATAGATCGATCAACTAACAGAAGGGTTACAGTAGTGGGAGAAATATCGATTAAACCTAACCTTCTAAATATAGATAGAGGCATCACATTAATGCTAACTCCTAAATCACATAAAGCTTTTCCAAATAATTTTTCTCCAATTGCACAAGGAATTGTAAAGCTACAAGGATCTTTAAGTTTCCGAGAAAAATTTTTCTGAAGTATAGCGCTGCACTCCTCACTTATTGCAACTGTCTCGTAATCCTCAAATTTCCTTTTCTTATTTAATATATCCTTTATAAACTTTGCATAACTTGGCATTTGTTCTAAAGCTTCAGTGAAAGGAATATTTATCGTTAACTTCTTAAGTACTTTCATGAACTTTGAAAATTTTTTATCCAACATACTGTCTAAGTCTTTGAGGAAATGGAGGTGGTGGTTTTTCCAAATTGATTTTAGTTGGAGATATTAATTTTTCCAGATCCTTAGAAACATGTTCTTCAGGCCTTTTAGTTTCCGTTGTTTCTCTCACAACATCTTTCTCTTTTCTAACCACATCCTCTATTTCTCTTCCAATTTTTAATTGGACAGCTTCTATTTGTTCATTAGTGTTCTCTTTAGGGTTGATCTCATTATTGCTAGGAAGTGTTCCTTGGTGTCTATTGCTAAGTGAATTAGCAATTTGTCTCGATTGATTCTCTCCGTTTCTAATCGCAACATTTTCGACTTTGCAATTGGTTTCCCATTTGCAATACCACTTCTTCCATAAACATCTTCTTATCCTCAAATTGTTGATCATTGTTAGAGTCCGGTGGATATGAAAGTCTATAGTTTGTGTTCCCCTGATTATTCCAACTTCCATTAGGATTCGCATGATTATTTTCCCATTTTTTGTTTCCACCATCAGTAGTATGATTCCAGTTAAATTTAGGATGGTTCTCCCAACACGGGTTGTAAAAGTTAGAATATGGGTTGTTTATGGTATTTAAAGACTCATATGATAATTTAGAATCAATTATAGGCCCTAATGAACTTTCTTCACTTACAGGAGTAAATTGAGGTTGGTTCATTCCAAATTGGTCCAACTTCCTTGATATTGCAGCAACTTGAGATGCAAGAATTGCAATCACATCAGTATCATGAACACTGGCTACATAATTATGATTTACCCTTGTAGAGAGCCACTGAAATTCATTTGTAGCCATTTCTTCAATTAATGCATATGCTTCATCAAATGGTTTTGACATTAATGATCCACCAACGGCAACATCAATTATAGACTTAAGGGATCCTACTAACCCATTATAAAAAGTTTGAATGATTAACCAATCGGGTAGAGCATGGTGTGGACACTTTCTTAGGAGTTCCTTAAATCTTTCCCGTGCTTCGTATATTGATTCTCCTTCATATTGACAAAATGAGATAATATCGTTTCTAAGTTTAGTAGTCCTTGAAGGTGGAAAATACTTAGCTAGGAATTTCTGAGTTAAATTCTCCCAATTTTTAATAGAGCTAAGTGCTAATGAGTATAACCACATTTTAGCCTTATCCCTTAGTGAGAAAGGAAAAGCCTTAGTCTAACAGCATCGTCTGACATGCCATTATAACGAAATGTAGCACAAAGTTCTAGAAAACTTGATAAGTGTAAATAGGGATCATCTAAAGGAGTTCCCCCAAATTGATTGTTTTGCACTAGTTGGATAATCTCAGAATTTATTTCAAACGAGTCAGCTTCTATGACAGGGTTTTGGATACTTAAGTGAATTTCATCTGTCGTAGGATTTATGTAATCCCTCAATGATTTATGATGATTTTCCAATTTATTATCTTGAAAGTTTTCCATTTCCATTTCTAGTTTTTCGAGTACTTTCTGTATTTTTATTTTTTTATTTTTTTCAAACTCGGGATCATAAGGCACAAGTCCTACAGATCCTTTGTTTCACATATTTAATACATCAAACAATACATTAACAATTAAACAAATAACAGATGAAATATATTCAACACAACAAAACATTTTCACGAACACCATATTTTTCACACAAACAGTTTTTTCACAACACTTTTTCATATAAAAACACTTTCACACAAAACAGTTTTTACGATACTGAGTCTAAGCCTAATTACTTCAACTAAAATTCTCCTAAAGTTCTTACCGAAGCTTCCCCGGCAACGGCAGCAAAAACTTGACCCGACCCGCAATTACGCAGTAAATTAACTTCCAAAAGATGGCCAAAAACTTGACCCGATTTATAAATAGCGGCTAGTGTGCAAAATTTTAAATGATATAAAAATTAGAAAATATTTTACACACTAGGGGTACTACGCAAGTATACATATCGTTTCAAGTAATATAAAATTTTCTTTAAAAACCCCAGTATCGATCCCACGAGGAAGTGAAGTAAGAAGTCTTTATTCAAATTCTAGTATACTACTAATAGTCTTTAGTTTGGAATGTCGATTAAGATTGTGTTTATCTAGCAACTATTCCTAAATGCAAGTGTTAAGCGTAAAGATAGTAACTATACTAAATGCAAATAATAATTCTAAAGATAACCCTTTTTGGATAAATTGGTTTGGAGAATTTTGAGATACTAAAAACTACAATTCTTATGTAATGAAATAGATAATGTATAGGAATGAGATGCATTAAATATTGTATGTGCCAAATAGGAGCAATCCTATTCTTTACCCTTTAGTTCAGAGCATAAAGAACATCGACTAATCCTATGCTTGGTTACCGAATCGCGGCTAGATCTGGGAGGATACCGAGCGCCACTTCGGAGCTCCCACGTTCCCCTCACCTGAGGGCGAACATCTACACTTCAGCACGCAAACGATAGGACCAAATTGAGGATTTTAGCCTGTCACTCTAAAATCTTCAATTCTACGCCCGATAATTATATTTCCCTATTTATTTGCATTCAATCCCCATGAACTTCATCATCCATGGAATTTGAATGTGGTTTCACTTTATTGAGAATTACGCCGCCCTTTCGGGTCGATGCAATTACAACTAATTTCAACACTACAATGGGCCCTTATTGTAATGTAAATGAAGTGCAAGTAAAAACCATCACATAATTAAATTTACTTCTACCATGCATCACAAAATCCTAAACATGATTTCTACTCATTCTAAAAGAAAAGTAAAAGAAAAATAATGGCATAATCTTCTCATGCAGCTATTTCCAAAGAAGAAGAAAAAGTAAGAGAGATACTTCACAAAGCGCAAAGAAAACACAACGAAAACTTCATGTAACCAAAGCAAATCCACTAAATAAATGTTTACAAAATTATAAGATAATGAAGAACAATACTTAGCTTTTTCCCTTTGAAAAAAAGACGAAGATCTCTCCCATAAAGTCTCCCGGCGATCCATGCAATGCTAGCGAAATCCCTTACAAATTCTCTCAAAATCTCATCTTCAATCTCTCCAAAAGGGTAGAAATCTACATTTCTACTCTTAATCTAAGAATCCTAAACATTCCTCTAAGTTTTTCTCTCATTTCCTCTATTGTTTCTTTTTTTTAACATAAATTTTGCCATTTTTAAAGAGCGTGGACGAAGTTTGAAGAGTTTCCTTAAGCACCCCTTCGAAAAAGCATCCAAATACGTCAAATATTGGCTCAAAACCGCCAAATGTCGGTTCATGGTCGTTCGGGCCGCTGTCGGCGGGTTCGAGGCCGCTGTCGGCGGCCTTTTCGGCCATATTTCGGTGGTCTCGGGAAAATCTCGCCGTCGGCGAGCAGGCTGCTGTGCGGCTCCATCGTTTCGCTCCGTTTGGCTCCGTTTCAACTCCGTTTCGCCCCATTTCAGTTGCGTTGCGTTCGTAACAGATAGCCCTACAAAATAAGCATAAAAACAACTTTTTTTAAAGTGTAATCTCATTCAAAAATATGCAAGAAGTGTAAAAGAGATTAAACATCAAAAGACTTATCGAAAGGTGTCAGGGCAGAATTTCATTTCTTGCTCGTTTTTGCTCCAAATTGCACCGTTTTTGCTTCCTCTTGCTCCAATCACCATTTCTTGTACCTAAAGCCAATAAACATACAAAATACCTTCCTTCAAAGTGTAATATCATCAAAAATAAGTAAAATGATATAGCAAAAAATGTATATATTTTAAGCGTGTCATCAGCATACCAAGGTATTTTCCACTCATTTATATTATAAAGTTGTTCATAAGGAAAACTGTCTATAATTTCATTATCAGTATCAGATAATTCATGATTTTCTAATCTTGATAAATGATCGCAATTTGATTATCGGTTCCCTTTTTGTTAACGATCTAAAAATCAAATTCTTGCATTAATAACATCCATCTAATTAATCTTTGTTTAGAATCCTTTTTCTGCATTAAATACTTTATAGCAGAGTGATCAGTATGCACAATACATTTAGTTCCTATTAGATATGGCCGAAATTTATTAAAAGCATATACAATTGCTAATAATTCTCTTTCAATAAATGTATAATTTATTTAAGCATTATTTAGAGTTTTACTAGCATAATATATAACTTTAAAAATCTTATCATATCTTTGCCCAAGAACTGCTCCTATAGCATAATAACTAGCATCACACATAAGCTCAAATGGTTTCTCCTAATTAGGTGAAACAATTATAGATAGTTGTAATTAATTTATCTTTTAATAATTCGAAAGCATTCAGGCATTCAATTGTAAATTCAAATTTCTTGTCCTTTTCAAGAAGTTGGCATAGAGGTTTAGTAATTTTTGAAAAATCTTTTATATAACGTCCGTAGAATCCAAGCATGTCCAAGAAAACTTCTTACCCCTTTCACCGTAGTTGGAGGTGGTAATTTAGCTATAACTTGCATTTTTGCAGGTCTACTTCCATGCCCTTTTCCGAAATTTTATGCCCTAATACAATGCCGCCTCGCAACCATAAATCGACATTTCTCCCAATTAAGAACTAAATTAGTTTTTTCACATACTTCAAGTACTTTTTCAAGATGATTTAAGCATGTGTCAAATGATGTTCCAAATACAGAAAAATCATCCATAAATATAGACAACATACATCTCTGGAATGTTGCAGATGCATTACATAATCCAAAAGACATCCTTTGAAAAGTGAAAGTTTCATAAGGATTAGTAAATATAGTTTTCTCTTGATCCTCAGGAGCAATTTGTATTTGATGATAACCGGTTTATCCATCTAAGAAACAAAAATACTTATGTCCGACTAATCTATCTAACATCCGGTCTAGAAATGGTAAAGGGAAGTGATCTTTCCCGGTGGTCGCGTTTAATTTTCTATAATCAATACATATTCGCCATCCAAGTAACTTGTCTTATAGGGATAAGATCATTATTTTCATTAGCTTTTACGGTCACTCCTCCTTTCTTAGGCACACAATGAATTGGGCTTACCAAGCAATCGTCGTAAATATGATATATAATACCATTATCTAACCATTTTAAAATTTCTTTCTTGACTACTTCTTTCATTATCGGGTTTAATCTCCTTTGGGGATCTACTTTAGGCTTATGTTCATTATCTAAAATAATTTCGTGCATACGGATTGAAGGACTAATTCTTTTAATATCCGCTAAAGTCCAACCAAAAGTTTTCTTATATTTTTTTAAAGTATCTAAAAGTTTTTGTTCTCGAGATTCATTTAGTTCGGATGAAATAATAACTCGGTAGAGCCGAAGAATTACCTAAGTAAGCATATTTCAAATGATTAGGTAATAATTTTAACTCAAGTTCGTGAGGTTTAATAATCGATGGAACTATATTTTTTTCAAGTTGTTTTCGTATTATCCAAAAATTCAAATTTCTCTTGAATATAATCTAGTTCTTCATTTATATTGGTTTTTTCAATTAATTCAGTATTTTCTTTTTCTAATTTTTCTTCATAATATTCCTTAAAATGTTCTTTTTGTAAATGATCGAGTACATCCATTCAAAAACACTCATCATCTTTTTCTAAGTGCAGGATATTTCATTGATTTAGCAATATTAAAAGTAACTTTTTGTTCATTTACTCTCATAGTTAATTCTCCTTTCGAACATCAATCATAGCTTTCCCGAGTGGCTAAAAATGGTCTTCCTAAAATGATAGGAATTTCTTTATCTTCTTCCATATCTAAAACAATAAAATCTACGAGGAAGATAAATTTATCCACTTTTACTAAAACATCTTTAATAACACCCTTAGGATATGTAACGTAACCATCGACTAATCGAAGGGTTATCGAAGTAGGTGAAATTTCTCCCAATCCTAATCTCTTAAAAATTGATAGAGGCAATAGATTGATGCTTGCTCCTAAATCACACAAAGCTTTTCCATAGAATTTTTCTCCAATAAGCGCAGGGTATAGTGAAACTACCGTGATCTTTTAATTTTTCAGGAAGCTTTTTCTGAATAATAGCACTACACTCTTCACTAAGTGCGACCGTTTCATTATCAGTAAATTTTCTTTTTTTATTTAAAATATCTTTCATGAATTTTACATAGTTTGGCATATGTTCTAAGGCTTCTACGAAAGGAATATTTATTGTTAATTTCTTCATAATTTCAAGGAATTTAGCAAACTGTTTATCTTTTTTATGTTGATTTAGTCGTTGAGGAAATGGTGGTGGAGGTTTTTCAACTGAAATTTTTATTGGTATTAAAGGATTTTCTAAGTTCGGATCTTGTTGATTCTTTTCCTTTTCAATTTCCACTTCCTCTTTTTGACTTTCAAGTTCTTTCTGAATTCGAGGTTCTAATTCTTTTCCACTTCGTAATTGTATCGCTTTAATTTGTTCCTTTCCTTTGTCTTTGGGATTTATTTCTACATTACTAGGAAATGTTCCAGGTATTCTATTATTAAGCGCAGTAGCGATATGTCTAAGTTGAGTTTCAATATTTTTAATAGCTGTTCCTTGATTTTGTAATTGGTTTCCTTGTATTTGTAATTGATTTTCTTGATTTTGTAATTGATTTCCTTGATTTTGTAAATGTTGACCCATATTTAATATTAATTCTTCTATAGATAATTTCTTATCTTTAAATTGAGGGTTATTATTATTAAATCCAGGTGAATAACTAGGTTTATAATTAGAATTTCCTTGGTGAGAGGGATTTCCTAATGGTTGTGTTATGTTGTTCATTGATCACAGAAAAATATGTTAAGAAATTCATACCTATTTTTTTTATGAAATTACACTTTAAAGAAAGGTATTTTCTTTATTTTATTACATGAATGAAGATTTATAAGTGATAGAAGCAAAAAGCATGAAATGGAGCCAATTTGGATCAAAAAAGGAAGAAATTCATGCAAAATGAACTAAGCCGCCGACGGCGAGATCGAGCCCGCCGACGGTGAGATCATGAGGAGAATTTTTGAAGGATTTATAACTACCTCGCCGACAGCGAGCCCGAGCCCGCTGACGGCGAGATCGCGGGTTTGGAGACCTTCTAGAAGCCCCGCCGACGACGAGGTCATTTCTTGCCGACGGCGAGATTGGTCAAAACGCCAGATACATTGAACCTGGACGCTTTTTGAAGAGGTGCATAAGTACCCCTTGGACCTTTGTCTACCTCTATAAATAGAGGACAAATTTTAGTCTTTTGTGTGTCTATTCAGTGTTTATTTTGGGTCTTCTGTGAGTCAATTTAGAGAGTCTTAGTGTATTTTCAGTTTTAGTAAGTGTAATTAGTGAGTTTAGAAGTGTCCTGTACTGGAAGGAAAAGTCAAAGGAACTTCAAGGAGTCTGCTTGAGGAGGAAATCGAGATAAGTATCTTTGTTTATTATTGTTAACTTTAAATGAAATCCATGCTTTGTTTAATTCCCATGCATTCTGAGTAGTTTTCTTAGTCTTTCTCCTTGTTTATGAAATTATGTGAATTGATGAAATTAAATAGAAGTGCCTAATATATTAAAATAAATTGTGATAATTTTTACTTAAAACTTAATTTACTTTTCAATCCGGCCCATTGATTTGTTAAAATATGTTGAATTATCAACTATAGTAAAGATTACATTCAATATTCAGGGAAGTCAAAAGCCATGGAAGGAGAATGCAAATAAATAGGGAAATATTATTTATCGGACGTAGAATTGGACATTTTAGTGTGACAGACTAAAATATTCAATTCAGTTCTTTTGTTTGAGAGCTGAAGTGTAGATGTTAGCCCTCAGGTGAGGGGAACGTGGAGCTTTGAAGTGGCAACAAGTATCCTCCCAAAGCATACACGCAGATTCGATAATCAAACATAGGATTAGTCAATGTTCTTTGCACATGGACTAAAGGGTAAAGAATAGGAATGCTCCTATTTGTCACAATACAATAAAAATTCTATTTGAATTCATCATTCACTTAATTTTCTAAAAACAAGGAGAAGGATATTTTTTCTGAAGTCTTTTAAATCAACTTTATTTGAAGCATTAGTTTACTTTAGTTCGCTTTAGTTACGTATTCTAAATTTCAGTATGCTATATTAGTAAGTAAATACTTTTAAATTTAGTTGTTACAAATTTAGTAAAACTTCCCTGTGGGATCGATAACCAGGACTCCACTAAAGCCCTGTATTACTTGATACGATACGTATACTTGCGTAGAATCCACATTATATATTCCATCATAAAATCATATATATATATATATATATATATATATATATATATATATATATATATCTATATTAAAGCGGGATCAAGTTTTTGGTGCCGTTACTATTAACATAATTTGCAACATAAAAAAGTGGGTCATTCATCCATGGTTGATTAGTTGTATTATTATTCCAATTAAAATTAGGATGATTTTTCCATCTAGGATTATAATAATTTGCATAAGAATTATTGGGTCTGTTATTAATAGCATTCATAGTTTCATATGAAGGTTGATATTCTATAAGTTGTCCAGATGAGTTTTCTTCTAATATAGTTGGAGAGTAATTCATTCCAAAATGATCTATTTTTTTAGATATAGCACCGATTTGCGAAGCTAACATAGATATTGCATCATTTTCATGAATATTGGCTATCTTTTTCGGATTCATTCTATCAGCAGGCCATTGAAAATTATTGGTAGTCATTTCTTTGATTAGTGCATAGGCTTCATCAAATGGTTTTGACATTAATGATCCTCCAATGAAGAAGCATCGATGATCGATCTAAGAGATCCTACTAATCCATTATAGAAAGTTTGAATAATTAACCAATCCGGTAACGCATGATGTGGGCATTTCCTAAGAAGTTCTTTAAATCTCTCCCAAGCTTCATATATTGATTCTCCATCAAACCGACTAAAAGAAGTTATATCATTTCTAAGATTAGCAGCTTTAGATGGTGGAAAATATTTGGATAGAAATTTTGTGATAACTCTCCCCAAGTTTTAATAGATCCAGAGTGCTAACGAATTTAACTACATTTTAGCCTTATCCCTTAAAGAAAAAGGAAAAAGTCTAAGTCTAATAAGCATCGTTAGATACTCCTTCATATTTGAAAGTAGCACATAGTTCTAAAAAACTAGCAAGATGTAAATTAGGATCTTCAGTAGGTGAACCACTAAATTGATTGTTTTGTACCATTTGAATAATTGCTGGTTTAAGTTCAAATGAGTTAGCAGCTACATCAGGATTTTGAATAGTTAAATGAATTTCATCTAATGTAGGGTTGGCATAATCTCTTAATGGTCTCTGTTGATTGATATTTTCATTTTCAGGAATATTCGCCATTTGTGTTAAATTTATAATTTCTCTTTTTTGTTTTCTAATCCTTTTAATTGTACGCTCTAATTCTGAATCGTAAGGTATTAAATTTTCGTTTCCAAATTTACGCATAAAATTTTGTAAAATAAATTTTAAAATAGTACATTACTCTAGTAAATAATTTCTTTACTTCCCCGGCAACGGCGCCAAAAACTTGACCCACTTTTTTAATGTTTACAAAAATAGCAACGACACCAAAAACTTGATCCCGCTTAATATATATATTTAATTTTATGATGGAAAGTATAATGTGGATTCTACGCAAGTATACGTATCGTATCAAGTAATACAGGGCTCTAGTGGAGTCCTGGTTATCGATCCCACAGGAAAGTTTTACTAGATTTGTAACAGCTAAATTTAAAGGAATTACTTACTAATATAGTATACGGAATTTAGAATACTTAACTAAAGCGATCTAAAGTAAACTAATGCTTTAAATAAAGTTGATTTAAAGATTTCGTAAAAAATATCTTTCCCCTTGTTTTTAGAAACTTAAGTGAATGATGAATTCAAATAGATTTTTTATTGTATTGTGACAAATAGGAGCATTCATATTCTTTGCCCTTTCGTCCAGTGCGAAGAACATTGACTAGTCCTATGCTCGATTATCGAATCTGCAGCTAGCTGGGAGGATACTCGGTCGCCACTTCGAGCTCCCACGTTCCCTCACTCGAGGGCTAACATCTACACTTCAGCTCTCAAACAATAGGACCAAATTGAATATTTTAGTCTGTCACACTAAAATGTCCAATTCTACGTCCGATAAATAATATTTTCCTATTTATTTGCATCCTCACTTCCAAGGCTTTTGACTTCCCTGAATATTGGATGTAATCTTTACTATAATTGATAATTCAACATATTTTAACAATTCAATTGGCCAGATTGAAAGTAAATTAAGTTTTAAGTAAAAGATTATCACAATTTATTTTAATATATTAGGCACTTCTATTTAATTTCATCAATTCACATAATTTCATAAACAATGAGAAAGACTAAGAAAACTACTCGAATGCATGGGAATTAAACAAAGCATGGATTTCATTTAAAGTTAACAATAATAAACAAAGATACTTATCTCAATATCCTCCCCAAGCAGACTCCTTGAAGTTCCTTTGACTTTTCCTCTAGTACAACACACTTCTTAACTCACTACTTACACTTACTCACACTAAACTTCAACTTAGACTCAAAAGCACACTAATAGAATACTCTAAGACTCCTAAAATAGACACACTACATACTAAAATTCGTCCTCTATTTATAGAGGTAGACAAATGTCCAAGGGGTACTTAAACACCTCTTCAAAAAGAGTCCAGATTCAATGTATCGGGCATTTTGAACAGTCTCACCGTCGGCGAGAAATGACCTCGCCGTCAGCGGGGCTTCTAGAAGGTCTTCAAACCGCGCGATCTCGCTGTCGGCGGGCTCGGGCTCGCTGTCGGCGAGGTAGTTGCAAACCTTTAAGAAATTCTCTTTATAATCTCGCCGTCGGCGGGCTCGATTTCGTCGTCGGCGACTTAGTTCATTTTGCATATATTTCTTCCTTTTTGATCCAAATTTGCTCTATTTTATTCTTTTTTCTTTCATCACTTATAAATCTTCGTTCCTGCAATAAAATAAAGAAAATACCTTTCTTTAAAGTGCAATTTCATAAAAAATAGGTATGAATCAGTAAACATTGTCACTTACCTGTAGAACTTGAACGTAAAGCTTATTGGGTGATAAAGGAGTTCAATTTTAATTTAAATAAAGCAGGAGAAAAGTGATTATTGCAATTAAATGAGATGGAAGAAATAAGAAATGAAGCATATGAAAATGCGAGGATTTATAAAGAGAAAATGAAGTTGTTGCATGATAAGAAAATTTCAGGAAAAATTTTTGAACCTAGACAAGAAGTATTACTATTTAACTCTCGTTTAAAACTGTTTCCTGGAAAATTAAGATCTAAATAGATTGGACCCTATATAGTTGAGAAAGTATACCATTATGGAGTCATGGATATTAAAGATCCCAAAACAGGAAAAAATTTTAAAGTAAATGGATTAAGATTGAAGCCTTATTTGGGAGATATTAAAAAGATTTATAAAGAGGCTTATGATTTGAGTCAACCTGATTAAAGATTTACTTAAGTCGGGCTGACGACGTTAAACCAAGCGCTTTGTGGGAGGCAACCCATAATTATCTTTTGTTTTGAGTATTTTTGTGTTTTAATGTAAGGTTATGCCTCGATCTTGATTAATTTTATATTACTTTAGAAAAATTTGATGCTCATAAGTCTTTGTTGACTTAGGCTGAAAATTATTTTGAAGTATGTAAGATTTAGAAATTAGATCACTCTATTCTGAATATGAGTAAAGAGGAGAACAAGTTAACCTTCATTATGATTGTTTTTTAGTCTAAATTACTCTTACCAGTATAATTTACCTATCTTGGAGAACGAAATTTTGAAATTTGACGATTAGGCGAAACGGAGTTGAACATAGTTTCGACGCCTAGGCACCAGAATTCGGCGCCTAAGTGCCAGAATCAAACTATGTATCAATAGGTCTGGCACCTAGGCGCCAGATTTGGCGCCTAAGCGCCACGGTTACTGGGTCGTGCAAAAACCAAAAATTTTTAGTTTTTCACACGAATTTCACCTTTAAATCAACCTATCTTCTTCCCTAACCATCAAGCTATCAAAATTACGTCCCTTGCACTTCATTCTTGAGAGATTTGAGAAACTTTTGAAGAATATGGAAGGAAGAAATCATGGAGAAGAAGCTAGGGACAAGGTCTCAAAGGATCCTCAACCCTACTTCAATGGTTTCATCGTTGTAAGTTTGGAGAAAATTTCTACTCGTTTAGATAAGTTTGAAGCGGAGTTTAAAAGCATTGGAGATCGCCTTCATAAGATGTTTCATCAAATTGAACATCTAGAATGACAAATGAAACTTCAATTTGATCATTTTGCGGCTTAACAAGATGCTCAAGTTGAAA
Organism: Papilionanthe hookeriana x Papilionanthe teres; assembly: GCA_022702705.1. Classification (NCBI taxonomy): domain Eukaryota; kingdom Viridiplantae; phylum Streptophyta; class Magnoliopsida; order Asparagales; family Orchidaceae; genus Papilionanthe; species Papilionanthe hookeriana x Papilionanthe teres. Next base: position 65,723,257 of record CM040425.1, on the reverse strand, counting down.
TGTATGCGAAGAACAAGTGGATTGACGAAAAGACGGCTACGGATTTCCCGAGAGCGTTAGTGTTCTTTCCAAGTGGAATACTCAATTTCCCTTGTGAAGATTAGAATATTCTGGTAATGAGTTTATATGGTTTGTTGAGTCGTTGTATCGATTTAAAGAATCAATTGTGTTTGTTTGTGTATTTGCTTTCATGTTCAATGTGTGTTGTTGTTGCTTAGAAATTGTTGTGTTTGAGTGTGTATTAGGAACTTGAATCAAGTATAATACTTATCTGGAATGTATTGAGTCAATATTGAAGATTATAAATGGAATTTAGTGAGTTTGATTTAAACCTTTTGTTTGATTGGTGGATTAAATATTTAATTTTTATAAATTTTTGAAAAATGTTGTGGAAGTTAGAAACTGAAGCCCTACTCTGATATGTGTAATTGGAAGTTGAGTTTATGAATTTTGGTGGAAAATTAAATTTAAAAATAATTTTTTGTGAAAGGCGAGTATGGCGCCTAGGCGCCAGAATTCGGCGCCTAAGCTCCAGTTCGGCCTGTACACGAAAATTTACTTAAATAACCCCCAAAAGCTATTTTTGACGCCTAAGCTTCATCTTCTTCCCCATTTTCGCAAAAATACACCTTTTGGATCAATTTTGAGGTCAAAACATCAACGATTTGAGCGCGAAACCACTCGATTTCTTCGTCTCAAGATCAGATCTACACTTTAAACCATTTATTTTCGATTTTCACCATAGATTTTCCTAGTTTTGCTAAGAACCGAAATTTTGAAAAATTTTTTTTGATTCTTAGTGATTTCTTTGGATTTTTAAACTTATTTTAAGTTTTATAAACTTAAAAAGAGTTTAAATCTTTGATTCCTAAATTTGTTCTTGTTTTCTTTCATGTTTAGATGGCTCCGAAATCTAAATGCGGGAAGGCACGAGATAACTTTGATAAGAAGAAATTTTCTATCATGGTCGCGCATTTTCGCTTCCACGAATTTGCGACGTCCGTAAAGTTCATTTCGTAACGAAGTTTCTATCATCCGGGAGAAATGATCGAAAACACTATCGTCGCACACAATTGGCAACGATTCTGTTATTTCACTGCTGTTGCTGTTATCCCTATTGTTTGAGACTTTTATGCAAATTTTCTGGATGAAGAAGATTATGAAGTCTTTGTCAGAGGTATCGGAGTAGGATTTAGTCCTGAAAGAATCAATATATTTTATGGCCTGCCACCGACTATAGAGTGCTATTATTCCTGATTATCACCATCCGAGGGAGATTTGGATATGATCATTGCTTATTTGATCGACGATACTCGGATCTTGGAAGATCGGGAACGGAAAAGGGTAAACTTCAAATCCTCTAAATTAAATGGTATTTCTAAAGCATGGCACTAATTTATTTCGCAAGATTGTTACCTTCCAACCACTCGAGTGAAGTGACTAGAGATCGAGCGATCTTAAACTACCGCATTCGGGAAAGGAAGCCTATTGATGTTGGCGGTATTATTTATGATTCTATGGATTCTACTCGCGAGATCCAAGCACTTCGTTGGATCGGGATTCCCATCTCCGATTTATTCATCGTGTGTTAGTAATGGAGTCACTGCTGATATTTCTGAGGAGAAGTTAAAGTCTACCAAGCCAATTGGGCAGGAGAGTGTTAGTATCTATGATCGTCTTCGAGGGAAGAGATCGACCGCTCCTTCTACTTCGCACATACTTTAGGTAGACCTTCTACTTCTCGACCCTCTACTTCTGCTGAGCCACCATCAAGTTTCGGGAATCAATGCATGATCAGTTTTAGAGCGACGACGGGAGTTATTTCAAACTCACTGCAGGATTGATACTATTGATAGGAAACTTGATCATTTATCTGATTATACCCAGAGGAAGAGTAGTTATGATGCTGAGTATGATGAAGCCCTAGTCAAATTTCCGAAGGGTGAACATGATGTTAGTTTCCCTACTTTTCCTAGTTTCACACCATTTGTTGATCCTAAGGATGTAGAATTTTCCTTTGGTGACGATGATGATGATGAGGCTACAGCCAGTGACTAGAAGTTTATAGATCTCTATGATGAGCTACTCTGTTAGTTTGTTTTATTTGGATTGTTTGTTTAGTTTTATGTTTAATGTATGTTGATTTGTTTAAATATCTGTGTGGATTGATTAGTGTTAAGATTCTGTTGTTAAAATATTCTTAGTATATTGTGTTGAGACCGAAGTTAGAGTTAATTTATGATATGTTTGTTTAGTCTACTCGTTTAGTAATTAGTAATTTTTGCTCTGCTTTTGTTTAAAATTTAGTATAATCATAAAAATTAGCCCTCTCACTTTTTATACATGCTTCAATTTTATCTTAATTATTCATAAAAGCATGAGTAGAAGTTAATTTTTCTTTTTAAGATTGTTTTTACATACTTATAAAAATTCTTATGATTTTCTTTCTCTCATTCTTTCAAATTATCATAGTATACCAAAACTTAAGTTTGGGGGAAGGGAAAATACATTCAAATTTAAATTTTATTTGTCCTTAAAGAGCTAATATTTTCATAAAAATAAAAATTTTTTAACATAACTTAAGGAATGAAGAATTTATTTGAGATCACTTTTATTTTTGAAATTATAAACAATTTAGTGAAATTAACCAAAATTTTAATAACTTTGATTGATTTTAAGAATAGAATTATTTAACTTAAAGAAGAATAAGATTAAGAAATTTTTCTATTCATGACAGAAATAATAGAATTTTAGAAATATTAAGTAATAAAAAATTATCACTTGAAAAAGAAAAGATTGGAAATCTTTTTGAATTCTTATTCATGTTATAATAATTAAGTGGAAATGTATGAGTTTTGAAAATATAAGTTAAGGATAGTGAAGTTCAAAACCATTAACAGGCTATCCAGATATAGTAATCCTCTCTATATGTATAAAAAAAAAAGAGAGAGAGAGAAAAAGAAAAGAAGAAGAGAGGAGAAGCTTGAGGAAATGCCTAATCAAAAATTGGCTTCACTTGAATTATCTTATAAGAGGAAAACTAGTTACATATTTTACTTAATTTTTATACATGAATATTTATTTAGGAAAGATTTTTCAAGATGATCTTTTTCTTGTAAATAATCTATGAGATCTTAATATAATAGACTTCTATTATTTTCAAAATGGATGAAAAGTTTGAAATCTTATGATTTGGTAGTTAAATATTCTTTAAATTCTTAAATTAAACCTAGTTAGTGAAATTAGGTTAATAATTTACTAAAAACTTTATGAAATAAAAAATTATAAGGAATCTAAAAATATTTATCTTTTATTTCAAAGGTTATATATTTTATATAGTAGAAAGAGTTACTTGAGGACAAGTAACATTTAAGTTTGAGGGATTTTGATCTATAAGAAAATACATATTTCTTTATGTCTTAATTCTTATCAATTTCTAAGGATATTATGCTTTAATGAAAGGTATTTTTTCTGTGTTTTTGGATGTAGGTGATGTAAAAAGGTCCAAAAAGGAAAAAGGAGCAAAAAGGAGCAAAAATAGAGCAAAATACAAAAAGTATAAAAAAATATGGGCTGGCGCCTAGGCGCCAGAAGTTGGCGCCTAAGCGCCAGACTCGATACAGAAACTGTCAAGTTTTTGACAACGTTTAAATGGTTATTTTGATGGAGTGAGCGATTATTGGACTTTCTAGAAGACTGGCAGTTGTTCCTTGATAATAGGACATGTGATTCATTGCATTTGGACGCTCCAAAACGGTTTTAATTGCGAAGAGGTGCGAGCCAAAGTGAAGAGGTGCGAAGAACTGGACGCGGTGTCCGGCGGCGCCTAGGCTCCAGTACGGACCTTCTAGAAGATTCATCGAATCCGGACATGTTTTGAAGAGGTGCCTCAAGGCAACCCTCGAGCCTATAAATAGGAGTCCATTTCTTCAGAAAAACGTGCTCCCCATTGTAACCCCTTTCTCTTATCCACTTTAGGACCTCTCATCCTTAGAGAGAGAAATAGAGAGAGAAATTTAGGGCCACTTTTGTTTAGTTTAGTGAGTTTATTTTCAAGTTGTTGCATCTAGAGTTCATTACACTGTGGAGTCAGTAGGAATTAGAAGATCTGTAGAAGGAATATTTGAGATAAGTATTTTATATTTGATTCAAAGTTTATTTATTATGTTTTGTTGTTTATATTCAATGTGTTCTGAGTAGTTAGTTTACTTTCTTCCTTCAATTATGAAGAGATAAATAAGATAATAAAAGATTCGATGGAGAATTGAAATTCAAAATATTTTCAAAACATTGTGATGACATTAATACTCGATCTTACTTTACTTTTTAAATTGGTCATTTAAATTGTTAAAACCTCGTTGAAGAGTTTTGAGACCTGGAAGGAGAAAAACTCTTAACTTGTAAGTGTCACATGAATCCTTGGGTAGTCGAAGGCCATGTGCGGGCTATTCAAGTGAAGTGCAAATAAATAGGAAGATTAGATTTAAAGGGCGTAGAATTGATAAGTTTTTAGAGTGACGTACTAAATTCTTATAATTTGATTTATAGATTAGGAAAGGGTCACTAGTAAGGCCGACCATAGCCACCCTTGGACATCTAGTAGTGTGAGTCTAGATTAACCCATTCTACTAACAATACATTAGGACCTGATCTGTAAATTAGCCAATGTTCTTTGCGCCTGGATCAAAGGGTAAATAATAGGAATGCTTCTATTTGGCATAATACCACAAATCAAATTCTCCAATGAATATTAAATTATCTTAAAAATCTTAGATTAATTGAAGGGAAGAAAGTTGTTTATTTATATAGTTTTTACAAAATCATTGTCTTATTATTGTTTTCTTTATTTGCATCTAGTAAATTAATAGTAATTTATAGTTTGATTAAAAACACAAAAAGATTTTTGAAATATAATATTTAGAAATTTATTACTATAATTTTTCCCCGTGGGATCGAGACTGGGGTCTTTGTCTCAAAGCTCTATATTACTTGAAACGATACGTATACTTGCGTAGTACCCAAAAAGTATATAAAATATTTTCTTTTTAAAATTATATTTTGTTATATAAACATTTATTCAAAAAGTTTTATTTGGTACACATCTATATAGCAAGTTATTCCAGGTCAAGTATTTCGCGCCTTAGCCAGAAATTAAATTTTCTAGCAGTGGTAACAAATTCTTGAATTTGGAAGTACAAAAATCGGGTCACTTTGCTAGTTAGACTTTGGTTTAGATAATTTCATTCTGGAAGGTTTAGTTTAGATTTACTTTCTACTACATGATTTCTATCCTGATTAATAACTGTAGATCTTTCTGATAGACACTTGTGGTAGATAGAATTTCTAAATTATTTTTTTTTCTGCTTATATTTTCTGTACTAAATGCTATATATGTTAAAAATTAAGTTTGGGAGTAGGAAGAAAAATAAAATTTTAATGTGAAAATACTTCCTTTTAGTGTAATTTTATTACAGGCATGTTTTAGGTTAGCTTTACTTTCTCCTACAGTCTTTCTATCCTGATTATGCATGTATATGAATTTGATAGGATGTTGTAGTACTAAGTAGATTCAACCTTTACTTTTTCTTCCTGTTACATTTTATGGAATTAATTGCAAAATATTTTTGAAATTTAAGTTTGGGGGGAAGAAAAATATTAACTCTTATTTGTTCTCAATTATTATATTTTCAAAAATTATTAGCATAACTTCGACAATTGAACCTCGCTTGAGATAACTAAAACTTTTTATTTCAGTTGAATATTATGGAAGGATTGGATAAAAGTTTTTAGTAATAAAGGTTAATTTTATAAGGATAAGATATTTGGTATGAAAGAATTTGATTATAGTTAAATATTTAAAGTAAAGAAAACTGTATTTTTGAAATGTTAAGAGACTTAAAGTACTGTGTGTTAAGAAGAGATTGTGACTTTATGATGAATAATAAAGCTCATACCAATTATAAAGTAAAGAGGTGTTTTAAGTTTGAACTTTAGAAAGAGGAGAGTGAAGTTCAAAATCATTACAGGCTATCCAGATATAGTAATCCTCATTAAAAAAAAAGAAGAGAAAAAAAAAGAGAAGGATTGAAAAACAATCCCAAAAAAAAAAGAGAAAAAGAAAAAGAAAGAAAATATTTATGAGGAGAAGCTTGAGGAGATGCCTAATCAAAAATTGGCTTCACTTGAGTCACCCTAAAGGGAGAACTTGATTTTATTTCTGAATTTATATTTAAAGTATTGGCCTACATTCTGATGAAGTTTGCATGAACTCCTTTTTCACATAATCTTTCAAGGCACTCTTAATGTAACAAATTATGGTTTATCTTGAAACAAATAGAAGACTAGAACCCTTAGCTTGATTGCTGAATATTCTTATACTTGTAGTGTTAACCTGAGTTACTGAATTTCTTTCCAAAAATCTAACCAGTATATTCTTTTGAATGAAAAATTTTAGTGTCTTACAGGTGAAAATTACATTGCCTTGAGTTATATTTTTATGTAGTAAAAGTGTTACTTGAGGACAAGTAACAGTTAAGTTTGGGGGATTTTGACACGCCTAAAATATATACGTTTTTTTGCTATATCATTTTACTCATTTTTGATGATATTACACTTTAAAGGAAGGTATTTTATATGTTTTTTTGGTTTTAGGTACAATAAATGATGATTGGAGCAAAAGAAAACAAAAACGGTGCAATTTGGAGCAAAAACGAGCAATAAATGAAATTCTGCCCTGACACCTTTCGATAAGTCTTTTGATGTTTAATCTATTTTACATTTCTTGAAAATTTTTGAATGAGATTACACTTTAAAGAAAGGTTATTTTTATACTTATTTTGTAGGGCTATCTGTTACGAACGCAACGCAACTAAAACGGGGCGAATCAGAGCTAAAACGAAGCCAAACGGAGCAAAACGGTGGAGCTGCGCAGCAGTCATCTCGACGACAGCGACCTCGATCTCGCCGACGGCGAGATTTTCCAGAAAACACCAAAAAGTGTCCGAAAAGCTCACCGACAGCGAGCTCGAACCTGCCGACGGCACCCGGAAGGTTCTGGACCGACTTTTGGCGGTTTTTGGCCTAAATTCGACGTATTTGGACTTTTTTTCGAAGGGGTGCTTATGGAAACTCTTCAAACTTCATCCATACTCTTTAAAATAGTGAATATATGTTAGAAATGAGTGAGAAACAATAGAGGAAAGTGGAGAAAACTTTGAGGAATATTTAGGATTCTTAGATTAAGAGTAGAAATGTAGATTTCTACCCTTTTGGTGAGATTGGAGAGGAGATTTTGAGAGAATTTGTAAGGGATTTCGCTAGCATTGCATGGATCATCGGGAGACTTTATAGGAGAGATCTTCGTCTTTCTTTCAAGGAGAAAAAGCTAAGTATTGTTCTTCATTATCTTATAATTTTGTAAACAATTACCTAGTGGATTTACTTTGGTTAAATGAAGTTTCTGTTGTGTTTTCTTCGTGCTTTGTGACGCATCTCTCTTACTCTTTCTTCTTCTTTGAAAATAGTGACATGAGAAGATTATGTCATTATTTTCATTTTACTTTTCTTTTGTAATGAGTAGAAATCATGTTTAGGATTTTGTGATGCATGATAGAAGTGAATTTAATTATAAATGTGATGGTTTTTACTTGCACTTCATTTACATTACAATAAGGGCCCATTGTAGTGTTAAAATTCGTTGTAATTGCATCGACACGAAAGGGCGGTGTAATTCTCAACAAAGTGAAATCAAATTCAAATTCCATGGATGGTGAAATTCATGGGGATTGAATGCAAATAAATAGGGAAATATAATTATCGGGCGTAGAATTGGAGAGTTTAGAGTAACAGGCTAAAATCCTCAATTCGGTCCTATCGTTTGGGTGCTGAAGTGGAGATGTTAGCCCTCAGGCGAGGGGAACGTGGGAGCTCCGAAGTGAGAGTCGGTATCCTCCCAGCCTAGCCACGGATTCAGTAACCAAGCATAGGATCAGTCAATGTTCTTTATGCCTGGACCAAAGGGTAAAGAATATGATTGCTCATATTTGGCACATACAATATTTAATGCATCTCATTCCTTTACATTATCTATTTCATTATATAAGAATAGTAGTTTTTAATATCTCAAAATTCTCCAAACCAATTCATCTAAAAAGGGTTATATTTAGAATTGTTATTTGTATTTAGATATAGTTACTATCTTTACATTTAACACTTGCATTTAGGAATAGTTGCTAGATAAAACACAATTTTAATCGACATTCCAAACTAAGGACTGTTAGTAGTAGACGAATTTGATTAAAGACCGCTTACTTCACTTCCTCGTTGGATCGATACTGGGGTTTTTAAAAAAACTCTATATTACTTGAAACGGTACGTATACTTGCGTAGTACCAATAGTGTGTAAAATATTTTCTAATTTTTATATCATTTAAGATTTTGCACACTAGCCGCTATTTATAAATCGGGTCAAGTTTTTTGCCATCTTTTGGAAATTAATTTACTGCGTAATTGCAGGTCGAGTCAAGTCCTTGAGTGTGTAAGAAGAGTTTGAAGATATCTTGCAAGGAACTTCATGAATTGCTTGAGGAGTAATCTAAGATAAGTACTTGTTTTTATATTTATGTTTTTGTTTTTAAGACTTGGTTTTTAATACAAATCATATTTTATTGTGTTTTCCTCATGATTTCTAAGTAATTTTCTTTTCTTTATCCTTGCAATAAGAAGTAGAGAATTTAATTTGTTTAAAACTTCTTTTATTTCATAATTTGTGATGGTAATTTCATAGGTTCTTCATTTACTTTGCAAACTGGTCATTTCTAATGTTAAAATTTGTTGCGAAAAATAATTACCCAGGAGGGCTATGATTTCACTAAACTAGTGAGTACCACATAGCCTTTCGAGGAGGGGAACCACAATCTAAGGAGAGTGCAAATATGTAGGGAAATTAGTTTTGATGGGCATATAATTGGTGTTTCTAGGGTGATAGGCTAGATCCTTTATCAATTTGGTTTAAAGTAGAAACTAAGGGTCCCTAGTAGGTCCTATAAAGAGGGCACAATGGGTAATCTAGAAGTGGTATGCTAGAATCTACTCAACACTACCACACAAGCTGAAACATACTTTAGATTAGTCAATGTTCTTTATGCACTCGGAAGAGGATAAAGAAGTATGTATGTTTTTATTTGTCACAATACAACATTTAAACCTTTAAACTTATTTATTCCAACACTGATTAGGGATTAATTGTAAGGGGAAAAAAGTCTTTACATAATTCAAACTTTTCTAAATTTAATTAGTTTATAATTTTTACATTCTAATTGTGCTTAGAATCAAATCTTACATATATTTAGTTTTACTCTTTTCAAAATACTTCGATGTTCTTCTCCTATAAGTTGTGTTTGCGGTTTTAATAGAAGTCTTTCTAACTCATTATAGTCACATCTTTCTTCGTGGAATCGATTATGGGGTTTTTAAAGAAAACGTCATATTACTTAAAACGATGTGTGCACTTGCGTAGTTTCCATAGTGTGAAAGCTTATCTTTTATTTTCTAAAACATTTTATTTATTCACACTAGGCACAAAATATAATTCAGGCCAAGTTTTTGACAATATTTTGGAATATAAAAATCTGCATAATTGCGGGTCGGGTCAGGTAGTCTTCCTGCATTTCATTTCGACATCTAGTTTATGAAAACCAAGTATAAGCTTGAGGAATAATTTCACTAAAACTTTGTTTAGACACTCAAGTCAACATTTTAAACATGATCACAATTGAAAATCCTTGGAATTCAATACAACACCATTAGCAATTCATCCCCGCTTCAAATTCTTCCAATTAGACTATGCACGTTGAAGGAGCCTTTAGAATTTTTAGAGTTAGAGCATTTCTTATTTTTTCCGTCAAAATATTTTGGAATATGTTGATTAAAATATCTTGCAACATATAAACATTGATGACTTCTCAAGTGGAAGGAAACTTCAATATTCATAATTCACAACTATAATACCATCATGGTTTGGTTAAATCACAATTTTTTACACCCAAACATATCAAATAATTCACGTACTCCAAGAACTTAATCACACCTTCATGGCTTCTAGGCATAACATCACAAGAATGGAGTCGCCCACTCTAATACCCACCATTCCAAGTGATGATCTCGAAGCAAGAATATTAAGCCACTATTTTTATTTTGTTGGATTGAAATTAATCTACTGGTGAAGTACTCTCTTTTTCACCTATGGAAGATTATGTCCTTAAAATGAAGGAACCTCAAAATGAGATTCTTCAGCTCTTATATGAGGCTTAATAATCAACTTGAATGTCAAATAATAGAGCTTACTTATCACAAGATCAATCATTGACTATACATGTACAACTAAAAAGCACTTTTTGTGCCCCTTTCTCATACTTGAGTTCTTCTCAGAGTTCTTCCTCACCATGGTCAATAAGTTGACCTCCTCAATATTGGATACATAGGATGTTTTATGTAAAATGACCAAAATCATGAGGACAATGAAACCCTTACTAGGTGGAAACAAATTTAAATGTGATAATAACAAAGTTATCAAACAATATTCTTAAATATGATTGTAATCATATTTTCAAGAAAAAAGTATGGTCCATCTAGACCTAAGCTCTAGAATTAATAAACACATAATATTTTTTTCACATTATTCTAGACCTAATCGATCCAATATGATTTGATTTGATCTTTTCCATAACAAGTTAAGATCTTCAAGCAAATGCACCAAATAACTGCATGAGATAGATCAAATATCCTTGATGGATTAACCAAACTCTTCCATAGCTCGTTATGTCCGTCTAGCAAATGCTCCGACTAATTACCTAAGTTAGGTTAAAAACCCTTATGGATTACAATCAAGCTCTTTCACAATAGGTAACGGTCGTCGAGAAAATGCTTTAACTAACAACCTAGGATATGTTAAAAATCCTTGGTGGGTTACAAATGACTTATTCAATAGCAGGTTATAATCATCAACCAAATGCTTCAGCTAACAGTCTAGAATAGGTCCTTGGTGGATTTCATTCGACTTAGTTTACATAGGTTAACTCTATCAAGAATCTGTGATAAGACAACCTAAATCATATATAACATTCTTGGTAGATTTCATTCAAATTTGTTCACACATGTTAGCATCATAGAGCATCTCTACCAAATAACTTAGAACATGTTTAACATTCTTGATGGATTTCATTCAACTTCATCTACATATGTTAACAATGTTGAGCACATCTAACAAAATGCCTAGGACATGCTTAACATCTTTGTTGGATTTTATTCGAATTTGTCCTCACATGCTAATGCCATTGAGCACCTCCAACAAAATAATCAAGAAATTGTGTAATATCCTTGATTGATTTTATTTTAACTTTTTCGCACAAGTAAATACAATCTAATATTTCCCAGTAAAATAACCTAGGATGGGCCAAACAATCTTGGGGAATTACTCATGGCTTTTTATATACAAATGATCTCAAATCGGTCAAACATCCTTGATGGATTAGTCATGTTTTTTTTTTGCATAAAAATGATCATTTAACGTGGCTTCTTACATACAAATGGTCTCAGATAAGTCAAAATTCCATTATGAATTTCTTCAAACTCTTCAACACACACCAACCACGATATTGCTCATCTATGATTATTCAGTGGTTATGACATATGTCTATCACTCTTTTGTAGTCACCTACCTAGGGCTTACATTCATGATGATACTTAACACTATCAATATTGTTAAGAATTCAAATCTATAATGTCAAATGATGGTGGGTAATTGCCTTCATCACTTACAATCTTCATCATCATTGGACCACTGCCACTCACTCGATGGTAGGCCATCACCGCCATTATCAGACTATCACTTCAATATTTGTTGACCTCATTTTTGATGAGGTCTTCTCTTCTTCTCTTTAGTACTTAGGATCTAGCCTTAGGCTTTTCCTTTGACTATCATAGAGCATTAGAATTGGGACCCACCTTTTAGAAATTCAAACCACTTCTAAACTCCCCGCAAACTCCACAAACTCGATCGTAGACCCCTAATCACCTAGAGGGTTGAAATCAAATGTGGAAGTTTAAAGGATGAGTTCCTATAGGACTCTTTGGCACTTAGGACCGCCTTAGGTGGCTCGGTGCCGTGAAGGGCCGACTCACACATACACTACACCTATGCACTACACTTTCACACACCTCCTAAAAACACACCCATACCGACTTGACTTCCCGACTCATGTAGGTGATTCACATGGATGGTCCTTAACCCCTAAGCCCTCGGCAGAGGGTTAGTGAACAACATGGTGAATGCCTCAAATGAGTCCCTTCATGGCTCATGTGGGCTTGATGTGGCTTCATGGCTCAAAAAAAATGATTTCATTTTACTTACATCCACCCAATCTTCAATTCTCCAAATTTTCAATTTTTGACCCCCGGGACCCTACACCCACCAACCCTACCAAATGCCCTTGAAACTACCCAAATTTCTCAAAAATTTCCAAATTACCCAAAATTCCTCAAAATCAATCCCAAACATTCCCACATCACTCAAACTGATCATTCCTAGCCAAAAATACCAAAAATTCCAAGAATACCCTCCCAATACCTTCCAAATACCCAAAATACCCCTTTTAACCCAAAAATCCAAAAATTCAGAAAATTCCCAGAAAATTCCAGAAAATCCCAAATATTCCCAATTTCATTTTGTTCAACTACACCATGGGCCAATTTTGTCAATTTACCCCACTTTTGTCAAAACCCCCAATTTGACCCATTTTAACCCAAAGTGAACCCAATGTCAAACCAAACCTACCCAATTGACCCAAATTCTGGTCCAATTCAATTCTAAACTTCAATTCAACATCCCAAACACCAATCTAGACTAAAGCCAAGCTTAATTTGATTGAAATTTGGATCCAATTTCACTTTTGGCCTTAAAGCCCAATTTGGACCTATGACCCAAACCTAACCCAAACTCACCCAATTCAACTCCAATTAACCCCAAATCTTTTCCAAACCTTCCTTAACATCCCCATAAACAAAACACTAACATGATTTGCTCAAAATTTAGACCCAAACCCCACTCAAATTCAACCCAAAATCAAAAAGCCCAATTTTGACCTAAACCTAAACCTAGCCCAAATGAGCCCAAACCCCAAAATCAAAACCCAAACAAAGCCAAAACCTCTTTGAAACACTCCCATAAACATTTCCCAACATTAATTTCACATCAACTTCAACTCTAGCCCAACTTTGGCCCATGGTAGCCCATTTTGGCCCACTTTAGCCCACTTACCAATTAAACCCAAATTCAAACCAATTCAAACCCAAATCACTTCAAACTTGTCTCAAATCACTCATGACACATCCTTAAACTAAACCCAACATTTATTTGGCATGGCCCTTTGCAAAATTTTCATCTAAAAGCCCACTTCTAAAAGACATTCAAAGGCCCATTCCAAACCAAACTCAAAAGCCCAAGCCCATCCTAAAGCCCACATTACAATCTCATCTCATCCTCACTTAGTTAAAATCATTCCTAAGTCCTAAATCAGCAATCAAATCTTTCTAAACAAAGCCATATGACAAACCATCCAAATTTTACACCAAATTACCAAAAATTCTTAAAACCCATTTTTATGAAATTGACTAAACTTTTCCCTAAGCCAAAGACAAGCCATGCAAGCCATGGACAAGCCACATGAAGCCATGGAGAGTTTGACATGTGATCAAGCCATTAATGGAAAAAGGAGGACCCCCTTTCCTAATCCTTCTTAAGCCTTTTTTACCTTAAGCATGTCACACTCTAAACCATGCTTTGCCACCTAATCCATGGATGGAGACTTCACCACTCCATGGCAGTCGACCTAACCGATCCTCTCGACCCAAAATCGAGGCCATGGGGAGGTGCACCCAACCCAAACCAATGGGTTGACCAAATTGAAGCTAAAATAGCCCCTTCCCCTTTCTACTTTGATCGAACCACTTTACACATGTCAAACCTCAATCGAATACACCAAACCCCCGCCCCGACCCACCCGAACAAGATGGTGACCAAGTGCTCGGCCGGCCGACCACCGTGCCGCCGGAAAACACCATGGCCGAAACCTTGGGAGGAGCCAAACTTTGGAATTCTCCCTTGTCGAGCCGCCCCATGTCTAGTGGTCACCATGGCCGTTCTTCTCCTCACCGGAGCAAGTCGATCCCAAGCCCTAACTCCCCCAGGAGGCCCTCCAGCCCATGCCTATTTAAACACCACCCCCTCACGGCCATGAGAGGAGAGTTGCACAAACCTTGCCAAAACTCGCCAAAATTGTTCCGGACCCCTCCTCATACACAGAGCACTTCGATCCCCAGGTGAGATCCCCCGCCATTTCTTCTCTGCGAGCTCAATTTCGCAGTTGAAATCCAAGCCCAAAACCAGGACACTTCCCCACGGTGAACCAATCCCCAAATTGATTGGTCCTACACCTTCACCGCGACCAAGGGAAGGTGTCCACCAAGCAAAAGCCCCATCTCCGAGCCACCCGGTTGCTCCGGACTCCAAGCTTTGTGATCGACTCGTGGTCGAAGTTCAACCTGGACAATTCACTGGACTGAGAGACTTCATCCGGAGCTTGCCGGGATCCAATCGAAGGTGCAACAACTCTCGGATCGAAGCTTCACTTCTCCGAGCAAAGGTATGAGCTAATTCTTCATCCCGAGCTTCGGAGATTCTCCATTTCAAATGCCTTAATTTCAATGCATGATTACCGTATGGATGTGTTCGTCTCTTCAAGACGAATCCATAGGAGCATAAGAACACGAAAATCCATTGAGAATCGAGTGAGTTCCTAGGGTTAGAGTGTGGACGGTCACGGGATCACACCAGTCATGGACGATGAACGGATGCCGTCCATTTAATACACGCGCGGACGGACGGCTCGGGATGGCGTCGGACCGAGAGACGGTACGAGAACCGCGGGACCCGGCCGCCGACTCGGATGGCGGCGTCGAATGGGAGCGCGCCACGCGGCATTTCGGAGCCGCCGAGGTCGACGCGGCGCCGCGTCACTTAAGTAGATAAATAGGAATATTTTCTATTTATTTAATTCCCGTAACTTTAAAAATCCATATCTTTGTGTAGAAAAATCACAAAAATAAAATAAAAATACCCTCTTGCTCAGTGAACAAAGGAGAATAATGTGGAAAAGAAATTAATTAATTTTGTCCAAGTATTTTATTTTTAATTAATTATTTACTCCCTGCATTGTTTTAATTCTCCATGCATGTATACAATTCACCATGGCATGAGACTATAGGGCTTTTGAAGCCTCCGAACTTAGGGACATTCCCTGAATTTTCCAAGGTCGAGGCCATCTCTGTGAAAAGTTATTCATTTTTCAAATGCATGTTGCTGATTTAAGTATTTTAATTTCAAAAATTAGCATGTTGTGAAATAAATTCTAGGAAAATTTGGTGATGTTCCTTATGACCAGAGAACCCTAGGAAAAATAGGATTTGAGTTAATTCACCGAGATTAACCCTAATTGGCTTAAACACCCAAAATAGATTTCTAATTAATTAGAGTTAACCATAGATCAAATTGACTTGAAATCAATTCTCCACTGACCATTAGGATCAGAGGAACCCACCATAAAAATTTGAGGTCAATTGGACTTGGTTAGCCCCACTAATTGGGTTGATTAAGCCACTTAGCCATTTTAAACTTTAAAAATTCATAACTTTCAAAATATCTTTCAAAAATTCACCAAATTGGTTTTGGAGTCTCTCTGATATCAGGGGAGTTTAAGAAAATTAAAATTTCAATTTTCTAAAAAAGTTGATTTTTAATATTATTTTAATATTTTTAATAATTAAAAAATAATAAAAATCACAAAAATAATAAAATTCACCAAAATGTCATATTTTGAATTTTAATCACTTAGGAACAAGTCCCATATTTTTCCTAGGTCTATTTAGTGAGATATTAATTTTTAAAGCTCTAGGGTAATTTTAAAATTAAAAAAAATATATTTTCTAGCATTTTCACCAAAATAATTATAATAAATCAAAGAAAAATCAGAAAATTACAAAGTTTGGTTCTCTGGAATCCTTGATATCAGAGAGAATTTTAAAAATTATAAAATTTATTTTTCAACATTTATTTTATTTTTAAATTAATTAATACTCCAGAAATTAAAATAATTCTAATAAATAAAATATAATTCAAAAAATTACCAAATTTGGTCCAAGTGGTCCTCTGGTCATTAGGAATGTCCCCTAATTTTCTTAAGGACAGAAACTTTCCCTTGGTCATATTATTGAATTTTCCTTGAAAATCTCTATTTTCTACTAAAAATAATTATATAAATAAATTAAATACAGAAAAATCACATTTTCTTCTCTCATGTCTTCATTGACACATAAGTGAAGTCACATAAAAATTTCAAGTTCATTTGAGTTCAATTTAGTGAGTTATGAAATTATTAGGCTTAAAGGGCAAAATGGTAATTAAAATTTTAATCCTTAATTAAGACTTTAGGTTTAATAAAAAATTAACAAGTAAAATATTTGATCCTAATCTGATTTGGATGATTGAAACTAAATAATCAAAGGGTAGAAACCCATTAAGTAATTTAAAATGATTAAACTTTAATTAAATAATTAATTGAATTTGAAAGAATAATAAATTTGGAATTATTAAAATAAGGGATATTATTAGGAAGAGATTTATTCTTTAATTTAAAAATCCCTAAATTAATCATCTCATTAATACTCAACTTTTAATTAAAATGATAACTCAAATTTAAAATATTAAAAGACTTAACCATTAAATAAAAATTAAAATCATTAAACTCTTTCAAAAATTTTCAATTAAATTAAATTAAATTAAGATTAAAAGTTGCATTAAATTAAATTAAAATTAAATTAAATTAAATAAACAAATTAAATTAAATTAAATGAATTAAATACATTAAATTAAATAAATAAATAAAATTAAATTAAATTAAATTAAATTAAATTAAATTAAATTAAATTAAATTAAATTAAATTAAAATTAAATTAAATTAAATTAAGAAATTAAATCAAATAAATTAAATTGAATTAAATTAAATCAAATCAAATTAAATTAAATAAATTAAATTAAAAATAAATTAAATTAAAATAAATTAAGTTAAATTAAATAACATCACTTAAGACATAAACCTAAAATAATTTAACACTATTCCAAACTTAAATCATTAATTTGAACTTAAATTTGAATCACAAATCATTAAATATCATTTTGCCCTTAGGAGCTTTTATTATCATAACTCCTAAATGGAACATCAAATGAAGTGACACTTCACTTATAAGGATATTCAAACATCCTAGTTCACTCGAGCAAGTTAACAAAACTTGAAAACCTCGGACGATCGATTCATTTATATAATTAAATTCTCTTGGACTTAAAACAATCCTAGAAATATTGAAAAGATGTTTAAGATTCTTCTTAAGCACTTCCTCAATATGATAGGATATTTACGAGAACAATTGAACTTAATTGTTCTTTGATGAAGAAAATCGTCTTCAAACTAAAAACACAAAGAACCTAGACGTCATAGGAAATGACTAGCTATAGGATTAGGAACTCTGGTAGAAAACCATAAACCTTTTCCCTCGGCTTTACCTAGGAACTTGCTTAAATATTCTAACTATGTTTTAAGTGCAGCTCGGAATGACGGGAAGACCCTCCGAGTACGCTTTTATTTTATTGCAATTTATTTTATTGCAATTTATTTAATCGCATCGCACTTATTTTTCTTGCATGATAAACAACGAGTTGCATGAAAACCGACACCTTTAGGACGTAAACCAAAACCGAAACCCAAAATTAAAATAAAAGACACTACAAGATAAAATTCACCTCCACAACATTTCAAAATATAAGACAACTCAAAATTTAATCACAAACGAACACAAAACTACAACTACAACTAAATTAAAACGTCTCATTGAATGATCGGGAATACCTCGGATGATGTAACCCACGTGTTGCTAACGGGATTTCCCACGGTCTAAATGAAAGTGCGGAACTCATTTAGTTGAGTTTAGCAAATTCATCCGGACTAAGTGAATTCGATGAAAATAACGATGTCGGGATGACGGAACCGCGGGATCTTAATCGGCTCGTTTAATCAACTTTAAGATCCGTTTTAATTAAAACACAAAAAAACACTTGGAAATTAAGACTTCTCTAAACCGAACACTTCTCTCACCTCCCGATTTATGATTTCTAAAACTAAACCTCTGCAACAACAAGGAGCTCGGAGCATGGTGGGCGACGACGGCCATCGTCGTCGGCAAAACTCGAACCTACATCAACAAAACTTTCTTAGAGTTAAATAAACAAAGCCATAGGACTTCGAGGTAGTTTGCCTAGTGCAACATAAATCCTCAATTCTTCGTTAGGCATTTGCATTGCAAATTAAGCCCTAACCGGTCTTAGGATTCCGAGGTAGTCGTCCGATACGACATAAACCCTCATATCTTCTAGTGCAATTTGTATGATTCTATCATATAAATATAAGCCCTAATTAACTAAATTGGCAAGATTAAAAAATTAAATAAACATTAGGACTTTCCTAAATCCAAGCCAAACAATAGGATAATCGGGAGATTACCGAAGTCCGCTTCGAATCCGTGATCTCTCCTACTTTTCTTCCTTTGAATTCCCAAAATAAAAATGTTCCAAATTTGATCCATTCCCTATCGAAATTCCAAAATTCAACCCTTTGAAAACTTAAACTTTGAAATTCTCGAGAGCGGAATTATTGATTATTATCGAGAGTTTTCTTAGGTGATCCCCATCACTTAAGATGTAATTAACTATAGGGGCTTGCCCTTATAGGGAACTTTAAGAACCTGGGTAATATAAACCCCGTTTAATAGTTTCATATTAAGCGGGGAATTTGTCGGCTTATAAAATTGGTTCGCGAGACCAAACGGATGTCACAGACCTTTTCTAGTTTATTTAATCGAGCCCCATTATCAAGCGAGTGTGTCTATTCTTCGGGATAGATACACGGTTTGTGGTGCGGCGCTCGTTTATATAAACTATTCGGGATGTGAGATCAGTTTGATTTCATATCTTAAAATTTTCAAATTCAAAATTATTTTCAAAATCAAATACTATTTTTCAAATTATTTATTTAAATCAAATTAAAATTCACCGACAATTTTTGTAGGCGACTCTCTTTTCAAAAATACAAACACATAACCTAAAAAATATGCCGACAAACTTCTGGACAGTGGGAGATTTGAAAAGACTTGCAGCGCAACAGAATTTAGAATTATACCAAGCTAAGATGATTCAGGCTCATGATAAATGGGTAAAGCCCAAGAACCTTCAAAGTTGGTGATTTAGTTCTCGTTCTCAAAAGACCTATTCTTGCACACGCAGATAGGAGGAAAAATTTGAACCCACTTGGGAAGGACCATTTGTAGTTGAAGCGGTATACTCGGGGAGGTTCCTACCCGGCTAGTGAATTGCCGGGGAGAACGACATATGCTTCCGATCAATGGACGATACTTGAAAAAGTATTACGTTGCACGATGTTTCGAAAGAATGAACTTTACATCCACAGAAGCACGGGTGAAGTGATTACTTATGGTAGGTCCGAACCCAAAAAATAATAAAATGTGCTAAAATAAATAAAATCTGACAATAAAATTTTTCCTTGTTTTCTTTTCCAAATCAAAATCTCTTACACGATCTTATCCCACTTCATTCTGTTAAGTTTGAAAATATAAAAATAATAATAAAACAAGATGTCTTTAATAAACATTTTCTTGATGTTCTTGTTCTTAGTACGGCCACTGATCCTTTTCCTTGTCTCTTCGCGGGGAAATGTCGGGCGGTTGGTCTTGAACTTTAAGAATGGCGTAAGCCTTGCACTTGATGAAAAGGGTGAAGATGGAGCGATAATCGAGATTGACTGGTCCCCCCCCGGCGGAGCCTACGGTACGAGGAAAGTGATTGGGTCCCGGTTAGCAGAAGAAGCTTTGCCGGACATACGGTGATGAAAGTGGATGGCCCAAGCCACCAATCCAACAACGAAAGAAAAGACGAGCCTTGAAGAAGATAAGAAAATGAAGTCTGTAGTCGCTACGGCGAGAGGGCGAGGCTTGTCGGCGCCGCGCCCACGAGGAGATTCAGAAGTTCGGAGAGCTACTCTCACAGCAACGCAACGAAGAAATAAGAATCGCCGTATCCGTAAGATGTTGACAAAACTAGCTGCGGATCAGCACGGCGGCAGGCGATTCTTAATGTCGGTGCATTACCGCCCGGGGCTGCCGGTTCACAGGGAACCGGAAGAAAGGAGGCCGGCTCTAGGATGACGAGAAAGGAGCAGGAGAAATCTCACAAGACCGGAGAAGAAAGAAGGCTACCACGCCACGGATAGAACCACGAGTGATGCATGACCTTGTTGCGGGAAACAGCCGGGGATGTCCCGACGAACTATCGTACTGAGCCGAGTATGCGGGAAGCCGTGAAGGATCGAACCTTATATCCCCTGATACGTCACCGGGCCTCGCCATGCGGATCATTCCGGAATACGAGTGGAGAGAATGCAAAATGTTGAAAAGAAAACCTTTGAATCTTTGAAAGGATTAGAGGCGGAGAGAACAATCTTGGAAGTGAATTACGTACGGAACGTGATACCGAGGTATGAGCGAGCGGCAAATCGTGGATTGCATCCGGGATTCAGTAGACGGCGGGCCGCTGAGAAAACACATACTCGGAACGGAGATGGATGCCGGGGGAAAGGAAGAATCACGATACAATGTGGATCTTGTTACGGCTTTCTTAGAGGACGGGGAAGGAAACCGTAGGGAATACTCCGTCATGGGCAAGTGGACCCGATGCCATTAGTCATCAAGAGAATGGTAAAGAGATTGATAACATGGAGGGTGCGCGACGGTACATACCCGATAGGCATCATCGATATCTACGAAACGAAGTTATTGTATACCCCCGCGTGATCATATGACTTTGTCGGACCTTTACTGCACGATCTCTTTTACGAAGCGAGTGTAACATCATGTTCGGGTCTGACCTCCGGATAAGCGGACGAGGTGAGTTCCGAGGGCCGGTAAGATGCACTACCGCTAGGTTCCGTCGTGATCTTGAAGGGTAACGGAGCCGGTCTCCTTGAAGCATTACATGCAAGGAGTACCGAGTGAAGAGGATTTCGGTTACGTTCGAAGGATGGACGACGAAAGATACCTTACCATTTCAATGAACCGGAGCTAGAGAGCCTCCGGCCTTCTGGCCCAATGAGTTACATGGAAAATATCACGCCTCGATGTACATGTACGGCTTTGGCCTTGCGAGGATGGCTTGGAAGGTGATGTTAAGCCAGCCATGTATCTCCTTCATCGATTTATGGACTTTTGACGAGATGCTTCTTTAGATGGATCGACAAAGATCATACACGAGTCCGTTTTGAGTCTACATGGATTGTATGAAATATGCCAGGGATCGAGTTGTACGATGTATCTTGGAGTATGATTGGAATAAAAGTGACCATGTCACATTTTGGCCTTCACCTCTTTTGTGCGGAATTGATTGGGAAGCTTGTAGTTAAAGTTAAATGAACTTCGAACAAAAGAACGAGAAGAAAAAAAAAAGATAAAGAAAACTTTTTTTTAAAAAAAAAAATCTAAAAAATGACAAACACCAAATTCACATGAACATTAAATAAACAACAAAATAAAATTTGAATCATTAAAGGATAAATAAAATCGACAAGAATGTTAAATCAAATTCTCGATCAAATTCGAATCAATCTCAGTCAAATTTCAAATCTCACATTTTGATCTTCCAAATTTCAAATCAAATCCTCAATCAAATTTCAATCGAGTTCAAACTCATCCTTCCAAATTTCAAATTCAATCTTTCCGAATTTGAATCTCGGTCAATTTCAAATCTCGAATTCCAATCTTTCAATTCAAATCTCGATCGAATTTGAATCTGAAATTCAATCTTTCCGGATTCCAAATCTCGATCAAAATTCAAATTCAATCTTTCCAAATTTCAAATCTCGGTCGAATTTCAAATCTCAAATTCAATCTTTCCAAATTTCAAATCTCGGTCAATTTCAAATCTCAAATTCGATCTTTCCAGATCTCATCGAAACCTGAAATCGATTGAACTTTGGGTCGAGGATTTTACATCCAAGGCGCAGCACTGATTCTCTTCTGTGCAGAAATACATTAAATTCAAACTTTTGAATTAGAAGTTTTACATCAAGACTGCCACTTTAGGATTCTCTTCTGTTACCTTTGAAATACACATCAATTGAACTTTTGGGTCGGGATTTTACATCGGCTTGCCTTTGCTAGGATTCTCTACTGTTACCTTTGAAATACATCAATTCAAACTTTTGGGTCGGATTTACATCCAAGACTGCTTCTTTCTAGGATTCTCTTCCTATTGCCTTTGAAATACATCGATTCAAACTTTTGGGTCGAGTTTACATCGAAGTACCCTTTTACTAGGATTCTCTTCCCCATTGCCTTGGAAATACATCGAATTCAAACTCTTGGGTCGAGGATTTTACATCCAAGGCTTGCCTTTATTTTAGGATTCTCTTCTGTGCAGAAATACATCGATTAACTTTTTAGATTCGGATTTTACATCAGTACCTTTTAGGATTCTTCTGCTATGGCTGAAATACATCGATTGAGCTTTTGGGTCGAGGATTTCATCAAGGCGCAACTTGCTTCCAAGTTCTCTTACTTATTGCAGCGAAATACGTAGATTGACTTTGGGTCGGATTTTACATCCGGGCTGCCTTGCTAGGATTCTCTTCTGTGCACGCGAAATACATCGATTGAGCTTTGGGTCGAGGATTTTATCCGAGTATATACTTTAGGATTCTCTTCCTATTGCCCCGAAATACATCGAATTCGAACTTTGGGTTGGGGGATTTTACATCCGAGACTGCCTTTGCCTTAGGATTCTCTTCTGCGCAAGAATACATCGAATTCGAGCTTTTGGGTCGAGGATTTTATCAGGTACCTTTACTTTAGGATTCTTTTCCTACTGCCTTTGAGAAATACATCAAATTCAAATTCCTTGGGTCGAGGATTTTACATCAGGCTTTCTTGTTGCTTGGTTGGCACTACCCATTGCGGCGAAATACGTAAATCGAGCTCTTGAGGTTACGGATGCATCGATACGCATTATTCGAGGTCTTTCCTCATTGCAATGACTCAATCCAATCGATTCGATCTTCTTTTGAGGTTGAAGATGTTACATCTAAAACGAAAATTCCGATTTTCATTTAGAATCAAATTCCTTCAAATTAATCTTAATGAAACTTAATCCCAAGTGGAAACTCCAAATTAAATCTAAACTCACACCACATCATGACTTGAACATGAAACAAAATAAAATCTAAATCGAATTTCTCCCAAATCATGTAATTTGGGATTCACCTCCTTTTCCCTTCCCCGGCGGGGGAGTTCGAAAGTCTCCGGTTTCGGAGATATACTTGACACTCCCAGTGAGAAATTCTCCTACCGTCTAAAAGTTTGTTACTTGGACATACATTGTTGGTTTGTTAGTCGCGGTCAACACCAATACGTGCGGTCGGCTCAGATCAGCTCACCACACTTATTGGGGGGTCCATTTGTTGACCTCATTTTGATGAGGTCTTCTCTTCTTCTCTTTAGTACTTAGGATCTAGCCTTAGGCTTTTCCTTTGACTATCATAGAGCATTAGAATTGGGACCCACCTTTTAGAATTCAAACCATGATCCTAAACTCCTACATGAGCCTCCCTGAGCACCATTGTAGACTAATGCTAGAGGGTTGAAATCGAATGTGGAAGTTTAAGGACAGAGTTCTATGGGACTCTTTGGCCTTAGGACTGCCACAGGTGGCAGTGCAGTGAAGGGCGACTCACATACACTACACCTATGCACTACACTTTCACACACCTCCCAAAAACACACCCGTACGACTTGACTTCGACTCATGTAGGTGATTAATGGATGGTCGTAACCCCCAAGCCCTTGGGTAAGAGGGTTAGGAACAACATGGTGAATACCCTCAAATGAGTCCCTTCATGGCTCATGTGGGCTTGATGTGGCTTCATGGCTCAACAAAAATGATTTCGTTTACTTACGTCCACCGATAACGATTACCGATTTCGATTTTGACCCAGGGACCACTACACACCAACCTACCAAATGCCCTTGAAACTACCCAAATTTCTCAAAAATTTCAAATTACCCAAATTCCTCAAAATCAATCCCAAACATTCCCATCCACTCAAACTGATCATTCTAGCCAAAAATACCAAAAATTCCAAGAATACCCTCGATACCTTCCAAATACCCAAAATACCCCTTTTAACCCAAAAATCCAAAAATTCAGAAAATTCCAGAAAATCAATATTCCCAATTTCATTTTGTTCAACTACACCATGGGCCAATTTTGTCAATTTACCCCACTTTTGTAAAAACCCCCCGATTTGACCCATTTTAACCAGAAGTGAACCCAATGTCAAACCAAACCTACCCAATTGACCCAAATTCTGGTCCAATTCAATTCTAAACTTCAATTCAACATCCCAAACACCAATCTAGACCAAAGCCAAGCTTAATTTGATTGAAATTTGGATCCAATTTCACTTTTGGCCTTAAAGCCCAGATTTGGACCTATGACCCAGACCTAACCCAAACTCACCCAATTCAACTCCAATTAACCCTGACTTTTCCAAACCTTCCTTAACATCCCCATAAACAAAACACTAACATGATTTTGCTCAAAATTTAGACCCAAACCCCACTCCAAATTCAACCCAAAATCAAAAGCCCAATTTTGACCTAAACACAAGCCTAGCCCAGATGAGCCCAGAACCCCAATCAAAACCCAACCAAAAATAAACCTCAACCTTTGAAACACTCCCATAAACATTTCCCAACATTAATTTCACATCAACTTCAACTCTAGCCCAACTTTGTACTTAGTGATGCAGCCCATTTTGGCTACTTTAGCCCACTTACGATTAAACCCAATTGAGCAATTGAGCCAAATCACTTCAAACTTGTCTCGAATCACTCATGACATCCTTAAACTAAACCCAACATTTATTTGGCATAGCCCCTTTGCAAAATTTTCATCTAAAAGCCCACTTCTAAAAGACATTCAAAAGGCCCATTCCAAACCAAACTCAAAAAGCCCAAGCCGCGTCCTAAAGCCCACATTACAATCTCATCTCATCCTCACTTAGTTAAAATCATTCCTAAGTCCTAAATCGGCAATCAAATCTTTCTAAACAAAGCCATATGACAAACCATCAGTGCACACCAAATTACCAAAAATTCTTAAAACCGTTTTTATGAAATTGACTAAACTTTCCCAAGCTTGAGCAAAGGCCATGCGAAACCGTAAGATGACCACATGAAGCAATGCAGAGTTTGACATGTGATCGAAGCCATTAATGGAAAAAGAGGACCCCTTTCCTAATCCTTCTTAAGCCTTTTTTACCTTAAGCATGTCACACTCTAAACCATGCTTTGCCGCCCTAATCCATGGATGGAGACTTCACCACTCCATGGCGGTGATGGCCAGTCCTCTCGGCCCGAAATCGGGCCATGGGGAGGTGCACCCAGCAGGCAATGGGTTGACCAAATTGAAGCTAAAATAGCCCCTTCCCCTTTCTACTTTGATTAGGAACCACTTTACACATGTCAAACCTCAATTGAATACACCAAACCCACGCACGACCCACCGGAACAAGATGGTGACCGGTGCACCGTGACCGGTACAGTGGCCAGGAAAACACCTGGGCAAAACCTTGGGAGGCAGGCTTTGGAATTCTCCCTTGCCGAGCTGCCCCATGTCTAGTGGTCACCATGGCTGTTCTTCTCCTCACCGAAGCGGTGAATCCCAAGCCCTGCTCCCCGCAGGAGGCCTCCGGCCATGCATTTAAACACCACCCCTCGCGGCCATGAGAGGAGAGTTGCACAAACTTGCCAAAACTACGCCAAAATTGTTCCGAGACCCCTCCTCATACACGGGCGCCGGTCCCGGTGAGATCCCCTGCCATTTCTTCTGCGAGCTCGATTTCGAGTTGAAATCCGAAGCCCAAAACCGGGACACTTCCCAGGTGAACCAATCCCCCAATTGATTGGTCCTACACCTTCACGGACGAGGAAGGTGTCCGCCGGCAAAAGCCCCATCTCCGGGCCACCCGGTTACTCGGACTCCGAGCTTTGTGATCGAGTGTGGTCGAAGTTCAGCTAGACAATTCACCGGACCCGGAGACTTCATGCGGAGCTTGCCGGGATCCGTCGAAGAGGTGCGACAACTCTCGGATCGAAGCTTCACTTCTCGAGCAAAGGTATGAGCTAATTCTTCATCCAGGAAAGCACGGAGATTCTCCATTTCAAATGCCTTAATTTGATGCGTGATTACTTAGTATGGATGTGTGTTCGTCTCTTGAACGAATCCATAGAGCATAAGAACACGAAAATCAGGTGAGAATCGAGTGAGTTCACACAGGGTTAGAGTGTGGACGGTCACGGGATCACAGGTCATGGACGATGAACGGATGCGAGTCCATTTAATACACGCGCGGACGGACGGCTCGGATGGCGTCGGACCGGGAGACGGTGCGAAGACGCGGGACCGGGGCTGGCCGGCTCGGATGGCGGCGTCGAATGGGAGCGCGCCATGGCATTTCGGAGGCTGCTTAGGGGTTGACGCGCGCGCGTGGATAAGTAGATAAATAGGAATATTTTCTATTTATTTAATTCCCAGAACTTTAAAAATCCATATCTTTGTGTAGAAAAATCAAAAATAAAATAAAAACTTCTTGCTCGGTGAATGAGGAGAATAATGTGGAAAAGAAATTAATTAATTTTGTCAGTATTTTATTTTTAATTAATTATTTACTCCCTGCATTGTTTAATTCTCCATGCATGTATACAATTCACCATGAGACTATAGGGCTTTTGAAGCCTCTGAACTTGGGGACATTCCTGAATTTTCCAAGGTCAGAGGCCATCTGCAATGAAAAGTTATTGATTTTTCAAATGCATGTTGTGATTTAAGTATTTTAATTTCAAAAATTAGCATGTTGTGAAATAAATTCTAGGAAAATTTGGTGATGTTCCTTATGACGAGAGAACCCTAGGAAAAATAGGATTTGAGGTTAATTCAGAGATTAACCCTAATTGGCTTAAACACCCAAAATAGATTTCTAATTAATTAGAGTTAACCATGATCAAATTGACTTGAAATCAATTCTCCATGACCTTTAGGATCAGGAACCCACCATAAAAATTTGAGGTCAATTGGACTTGGTTAGCCCCACCCAATTGGGTTGATTAAGCCGGCAAGCCATTTAAACTTTAAAAATTCATAACTTTCAAAATATCTTTCAAAAATTCACCAAATTGGTTTTGGAGTCTCTCTCTGATATCAGAGTTTAAGAAAATTAAATTTTCAATTTTCTAAAAAAGTTGATTTTTAATATTATTTTAATATTTTTAATAATTAAAAAAATAATAAAAATCACAAAAATAATAAAATTCACCAAAATGTCATATTTTGAATTTTAATCATAGAACAAGTCCCATATTTTTCCTAGGTCTATTTAGTGAGATATTAATTTTTAAAGCTCTAGGGTAATTTTAAAATTAAAAAAAATATATATTTTCTAGCATTTTCACCAAAATAATTATAATAAATCAAAGAAAAATCAGAGAATTGCAAAGTTTGGTTCTCTGGAATCCTTGATATCAGAGAGAATTTAAAAATTATAAAATTTATTTTTCAACATTTATTTATTTTAAATTAATTAATACTCCAGAAATTAAAATAATTCTAATAAATAAAATATAATTCAAAAAATTACCAAATTTGGTCCAAGTGGTCCTCTGGTCATTAGGAATGTCCCTAATTTTCTTAAGGACAGAAACTTTCCCTTGGTCATATTATTGAATTTTCCTTGAAAATCTCTATTTTCTACTAAAAATAATTATATAAATAAATTAAATACAGAAAAATCACATTTTCCTCGCTCATGTCTTCATTGACACATAAGTGAAGTCACATAAAAATTTCAAGTTCATTTTGAGTTCAATTTAGTGAGTTATGAAATTATTAGGCTTAAAGGGCAAATGGTAATTAAAATTTTAATCCTTAATTAAGACTTTAGGTTTAATAAAAAATTAACAAGTAAAATATTTGATCTGTCGATTTGGATGATTGAGCCCAAATAATCGAAAATTAAAGCCATTAAAGTAATTTAAAATGATTAAACTTTAATTAAATAATTAATTGAATTTGGAAGAATAATAAATTTGGAATTATTAAAATAGGGATATTATTAGGAAGAGATTTATTCTTTAATTTAAAAATCCCTAAATTAATCGTCGTGTACTCGACTCTTAATTAAAATGATAACTCGAATTTAAAATATTAAAAGACTTAATAGCATTAAATAAAAATTAAAATCATTAAACTCTTTCAAAAATTTTCAATTAAATTAAATTAAATTAAGATTAAAAGTTGCATTAAATTAAATTAAAATTAAATTAAATTAAATAAACAAATTAAATTAAATTAAATGAATTAAATACATTAAATTAAATAAATAAATAAAATTAAATTAAATTAAATTAAATTAAATTAAATTAAATTAAATTAAATTAAATTAAATTAAAATTAAATTAAGTAAATTAAAAATTAAATCAAATAAATTAAATTGAATTAAATTAAATCAAATCAATTAAATTAAATAAATTAAATTAAAAATAAATTAAATTAAAATAAATTAAGTTAAATTAAATAACATCACTTAAGACATAAACCTAAAATAATTTGAACAACTATTCGAACTTAAATCAGTAATTTGACTTAAATTTGAATCTAAATCATTAAATATCATTTTGCCCTTAGGAGCTTTTATTATCATAACTCTAAATGGAACATGTTGAAATGAAGTGACACTTCACTTATAAGGATATTGAGCATCTAGTTCAACGACGAGTTAACAAAACTTGAAAACCTCGGACGATCGATTCATTTATATAATTAAATTCTCTTGGACTTAAAAACGATCCTAGAAATATTGAAAAGATGTTTAAAAAGATTCTTCTTAAGCACTTCCTCGATATGATAGGATATTCTGAACGATTAGAAGCAATTGTTCTTTGATGAAGAAAATCGTCTTGAATAAAACACAAAGAACTTTAGACGTCATAGGAAATGACTAGACGCACGGATTAGGAACTTGGTAGAAAACCATAAACCCTTTCCCTCAGCTTTACCTAGGAACTTGCTTAAATATTCTAACTATGTTTTAAGTGCGGCTCGGAATGACGCGAAGACCCTCGGGTACGCTTTTATTTTATTGCAATTTATTTTATTGCAATTTATTTAATCGCATCCCTTTTATTACTAACTGCATGATAAACGCGGTTGCATGAGAACGACACCTTTAGGACGAAACCAAAACTGAAACCCAAAATTAAAATAAAAGACACTACAAGATAAAATTCACCTCCACAACATTTCAAAATATAAGACAACTCAAAATTTAATCACAAAACGGGAACACAAAACTACAACTACAACTAAATTAAAACGTCTCATTGAATGATCGGGAATACCTCGGATGATGTAACCCACGTGTTGCTAACGGGATTTCCCGCGGTGCAAATGAAAGTGCGAACTCATTTAGTTGAGTTTAGCGAATTCATACGGGTAAGTGAATTCGATGAAAATAACGGTCTTGGGATGACGGAACGCGTGGGATCTTAATCGGTTGTTTAATCAACTTTAAGATGTTTGTTTTAATTAAAACACGAAAAACACTTGGAAATTAAGACTTCCTCTAAACGAGAACACTTCTCTCACCTCCCGTTATGATTTCTAAAAGCCCAAACCTGCGACGACGAGGAGCTCGGAGCATGGTGGGCGGCACGGCCATCGTCGTCGGCCGACTTGAACCTACATCGGCAAAACTTTCTTAGAGTTAAATAAACAAAGCCGTAGGACTTCGAGGGTAGTTTGCACTGGTACGGCTTATAAATCCTCGATTCTTCGTTAGGCGTTTGCATTGCGAATTAAGCCTGTAGGTCTTAGGATTCGGTGATGGGTAAAAGATACGACATAAACCCTCATATCTTCTAGGCAATTTGTATGATTCTATCATATAAATATAAGCCCTAATTAGCTAAATTAGCGAGATTAAAACATTAAATAAACATTAGGACTTTCCTTTAAATTCGGCAAGCAAATAGGATAGTCGGGAGATTACCGAAGTCCGCTTCGAATCCGTAATTTCTCCTACCTTTCTTCCTTTGAATTCCCAATAAAATGTTCCAAATTTGAACTAATCCTTTGAAATTTCAAAATTGATCCTTTGAAAACTTAAACTTTGAAATTCTTGGGCAGGTATTGATTATATCGAGGTTTTCTTAGGTGATTCCCGTCACTTAAGATGTAATTAGCGGGGCTTGCCCTTATGGGGAACTTTAAGAACCCGGAGTAATATAAACCCTGTTTAATAGTTTCATATTAAGCGGGGGAACTGTCAGCTTATAAAATTGGTTATGAGACCAGACGGATGTCACAGTACTTCTAGTTTGTTGTGACACCGTCAAGCAGTGTGTCTATCATAGGGATAGATACACGATTTAACGATGCGGTGCTCGATTTATATAAGCGCTTATTTGGGATATTGAGATCGGTTTGATTCATATCTAAAATAACGAATTCAAATTATTTTGAAATCGAAATCTTCCTTTCTAGTGTATATATTTAAAATTCGCCGACAACTTCTGTTAGGCGGCCCTTCAAATAAACTGCCTTTCAAAATATCTCGACATAATTTAAATTAAATTGAGCGACCCCCTTTAGCTCTTCTTCTCTCGTCTCCTTCGATTGGATCTGACGAGCTCAGGATGGAAGTCTCTGATGCAGTGGTGTCTAGGTTGAGCTTCGACCACGAGTCGATCACAAAGCTTGGGTACGGAACAGCTGGGTGGCCTGGAGATGGGGCTTTTTCTTGGTGGACACCTTTGCGAGGTACGGTGAAGGTGTAGGACCCGGGCGTTGGGGATTGGTTGGTTTGTGGGGAAGTGTCTGGTTTTGGGCTTGGATTTACGGCTACGAGGTGGGCTCGCGGAAAAATGGCGGGGGATCTCCTTGGGGATCAAGTGCTCTGTGTATGAGGAGGTGGAACAATTTTAGCATTTTGGCAAGGTTTGTGCGGCTCTCCTCTCATGGCGAGTGAGGGGGTGGTGTTTAAATAGGCATGTTTGGAGGGCCTCCCGGGGAGTTAGGGCTTGGGATCATTTATGCAGTGAGGAGAAGAATTAGGGCTTATAATTATATGTCGGCATATTTTTAGGTTATGTGTTTGTATTTTGAAGAAGTCGCTACAAAAATTGTCGGCGAATTTTAATTTGATTTAAATAAATAATTTGAAAAAATAATTTTTGATTTTGAAAATAATTTTGAATTTGAAAATTTTAAGATATGAAATGTTGATCTCACATCTGAGATAGTTTATATAAACGAGCGCCGCACCACGAGCCGTGTATGTCCGAAGAATAGACCGCACAACGATAATGGGGCTCGATTAAATAAACTAGAAAAGGTCTGTGACATCACGGTACGCGAACCAATTTTATAAGCCGACAAATTCCCTGCTTAATATGAAACTATTAAACGGGAGTTTATATTACTGAGTTCTTAAAGTTCCCTATAAAGAATGACCTATAGTTAATTACATCTTAAGTGATGGGAATCACCCTGAAAACTCTCGATAATAATCAATAATTCTGCTCTCGAAAATTTCGAAGTTTAGTTTTCAAGGGTTGAATTTTGGAATTCCAGTAGGGAATGGATCAAATTTGGAACATTTTTTATTTTGGGAATTGAGGAAGAAAGGTAGGAGAAATTACGGATTCGAAGCGGACCCGGTAATTTCAGGCTATCCTACATTGTTTGGCTTGGATTTAGGAAAGTCCTAATGTTTATCTAATGTTTTAATCTTGCCAATTTTAGTTAATTAGGGCTTATATTTATATGATAGAATCATACAATTACTTTAGAAGATATGAGGGTTTATGTCGTATCGGACGACTACCTCGGAATCTAAGACCGGTTAGGGCTTAATTTGCAATGCAAATGCACAATGAAGAATTGAGGATTTATGTTGCACTAGGCGGAGCTACCTCGAAGTCCTATGGCTTTGTTTATTTAACTCTAAAAGTTTTGTTGATGTGGGTTCGAGTTTTCTTTGACGACGATGACGTGCTGCCCACCATGCTCAGGAGCTCCTTGTTGTTGCGAGGTTTAGTTTTAGAAATCATAAAATCGGGAGGTGAGAGAAGTGTTACGGTTTAGAGAAGTCTTAATTTCAAGTGTTTTTTGTGTTTTAATTAAAGCAGAGATCTTAAAAGTTGATTAAACGAGCCAGATTAGATCCCGCGGTTCGATCATCCCGGCCGCCGTTATTTCATCGAATTCACTTAGTCCAGATGAATTTGCTAACTGTTAAATGAGTTCCGCACTTTCATTTAGACCTGGGAAATCCCGTTAGCAACACGTGGGTTACATCATCGAGGTATTCCCGATCATTCGGCGAGACGTTTAATTTAGTTGTAGTTGTAGTTTGTGTTACATTTGTGATTAAATTTTGAGTTGTCTTATATTTTGAAATGTTGTGAGTGAATTTTATCTTGTAGTGTCTTTTATTTTAATTTTGGGTTTCGAGTTTTGGTTTGTCCTAAAGGTGTCGGTTTTCATGCAATGTTGTTACCGTACGAAAAATAAGTGCGATGCGATTAAATAAATTACTGATAAAATAAATTGCAATAAAATAAAAAGCGTACACAGAGGGTCTTCCGTCATTCGACTGTAAAACATAGTTAGAATATTTAAGCAAGTTCCTAGGTAAAGCTAAGGGAAAAGGTTTATGGTTTTCTGCAAGGTTCTAATCCCCATCGTGATGTTTCATATGACGTATTTAGGTTCTTTGTGTTTTTAGTTTGAAGACGATTTTTTCTTCATCGAAGAGCAATTAGTTAGTTGGTCTTGTAAATATCCTATCATATTGAGGAAGTGCTTAGAAGAATCTTAAACATCTTTTTCGATATTTAGGATTGTTTTAAGTCCAGAGAATTTAATTATATAAATGAATCGATCGTCAGGAGTTTACTGATTTTGTTAACTTGCTCGGTGAAGTAGGATGTTTGAATATCCTTATAAGTGAAGTGTCACTTCATTTGATATTATTTAGGAGTTATGATAATAAAAAAAAAAAAAAAGAAGCTCTGAGGCGAAATAATATTTAATAGTTTGTGATTAAATTTAAGTTAGTGTGATTTAAGTTTGGAATAGTGTTGAGTATTTTAGGTTTATGTCTTAAGTGATGTTATTTAATTTAACTTAATTTATTTTAATTTAATTTATTTTAATTTAATTTATTTATTTAATTTGATTTGATTTTAATTTAATTCGAATTTAATTTATTTGATTTAATTTCTTAATTTAATTTAATTTAATTTTAATTTAATTTAATTTAATTTTTAATTTAATTTAATTTAATTTAATTTAATTTAATTTAATTTAATTTAATTTAATTTAATTTAATTTTATTTAATTTAATTTAATTTAATTTTTATTTATTTATTTAATTTAATGTATTTAATTCATTTAATTTAATTTAATTTGTTTATTTAATTTAACTTAATTTTAATTTAATTTAATGCGGCTTTTTAATCTTAATTTTAATTTAATTTAATTGAAAATTTTTGAAAGAGTTTAATGATTTAATTTTTATTTAATGGTTAAGTCTTTTAATATTTTAAATTTGAGTTATACGTTTAATTAAGAGTTGAGTATTAATGAGATGATTAATTTAGGGATTTTTAAATTAAAGAATAAATGCTTCCTAATAATATCCTTTATTTTAATAATTCCAATTATTATCAGCCCGAGTCGATTAATTATTTAATTAAAGTTTAATCATTTTAAATTGTTTAATGGGTTTCTGCCCTTTAATTATTAAATTTCAATCATCGAATCAGATTAGGATCAAATATTTTACTTGTTAATTTTTTATTAAACCTAAAAGTTTTAATTAAGGGTTAAATTTTAATTACCATTTTGCCCTTCGCTTTAATAATTTCATAACTCACTAAGTTGAACTCAAATGAACTTGAAATTTTTATGAGACTTCACTCATGTCAATAAAGACATGAGAGGAGAAAATGTGATTTTCTGTATTTAATTTATTTATATAATTATTTTTGTAGAAAAGAGATTTCAAGGAAAATTCAATAACATGACCAAGGGAAAGTTTCTGTCCTTAAAGAAAATTAGGGGACATTCCTAATGACCAGAGGACCACTTGGACCAAATTTTGTAATTTTTGAATTATATTTTATTTATTAGAATTATTTTAACTTCTGGAGTATTAATTAATTTAAAAATAAAATAAATGTTGAAAAAAATAAATTTTATAATTTTAAAAATTCTCTCTGATATCAAGGATTCAGAGGCCAAACTTTGCAATTTTCTGATTTTTCTTTGATTTATTATAATTATTTTGATGAAAATCTTGAAATATATTTTTTATTTTAAAATTACCTAGAGCTTTAAAAATTAATATCTCACTAAATAGACCTAGGAAAAATATAGGACCTGTTCCTAAGTAGTTAAAATTTAAAATATAACATTTTGGTGAATTTTATTATTTTTGTGATTTTTATTATTTTTTAATTATTAAAAATATTAAAATAATATAAAAATCAACTTTTTTAGAAAATTGAAATTTTAATTTTCTTAAACTCCTGATATCAGAGAGACTCCAAAACCAATTTGGTGAATTTTGAAAGATATTTTGAAAGTTATGAATTTTTAAAGTTTAAAATGGCTAAGTGGCTTAATCAGCCAAATTCGTGGGGCTAACCAAGTCCAATTGACCTCAAATTTTTATAGGTGGTTCCTCTGATCCTAAAGGTCAGTGGAGAATTGATTTCAAGTCAATTTGATCTATGGTTAACTCTAGTAGTTAGGAGATTATTTTGGGTGTTTAGTAGGTGGGGTTAATTTAAGTGAATTAACTCAAATCCTATTTTCCTGGGTTCTCTGGTCTGGGGCATACTTGAGTTCATAGAATTTCATTTCACAACATGCTAATTTTTGAAATTAAAATACTTAAATCAGCAACATGCATTTGAAAAATAAATAGCTTTTCACGAGAGATGGTATACGACCTTGGAAAATTCAGGGAATGTCCACTAAGTTCAGAGGCTTCAAAGCCTATAGTCTCATGCCATGGTGAATTGTATACATGCATGGAGAATTAAAACAATAAGGAGTAAATAATTAATTAAAAATAAAATACTGGACAAAATTAATTAATTTCTTTTCCACATTATTCTCCTTTGTTCACTGAGCAAGAGGGTATTTTATTTTATTTTGCTTAGATTTTCTACACAAAGATATGGATTTTTAGAGTTACGGGAATTAAATAAATAGAAAATATTCCTATTTATCTACTTATCCACCGCGGCGCGTCGACCTCGCTTGGCGGCTCTCGAAATGCCGCGTGGCGCGCTCCCATTCGACGCGCACGTATACGGTCGGCGGCCGGGGTCCAGCGGTTCTCGTACGGGTCTCTGGTCGACGCCCGTGTGCCGTCAAGCGCGTGTATTAAATGGACGGCATCAGTTCATCGTCCATGAGCGGGTGTGATCCCATTGACCGTCCACACTCTGACTTACGGAACTTACTGGTTCTCAATGGATTTTCGTGTTCTTATGCTGCACGGATTCGTCTTGAAGAGACGAACACATCAATACGGTAATCGTGGCAAGAATTAAGGCATTTGAAATGGAGAATCTCCAGAAGCTCGGGATGAAGAGATTAGCTCATACCTTTGCTCGAAGTGAAGCCGATGCGGGGATTGTTGCACCTTCGATTGGATCTACGCGAGCTCCGGATGAAGTCTCTGATGCAGTGGTGTACGAGTTGAACTCGACCACGGTGATCACGAAGCTTGGAGTGCGGAACATTTGGGTGGCTTTGGAGATGGGGCTTTCAGCTGAGTGGACACCTTCCGCAGTGCAGTGAAGGTGTAGGACCCGATCGATTTGGGGATTGGTTCGGCTGTGGGAAGTGTCTACAGTTTTGGGCTTGGATTTGACTGCGAGTCGGCTCACGGAAAATGGCGGGGGGATCTCACTGGGGATCAAGTTCTCTACGTATGAGGAGGGGTACGGAACAATTTGGTGGCAAGGTTTGTGCAACTCTCCTCTCATGGCGTCGGGGGTGGTGTTTAAATAGGCATGGGCAGGCCTCCGGGGGAGTTAGGGCTTGGGATCGAGTACATGCAGTGAGGAGAGAGAAGAACGACCATGGTGACCACGGAGCATGGGGCGGCTCGAGCGGGGAGAATTCCAAAGTTTGGCTCCTCCGGGATTCCGGCCATGGTGTTTTACGTGACACAGTGGTGGCGGCAGAACCTGGTCACCATCTTGTTCGGGTGGGTCGGGGGCGGGGGGTTTGGTGTGTTGATTGAGGTTTGACATGTGTAAAGTGGTTCAATCGAAAGTAGAAAGGGAAGGGGCTATTTTAGCTTCAATTTGGTCAACCCAATGGTTTGGGTTGAATTTTCCCATGGCTGATTTTGGGTGAGAGGATCGAGTTGGGTCATTGTATGGAGTGAGTGAAGTCTCAATCCATGGATTAGGTGGCAAAGCATGGTTTAGAGTGTGACGTGCTTAAGGTAAAAAAAGGCTTAGAAGGATTAGGGAAAGGGGTCCTCCTTTTTCCATTAATGGCTTGATCACATGTCAAACTCTCCATGGCTTCATGTGGCTTGTGCTGGCACCTTGGCTTGTCTTTGGCTTGGGGAAAAGTTTGATGATTTCATGAAAATGGGTTTAAATTTTTGGACATTTGGTGTAAAATTTGGATGGTTTGTCATATGGCTTTGTTTAGAAAGATTTGATTGCTGATTTAGGACTTAGGAATGATTTTAACTAAGTGAGGATGAGATGAGATTGTAATGTGGGCTTTAGGATGGGCTTTGGGCTTTTTGAGTTTGGTTTGGAATAGACTTTGAATGTCTTTTAGAAGTGGGCTTTTAGATGAAAATTTTGCAAAGGGCCATGCCAAACAAATGTTGGGTTTAGTTTAAGGATGTGTCATGAGTGATTTGAGACAAGTTTGAAGTGATTTGGGTTTGAATTGGTTTGAATTTGGGTTTTAATTGGTAGTGGGCTAAAGTGGGCAAAATGGGCTACCATGGGCCAAGAAGTTGAGCACTAGAGTTGAAGTTGATGTGAAATTAATGTTGGGAAATGTTTGTGGGGTGTTTTGAGGTTTGGCTTTGGTTGGGGTTTTGATTTTCAGGGTTTGGGCTCATTTTGGGCTAGGTTTGGGTTTAGGTCAAAATGGGCCTTTTAGTTTAAGGTTGAATTTGAGTGGGGTTTGGATCGA
Organism: Papilionanthe hookeriana x Papilionanthe teres; assembly: GCA_022702705.1. Taxonomy (NCBI): domain Eukaryota; kingdom Viridiplantae; phylum Streptophyta; class Magnoliopsida; order Asparagales; family Orchidaceae; genus Papilionanthe; species Papilionanthe hookeriana x Papilionanthe teres. The sequence goes on along the minus strand of CM040425.1, from coordinate 65,685,726 downwards.
AAGTTTTTGGGCAAATCATGTTAGTGTTTTGTTAAATGGGGATGTTAAGGAAGGTTTGGAAAAGACTTGGGGTTAATTGGAGTTGAATTGGGTGAGTTTGGGTTAGGTTTTGGGTCATAGGTCCAAATTGGGCTTTAAGGCGAAAAGTGAAATTGGACCCCAATTTCAGTAATTAAGCTTGGCTTTGGTCTAGATTGGTGTTTGGGATGTTGAATTGCAGTTTAGAATCGAATTGGACCAAAATTTGGATCAATTGGGTAGGCTTGGTTTGACATTGGGTTTACTTTGGGTTAAAATGGGTCAAATTGGGGGTTTTGACAAAAGTGAGGTAAACTGACAAAATTGGCCCATGGTGTAGTTGAACAAATGAAATTGGGAATATTTGGGATTTTCTGAATTTTCTGGGAATTTTCTGAATTTTTGGATTTTTGGGTTAAAAGGGGTATTTTGGTGTTGGAAGGTATTGGGAGGGTATTCTTGGAATTTTTGGTATTTTTGGCTAGGAATGAATTCGAATTTGGTGATGTGAAATGTTTAGGAATGGTTTTGAGGAATTTTGGGTAATTTGGAAATTTTGAGAAATTTGGGTAGTTTCGAGGCATTTGGTAGGGTTGGTGGGTGTAGGGTCCGGGGGGTCATTGAAAAATTGGAAAATTGAAGATTAGGTGGATGTAAGTGAAATGAAAACATCTTTTGTTGAGCCATGAAGCCATATCGAAACCCATGAGCCATGAAGGGCTCATTTGAGGCATTCACCATGTTGTTCTAACCCTCTTGCTTGAGGGCTTAGGGTTAAGGACCATCCATGTGAATCACCTACATGAGTCGGTAGTCGGGTATGGGTGTGATTTTAGGAGGTGTCTCAGTGTAGTGCATAGGTGTAGTGTATGTGTGAGTCAGCCCTTCACCGGACACGGGCCACCGGGGCGGTCCCCCAGGCCAGATCACATGGAACTCATCCTTTAAACTTTACATTTGATTTCAACCACTCACAGGTGATTAGGGGTCTATAGTCGAGTTTGTGGAGTTTGCGGGGAGTTAAGAAATGGTTTGAATTTCTAAGGTGGGTCCAAATTCTAGTCTCTTAAGATAGTGAGAAAGTCTAATTTGGGTCACAATGTAAAGAGAAGAAGAGAGGAGCCTCATCAATGGAATTGACAAATGGACCCCCAATAGGTGTGGTGGTGACGGAGCACACCGCGCGTAGTGTTGTGAGCGGTCAGCCAGTAACCTGAGATGTCCCGAGTAACAGAGCTTGGGACAAGTAGAAGAGCTTCCGCCGGGGAGTGTCGAGTATATCTGCGGGACGGGGAGTTTCTTGAACTCTCGGCGGGGAAAGAAGGAATGAGCAAATCCTGATCACAGGGAGGAATTCCGATTTAGACTTGTTTATTTCATGTTCGAGTGCGATGCGTGAGTTTAGATTTCAATTTGGAGTTTAATTTAGATTGAAGTTTGTCGAAGACAATTTGAAGGAATTTGATTTGAAATGAAAATTGGAATTTTGAAGTTTTAGATGTAACATCTTCAACCCCGAAAAGAAGATCGAATCGATTGGATTGGATCATTACAATGAAAGATCTCGAGTAATGTGACATTGGATGTAAAATCCTTAACCTCAAGAGTTTGATTTGATGTATTTCGGTGCGAATGAGGAAAAGAATCCTAGCGAGTGCAGTCTTGGATGTAAAATCCTTGACCCAAGGAATTTGAATTTGATGTATTTCGGTGCGGTAGGAAGAGAATCCTAAAGCGATGCGGTCTTGGATGTAAAATCCTCGACGAAGTTTGAATTGATGTATTTCGGTGCGATGGGAAGAGAGAATCCTAAGCGGGTGCAGTCTTGAGATGTAAAAATCCTCGACCCAAGAGTTTGAGATTTGATGTATTTCGGTGCGGTAGGAAGAGAATCCTAAAGCGGTGCGGTGTGGATATAAAATCTCGACCCAAGAGTTTGAATTGATGTGTTTCGGTGCCGGTAGGAAGAGAAGTCACCAAAAGCGAGTGCGGTCTTGGATGTAAAATCCTCGGTCGAAGTTTTAGTTGATGTATTTCAGTGCGACAGGAAGGAAGTCCTAAACGGTGCGGTCTTGGATAAAATCCTCGACCGAAAGTTTGAATTTGATGTATTTCGGTGCGGTAGGAGAGGAGTCTAGAGCGGTGCGGTCTCGGATGTGGAAATCCTCGACCCAAAAAGTTTGAATTGATGTATTTCAGTGCAATAGGAAGAGAATCCTAAAGCGAGTGCGGTCTTGGATGTAAAATCCTCGACCCGAAAAGTTTGAATTGATGTATTTCGGTGCAATAGGAAGAGAATCCTAAGGCGGTGCGGTCTCGGATGTAAAATCCTCGACCCAAAAGTTTGAATTGATGTATTTCAGTGCAATAGGAAGAGAATCCTAAAACGGTGCGGTCTCGGATGTAAAATCCTCGACCCCAAAAGTTTGAATTGATGTATTTCGGTGCGAATGGGAAGAGAATCCTAAAACGGTGCGGTCTTGAATGTAAAATCCTCGACCCAAAATTTGAATTGATGTATTTCGGTGCAATAGGAAGAGAATCCTAGCGGTGAGTCTTGGATGTAAATCCTCGACCCCAAAAGTTTGAATTTGATGTATTTCGGTGCAGTAGGAAGAGAATCCTAAAGCGATGCGGTCTCGGATGTAAATCCTCGACCGAAGTTTGAATTTGATGTATTTCGGTGCAATGGGAAGAGAATCCTAAGCAGTCTGCGAGTCTTGGATGTAAAATCCTCGACCCGAAAGTTTGAATTTGATGTATTTCGATTGCAATAGGAAGAATCTAAACGTCTGCGATCTCGGAGTGTAAATCCTGCCATTTAAAAGTTTGAATTGATGTATTTCGGTGCAATAGGAAAAGAGAATCCTAAACGTGCGATCTTGGAATAAAAAATCCTACGTTAAAAGTTTGAATTGATGTATTGTTTGGTGTGAGATCGGAAAGATCGAATTTGAGATTTGAAATTTGACATGAGATTTGAAATTTGGAAAGTTGAATTTGAGATTTGAAATTTGGCGAGATTTGAAATTGGAAAGATTGAATTTGAGATTTGAAATTTAGTGAGATTTGAAATTTGGAAAAGATTGAATTTGAAATTTGAAATTTGAAATGATGGTTGAACTCGGTTGAAATTTGATTGAGAGTTTGATTGAAATGGAAGATCACATTAATTTGATCGAAGTTGGATTCGAAATTTGATTGAGAATTTGATTTAAGATTTGGAAGATCAAATTTGAAATTTGATTGAGATTTGATTTGAAAAAAGAAAACAAGGAAAACTTTATTATCGGGATTTTATTTATTTTAGCATTTTTGTCATTTTTGGGTTCGGACCCGGTCATAAGTAATCACTTCGCCGTGCTTCTAGGGATGGAAAGTTCATTCCTTCGAAACATCGGGTAACGTAATACTTTTTCAAGTATCGTCCGTTGATCGGAAGCATATGGTTTCTCACACAGCAATTCATAGGTTGGTAGGAACTATACGAAATTATCTTGCTTGACCACAAACGGTCCTTCGAGTGGGTTCAAATTTTCCTCGCATCTTGCGGTGTGCGGGAATAGGTCTTTTGACGAGAACTAAATCACTGACTTTGAAGGTTCTTGGGCGGACCGAGTTTATCATGAGCTTTGAATCATCTTAGCTTGGTATAATTCTAAATTACGATTTGCGCGTCTTTCCCTTCCGGGCTTTCTAATTCTTCGAGTCGTAATTTGGCGTTCTCTTCGTTTGTGAGTTTATTTGCAAGCGCAATTCTGATGAAAAGGGGCCCGAACCTCTAAAGGTAACCAACGCCTCGGACCCATACACCGGAGCGTAAGGTGTAGCTTGCGTAGGAGTTCGAAGGTTGTCCGGTAGGCCCATAAGACTTCTAACAACTTCTCGTGCCAATTTCTCTTGTTGTCATCCAAAGTTTCTTGAAAATTTGAACGAGAGTTTTAGTAAAAGCCTCGTAATTTGGGCCGTTTGCTCTTGGGTAGTAAATTGTTGAATATCGCCGGTCGATTCGTGTCTCACGACAAAATTGTTGATTTGTGTGCTTCTGAATGCTGACCCATTATCTGAGATGATCCTGCGCGGCACCCCGAAACGGTGACAGACTTGGTTCTTGAAAAATTGTAGCACGTGATGTCTTTCCGCCTGCTTGGTGGAGCGCCTCGCCCCACTTGGAAAAGTAATGCGGCAGGTACAGAATGAAGCGATGTCAGCACCGACGACGGCGGTTCACATTGGACCCACTATATCCGTGCCCAAACATTGAAACGGCCGCGTACGATTGTCGGATGTAGCACATTTGGAGGTTGGTGTACAGAACCACTTTCAGGTGCACTTGGCCTTGGTGACGGCTCTTGGCGATTTTCATGCGGTCGGTCATCATCGAGGGCCGGTAGTACCCTAGTCTTTTAATTTTCATTTTCATCTTTGGACCCGGTGAGCGCCACGAGAGTCTGAATGCCTCTTTAACAATTTCGGGCTTCGGACCCGCTTAGGCACCTTAGCCACATTTGATCGAAAGACCTTGTATAATGTATTGTTTATTAGTGCGTAGGACGAGTTCTTTTCTTGATGCGATGGGCTAACGACCTATCGTACGGTAGTTTCCCTGTTTGCAAGTAATCTATTAATGAACGTCGCCCGTCTTCGTGTTTTTGTTTGTCAACTGCTTCATGATTGATTCTTCTTCTTTTCGGTTGTGTATCGATGTCAATGTCAAGGCGTGATAGGACACAGCGTCAGGTGGTGACACTTCAACGATTCATCTTGCAAACGGACGATTCTTTTTGCGAGGCAGTAGCGCATCCATTGGGCGTTTTCTTTTGCAGGAATTTTGTAGATTGTCGCATTTGGAATGCAATTGTAATTTTGTATGGCATACGGAAGTATTGCTCGAGTCTTCGTTTTAAAATTACGTAATCGGCGATCGGTGAATGATTAGCTGAATCTCCGTAGATGTTGATGTCTGTTATCCCCATTTGAATGGTTAATTCCGGTCCCGTTATGAGAGCCGTACGCCGTTGTTTGTACACGGTTGCAATCGAAGTGGTAGGAGTATCTTAACATCCCCAGCTCCGGTGTTATAAAGATTAGCCGATTCTGCCTTCACAAGACATATCCTTACGTTCTTCGTCTTTATGTCTTGAAGATGCTCAGTCGAAATATAATTCCCAATGTCGATCATCAAGGTCTTCCTAGGTTCATTATTTGTTCATGCGGCGAGTCGTCATTGAAGAGGAGATTCGCCGGCGAAAGGGTGTGCCGAGAAAGTACGCGGGCTTGTGCTTTACGGCACGAAAAGGCTTTGAAAGTTATATCAAATTGCAATAATATCATTGACCATCGAAACGAGTACGCCGGAAAGCGTTGGACGAGTCATCGAGTATTGCAACGGATTAAACTTCGAGATCGGAGTTGACCTTATGAGAAAGCATGCGCAATGCTGAGCTTTTGACGGCGAAGATCGGGGACGAAACAATGCTTTTCAATTGCGGGATACCTTATTTCCGTCGGCGATAACGACGGCTTAAGTAATGAAACATTTTCTTTACCCTCATCATTGACTTTGGGCTAACGAGGACTCTAGAGAGAAGTCGTCTAAAGCCGCGGTATAAAGCATTAGCGGTCTACACGAGGCTGGGGAGTTTGCTAAGACGGGAGGTGTCATTAAGTATTGTTTAATGTCCTCAATTACGGCATTTCTCTTCGAATAAATTTGGCGTCCTTTTTAACTAGTGCCGAGAAAGGCTGACACCTACGACGGAGTTTGAGATAAAGCGTCGAAGATATGCCCGGCTTCCCTTGAAAAGATCGTAGTTGTTTTAAGGTTTTGGGAGGCGGCATTTCTAAGATAGCTTTAATCTTTTCGGATCGATTTAAATTCACGATGTCGGACAACGAATCCTAAAAATTTCCCGGAGGTGACGCGAAGGCTCATTTAAGGGATTCATCTTAAGGTTAGAGGTATGCTAATCGTTCGAAAACAATTCTCGAAATCACCTGAGAATGGTTGTCCTTTACTTTGCTTTTGATGACCGCATCGTCCACGTAGCATTCGACTTGATTGTGGATGAGATCATCAAAAATTCTTGTCATTGCTCTTTGGTAGGTCGCTCTGCGTTCTTCGATCCGAATGGCATCAACGTAGCAAAATACTTTCCGTCTCGGCGTTGAATCTTTGTAAGCTTTTTCATCTTCGGAGCCATTTTTATTTGGTTGTATCCTGAAGATCCATCCATGAATGAGAATATTTCGTGTGTTGAAGCGATGTCGATCATTAATTACGGGATCGGTAGAGGAAATTCATCTTTTTTGGACATGCCTTGTTTAAATCTGCGAAATCCACACAAATTCGATCGACCATTCTTCTTCTTGTTGGTACCGCGTTATTTAACCAGAAGTCGGGTATTGTTCTTCACGGACAAATTTAGCGTCTATTAACTTTTTAACCTCGGCTATGACTTGTTGTTCGATTTCAGACGCATTCTTAAGGACCTTATCCATTGGAACAGAAGCAAAGTCCACTCTAGTTTATGAATTTGCGACCTCACAGGCTAAACACAGCATCTCATGGCAGCTCCCGAAGCAAAGCAGTCTTTGAATTCCATTAATAACTTGATTATTTCTTTGGAGTCTTCTTTATTGAGTAAGGAGAGCTAACAAGGTAGGTCTAGGCTCTTCGCTAGTACCTAGAATTTAACCTGATAGCTCATCTATTGTAGATTTGATTTCTTCTTGAATTCGGTGGAGCGTCTCCAGTTGCAAATCTTCGAGTTCGTCGTCTTCCATGCGAGTTTTCGTTAGATTATAGTAATGACCAAGCAAAATTCGGTATCATCAAGCTGATCCTCTTGTGCGAATCCGAGACCATGCTTTGAGTTGGGTGGGCAATGGGAGTTATTCCATAAATTTTGAAACGTTGTGATTGACACTTTTATCCAGCTGTCGGGGTAAGAAACCACGTTGAATTAAATTTTAGACACGGGGAGAGTACCCTCCAAAGGCAATTCCATTAATTGATGAAGTAGCATCTTCAAATTGTACATTATTTTCAGTTTTGGAGGAAGAAGCACCACGGTAGAATTTGATTGGTTTGCACGCTACGTACCTCTTTGACCTCCATACCCTTGATCTTAATAGAATGGATCGGGGGTCGGGGTCATAGTATGTACATAGTGGTTAATCTTCTCGTACATCGATTTATATTCTTCGTTTCACCATCTTAGAAGTTGAATTACGGCTTCTTCGCTTAGTATGTGCCTTGTTTTGATTTCTTTTTCTTCTTCAGAACTATCTTCCCGATCGACATTAATGGTTGGTTTCCTCTGTCCAATTGTCACAATGTCTACTGCCACGACCTCGTCCACCGGCCTCGACCTCGGATGCGAGTTATTGGAGAAACCTTCACCATCTCGCCGTAGGGGAGTGGTGAGTATTGTTGGACTAGAACTTCAGGTTCTTCGTTGTCGAACTTTCTTTGCTTCATTTGTTATAGTATCTACGGGAGAAGATCGTTTTTCTTCGGCGGTGCATAATAATTTGCATCTCGTGGATTCCAATTTCATGTACGGAGAATGGTTGTAAGTGCCTTTGATGCAACGTTCCCCTCCATCGTAGTACTTGATGCACTGATGTAGAGATGATGGTACCATCTGTTTTCATGTATCCGTAATTCGGCTGAGTAGAGCGTTGAACGTGTTTCGGAATCGATTATGTGAAATTTCGCGGTTGTCTTTGCTAAGTCACGGTCTTCATCGGTAGCGTTATCGAGCCGAGGCTCTTTCTCTTCCCCGGTTGAATCCTCTTAATAACATTTTGTCCGCTGAACTCATGGGGCATCAATTTCGAAGTATCTTGACGTTCGAAGATTCGATATATTGATTGATGCTCACGGATCCACCAATACTGCGAGTGTAAATTTTTCCGATTATGCTTGAAATGTACGAGCGGTCGGTTGTGTCTGACGTCCCCAGTAGTAGGGTGTATTAGTGAAGGTAACACCTGTTTGTTCCTTTAACGAAACGAGCCCTCGTGGAAACAGGCCGTTTGAGCCCAATAATTTACCGGATCCAGTAAGGCCTTGATCGAGCTTCTCTCATCTCCTTTGATAAGATGAGAGCGTCATAGATGCTCTTGTCCAGTTTGGTGGTAGTTTCTACAGATGGGCTAGCACGTTAGCCAATTACTTGTTTTCATGTGTCTCTGCTTCTTCTCGAATGGGTATTTCTTCTGTAGGGTTGGTTCTTCTGGTAAAACCACACCCTTTCCTTGTCCTTTGGACCCATTCTCGGAGGTAAAACACTCCTTAAAGTTGACACGTAATTTCTTCGAATCTATTGTTGAGCTGCTTCCGGTGTCTCTTCTTGAATCGGAATGACGGGCTCTTCGGATTAGCTTAAGTGCGGAAAGGCTCTAATTACATCGTATTTGGAGCTCCTCGAAACTCGCGAGATAGATTCGTTGCTTGTTGAACTCTCGTAGCCTCCTTGATGGATGTCTTCTTCATTTATTTTGCTTGTGAGATCGTGTATGATTTGAGAATTGTCGTTGGTATCGAAATCGATGTCCGGATTATCGTTAGTTACGTAATCGTTAGAAACAGTCAAAACGTAGCCGAAAGCGCCATCACCCTTATCATTATATGATCCCACCGAAGTGAAGCCGGGCCAATCATACGAGTCAAGGGTTGAGGATTTCTCGAATCGGAGAACGACTATCTTTAGGATAAAGCAGCCCCAATCCAGCCTTAGGTGCCTCGAGTCTTCTCTTCTTCGTCGATTTTCTTCTTTTCTTCAATCGTCTCTGTTGAGGTGGTTCTTCTATCGCAAGTGATAGTACCGGCTTAACGGGTTTCAAACTACGAGATTATTTCCTTGCCAAAGCGGTACGGATAACATCTAAAATCTTTTCGAAGACCTCGTCCGAAACGGTAGTCCATCCATCGTCGGTCGTATAGGGATCTATCGGAATGATGGGATCAGTCGAGATAACATTGACGGAACCTCCTTTACGGGGTTCCTTCATGTACTCCTTCGGGATAATTCTCTTCCCTTTCCGCGGGTTGTCATTGAGCCAACTTTTGAAGGTAATGCAATCTTACATTTTGTGTCGACATGCGGTGGTAAGGGCGAAGTTGGGATCACCCTTCTTGTTGACTTCCTCTGGTCTTTTAGGCTGCGGCAGTGGAAATCCGGGTCTTCATCGAATTGCGGAACATTTTGACCTTTCGCCTCGATGTGAACGGATACTCTGCAGCAGCTCTCTTAATGTACGTTGCGGACGAGACGGTTGTTCATCTTGCGGAGATATTGTCATTGGAGTCGGGAGTTCTTGAAGTAGTCACATTTGTGGTTCTTTGCGGCCGTTACGGTGGTATTTGCATCGGTTGCTTGCCTTTGTCAGCTCGCAACGATCCCAGGATTTCTTTTCAAAAGTCTTTACGAGGCTTTGTTTGTCCGTCATTCGGTGAAACTTAGTGCTTCGCCTCTTCTTGCAAGCTTCCGGCACTTGCTTAACAACTTCTCGAAAGTCTTAATAGTAAATCCCTTGAGGAGAAGTGCTATCGAGTAGTGGATACTTTTTAGCAAAATACCCATTTGCATCTTTGTTCTTGCGGTTGTGGTTCCACTTCATACTTAAGTTCCTCCATCCAGTATGATACGAAGTCTCATTCGGCTTGCTTCTCTACCACTAAATCACCTATAGTGATGTGGTGCGAGCTCGGCCAATCGCTTGATAGAAGAGGTTCTCTAGCTGCGAGAATGTCTTAACTTCGTGACCGTTTGGTAAGTGCCGCACCCGGTCGAAGGCGATTCTGACGGTGACGACGAACTGTCGGAAGAGTAATGCATCGCTCCCGCCGGCATTGCAACAAGCAGCACGAAGTGTGCTACATCTTTGTCGAGGGTTCCGGTTCCATCGAAGGTCTTAAACGAGAGGTGGTACGAAGCCTTTCAGATTATTGGACGGCGTAGATTCTTCGGGGTAGGTCTACCCGTCGAATGGATGTCCCGCTCTTTGATTGTGCTAAGGCTTCTCGCACACAACGTTACTACCAAGTTCTTGATATCCTTTTCGGGAATCATACTTTGTGTTGTATCCTTTTGTTTGATCATCCCCATTGACGAATCGTCTCCTTTCCTCCGTCTACAATGTGAATGACCTGCGAGGGTGTTTCCCTTTGTGGTTGTACTTGACTGCGGAGAGTGGCCGAGCTACGGCCATCTCTTCCATCCTTTTCGCCATTTGAGCGATCGTCTCGTCTTTCTCTTGAAGGCTGTCTTCTCATCGATTCGGCTCCTCTCTCTGCGGGCTGCGGGAGCACCTTGCGGGCGTGAAGCTCGTGTCTCAGCCATGTTGATTTGCGTATTGCGTCGTCCATAGAATTCGATGAATCAATCTCGTCTCCGAACTTTTTCCTCTCTTTCTTTTGCCCCTGACCGTGGGATATCGGTTCTCAGCTTTTCCATGGCATCTTCTAGCGGGGGCTTTACGTATTGTCTTCGTGGTTGTCGTGCGATAGTTGCCGGGTCCCCTTCTCACGAGTCCCCTTCATCGGGCGCACTTTCTTGATTAGTCTCTGGCAGGAACTTTCTTTCTCGAGTTTCTTTGTTTCGATCTCAAGCTTGCCCGGTGAGTGGAAGACGCTGCCATCATACGGTAGCGAAGGTCTAGGACCCAGATGGTGCAGCCGGCCAAATGCTGGAAGGTGAGCATCCTCCCTAATGCCGCGTAATCCGGGGACGACAACGGGCGGACTAGTCTTCATTCTTTTACTTGGCTTTTAAATCATGATGGCGGGTTCTACTCGGGGCCCAGACGGGATTTGAGGCGGCACCGCCCTATCCTTCGTAGAATTTCGATACGGGGCGAGTTTTTCCTTCTTTGATAACTTTTCTACCAAAGTTTGCAGTCGAGCAAACGGCGGCGTGATTCTAGTTCTTTTCTTGCGGCTATCGTTGTAATATGCGAAATTTTGTGGTAATGTGGCAGCAATCTTGCGAATATTTTCTTCATCTTGCGGCGGAGAGGGGATGAAACCTGCTTCCTCCCAAGAGTGGTATGTATTAGGGCAGCGGTGTGTCGAGGTTCTCAGATTTCCTCTAGGAAAGCAATTTCGGCGGCTACGCTTCTCTAGCGGTCATACAGCACGGTTTCTTCTTTGGGTCCTTGTCGGTGACGGAATCTTTGAAGCTGGACCCGATTTCGAAAAACGAAGGTCTTACGAGAAGATCTGTACCCTCCATGGTAACAGGTCCATCATAATTACGGATTTCTTTCCCCTTTGATTTGGCGAAAGTCGGGGTAGGTGCCGAAACAACTAGACCGAGTGGGGGTAGTAGAGCCGGTCCTCTGCCCGGACGACGGTATTCACTGCGTCGGGATCCTTTGCGAGAGGAGGAATTCTTGGGTCGACCTAAGGTTGAACTCGAAGCCGACGGCTCCTCGGCTTCGGATACCTTGTTCATCGAGTGCAAGGAGACGTCGGTGATCTTGACGTTCGTGTTTTCAAATCCTTGTCCAAATCGGATGATTCCATTGTCGGGCAACTCATCCTTATAGACGGTCGATCCATTGGTGAAGGAGAAAATCAGTTTCGGGGCTTCCATTTCTGGGGGTAGATTCGAGTTTGTCGGTCACGATTATGCTTCTTTTCTTTAGGACGAAAAGAAAGGTGAAAAGTCAGAACTCGTTAAATGTTCATGTATTTATAAAAAGGAATCACTTATTAAAGGGTTTTGTTTATTTAGAACGGGTGTTGAAAGGTGTAGAAGGTAAAATCTGTGAATCGGAGTTGGAAAGGAAAAGAGAGGAGTCTTAAGCAAGACTTCTCGACCCGAAGGATCACTCTAAACCTTTTTATTGGGGGTCCACCCCACCGAAGTGAGGTAAAGGATCCTCGGAACCTCCTGCGATAGGGTGTCCTTGATGGCTCCTAAATCCGAGAGAATGTTGGTTATACTTGTTCAAGATAGAAATGAACATAGTATCCCAACGGAAAAGGAAGGAATGATTTTGACCCACAAGGGATATGGATATTTACCGATTTTTGAAAGCGAATTATTTGATTAAGATGGAGAAGGAACTAGTCCCCGGCGGAGTATTTGGCGAAATATGTCGGCATATTTTTAGGTTATGTGTTTGTATTTTTTGAAAGAGAGTCGCCTATAAAATTGTCGGCGAATTTTAATTTGATTTAAATAAATAATTTGAAAAATAGTATTTGATTTTGAAAATAATTTTGAATTTGAAAATTTTAAGATATGAAATGTTGATCTCACATCAGGAATAGTTTATATAAACGAGCGCACCCTGGCTTAGTGTATCTATCCCGAAGAATGAACACACTGCTTGCTTGATAATGGGGCTCGATTAAATAAACTAGAAAAGGTACGCGTGACATCCGTTTAGTCTGCCCAAACCAATTTTATAAACTAAGATTCCACCTTAATATGAAACTATTAAACGGGGTTTATATTACTGGGTTCTTAGGATTTCCCTATAAGGGCAAGCCCTATAGTTAATTACATCTTAAGTGATGAGATCACCTAAGAAACTCTCGATAATAATCGATAATTCTGCTCTCAAAATTTGAAAGTTTAAGTTTTGAGGGTTGAATTTTGGAATTTGATAGGGAATGGATCAAATTTGGAACATTTTTATTTTGGGAATTCGAAAGGAAGAAAGGTAGGAGAAATTACGGATTCGAAGCGGACTTCGGTAATTCCCGACTATCCTATTGTTTGGCTTGGATTTAGGAAAGTCCTAATGTTTATCTAATGTTTTAATCTTAACGATTTTAGTTAATTAGGGCTTATATTTATATGATAGAATCATACAAATTGCACAGAGATATGAGGGTTTATGTCGTATCGGACGACTACGGAGATCTAGGCCGGTTAGGGCTTAATTTGCAATGCAAATGCCTAACGAAGAATTGAGGATTTATGTTGCACTAGGCGAAACTACCTCGGATCTATGGCTTTGTTTATTTAACTCTAAGAAAGTTTTGTTGATGTGGGTTCGAGTTTTGCGCGACGATGGCCGTCTTGCTTATAATACTCAGAAGCTCCTTGTTGTTGCAGAGGTTTAGTTTTAGAAATCATAAATCGGGAGGTGAGAGAAGTGTTGGTTAGAGAAGTCTTAATTTCCAAGTGTTTTTTGTGTTTTTAATTAAAACGGATCTTAAAGTTGATTAAACGGAACCGATTAAGATCCCACGGTTAGTCATCCCAAACCTGCAGATTATTTTCATCGAATTCACTTAGTCCGGATAGTTGCTAAACTCAACTAAATGAGTTCCGCACTTTCATTTAGACCGTGGGAAATCCGTTAGCAACACGTGGGTTACATCATCGAGGTATTCCGATCATTCAGTAGACGTTTTAATTTAGTTGTAGTTGTAGTTTTGTGTACATTTGTTTGTGATTAAATTTTGAGTTGTCTTATGATATTTTGAAATGTTGTGGAGGTGAATTTTATCTTGTAGTGTCTTTTATTTTAATTTTGGGTTTGATTTTGGTTTCTGTCCTAAAGGTGTCGGTTTTCATGCAAGCATTGTTTACCATGCAAGAAAAATAAGTGCGATGCGATTAAATAAATTGCAATAAAATAAATTGCAATAAAATAAAAGCGTACACAAGGAGGGTCTTCCCGTCATTCGGCTGCACTTAAAACATAGTTAGAATATTTAAGCAAGTTCCCGAGTAAGCTAAGGAAAAAGGTTTATGGTTTTCTACCAAGTTCCTAATCCTATAGCTAGTCATTTCCTATGACGTCTAGGTTCTTTGTGTTTTTAGTTTGAAGACGATTTTCTTCATCGAAAACCGATTAAGTTGATTGCTTTGTAAATATCTATCATATTGAGGAAGTGCTTAAGAAGAATGTAGCATTAACTGATATTTCTAGGATTGTTTTAAGTCCAAGAGAATTTAATTATATAAATGAATCGATCGTCCAGAGGTTTTCAAGTTTTTGTTAACTATTTCGATTAGTAGGATGTTTGAATATCCTTATAAGTGAAGTGTCAACACGCTTGATATTAATTTTAGGAGTTATGATAATAAAAAAAGCTCTAAGAGCAAAATAATATTTAATAGTTTATTGATTAAATTTAAGTTAGTGTGATTTAAGTTTGGAATAGTGTTCGAATTATTTTAGGTTTATGTCTTAAGTGATGTTATTTAATTTAACTTAATTTATTTTAATTTAATTTATTTTAATTTAATTTATTTAATTTAATTTGATTTGATTTAATTTAATTAAATTTAATTTATTTGATTTAATTTCTTAATTTAATTTAATTTAATTTTAATTTAATTTAATTTAATTTTTAATTTAATTTAATTTAATTTAATTTAATTTAATTTAATTTAATTTAATTTAATTTAATTTTATTTAATTTAATTTAATTTAATTTTATTTATTTATTTAATTTAATGTATTTAATTCATTTAATTTAATTTAATTTGTTTATTTAATTTAACTTAATTTTAATTTAATTTTAATGCAGCTTTTAATCTTAATTTAATTTAATTTAATTGAAAATTTTGAAAAGAGTTTAATGATTTAATTTTTATTTATTGGTTAGAGTCTTTTAATATTTTAAATTTGAGTTATCATTTAATTAAGAGTTGAGTATTAATGAGATGATTAATTTAGGGATTTTAAATTAAAAAAGAATAAATCTCTTCCTAATAATATCCACAATTTTAATAATTAAATTTATTATATTACAGTCAATTAATTATTTAATTAAAGTTTAATCATTTTAAATTGTTTAATGGGTTTCTACCCTTTAATTATTAAATTTCAATCATCCAATCAATTAGGATCAAATATTTTACTTGTTAATTTTTTATTAAACCTAAAGTTTTAATTAAGGGTTAAAATTTTAATTACCATTTTGCCCTTTAAGCACAATAATTTCATAACTCACTAAGTTGAACTCAAATGAACTTGAAATTTTTATGAGACTTCACTCATGTCAATAAAGACATGAGAGGAGAAAATGTGATTTTTCTGTATTTAATTTATTTATATAATTATTTTTTGTAGAAAAGAGAAATTTCCAAGGAAAATTCAATAACATGACCAAGGGAAAGTTTCTGTCTTAAGAAAATTAGGGGACATTCACACCAATGACCGAGGACCAGAATTTGGACGGAATTTTGTAATTTTTGAATTATATTTTATTTATTAGAATTATTTTAACTTCTGGGTATTAATTAATTTAAAAATAAAATAAATGTTGAAAAAATAAATTTTATAATTTTTAAAATTCTCTCTGATATCAAGGATTCCAGAGAACCAAAACTTTGCAATTTTCTGATTTTTCTTTGATTTATTATAATTATTTTGATGAAAATGCTAGAAAATATATTTTTTTTTATTTTTAAAATTACCTAGAGCTTTAAAAATTAATATCTCACTAAATAGACCTAGGAAAAACGGGACCTGTTCCTAGTGATTAAAATTTAAAATATAACATTTTATTGAATTTTATTATTTTTGTGATTTTTATTATTTTTTAATTATTAAAAATATTAAAATAATATTAAAAAATCAACTTTTTTAGAAAATTGAAATTTTAATTTTCTTAAACTCCCCTGATATCAGAGAGACTCCAAAACCAATTTGGTGAATTTTTGAAAGATATTTTGAAAGTTATGAATTTTTAAAGTTTAAAATGATTAAGTGGCTTAATCGACGATTAGTGGGGCTAACCCAATCCATTGACGCCGAGAATTTTATGGTGGGTTCCTCTGATCCTAAAGGTCAGTGGAGAATTGATTTCAAGTCAATTTGATCTATGGTTAACTCTAATTAGTTGGGGTGATCTTTGCTAATATATACCACTACTTTCTCCTATTTTGTTTAGTAGATTAGGGTTAATTTAAGTGAATTAACTCGAATCCACATTTTCACAGGGTTCTCTGGTCATAAGGAACATCACCAAATTTTCTAAATTTATTTCACAACATGCTAATTTTGAAATTAAAATCATGCATCTGACGAACGTACGTTGAAAAATCAATAACTTTTCACGGAGATGGCCTGCGACCTTGGAAATTCGGGGAATGTCCCCAAGTTGAGCTTAACACATAGTCTCGTACCGTAATTGAATTGTATACGTACGTAGGAAATTAAACAATGCGGGGAGTAAATAATTAATTAAAAATAAATATTTTGGACAAAATTAATTAATTTCTTTTCCACATTATTCTCCTTTGTTCATTGACAAGAGACGAGAGGTGTTTTTATTTTATTTTGTGATTTTCTACACGAATATGGATTTTAAAGTTACGGGAATTAAATAAATGAAAATATTCCTATTTATCTACTTATCCACGCGGCGCGCGTCGGCCTCGGCCGGCTCCGGGGGCGCTCGCGTGCTCCCATTCGACGCCGCCATGCGAGTCGGCCGGGTCCCCGCGCGGTTCTGTTACCGTCTCACGGTAGACGCCATCGGCGTCCGATCGCGCGTGTATTAAATGGGGCCGGCATCCAGTTCATCGTCCCATCGCTTGGTGTGATCCGTGGCCGTCCACTCAACACGGAACACTCGATTCTCGTGGATTTTCGTGTTCTTATGCTCTGTGGATTCGTCTTGAAGAGACGAACACATCCATGCGGTAATCATGCGTGAAGTGGGCATTTGAAATGGAGGCTCCCGGAAGCTCGGATGAAGAATTAGCTCATGCACTCGGAAAGTGAAGCTTCGATCGAGTTGTTGCACCTTCGATTGGATCTGCAGCGAGCTCCGGATGAGTCTCTGATGCAGTGGTGTACAGGTTGAACTTCGACACGGCTGATCATGGCTGGAGTACGGAGCAAGTTTGGGTGGCACGGAGATGGGGCTTTCTTTGGTGGACACCTTCACGGTACGAGTGAAGGTGTAGGACATCGATTTGGGATTGGTTCCGCGTAAGGAGTGTCACGGTTTTGGGCTTGGATTTGACTGCGAAATTGAGCTCGCGGAAGAAATGGCGGGGGGGATCTCAACGGGGATCGAGTTCTCTTGTGTATGAGGAGGGGTCTGGAACAATTTTGGCGAGTTTTGGCAAGGTTTGTGCAACTCTCCTCTCATGGCCGTGAGGGGGTGGTGTTTAAATAGGCATGGGCTGGAGGGCCTCCCGGGGGAGTTAGGGCTTGGGGATGTTTGCTGCGGTGAGAAGAACGACCATGGTGACCCTTAGACATGTTGACTCGGCAAGGAGAATTCCAAAGTTTGGCTCCTCCCGAGGTTTCGGCCATGGTGTTTTCCGGCGGCACAGTGGGCGGCCGGCGGGGAGCAGTCGCCATCTTGTTCGGAGTGGGTCGGGGGCGGGGGTTTGGTGTATTCGATTGAGGTTTGACATGTGTAAAAGTGGTTCGATCAAAGTAGAAAGGGGAAGGGCTGTTACAGCTTCAATTTGAGTCGAAGCCCATTGGTTTGGGTTGGGTGCACCTCCCCCCATGGCACGATTTTGAAATTTGAGAGGATCGGTTGAATTCGAGTGGCATGGAGTGGTGAAGTCTCAATCCATGGATTAGGTGGCAAAGCATGGTTTAGAGTGTGACATGCTTAAGGTAAAAAGGCTTAAGAAGGATTAGGAAAGGGGGTCTCCTTTTTCATTAATGGCTTGATCACATGTCAAACTCTCCATGGCTTATGTGGCTTGTCCATGGCTTGCATGGCTTGTCTTTGGCTTAGGGAAAAGTTTAGTCGATTTCATGAAAATGGGTTTAAGAATTTTGGACATTTGGTGTAAAATTTGGATGGTTTTTGTCATATGGCTTTGTTTAGAAAGATTTGATTGCTGATTTAGGACTTGGGAATGATTTTAACTAAGTGAGGATGAGATGAGATTGTAATGTGGGCTTTAGGATGGGCTTGGGCTTTTGAGTTTGGTTTGGAATGGGCCTTTGAATGTCTTTTAGAAGTGGGCTTTTAGATGAAAATTTTGCAAAGGGCCATGCCAAATAAATGTTGGGTTAGTTTAGGATGTGTCATGAGTGATTTGAGACAAGTTTGAAGTGATTTGGGTTTGAATTGGTTTGAATTTGGGTTTAGTGGTAAAAGTGGGCTAAAGTGGGCCAAAATGGGCTACCATGGGCCAAAGTTGGGCTTAGAGTTGAAGTTGATGTGAAATTAATGTTGGGAAATGTTTATGGGAGTGTTTCAAAGAGGTTTGGGCTTTGGTTGGGTTTTGATTTTGGGGTTTGGGCTCATTTGGGCTAGGTTTGGGTTTAGGTCGAAATGGGCCTTTTAGCTTTACAGGTTGAATTTGAGTGGGGTTTGGATCAAAGTTTTGGGCAAATCATGTTAGTGTTTTTGTTCATGGGGATGTTAAGGAAGGTTTGGAAAAGACTTGGGGGTTAATTGGAGTTGAATTGGGTGAGTTTGGGTTAGGTTTGGGTCGTAGGTCCAAGGTGGGCTTTAAGGCCAAAGTGAAATTGGACCCAAATTTCAATCAAATTAAGCTTGGCTTTTTGGTCTAGATTGGTGTTTGGGATGTTGAATTGCAGTTTAGAATCAGATTGGACCCAGAAATTTGGATCGATTGGGTAGGCAGTTTTGACATTGGGTTTACTTTGGGTTAAAATGGAGTCAGGTGGGGGTTTTGACAAAAGTGGGGTAAACTGACAAAATTGGCCCATGGTGTAGTTGAACAAAATGAAATTAGAATATTTGGGATTTTCTGGAATTTTCTGGGAATTTTCTGAATTTTTGGATTTTTGGGTTAAAGGGGTATTTTGGGTATTTGGAAAGTATTGGGAGGGTATTCTTGGAATTTTTGGTATTTTTGGCTAGGAATGGTCAATTTGAGTGATGTGGAAATGTTTAGGAATGGTTTTGAGGAATTTTGGGTAATTTGGAAATTTTTGAGAAATTTGGGTAGTTTGAGGGCATTTGGTAGGGTTGGTGGGTGTAGGGTCCTGAGGGGTCAAAAATTGGTGGAAAATTGAAAGATTAGGTGGATGTAAGTGAAATGAAAACATCTTTTGTTGAGCCATGAAGCCATATCAAGCCCACATGAGCCATGAAGGGACTCATTTGAGGCATTGCCAAAGTATTGTTCCTAACACTCTTAGCGAGGGCTTAGGGGGTTAAGGACCATCCATGTGAATCACCTACATGAGTCGGGAAGTCAAGTCAGGTATGGGTGTGATTTTAGGAGGTGTGTGAAAGTGTAGTGCATAGGTGTAGTGTATGTGTGAGTCGGCCGCTTCCACCGAGGGCCAGAGACTTGTGCCCGTCTATAGGCAGAGTCCTCAGGAACTCATCCTTTAAACTTCCACATTTGATTTCAACCCTCTAGGTGATTAGGGGTCTATAGTCGAGTTTGTGGAGTTTGCGGGGAGTAGAAATGGTTTGAATTTCTAAAAGGTGGGTCCCAAATTCTAGTCCTCTAAGATAGTCGAAGGAAAAGCCTAAGGCTAGATCCTAAGTACTAAAGAGAAGAAGAGAGAAGACCTCATCAAAAATGAAATTCGAAATAAAACACATAACCTAAAATATGCGACATAATTTAAATTACGGTAGGCGACCCCTTTTGAAAATAAAACACATGTAAAAATATGCGAGCATAATTTACGTTTGATTTCATATCTTTAAAATCTTGAGTTGAAATTATTTTCAAAATCAAATATTACTTTCTAAATTATATCTATATTTAAAATTCGCAGGCAATACATTGGCGACCCCTTTTGAAATAAAGCATAACTTTAAAAAATATGCGACAATATTTAGATTAGTTTTCTAATTATCACTACTTGTTGTGATACATATCGTCATCCTTTAGATCGTCTCTTAGCAGGTCAACGAGCCCAGCAGTCACCATTATGGTAGTACAATATCTTCGAAAGATCATTATCTCATGATTTTCTCAATGTCATATCAACGACACCCAATAACCATCATTGTTGTGGTACATTATCCTTATCACCAAATAACCATCTTTAGATCACCACCGCCATATAGACCATTTTTTATGTATTCATCACCATCATAGACTATTGTCGCCCCTACGCTTCTTGCCACCATTGCATTACTACTTTGAACACTACGCCATCATGAGTACTGCTTATTGTGAGCCAGCGGTGACGGACCACCCACCATATTGACGCTCACATTTTCGGGTCGGCATAGTGTTAGATCATTATCACGGGACCTATGCGGATGTCGAAATACTATCATCCGGCTATTATCATTCCCCAATCCTACCACCACCACATTAAATTTGGAAAGATATAACGGCATGGTTAGGTAGTCAATAACAACTTGAATTTGGGAAGGTAACGGTACACTTTGAACTTTGGTAGACAATAATTACATAAAATTTGGGTTGATAATAATTGCCTGAATTGGATAGGCAACAACTGCCTAAATGAAGAAGGCAACAAAATCCTATTGGGGATAACAACATCAGCCTGAAAGGTGAAGACAATAACAACCAAGATTGAGGAAGGCCTTAACAAACTGAAAAGGAGAAGAAAATAACAACCTAACGACAACACCAACTTCAATATGGGAAGGCAATAATAAGCTCAATATGGGCAGGTAGCAGTAGCATGGAGGTAACAACCTCAATATGGGAAAGCAACAACAAATTTTAAATGGGAAGGCAACAAATTCAATATGAAGAGACAATAATAGCATGAATGCAACATTAGCCTTAATGAGGGGAGGCAACAATAGCTTGAAGGCAACAACTACAAAAATAGGAACATGCAACAACAATCTCACTGTGGGGAGGTAAAAAAAAACCCCAAAGTAACATTAGCCTTAATGTGGGAGGTGAAAACAACTTGAAGGCAACAACAATCTCAAAGTGGGGATGTAATAAAAACTCCACAGTAACTACCACTTAAATAGGAGTAAGCAACAATAGTCTCAAGACAACAATAGCCACAATGTGGGGAGACAACAACAACATACATATGAGGTTGCAATAGCACGAAGGCATTAAAAACCTAAAAGCAACGACAACTTCAAAAAGAGTAGGTGACAAAAGCCAGAAGGTAACATTAGTCTACAATTAACCAAAACCATAAGGTGATAATAGCCTGAAGGCAATAACAACCACCTCAGAAATGGCAACAACAACCCACATAAAAAAACGGTAACAACAACTCTCATTGATGAAAGGTAATAATAGCCCATGTTAGGAAAGGGAAATAACAACATTCATCATAAAGGGCAACAACAACCTACAAAATAAATGAGCAATAACTACTCTTGACAGAAAAATGCAACAACAAAACACATCAAAAAAGGCAACAATAGCTTGCCTCCTGGAAAGCAACATAGTCTGAAAGAGTAAGGCAACAGCCACCTAGGTGAGACTTCAATAAAGAGAGGAAGGGTGTGTCTTCTCTCCCAATCAAATGGCCTAGTTATAGGTAAAAATTTGGAAGAAGAGCACTAAATTTAAATTGTTAAAGTCACGCTTCACAAGCGAACCACGAGCGCACAGTGCAGATACACTCTAACGGTTCCATCCACTTTGTGTGCAACCACCCATAATCCTGTGTCACCCACATTCACATTGAATCGGTTCATTTCACGGAGCACACACCATTGTTGTCACACTAGCTCCTATGGGCGAGCGCAGTGGAGTGAGCGTGCCCTGTTGTCTTACTTGCACACACACCCCCGCGGTTATGCTTGCACCCGTTCACACAAACCTAAATGCATGCACCTCCACATGCACGCACGTGCATGCACAACCACACCCCTAGATCTTACCTCGGTTCGGGTCTATCAGGAGTTAGGTTGTTGCCTTCAGTCGAATTTTTCATAGTAGTTGAATTGAATATCTCTTTTTGTCCCTTTTCTAAAAGAACAACTCAAATTATGTAGCCTTCATCATTCGATCAATTGTGGTCTTGCTTGCACTACCTTAGAAGGTTGCATCGATCTGATCAAATATGTGAGCCTCTCGGGCTTCCATTGATGTTCTCTCCTCTGTCATACCCTCTTTCTTTTGGACCGTTCGATCTCCTCGTGATCAGCTCTAACACATATTTAATAAACAACAAGACATTTGTTTAGGTGCTTGAATACACATTATATTGATTAGAAATAAAGTAAAAAAATTACAAAGGTCACAGTCACACTCTCATATTGCTCCAAAAAGAAAAACAATAGTTAAAGTATGATTGTGCTCTTATAAAAAGAGTTTGATGCAAGTCATATCTCTAAGGACATGATAAAAATACATTAAGTATAGAATTAATTAAAATTTGTTTACTCTTGTATTATTTACTTTTAAAAAAAAGAAAAAAAGTAGGAACATCATCCTCATGTTATGAACGCGGTGTGAGTCGGTGCGAACGAACGACCGCAAAACTGATGTAAATTCCTTGGCCTCTTATCTGGCATTTGATTATCCCCAATAATTTAATAACAAGAAGGTGGAGGGCAATATTTACCTATTTATTTATTGGAAGCTGTGGCCACACAAAAAAGGCAGTTCACAAATAGTCAAAAAAAGTGCTTATCTCTGATTGGACAAAGTTGCGTGGGCCCTCACGTTTTTTAAATTGAAGGATGATGATTGTTTCCAAATTTGGTTTTGTTTGGGTGAACTTTACATTAGCTTGACCAAAGTCGTTGCTTCCAAGCCCCGCCATGCAACAAATAATAAGTTTTGAATTTTACACATATTTTATTACTGTCATGACATTGGCGATGTCATATCCCAAAAATTTAACTCAACTTCGAGGTAAGTTGACATATTTGGGATACTTTAATTCTAATCTATCTAGTATGTGTCAATCATTTTCTACTTTAACTAAGAAGAATGTCAAGTTTCACTTGAGTTGAAGAGTGTCAACAAACCTTTAAAAGTATTAAGCAACAACTAATGACACCTCCAACCAACTAATCATGTTGGGCTAGCCACCGACTTTCAACCGACTAACCACCTCTTCTTGTCGACCAACTGACGCTGACGAGTCCCAACAACTAAACTGCTCTGGATCGGCAAATCTGAGCAAAGAAATGATCGAAATACTCTATGCCACCCTCCATAAAGTAAGGGCATATTTTTAATCTTATTTTTCCCTCCTTTTTTACTTATATAAATAGATGACTATTGACATATGTAAAAGGGTCCGTATTCTCTATTTCTTTCAACCCATGTAAACGGAACACTCCCCTTCTTCCCACTTGTAATCCTCAAGTTTAATCGAATAAAAGGGGTCAAAGAACCCGCAAACACTTCACTTTATCCCCAGACGGGAAGAATCTCTCCCTTTTTAACCCTCTCTTTCTCTTTCCCTCGGATTTCACGCTATATATCTTGTATCTCGGGCACGGATAAAAAGACAAATTTGGATTTAACATATATATATATATTGTTATCTTATATCATCTAGTTATTTAAAAATAATATTCATACGAAAAAATAATTAGGACCTACGACTTTGGCATATTTGGTGTCATGAACTGATCGATAAGAATGGCCCTAACGAAATGAAGGATAACCCTTAAGATGAGCAGTTGTCAATAAATCCTGACCGTTAAAGTCAAATTAAGAAAGCTCCGATCTCACCGTTCATTACTATAAAGAAGCAAAAATCCATTTCTACACGTTGGGCCAGATCATGCCGGTAACTTGCACTTCGGTTTGAGTGCGACTTGCTAACGAACGCAGACCATATCTCTTCTGTGATTAAATGATTGTAATTCATTTTTAAATTTAATATTATGTTATGTGATAGATAAATTTTATTTTAATTTAATATCATATTTTAATATAATACTAATACATAAAAGTAGCACCATATATTTTTTTTTATATAAGTGAAGCTACCAAACAATAAAGTTATATATATGTATAATATATTTTTTACAATTTTTTATATAAATATTAATTTTCATTAGGAGTTAAAAATTATTTTATGAAATTAATAGAATTTAAGGAATATATCCGTTATTATTATTTTCAACTCTTTCAGATAAAAAATAAATTTAAATTCGAGTGAGATTCGGAAATAGTTTGGGTATAATCCATGCAATGTTCAAACACAATTCGAGCTAGTTATAACATAATTGAATTAAGCATTTAGAATTTGCTTGTTTGCTTGTAATTAGCGGAGTCATGCGACCTTTAATTTTATAATTGAAAGTTATAGTTTTAATAGCGGAAATTGCAAGGGCTTCGATCTGACCAATTCTTGATTTTATTTTACTATTATTATATGTGCTATATTGGGTGGCTCGTTCTCGTTTGAATAGATTCCTCTTTAAATTATCCTCTACCAACTATATATATATATGTGTGTGTGGAAAGAGCATTTTGTTTGATGGAGTTCAATGAAAAGGTGTCACGATATAATGTTCAATAGAGCTCATGTAGCTCAAACGATAGAATTTTATGATTTATTCATAGTAATTTTTTTTATTGACAGTCTTCAATAAATATTTCATACATCATCCAAGATAAACTTTCAGATATATTTTGGATGAGTCAGTCACATGTCATCTGATACATCCATCCCGCGTGGGTGATTAAACCCACATGTCTAGATTGGACTAATTCTAGGGTCGGCTAAGAGTTAAGGAAATCTCACCACCGTGATGGTTGCAGACGCATTTATTCATGTAGGATGAAACTCTCCTATCAGTAAGAGAGATACCCACATTCCGGCAAACTCCGGCTGCGCTCCGACGATGCTTCGAGGACCTTCCCCCGAGCAAAGATGAAACTTTCCTCTAACGTAGGAGACTGGACACCTTAGTGCAAGCTCCTCTTCAATAAACCAATTCAAAAATAAATATTGTAGATTCGTTTAATTGACTCAAGTTCAATATAAAGTCTTCACTAGCAAATCTAAATCGACTTAGCTGCAAGTCAACTTCATAACTATCATACATCAATATAGATTTCTTCTCTGCATGTTTAATAAACATAATTAGTTTAGAAAACAAATAATGGTACTAAAGAAGGCAAGTTGTCATTAAGCACGTGCGCACATGTGGAATTGTCCTTTCACCGATCACGTGCGCGATAAAACAATAGCCGAGCACCTCTTCGACCGTTCAATTTATAGCAATTTGACGATTTTAAAGAACTTAAAAATTTGCAAATAGAGAGTAGTTTGAGGATATTTGAACGCATTTATAATTAGAGAAACTATAATTTATGTGCTTATCACTCCCCAAAATAATATAATACATTTTGATACGCCAGCAACAATTTTTTATCATCGACACGAATCTCGAGGTATGACACGAATCTCAATATAATCTTTTGAGCAAGAAATGATTAAATTTCAATTAAGCTCTGATTTCAATAAATTTATAGTCAAACTGACGAGTTCGATGAAACGAACCCAATGATATCAAATTAGTCAAATCCGAGTCAAATCAAGCTAACGTCAAGTAAGTAAGCACTCTTGAAAGTTTTCTAGACATATTTAAAAGGTCAAACGAATGTCAAATCTAGCAAGTCTACGGTCGAATAGAGCGTGTTGACAAGACGAATCCAGCGAGCCCGAGTTTACTCAATCCAACATCGTTAAGGCACTCAAATGTCCATCAAACACAATATGATCGAACGAAGCTCTCCGGATCGTCCGATCAAAGTGATTCATATTCCTGGATTAATTGCACAGAGTCTCATTCCTTTTATGAGGGGGATGAGAGCTTGAGTTTTGATAAAGAAATTGAAGCTTTGAGAAGGAGTTAAAGTTCAACACCATTCCTGCCACCGTCGATCGTCGCCGACTGTCGTAGACCACCACATGCAACCTCCACCGAGCGTCATCGGCTATTGCCCACTTCTTACAACAAGTTAATTCGCACGTCGATATTGTAACTCAAAAAACTTTGTAACACTTTCCCGCCCATGGGATAAGGGGTCTCTGTAATCATCATCTTACAGTGGACTTTTATAACTGGGTCAGACATTGTGGTTTTTCCCTTTACGGGTTTTCCACGTAAGAAATTCTGGTGCACTACTGGTTGTTTTCTTTTATCTAAGTGTGTGTTGAATTCTCGTACAACACTAAGACAATAATTCATTAATCTACCGCCTCAAATTTTCTAACACACATCACATATATACAAGCCTTTTTCATTTGTAGATAGATGTTAAGGATAAGAGATAGATCACTCTAGAAGAATCTCTCTAATAAGGCCTGCTCGGATGAACATGTCGTCTTCAAACTATGATATATTAGAAAGTGATACGGATCCTCCAGTTCCAAGAATATTGATGTGGAGCTTCAGGATATAGCCGCCCGGATTAATGCCAGCCCGGTCTCCTAGCCTCCCGACTTAATGGCCACCCGGTCTCCCAGCCACACGACTTGAAGGCCGCCCAAACCAACGACCCACTGGTCTCATGGTACAACAACCCATAGAGTCGCCCAATCTAACAACTGTCAGCCTTGCAGTCACCCGATTTAATGGCCACCAGGCCTAATGGTCGCCTGATCGCATCTATAGGCCTCACAGATCGAAACATGCAAGGATTGAAATACCCCCATCGTACCTACATACTTTATGGGTACATAATGTAATTATATGATTACTCATTCCAATAAATAAGGAGTCCATATCATGAATAAATGTTACCCAAATTTACTATTCATTATTGTGTTATTGCCTTTCCTCTCTCTCTTCCATCCTTTTGCATTCTATTCCTTATGCAGGTCTCCTGGACAGATTTGTATTCATATATATAAACTCTTGTGCACTAGTCTAATCTTGGTGGTTATACTTTTCTTATTGTTATAGCCAATAGAGGTGGTTGAGTGTGGAGCAGGGATGTTGATCGTCCAACGGAAACAGTATAAGTGTGAGACACAGTTGCTTGACGAAGAGGAGAGAATCTTCTTTTTTGTAACATACTTTTTACATATTTATACTCATTAAAAACCCAAAATTTCATATTCACGTGCATGCCACTCGAATATATTAATTTGTCTTTTTATTTAGGGAAATTTACATACAATCACACAATTCCTATATATTTACATATATAAGTATATGCCAACCAAAGTTTAAGATTTAGGGTCTGTTTCGAGCAGCTGCAGCTTATCCAGCTTATTCAAATAAGCTGTTTATTCTGATAATCTGCTGACAAGCAGCTGATCCGGATAAGTTGTCTGTCTGTTTGGTTTGAGTGTTTGGAAAACAGTTGTTTCTGTATAAATAACTATTTTGCCCTTTTTTTGATAAACAGAGAACCAGATAAGCAGTACATCAAAAAAGGATCTGTGAAACACCATGGTATGATTGTAAAACACACAACTTCAATATATCAGCAAAAAAGGATCTGCTACTGTGAAAGGTGTTGCTATGATTGTAAAACACACAACTTCAATATATCAGAATAAAGGATTCAAACTCACTGTGACTCCAGCAAAAAAACCAGAGGATGATCAACGATGCATCAAGCTGCTGGGCCTCTCCAATGATCCGATCGAACTGCTCCTTACTGGTGATCGGCGGAAGCTCGATCGACGAGGGCGCGTCGTCATCGAGCCGATCCCCAAGGAGCCGCACCTCCTCCAAGCTACTCCAAGCGGCCGACGCTGCGTCCGTCCTTCGAGACCAAGATCGATAAGCGGGGAGAAATGGAGGGTAGAGATCGAAGAGAAAGCGGGAGAGGACTGCGTGAGTTCAAGACGACGACGGAGGGGAACAAGAACGACACCACCTGAGATCTTGCGAAGCCGATGGTGGAGTCTGGAGGCGAGCTTCAACAGCGGGAGCTTCGTCTTCGGTTGGAGATCGGACCTCCTCCGAGCGAACGAACCTCCTCGTGCGGCCTGGGAACGAGGGAGGGCGACTGCGATCGAGAAGGTTGAGGGCGAGAGCGGGATTTCTATCCTAAACGCGCTAGTATAAGCGGAACGCGGGGGACTCTCCGCTTCTCCCTTTCTTCAGAAAAATCGCTAAGCAATTATTGGGCGGTACGAAGAAGCTTACCCAACGCTTTTTTCAAACACTGCGGCGGCGTTTTCAAAACGCCGCCGCAGTTCAATAAGCTGCTCCAAACGGGGCCTCAAACTTAATAACATCTTTTATGCCTGGAAAATGTGTACTTCAATTTTAAAAAGGTAGTGAATGTAGTATTTTTGATGTGATGTTAAGGGTTCGAGTGATATGCAAGTAAGAAAGAATGTTCAGGTGTTAGATATGTAAACTCATAAGAAAATTGTGGTATGTATGTAAAATGCTCTATCAACATGAGTATTCATCAATTCCTACAGATAACAATAACTCTCAAATCGCATCCTCAATCCCGAAAGAAACATACAACTCTTCTCCTCTGCAGTAGCAATCACCTATCAGATGACTTTCCATAGATGACTGCACATGGGCAAAGAAAAATAGAGAACAACTTCAACTCCGACTCAAGGTCAACCATGACAACCGATTTAACCTTAAATTTATACACTTATTCATAATTAGCGTGAAAAACCTACTACTGCAGATGCTGATGACAATAAGTGTACCGTTGCTTCAGTGATTGTGTTATGGCGTTTCATATGCGAAGTTATTGTGTTTCAGTTGATGAGTGAAATTAGTTAACATAAATCATATCTATATTTTGTTACATTCATCTTTCGTCATGACCTCGAACCGGATCGTGACAATGATAGTTTAGCACAACATAATTGCAGAACAAGCCGTCGCTTTTGATGTTACTCTGCAATCAAGTTGAAACATTTTTTATTTCTAGCCCGACAAATGAGAAACTAAACTTTACTCGTGAATTAACGACAGCGATAACACAACGGCTACAGATTGTCCGAATCAACGTTTATTAAAAGAGCTTGGCTTAATTTTTTTCTACACGCTTAATCATTTCTCTTCATACTCTTATGGTAACTGAAAAGAACAGCCTAACTACACCCCCTATGAATCCTTTTCATATAAGTACAAAAACAAAATTTCTGGCAGTCAACATAAATCAACACCAAGTTCATTAACATAATTGTTTGAATATAATCTTTAGCGTTACAACAGGTTTCATGTATGTAACAATATATGATTACGGGTATTCACATACATACGACCCTATTCATATCTATTTACATATCAAACACCTAAATTTTATATTTTACATTTATACCACCCAAATCTTTCATATCACATAAAAAAATACCACTTTAAACTTTCAAATTGTAAAAATACACATTTTGATGCATGGAGATAATGGCTTATATGTAAATAGATAGGGATTGAATGGTATGGATGTAAATTTCCCTTTAATATCAATACAGATAGCTCTTCTATACCATCACCTCAATATGGAAGATATATTACATCAGGACTCCAACAGAAAAATAAAAAAAATATAGGAGAATATTCTTCTGTGTTATTCTGCATTATTAAGTGTTATTGTGATCTTTTTGATGTGTTATTGTATTACGAGAATATTCTCGGTGTTATAGTAACACAATAACATCTGAATAACACATAATAATACCTAAATAACGATGAATAACATGGGGAGAATATTTTGTGTTACTGGGCCGACAAGAGAATATTCACCCCGTGTTATTCAGGTGTTATTGTGTATTATTGTGTTATGAGAATATTCTCTGTGTTATAACACAATAAAACGTCAGTAACACATCAAAATCACAACAATAACACTTAATAATATGAAGTAACACGGCAAGAATATTCCCCCGTGTTATTCCCTTGTTACCGCGCCGTTTTTTTTTTTATTTTTCTGTCACGTCACGTGGAGTTATTTTATTGGACTCCACACGCAGCTCTACGTGCGGAGTCCTATGTAATATTTCTTCCTCAATATGAGCAGGAATTAAATAAGAAATAAGTGCTGCTTGGAACTTGAAAGAAAATAACACCCAATGGCACATCAAATATATATCATAAATGAAAACCTTCAAATCATTAATTCAAAATACATTTCAATCATCAAAAAAATAGCAGAAGTCATGGCGATAATTTTCCTATTTGGGAGCACGAATTTGTCAGAACAACCCCTATCATCTTCCATTTCATAAAAATGGGCTCTTATTTACTCTCAGCCTTGTTGAACATACAAAATTGGAGACAAATGAAATTGAGAATGGTGAAAAGTATGAAATTATCATGAATTAAATACTCATGCAAAGGTTATAGATAAGGCGTATGATTGAAGAAGATTGAGTGCTTGCTCTGCCACAGCTCGGTCTCTCGCCAGATTTGACCATTGGATAGCAACTTCCTCAGCTTCTGTGCCACGGACCCCCACTAGAAGAGCATCAGCTGCCTCCGCATACTTCTTCTCTGCCAAAAATTTATCGACTCTGCTAATAAGAGATTCAATGCCGTCACTAGATCCATCTTCCCTCATCTGAATTGATGTAAAAAAAAGCTTTAAATTATATTTGATTTGCGGTAACTTATGATACATAAGAAATGTAAACAAATGCTCGATGACAAACATATATATATATATATATATATATATATATATATATATAAAATCGTAACGTAGGAATACAAGAAACAAAAAGAATAATACAAAATTTTACATGAAAAATCCAGGACAAGAAAAATCACAGGCAAAGAAAAATGCACTATATTGAAAGAAATAAAAAAATTATGAATGATGAGTGCTGGCTCGGATAAGAGCGAACAAAAAAAAGGGATTGTTCATTGTACAACGAGATGAGGTATTTATAGACTCTATAAAATCCTAATATATAAGGAAAATACTTGAGAAGAGGCTAATGAAGGAAGAGCACATTGATTGTAATCTAAGAGTTATTATAAGATCAATTCATCGGTAGAGGTCTTCAATCGGTGTACTCATAATTTCTCACTAAGGAGAATGAGACCCAAAAAATTTAACTCTATAAAATTTAACAATCTTCATCTTAACATGAATTCCCACAAGAATTTATAATAAATCTCTTTAATATCAGACAAAACATTCTCCACCTCTTCCATTAAAAAAAGAAAAAAAAAAATCTAAGGATTATAAATGAATACTAAGTCTAAGCAATGCTCAAACTTAACAATTAGGAAAGCCCTAGCCATCATATTGATAGAATTATCATGAGCGCTAACTTTGCTCACAATGATATCACCAAGCATAATAACTCTACCAATAAAGTGATAGCGAACATTATCATGCTTGGTACTCATGAAATATTTGATCTTTAATGGGACAAATAATCATCTGAGTCTCACACAGTGGTAATCTTCAAGCATTCAGTACGCTCTCCAAAAAATCTTTCAACTCAAAGCTTCTTTACAAGCTTCAATAATTATCATGTACTTAGCTTCAATTACAAACAATCCCACTGTGGATTGTAAAGTAGCTTTCTAACTTATCACACAATCACCAACAACAAATACATATAATGTAAGTGATCTTCTCATATCAAGCGCTATAGCAAAAATTAAATCAACATAATCTATGACTTTACATGTAATTCTTCCAAATTGCAAACAAATATCTTTTATTCCACATAAGTATCTAAGGATCAACTGAACAGTATTCCACTGTTTCTTGCTCAAATTACACATAGACACACTAAAGACATATGATACATCTAAACGAGAAGATATATTAACATACAACATATATCTCACAACAATGAATTATGAAACTCCAGACATATAATCTTATCATTTGACTATGAACACAAAGTTGATGTAAGTGCACAGTTAATAGGATACTAATATATTTGGCATCCTGAATATTGAACCTGTACAAAATTTTCTAATGTAGCTTTTTCGACTAAAAAATAAATAACCATCCTTTTTATTTCTATGAATCTACAAATCGAGGATCGTCTTTATAATTCACAAACACATCATCTCAAACTCATTACATAATTGAGCCTTCAACTCATTGATTTCTTCTTATCCTTAGCCGTCATCAACATATGATCACCGTATAAGAGCAAGTAGACAAAAGACCAGTTGTCATTCCTCTTTAAATAGCACAACTATCATAACTACTCTTAAACTCGATTAGCCTAGGAGATAGTTTCAAGCCATAAAGAAACTTCTTTAAAATGAAAAGAGTCTTCTTTTCTTGTAACAATGAAACAATCAAACATTTGCATGTATGTGTCATCCTCAAGTTCTTCATACAAAATGTAGTCTTTACATCTATCTGCTTAAATTTAAGGTTGTAATTAAATCATGCTTGACCATTGGAAAGAATATGTCCATAAAGTCTACACTTAAAATCTAACCGAATCTCTTCGCAACTAGTCTAGCCTATAGCATCTTCTAACTCCTGGTTTACCTTCCTTTTTAAATACTATTTGCAGCGAACAATTTCTTTCCTTGGCAACTTCACGAAAATCCAAATATTATTCTTGTGCAAAGATTCCATCTCTTGCATGACAATTATCGACTTAATAATCAATTGCATTAACCACCCTTTATAGCTAGAAAGTTCTTAATCATACTTGATACCTTCGATCATAATTAGGGGATAACCAAATCAAACTCATCATACTTCTATGATAGCTTATCTCTCCTCGTCCTATTATTGACAATAGAGTATTATGATGATTGTTTTCATGGTGATGGGAAAGCATCGTCGCTAAGACCATCAAACCTTGACTGGAAAGTTATACTAGAAGATATACTTGTCTGTATCTGAAGTTCTACCTGTATGCTAAAGCCCTCCTGATCAACATCACAGATCATATAATAAATATTGACCTTCATATGCCCACAAGAATATTTGATTGATCCCACCAAAAGCAACATATAAAAAATGAGTCGTCATGTGAATAGAAGCACGGATGCCTAGATCACTATTGAAATTGCCCAAATGATGTCCATTTGCAAAACAGCCATGCCACTATGTTAATATTGCCAATATTACACAAGCAAAACTCTTCGATGGATACAATGGAATTTGGATGCATTGTCACGTAAAATAGAGTATGATTACTTCAAGTGCGGTCGAGGCCACAAAAATGACATCTGAATGTAAAGCAAATTATGCTAGTGCATTGAAAGCATAGTAATTACTCATAGAGGAGCCTTTTGTGATTGATTTGATCGAGTGTGCTGAAAACAACATTACTGAATGCAACACTGCTCGAGTTAGACTCAAGTTATTTTGATCGCCATCAAGACTAATCAAAAGTCATCAGTTCGCAAAATGGACGTGGTAATGCGCCCAAGATGTCAAAAATACCCGAAATCAACAACCATATCACATAGGCCTCCACAGGCAAGATGACATGCATACAAGGGATGAGAAATAGGAAATACACGCAAAAATATTTACTATATATGTATATCATTATTAAATTTATCCCGACATCACCTATCCCTAAAATGTGAACATTGTTGCATCATTTAGCCCCATTACTTGCTTCGCTGAATCTGTCTCATCTGGTCTTATCATGCACTTGAAAATCAAATTGAATGAACAAAAATCAAAACAAAACCTATCCCTTCCCCCTTCCCCCTTCCGGATCTCTACTCTCACTCATGTCCTTCCCCTTTTCGCACATCCTGTTCTCCTCTGTATACTGCATCACCCAGCTCAACTCTCTCTAAGCCAAATGACCCACCTTTCTTCAATCCTCTTTCATGTTCCCGTCACCATAAAACTCACACAAACTACAATACTAAGCCCTATCCTATCTCTTGCCCGTTTACAGCTCCACCACTGCAAGTCTCGCTCCTAGGCCAATGATCAAAAGCCCCATCCTCGGGTGGCTGGATGCAAAACTCACTCTTACCCACCTACCACCATCATTGACCCAACTCCAAACAGCCACTTCAATAGCCGCACACAGCCTCCACTCCAGCCTGTCTCGCACACGTGTCACAGCTCCTCAACTCCCTTCATCCAAAGCTAAAACCAGAAGCTCATCTCACTCGGTTGTGCTGCTCCAAACAGCTCCACACTGCCCAGCAACTGCTATCCTGCATTACAACCCCCATTCAGCGCATGAATCCCCTCCTCAAACTTCACCACACGCTGCAGCAACCTTTATTTTCTCCTGCCCAGACCGCAACCCCCACCTTTCTCTCCGTCTTTCTTGTGCAAGAAATTGTTGACCTTACTTTTGCCGAAGTCAAGTTCTTCCTCAGAATTTAGGATTCTAGCCCTAGGGTCTTCTTTTGACTATCTCAGAACCTTAGTATGAGACCCGCCTTGTTTTAGAAGTTTTTGAGGCCACTTCGTTACTCTTTTTGGAGTCCCGCGCGTAATTCTATACCTCTAGCACATAGAAGATTGGAATTGACGTGAGGAACTCAAAGGGAGTCCCCATAGGACCTGTCGACCATAGGATTGCCTCGCACACATTTTTGCACTACCACAAGAACAAATTCCTCAATTTGCGGCCTCGACGCCTTTAAATACTCTGCAAAAGATCGAAGTTGAAGTCAATTTTCCAGAACAATCGACATCAAGCCAAAATTTCAAATAGAATCAAATTTGACGCATTTCCGGCCCGACAGTCGACGAATTTGCCCTAACGACTCCTGATCGCGAAATTGACTGCGCCAACACGTCCGGAACGTCGAATTCTCCTAGGAGGGGCATATATTTTGTCGGGGTTCCGAGCGTGAAAGAACGACACAAATTTCGGCGCATTCGAATAAATTATATAATAGTAACTTATATTTTATTTCGTTATTTAACACCTTCTCCCTAATTAAACCCCCTAAACCCTAAATCCTCCATTCCTAACCTCATCCCACGCAAGTTTCTTCTCTTCTCCTGCGGAACCGTGCGCCTTTGCCTTGGTATGGCTCGAACGAGCTCGCTAGCTTTATTCCGTCTCATCCCATTTATGCTTTGGCTCGTCCTCTTCACTCATGAGGAGGTGACGTCCCATGAGCTCTGCCCAAGCTCCTTCTCGACGCGTTGAACTTTCCTCTTTGGTGCTTGAGGCACTGCGACATCTACCTCTTTGGCACGAATAGGGAAGCTTTCTCTCCTTCCCAATGCTCTCGTCTTCCTCTTCTCTCAATCCTTCTCCCTGTGGGCGGCCTGCTGCGACACTTTGACCCGTCCCTGATTCGGTAAAGCTTGGGTGAGCACTAGTTGAGTTTGGGCGGCTTTGGGTGAGTTTAGTTGGCTCTTCCCCTCTCTTCTTACTATATATTCCCCACTATAGGGAATTCTTGAGGTTGGACAGTTGGTTGACTGATTTCTCTGGACGAGGGTGAGCAATTGTCTTTCTCTTTTCTCTCCTGATTCTCTGGTTAATTCATTGTGTGTGTGTGAGAGTTTGGAGGCCCCTCTGTTTTCTTCCCCCTCTCGAGTTTGCTCGAGCCCCTGCATGCTCGATCTCTTGGCTGGGTTCCCTCGGCCTCCCTATTGGCTCATTCGACACTTTTGCTTGATTATTTGTTTCATCACTAAGGTACAAATCCCTCTGTTTTATGACTTGCCATACTTGTTAAATGAAAGATTCTTTTGATGGCAAAGTTAATTAGTTAGTCTATTAGTATCTCTTCTCCACTTCTTGTTACAAGCCCTATAATTTCTTGTTTACTTGGAAATAACATCAAATGCGTATGGTTTGATATTAGAGGTTGCGTGGTAGTTTTAATGGCATGCCACACTCCCTTACTAGTGCCTCCTTAAGCTTGACATGTCGCACTTGGGGGTTTTCGGTGGTTTGCACCTTGTGAAATATGCATGCATGTGTAGGGTATTTTCTTTCTCCCTAATTCTAAAGCATAGTTTTGTGCATGTTAAATGTGATATGTTATTTTGATATTGAACATTAAGTTGACTCACTTGCTTCAAAAAAAAAAAGGAAGAGAAGAAGAAAAGAGAAGAGAGGAAAAGGAGGGTTAAGTAGGGAGCTTACATGGCATGTTATATCTTCTTTACTTATGCTCCTTTGATTTTAGCATGTTCTACTTGAAAGGTTTGGGAGTTTACCTCTTTGTGAGGTGCATGCATGTGAAGGTGGCTTTTCTTTCTTCCTATCTTCTTTATTGCATGGTTTAACACATGTTGGGGTGTAGCATGTTGTTTAACTAGAGGCATGTGTGGGGCTTTTTTTTTTGCTTTTTTTAAAAAAAGGAGGAGGAGAAAGGAGAAGGAAGAGAAGGTGGAGAGGGGAAGTCTCATACTGATATCATCCTTAAAACATTTTTTTTAAGCCTCATAAATACATAGTTGTGCTCTATTCTAATCATTTCAAGTTGAAACATGTTAAGCATGTGTAAGGATGCTTTAAAGCTTTCATTTTGGTATGACCTGGATGTTATTTGGAGGTTCTTTTACCTTCATGCTTGTTCCCTCTACATCATATCTTGCTGAAATTTACAAAGTGGCTTGTAGTTTGGTAGTCCTATGGTGATCTATGTCCTTCATGCTTGTTCTTTACCTCACTACCTTTGCTATGTACATGCATCTATGATGGAGCTTTGTTGTAGTAGGGTTTGAAATGCTCATTTGGAGGTTGCAACTTTAATATGCTTCCAATCTATTTTATTGTTTTACTATTACACATGTGGGGAAAATTACATTGTTTGGAAATTATACAAAGGTGGGAAGAATTTGGGAGAGGGGCTTCACGTGCTTTTTGAAACCTCTTTTGTACTTGGGTGTGGCTCGGTTTTGCCTTGTTTGCTGGCCCAGTTTTGAGTATGTTAACTGCCCGGCTTTGCCTTTGTGCTGTCTCTATTTTGAGCAGGTGGTGGCTCGGTTTGATATCATTTTATGGTGTGGCTTTGAGTCTGTTAGCTGCTCGGTTTTGCCTTGTTTGTTGGCCCTGTTTTGAGCCTGTTAACTGCACGGCTTTGCCTTTGTGCTGTCTCTGTTTTGAGCAGGTGGTGACTCGGTTTGATATCATTTTATGGTGTAGCTTTGAGCCTCTTAGCTGCTCGGATTTGCCTTCTTTGCTGGCCCTGTTTTGAGCCTGTTAACTGCCCGGCTTTGCCTTCGTGCTGTCTCTGTTTTGAGCAGATGGTAGCTCGGTTTGGTATCATTTTATGGTGTGGCTTTGAGCCTGTTAGCTGCTCGGTTTTGCTCCTTGCAGCCCCCGTTTTGATGCTTCTGTGGCTCGGATTTAGCTTTACATGGCTCGGTTTTGATACTTAGGATGGCCCTGTGTTTGGCATGTTGATATCTTGGGTTTGGGATAGCTTCGGGCTGTCGGATTTGGGAGTCTTTTAGCTTTGATTTTAGAATTTTCTAGAACTGCTTGGCCTACCCTATTTTAAATTGTCCTATTGAATTATCTGTAGTCACCTGCACGACGATTTTCGGGATATCCTGGGGAGTCTTAATTGGTCATTTCAAGGAGAGAGTGTGCCATTTCTAGGGACCTAGCATGTTCCCCTTTGAGTGAGCAGTGGAGTCTTCAGGTCTTAGATTTTGTGAGGGCATTCGGGATTTCACCTCTGATAGGTCTTACCTGAGCCTGTCAGGTTGAAGTCGTCGGGGGTTTCGTGATCGTTTGTTTTCTGTGGTTTTGAGGAACGAACCACCTTCTTTTTTCGTTCTCTTAGGTGGGTCGTCTCCTCCTTTCTTGCTTCTTGGCGGAGTCTTTTGCACTTATGTATGAGGCATAAGTGTGCACATATAGTCTTTTGCTATATGTTGGCCATCAAGCAAGGCTGTAAGTAGGATGGTTCGGGATTTGGACATAGGTGATAAAAGAACCACCTAGGAATGTGAGAGAGGTCTTAGCATGATCCTGACTCAGTGACCTTACGAGTATGAGGGATCGGCAGTACCACATCTCTAACCCTTAGTAAAGGAGTACCCATCGTCTCTACAGGTAGTTGGAAATTCCCTCCTAATATGCTGATCCATTCATTTTAAAATATCAAAATTTCTTTTAAATGAATGATATAACAAAACCCCTTTTCAAAGAAAATGAAAATGAAATATTTCTTGAACATTTTTATAAAAATAAAAAATAAAGAAAGAGAAAATTCACGGGTCAATCGTGTGAATCAGGTTAGAAGTTTCCTCCTTTTGTAGTGGTTAGGTTGGGAACCTTTTACTTAGTATTGGATCACACAAGCATGGTGATTCGTTAGGGTCTTAAAGTCTTGATTTGACAACAGGGTCCTGATTCTGAGTCCTCCCCACCATCATGCTTACGGGCCTTTCGGGTTGTTAGTCTTTGCCTTGTGGCTTTCCCTGTTTTTTACGGATTGCTTTTGATTGCTTTCTTTTCGGGTTTTATACGACTTATTTTTACTTCTTTCTAGTCTTTTACGGTTTTCTTTCCAAATTATCTCGTTTTATGGTTTGTCGCTCGTTGTTTTGGGTTTTACCTTTCACAGGTAACTCGGGATACTGGACCGCTTTCCTTTACTTGCTCCTACTTTTTTTTTATGCTGCTAATCCTTTCTTTGTAGGAAAAATAATAAGAATAGCAGGGCATCCAGGTAACTAAAGTTTACAGCATTTTTGCACATTTACTACTACTGCTGCTACTTTCCTTTTACTCATACTTCCTGCTACCACTGTTTTACTTTTTACTGTAGCATACTCCTGCTTCCTGCTACCACTGTTTTACTTCTTACTGTAGCATACTTCTGCTTAATGTAGTATAATTTTGTTTACTGTAGCATACATCCCTGTTTACTGTAAAACACATATCTAAAAACAAAAACATTGACTTAACAATCACATGTCCACCTTAAACTTTAAACTTAAAATTCAACACTGATAAAACATGGAGTACGAAGCAAGACTTCGAGGGCAGCACGACCATCTTCAACAGCAAGATTTGTCTACATCAGCAAAACTTTTTCTTAATTTAAATAATGAGTCATAGGACTTCGAGATAGTCCCCCTAGTGCGACATAAATCCTCACATTTTATTTTAGGCCTTTGCACAACCATGTTGTGCAATATAAGCCATAACTCACCTTAAAATTTTGAGGTCGTCTTCTGATACGACGTAAAACCTCCTATCTTCTAGGTTGTTTGCATAATCGGATATTATGCAAATGTAATTCCTATAATTAATTGGCAGGATTGAAATCTAAATAAATTCATTTCCAAAATTTAAAACCCAACAATAAGATAGTTTGGGAAGTCATCGAGGTCCTCCTCGAGATCTGTGGCATCCTCAACCTTTCTTTCATTTGGATTCCTATAAAAACTATTCGAATCTTGAGCCACTCACCCATTGGATTTCCTATTACCACACAACTTTGAAAATTCTAACCATTGAATTCATAAAGATAGATACTTCTGATCAAAATCAAGAGTTCTCTTAGGTGACAGCGGTCGTTTGAGAGGTAATTGACTATAGGGGCTTGCCTCTATAGAGAGCTATAAGAACCCAGATAATATAAACTCTATTTAATTCTTTTGTATTAAATAAGGGAACTTGTCGGTCAACACAAAATGTTCACAGACCAGAATGAATGTCATAAATTCTGTAGTTTATTTGATCGAGTCGTATTATCAAGCAGTGTGTCTATTCCTCGGAATAAAAGCATCGCTTGCGATATTGTGCTCGTTCGTTCGAACTACTAAATGAATGAGATTCGTTCATTCTCATTTTTCAAATTTAAACTTATATTTCTAAAAATTTATATATATTAAATTAAATCAAAACCCTATTTTATAAAACTACATTTTAAACTCTTCAAAAAATTTCAATCCCGACGATTTGACGACCGACAGAAATCATCTCCAATTTTAGTTTCTACTTTAACACCTTAGCCTACGCTGCCTTGGCACAGTTCTTTGCCGCCACCCTCTGCTATACTTTCCTTATCCACACGACCCCAGTAGCCCACTACACTCTCACACCAAACGCCGTCTGCACATAGTCCGTCCTTCCTCTCCTCTCACCGAAGTGCTGCATTTTTTGCACCCAAGGTGAGTCCGCAGCCTTCACAAGTCCTGCTTTCTATTAAATCTGACCACCAATCATAAACAAAAGGAAGTTTCATAAAGAGAAAATATTGCGTTGGCTTTCATCCTCACTTGCTAAATTCATTTGTCGCAACATATGCTGATTTTATCTCTGCTTACGGTAGAACATTGAGAGCAACCTTGTTGTGCCGTTAAAACACGAGTACTTGTCACAGCATTTTAACCCAACAAGCCTATTTTTATTATGTTCATTCTTGTATAGATAAGCTTATGCAGATTTTTTTAAGCATGGTGGGCTAGAGATCCATGCTCGCCATATTGATACGGTGAGAGGGCTGTGTAGGTGATATTTTCTTTATGCTGGTAAACATAGCCCCGCACATGATTTTTTAAATATTGTAGATTTGAAGATTACTTGTTCGTGGTTTTGCAAAACACCGACTATGCAAGTTGTTTTAAATGTGATTTAAATGCCTAAGACCCTTGATGCAGCCCCTTAAGCAGGGACGAGAGGCTGTCATATTTTATCTGAACGCCGTTTATAGACAAACAAATTGAATTTTTTTAGACATGCAGTAACAAAAAAAAAAAAAGCGCTCTCAAAAATGCAAATTAAGGACCAAATTGATGTGTAAATTGTAATGTAAGCCATCTCTAAAGAATTAATTAAATATAAACAGAATTGCATGAGACTTATAGAGGACATGATAGCTCTTCAATAAGCACAAATGAGTCATGTAAAAGTTGTGAATGCTCATTCTCAAATGAGAAAAAATCTCAAATTAAATTCGTGCTAAATTTCTTGCAGGACTTACAAGGAACCTAGTAGTTTGTCACGAGCATGAAAAAGACTTCCGATGAACAATTAAGTTAGTTAACTGGATTGAAGGTTTTCAAATTTGGCACAAACAAGAGCTTGTAGGAGGCTTCCATAAATCATGAGTATTCAAGAACTTAAAAAACGAGGACCAAACATAAGCAAAACAATATTTCCTTAAACACAATGAATTCCACCTAATCTTATGACCACCAGATTTGTAACATGTATACATGTGAACATTAGGCGATATTGGAAGGGTTCAAAACAAGATTTCGCACACATTAGAATGCCTACAAAAGTTTGCATATCTTTAAGTCATACAAGTGCTTTATGGAGCGATCTTTTATTCGAATTTTATGCCTCATGTAAGTTTCCTCGAAAGACATGAGTTGTACTTATTCCAATATCTGAATCTGAATAACCACATGTGCCCTAATTAATGTGTTGAATATCCAAATATGTAATCTGAGAATACTATGCAGATTCAAAATAAGTTCAAACTAAAATTAAATTTGCATCCAGAAGCCTGCAAGTATTCTGAAAATTTATAAAATCTCTGGTATCAAATTTAATATCATATATTAAGACACATACTTTAATAGAATGTCTTGCCTATATAGCAATGTCATAAATCTCATCTTGGCTAGTACGGTCCTCATAATAAATACTAGAGTTGACGATAATGAGCATCCATCTCAGTCAAGCTGATTCTTCTCTTAACAATGACTGGAGTAGACCACTAGAACCCCATATATTAGCAATTTCATATGTTGAAAATCAGTCTCTATTGAGGTATATAAGAAACTTATAATTCAAATCAAAAGATCAATCATCACATGGTTCACTATCAGAGATAACCATGAGTTCATCATTACTAATAACTTTTTCAATGACAATGGCTGTCATCAGAATGATTGAAGCTATTTTCACTTCTGATTAGAAGTCAT
Source organism: Papilionanthe hookeriana x Papilionanthe teres (assembly GCA_022702705.1). NCBI lineage: Eukaryota > Viridiplantae > Streptophyta > Magnoliopsida > Asparagales > Orchidaceae > Papilionanthe > Papilionanthe hookeriana x Papilionanthe teres. The sequence continues at coordinate 65,644,174 of CM040425.1, read as the reverse complement.
TTCCTTGTTCTTATTTTGCAGTTTGTAACATTCAAATTTTTTGCAGTTTGTAACATTCAAATTTGATGTGCATTTTCTTCTTGTAGTAATTACAGATCTTATCCTTATTCTTAAATTTTGATCTACCCTTCATATCAGCACCAAAACTTGTCTCTCGAATCCTCCCTCAAACAAGGCATTCTCCTCAAGTAATAATAGGTTCGTCCGCAAGCTGCATATCTTCTTTTTAAAGAACAAGGCATCGTATAAAGTTCAATCAAAATAAGTGTCCCTCGACTATATAAGACGGAATCTCTAAATGTTGCACATGACGAAGGCAGCAAATATAAGAAAATTAATATCAAATTTTTTTTGTCATACCTAACCTCAATAGCCTCTAAATCAAAAATACTTTCTTTAAAGGTAATCAAATGATCTACAAGAGACTCAACTTCAACCATCCTTTCAGAGTGCAAATGCAACTTATTGGTGAGACTTTTCTTCATGCATAATTATTTTAATTTCAGCCATAACACAACTGACATATTCTCTATATTTTCCTATAAAAACGTTTTGACGGATGAAAACGAATCTTAGATAAAGCCTATCAATCCTTGCATTATTTATTTTCCACAGCATCCACGATGATGGTAACTTGCCAAATCCGAGCAACGCAGCATCAAAATCCAAATGCAACAAAACAGCCTACATCTTAACTTGCCAAAGAAGAATTCTGGCGTTCTGATCCATGAGCGGAATATTATGTTTCATTGTTGCCATCATCAAAATTAAAAGAAAAAAAGCATCTCTTGCTAACAATTTGCTATATTCAAAGAAATCAACAGTAAAAGAAAATAATAATAAGATATATTTTACATAAAAAACCCAAGATGAAAAATATCATAGAAAAAAAAAATTCATTATATCAAAAGAAAAAAAAAAGTTAAGCACGAAGAGTGGTGGCTCACATTAGACGAACCAAAGAAATGAGGTTATTCATTGTACGAGGAGACGAGACATGTATAAACTTCTACAATACCTTTATAAGAAAAATATTCAAGAGAGAGCCAATGAAGCAAAGGCATTACAAGTAAAAGGCATGAACAAATGAATCATCTAATAGAAAGATAAGTTTCACCTTTATAGAGGATGCTATGTGAGCTACAGCATGGGTCAGCAGCCCACCCCCACCAGTAGGAATAAGGCTAAAGTGACGCAAAGTTCCTTTCAAAGAATCAAACTGCAAATAAAATAAATAAATAAATAATTAATTAATTAAAAAAACAAAAAAAAATCATAATAATAAATTTTAAAAAATAACAAAAAATCAAAAAAATCAGTCAAGAAGGAAGAAATACCCAATGAGAAAATTACATCTAAGACGAACTACAAAGCTGTCTAAGAATCTATCCGTTCACAAAATTAGGTTGAATGATATGCTAAGACTTAACCATCATATCCTAAAATGCAAAAAAAATGCAGCTTCCATTACTTTGATCAAATAATCTCCCTTTTGCAACATAAAAAATAAGATGAAATAAGTATTGTGACTTGCACTGCTGTCCCTAAATCTACTGCAAACAGCCTTGAAATATGTACTCAACGATGCCAGCCCATTCAATTTTTCAGTTTAAACGGGCCTTAACATAAATCTAGGTAACCAATGCTACCAAATTGCAAGTAATTAGCGGGAAAACCCAGATTCAGGCTGATTTTATTAATATCCAGACAACAAATAAGATGCAAGGATGATCTATAATTCGAGAGGAGGATCGGCTCTCCAACAATCATAGACGTTGCTAGGAACAAACAGACAAAAGAGAAAGTTGCAGGAATGCAAAACAAAAACCAAACCCTAGATGACTAGCCCTAATAAAACACCCCCATTCTCCACCACCCCCCCCCCCCCCCCCCAACCAAACCAAAAAAAAAAAAAAAAGCATTCAAACTTTCCCTCAAATCCCTCCTTAATTCCTCTCCTCGTGTACGTGATTATTGGCTTGATGAGCCCCACCCGGGGGCTAGAATCTTCCCAAGAAACAGGTCGGCTTGGCTGGGTTGGCCCCTCCTGGACTAGCATAACAGCCGGTCCCACATGGACTCGCGTAATAACTGGTCGTTCCTAGACCGGCGGAACAATGCTCCCCTTGCAAAAAAGCACCTTGTTCTCAATGTACAATGAAGAAAAGCTGCTTCTGAATCACTTTGTAAGGCTCTCACGTTGCTTCATAATCTGGTAGATCTTTCACTTAGTCAACACCTCCTTGACCACAATCACTCCTCGACACACCCCTTCTACCACCAAAGATTCCAAAATTACCCCATGTCCTATGTCGTTGTTGATGTTAGTGACGATGGGGGTGTGTGGTCTCCTATAGCACACCTCAACTATGATACATGAAATATTGGATGCAATGATGATGATTGCGGTAACCACAGACAATATGCCACTATGCCAATGAATGTCATAATCTCGTAGAATCCAAAATATTGCGGGGCCTAACCAGTGGCCTCTACCGGTAAGGTCTAAACTTCAAATCAACCATGTCTTTAGGCTCAAATTGTAACTCCGTCCTTTGTCCATCAATCTTTCTCTTCATGATTTGTTGGGCCCTTCGTAGATGTCTCTTAAGCTTTACGAATATCTTGTCCCTCTCCTTCAATTACTGGTCTACAATGGATATCGATGTAGTGCTATGCCCATAATGTATAAGGTGAAGTAGATCCCGCCCACTTGCAATTAGGGCTGTAAACGAGCCGAGCTTGAGCGAGCTCAGGCTTGGCTCGTGTTCGGCTCGTTCGAAATTAGCTCGGCTCGAAATCGGCTCGTGTTCGAAATGGCTCGTGAAAGGTGTGTTCGTGTTCGGCTCGAATTAAATATTCTTGTTCGTGTTCGGCTCGTGTTCGGCTCGAAATTGGCTCGTTAAAATTAATTGGAAAAATATATGTCTAATGCGGATTCGAACCCAGACCAGAATGAATGTAAACAATAAAGCATAACCACGCTACTACATGACGTAGTTATGATTTAAACTTAAATATAAATATATATAATATATTAATATATAATAAAATATATAATAAATTATTATATAAATAATTATATGATTATTTTTTTATTTCGAGCCGATTCGAGCCGAACACGAGCGAACAAACGATTGTTCGTGTTCGGCTCGTTAACATTTCGAGCTTAAAAATTTGTTCGTGTTCGGCTCGTTAGGCTTAACGAACGAGCCGAACACGAGCTACTTAACGAGCCGAACACGAGCTATTCGTGAACAACGAGCCAAATTGCCAGCCCTACTTGCAATATGGTATGAAGTTTTGTACTAATACTCAGCCCAAGCTATCCATCTTGCCCAAAAGTTTCGACATATTTGATACAAAACAATACAGGCACATCTCCACACTCCGATTGAACACCTCCGTCGATTTATCTGTCTGGGGATGATATGTTGTACTTCTCTTTAAGGCTGTCCCTTCAAATCTGAATAGTTCTTTCCAAAAATGGTTGAGAAACACTTTGTCTCTGTCTGATACAATGTAATTCGGAACACAATGCAAATGAACCACTTCTCGTATGAACACGACAACAATTGAGATAGTATTGTAAGGGTGTCATGATGGAATAAAGTTTGTATACTTGCTCCCAGTAAATCCCTTTGATCATAGCAATCCCTCTATAAAATTCATCGCCACTTCCTTCCAGACATTCTCAGGCAAAGCTATGGGTTGCAGTAGCCTTCCTGATGCCATGGCCAAATACCTGTGTCGTTGATACACATCGCATCTCTCCACTATGAACTCTATATCTCTGAGCATTCTTACACAATATAGCTATGCCGACAGTCAATTATATGTCTTTCGTAAACCTGAATGGCCCTCGATTGTGCTACTATGAAACTGCTGCAACAATTTGAGGATGTACCCCAATGTTGTCAACAACAAGAATCGTCCTTAGGTAGAGTAGTTGTTGTCCCCTCAATGCATACCTGGACGACTGCTCAGATCCTATAGCAAATCTACCTTAATCTTCCTCAGCCCTTCATCCTGTTCACTCTCCCGCCTCAGGGCTTCACAATCAAACCAGTGGTACTGATAAAACTGCTAATTGGGACTCATCCACCTTCCTCGACACTGAATAATGCATCTGTGGCTTTATTCTCTAGTCGTGGGAGATACTGAATCTCAAAATCATATTAAAGTAACTTGGATAGCCATCTCTGATGCTCATTAGTCACCATTCTCTACTCTAACAGATACTTCAAGCTCCTTTGATATGTCCTGTCTATAAAGTGTCACCCCGAAAGATAAGGACGCCGCTTCTAAATTGCCAAGACAATAGCCATCAATTACCGCTCATATATGGACTTGAGACACACCCTTGCAGTGAGCACTTGGCTTACATTGGCAATAGGGTGTTGGTCTTGCATGAGTATTATCCCAATCCATGCCTTGACACATCAATCACTATCACAAATGGCCTACTAAAGCTCGAAAATGCTAATATCAAAATGTTGGTAAAGGTTCTCTTTAGTTGTTCGAAGGCTTGGGTTGCTACGTCCCCCGACTTAAAACTGTTATTCTGCAGTTGCTCCATCAACAACAATGCAATTGTGGCATAACCTCTCACAAATTTCTGGTAGTACACAATCAAACCTAAGAAATCTCAACTTTTTCAAGTTCCTCGACGAAGGCGAACCAAAAATAGCCTCAATCTTGGACTAATCCACTGCTACCATGCTTTGGTCACTACATGCCCTAGGTACTCTACCTGCCAGTTGGCGTACAACTGGTGCCCTCTCTACATCAATACTATCCTTAGGTGCTCCATAAGACTATAAATTAGGATGTCATTAAAAAATACCAGAACGAACTTCCTAAGGCTAAAAACCCTTGCTAAGGTCGAACGCCATCACTTTAAACTCGTAATGTCCTTCACGAGTCCTGAACGCTATCTTGTGCAGAACCGGTTGGATTCATCATGATATGATGGTATCCTGATTTCAGGTCAATCTTTGAGAAGATAACTGCTCCATAAAATTAATCTAATTTCTTAATCCCCGGAATAGGAAACTCGTCCAGTAACTTTTCCTTGTTCAGAGCCCTGCATTCCAGACAAAATCTCCAGCTACCATCATTTTTTCTTCACCAATAGAACTAGACAAAAAAACGAGCTCACACGAAGCCTGATAATCCTTGCTTCGAGTATCTCCAAGATCAACATCTCAATCTTATTCTTCTGAATCTGAGGATACCAATAGGGTCATTGATATGAGGAACAACTTCCTTCAATGTACTGGCATGGTCATGCTTCTCTTGGTGGCGGTAACCCGATAGGTTGTTGAAAGATGTCGGAACCTTATTGCAGATACCGAATCTCCTCTATGCACTACAACTCCTTCAGATAGCCCAACCCTGCTTCCCGCATCGTGCTGAATATGATTTTGAGTGAGACCATGATTACATATAAACTAGCAACCGCTCTCAGCACCACCTCCCCCGCTCCACCCTAACCCCCATCGCCAATGATTTCCAATCCACCTTCGTTGCTTGAATAGTTCGCAACCAGTTCATTCCCAAAATCACATGAGTGATTACCAAATCCAAGTGAAGGAAATCCTCCACCACCAGTAGGCCATGCAAAATCTCAACCCCAATCCCATGCAAATTCCTCGACTTTTCTCCATCTTACCTATCCCCATCATGACACCAAAGCTTCCCGTATCCATCATCTTCAAACCCAACTAGTCAACGACCCAGTTAGAGATAAAAAATGTGAGTGACCACACTATCCACCAACACCACTACTGGTTGCTCCATGATCTGTCCCCTCAACTTCATGGTGTGATTGAGAGTGAATCTCGCCACTGAGTTGAGAGACCCCTCCAAAATGCAAATGTAAGTGCTCCTCTCCATCTCCCACTTCATCCAAATCTTCACTATCTGCCTCCTCCCCATCACAAATTGTAAGGACATGGAGTGCGTGATCTTGATGGCCTGAACTATACTTCTCTTCACATCAGAAACATAATCCCTTTGCTCTTATGTCTTACACCTCTACCTCTATGAGGCGTTCAAAGGTGTGACCCCTGAGCTGGCCCCCATATTCCTCTCCTTCAGCACTACCTTTTGAAATGACACCGTCTCGGTCCTTGATATCATGGTGATCGAGGTACTATTGTAGAATCATCCCAGGGTGCTTCCTTTACTGGTCTTCTCTATCTGGTTTTAGTCTTTCACCATCCAGGCGAGCTCCACCGCCTCCCTCAATCCCCATGCTCTTAACAGTCAAAATGTTGCAAGTATATCGAGCATTAAACCCTTCATGAAATTCCCTTCCAACTCTGCTTCGGAAACCCCGCTTAACCTTCCCAATAATAGCTCGAATCTCTCCCTATATTTCATCATAGTCCCCTCCTGAGTAAAGGCATATAAATGCTAGTGTAGATCTACCCTAATAGCTCGAAATCCAACATGCAATCCTTAAGTTCATCCTATGAACGGATCATGTATTCCATCTCCCTCGAGTGAAACCATGCTAGGGCTTTCCCTTCTAAACATAACTCTGCTACCACGAGTTTCTCTCTCCATTTAGCCCATTCACCAAGAAGTACGCTCCACCCTATACACTCATCCATAGCATCACCTCTCTAATTTCCTCTCCATTCAATATCTCCCCCCATGTATTTAGGATTAAACTATCTCCTTCAATTATAGCCATACCCCAATTCGATTTCCCTCCTCCCTTTTCATGCTCCTCCAAACTCCTTGCATAATCCCGCCTCCATATTTTGGCCCAACACCCTCACTTGGAAAACTTGATCGAAGTCCTCAGAAGAGTTATTGATATTGGATGTTTTCTTCCGCATCTTCCTCTTGTTAGATTTATTACCCTTTCAATTTGGCTAAATAATGATTTTCCAGTCAACCTTTGGTTAGGGTTTGCGATCTGAGCCGTCGGTGGGGTTTTAGATTGCATCTCAATAAATCTCCTCAGCATCTCCTGCACGCCCTCAAATTGGTATACCATAGAGGAAAATCATTCATCCTCTATCCTAGATTTAAGTTGTCACGCCCTCAAATTGGTATACCATAGAGGAAAATCATTCATCCTCTATCCTAGATTTAAGTTGTCCTACTCCATCCAATCTCTCCAAAGCATCAACTTTCCTTGCTACCATCTCTCCAAAGATTATGCTATGATACCAATTTGATACGTCCGGGAGCTGAAAACAACGAACAAATTGCAAGAAATCAGCGGGAAGAAGTAGATTCGGGCTAATTTTATTAATATCTAGGCAACAAAACAAGATACAATGGTGATGTACAATTTGAGAGGTAAAGGCCCTTCACCAACCCTAAACGCCGCTATGAACTGTCGGCCGCTGAAATGACTTAAGATTTAATTTAATTTATATGTATATTAGTTTTGAAAGTAAAACTTTAAATTTTAAAAATGAGAGTGGACGAATCTCATTCATTTAGCAGTTTGAATGAACGAGCGTAATATCGCAAGTAACGCATCTATCCCGAAGAATAGACACCCTACTTGACGACATCGCTCGATCAAATAGACTAAAGAATTCATGACATCCGTTACGGTCTACGAACCTTTATGTGGATCGAACAAATTCACTATTTAATACAAAAAAATTAAATAGAGTTTATATTATCACGTGCCTTTAAAGTCTTCACTATGAATGAGCCTCTATAGTCGATTACCCCTCAAATGACCGAAATCACCTGAGAGAGCTCTCGATTTAGATCAGGGGTTTCTATCTTCATGAAATCAAAAAGGTAGGGTTTTCAACGTAGTGTGATAGTAGGAAATCCAATAGGTGAAAGGCGCAATGTAGAACAGTCATTTCTAGAATCAAAGAAAAAAAAAGAGGTACGGAATGTCACGGATCTCGAGAAAAGCCTCGATTACGTCTCAGACTATCCTATGGTTGGGCTTTAAGTCTTGAAGATGAATTTATTTAAGTTTCAATCTCATCGATTAATTATAGGAATTACATTTACGTAATCGCGTGATTATGCGAATAACTTGGAAAGTAGGAGGATTTACGCCGTATCGAACGACGACTTCGGAATCACTAAGCGAGTTAGAGGCATATTGCAGACAAAGCTATGCGAAAGACGCAAAAGAACGGTGAGGATTTATGTCGCACTAAGCGGACTACATCGAAGTCACTATGGTTTATTATTTAGACTAAGAAATGGTTTTCTTGATGTAGTCGCGAGCTTTCATTGCTGACGATGGTCGTGCTTGCCCTCGAAGTCGTGCTCCGTGCTCCACGTCGTAGCGAGGTTGCGATTGCGAGTTAAGTTCTTAACGAGTGGATATGCAAGTTGTTATGTTTGTGTTTTGTTTTGTCTTCATTATTTCCCTTTTGATTATTGTTTTATTTTATTATTGAAAACGTGAGTGTGTGCTTCATGATGACGGGAGCGATAGTAAAAGAAAGCGATAAGACGAGTATATCTACTGTTAAGCGATAAAAATGCTACACTAAGCGAGAACAGTCTACGAAGAAAAGTAAAGCGTCTTCTACACTAATGGTATGTGTCTTTGAAAAAGTAAAACATGTTATACTAATCGAAGCAAGATCGAGGAAGGTAAAACATGCTAAGCTAACAAAGTATATATCTTCGAAAAGTAAAGCATGTAACGTCGTAAATAAAAGAAATGACAATTGATACTGAGTGTATCAGTAGGCGGTCGATACCACGCGTATTGTTACCTGTTTATTATTATCACTTTTATTTCCTGCAAGAAAGGCGACAGTGTCGAAACAAAACAAGAGTGAACGTAGTAAGGAAAACCTAACTAAGTGGAGGTACTACCATACGTGTAGGGAAAGTGAGGTGCAAAACCCGGCGGTAAATCCAAAAGGCAAAAGAAAGAAAAAGAAACCCGAAAGAAAGCAAAGAAAATCGAAAAAAGAGAAAAAGAAATCCCATAGAAACCCCTGTAGAAAAATCACGAACAAACACGGAAAAGTCGTAGCGAGAACCACAAAAACACTGAAAGAAGAAACTCACAGATGTCCCGCTAAACTCACGGCGAACCGTAAGAAAGCCATGGGGCATCTGAACAGGACCGTAAGCATGGTGACTGTGTGCTTCCCAATCTTGGACAAGAGCTACCGGACCGATACCCTACAGAGGGCAGTCCTAACCTCGACTCGAGTAATTAACCGTGGACCTTTGCTATTTTTCATTCATTTTAGTTTGCGTACGATATAAATTTATAGGTGAAAAGTAATTTTGTCATAGGTGGAAATTTTGTTTCAAAAGAATTTTTTTTATTTTATAAAATAAGATACGATCAGCGCTAACCACCATAATCGAACCAGACTACTAACAACTTAAGGATATTAGTGGCAATGATCTCGCCGAGAATTGGCGAATAAGTATCGTTCGGTCCCATGCCGCGACTCCAACGGAGATTTTACGCATTAGCGAAAGGGATACTATGTCTAAACCCTCTTTTTAAGCACACATAAGCATTATCGTCGCCGTCCTAGCCTCAACCACTCTACTTACAGCGCTCGTTGATGGCCCACATATAGCTCAAGGGGCTATATGTGCACACCTACACGTCCCCCGTAGGTGCGGACATTGAACCGAAGACGATGGAAAAACAAGGGACGAGTGAACAAGAAAGGAAAGAGGGAAAGCGATCACCTAACACAATTCTCGTAAAAGAGATGGACTGATTTCCAATAACAGTCAAAACAAGTCAATCACCCTGGACTCCCGACAATTCTTACTCGACCTATAAAAGACCTAAAGAAACATCGACGCTCTCGGAGAAGATGAGGACTAGACCCCTAGGGAAAACACCCCTTTTCTCCCAAATAACAGTCGTAAAAGCATGATAACAGACATAAAGCTACTAACCAAGCCCCTAGACTCTAGACCACTGCTCGGGGTTCCTCCGAACTCCAAATACTTGCTAGGAAAGGTAAGACTCAACTAGGGAAAACAATCCCGTGAAGTTGACACGAAATTCCAAAATCAAATGCTAAAGCTGCGGTCACAAATGCCGCAGATACACACCCAACAAATATTGTAATTTGAACCCCTCAAACATTATAACACAAGTCCCTCAAAAATTAAAGTGCAGTCCCAACGTAAAGGGAACTCGAGCCCACCAAAGGGCAAACCGAGAGCACCAAAAGGAGTAAAACCAGCCCATTCAAAGGGCAAAACTGAGCATCAAAGGGGCAAAACAGCCCATTCAAAGGGCAAAATAGAGAGCACCAAAAGGAGTAAAACCAGCCCATTCAAAGGGCAAAACCGAGCATCAAAGGGGCAAAACCAGCCCATTCAAAGGGCAAAACTGAGAGCACCAAAAGGGGCAAAACTAGCCCGTTCAAAGGGCAAAACCGAGAGCAGCAAGGGAGCAAAACCGGCCCAGCTAGGGGCAAAACCGAGCAGCTCAAAGGGCAAAAAAAAAGGGCCCAGCTAGGGGCAAAACTGAGCAGCTCAAGCAAGACCGTGACCTCAATTCCTTCACATATGCATTAGACAAAAGGTGTGCTTTCCAAAAAGTTTTCAATGCTCAAGCCTTCAAATAGATGAAACCAATGATATATGTAAGTCCATCATGAGCCACAAATTTCAACTTGCATAGATAGTATTTAAACCAAATTATCACATTCAATACTTGCATAAAAAAAGGCTCTAAAACATGTTTCTTTATTTTTTTTTTATCCTTCCAAAATGACCAATCAAAATAGAACTAATAATATGAATCGGAGAGGGAGTACACCCCTCCAAACATCACAAAAGAAATTACCCCACCTTCATGTATCAAAAAGAAATATCTCATTTCACCCCAAGCACTTAAAGGCCTCCAAATCTCATAAAAGTCACCCATATTTTAAATTTTTGAAAAGAAACCCCCTTTTTTTTTACTTCAAGCTTTTAAAATAAGATCCCGGCACTTTTCATTTTGCAAAATAGAGGCTCAAAACGCCTCATAAATTTCAAGCTCTCAAACATAAAGGCTCCCGCACCACAAACATTTAAATCCCAAGTAAGAGAGAGAAACAAACGTGTTGATACTCAAGGGATTTGTATAAGGATTCCAAACTCTCAAGTAAAGAGGCGTGCCACTCTAAACTACAAGCCTACAATCATATTTACATGTCACATGTGCAATACTATCACATTAAAGATATAAAACAAATAGAGGCTATAGAACTTACAGGGTGCGGCATGAATCAATCCCCATTTTCTTCCTTTCCTTTATCTTTTTTTTTTTTTTATGCTAAACATAGCCACAAATTTATAGGACTAAACAATGTGCAAGACTAGCTAGAAGAGCTAACAGTATAACAAAAGAAGTTCACAATAGCTCTCAAACATGATATCCACAAGAAATAACATGCATAAGCCCTCAAAAATAGAGCACATTATTATGTAGGAGTAAAACGAGAGGTGTAAAGCATGCTATTTCCAACTATAAATCCATGTCCAATCCAAAAGCAAAGCATATATGATACTATATATAAATACCTTTCTTTTTCTCTTTTTTTTTTAAAGGAATAGACAAAAGATTAGAGAAATTTGCAAGATAAAGAATTAGCTAAGCACATTTTTCGTCCTTCCCCTCTCCTCTTCTACAAGAAAAGGAAGAACTATGATGCCATTAGGAGGGAGAGGGGAGCACCACTGATTTTTTTTTTAAACAAGTAATCATGCCAAACAATATCACATAGGCTCTGGTCGAGCCAACCAATCAGAGAAACGGGCCGAACAAAGCAAGCCCCAAGCCACGACAAATACAACCGAGGAAGAGAGAAAGGGGAGAGGGGTTACCAGCTAGATTGAACAGCACAAGGAGAAAGGGATCGGGTAAGCCAACAAGCAAGCCGAACCAAATACCGAGCAGCTTAAGGCTCGAGCAAACCAACGAAGAAAAATATGCAGCACCTCTTCTTCCTTCTTAGCTAGGGCCAAGCTTTCCTCAAGCCCAGAACACACACTCACACAAGAAGAGAAAAGCAAGAAGAGAGAAATGGCAGCACCCCTTCAAAGAGAAAATCAGCCAAACCCAACCCTAACCCTAAGAGAGGCTTATATAGCCAGCCAAAAGAAGGAGAGGCCACTTACCTGTTGCCCGAACCATTGGCCGAAGGGGAGACAAGGCGCAGAGGAGAAGTGGCAACAAAGGTGCAGGGGACGGTAGCAATAGAAGGCGGCAACAGAGGGAGGACGCCTTTTCCAGGCGAGTGGAGGTCGCAGGAGGGGACCTCGGAAACGACATGGAGCTCGAGCGCGTGAAGGAGCCAGCTCACGAGAATGGGGCGGCTTGATTGAGAGTGTGCGTGAGTTTAGAGGATTAGGGATTTTTTAAAATTTTAAGATAAAAGAAAATTTTATTTTATTAATTTAATTTATTAAATTACGTCGAATCTCGTGTCGTTTACTCGCGCTCGGAAACGTAACAAATTATATGTCCTTCCTTAGCAAATTCGACGTTCCGGACGCATCGGCGCAGTCCGTTTCGCGATCCGAGGTCGTTCGGACAACCTCGTCGTCGGTCGGGTCGAAAGTACGTCAAATTTGGTCCCGTTTGAACTTCGAGCTTACTGTTGATCGTCTCGACATTCTGACCTCAATCTTGATTCGTTGCGAGGGGATTGAAAGCGTCGAGGCCGTGGATCGAGGAATTTGTGCGCAGTTGTGCAAGAAACGTGCACAAGGCTATCCTAAGGTCCGGTGATCCTATGGGAACTCAATTTGGACTCCTAACGTCAATTCCAACCTGCTATGAGCTAGAGGTACGGAATTTCGTCCGGGATTCCAAAAGAGTAAAGAGGTGGTTTCGAACGTTCTAAAACGATAAATCCTAGGAGGAAAACTAAACCTCGATAAAAGTGAGGTCAACATGAACTAACAAACAAACTGCAATAATACAAAACCTAAACCAAACATTAGGAGACAAGCCCTAATAAAACAACCCCCAAAACAAAAACTTCCCCCCAAATACATTCAAACATTCCCCCAAAATCTCTCCTTAATTCCTCTTCTCGCATAAGTGATTATTGGCTAGACAGGGTCTGGAATCTTCCTAGGCAGCTGATAGGGGTCCCTCCTGGACCAATGTAACAGCCACTCCCACCTGGGACTGGCGTAACAGCCAGTCTATTCTAGACAGGCGTAGCAAAAGATTTACATAGATACCACTCAATTCCAGGCTTTTTACATACCTAACTCTTAAACTTCAATTTTTACACACATACCACCTTATTTATGCATGAAAAGGTTTACTTCACATTTTAAAAGTTTAAATGGTGGTATTCTGATGTTATGTGAAGGATTTGGGTTGTATAAATGTAAAATGAAAATTTTAGGTTTTACGTGAGTAAATCTAAATGCCCCAAACATATAAGTACTTTTTCCAAACAGGAAGAAGGGTGATGTATCAACAGCAAAAGAACATGGGGAAATGAAAGCTCACAAGATGATATCAAAAGAAAGATAAATTTGGATTTGCGAGAATAGGCTTACGACAGGCCAGAAAGCATAATTGCAAGAAATTATCGGCTGACTTGCCTTTTGACTCAATTGCAGCGGAGTATCTATTCCATGGTTCACTGTGTCATCTGGGAGGGATGAAAGCACCAGACCTAGAAGAGATTCTCGGTCAATACCTTCAAGGGCCTTGTACAATGCATCTAATTCTGCACGAATGGGCAAACCTCTGGACAGTGCATCTTCCAAGGCAAGCGTCCCCTGCAAGTTTTAGCATACATGCGTCCCCAATTTAGAAAAAAATAAAATTTTTGACAAGAAGACAGTACAGTGGAAGGCAAGGATATAACCAAGAAGTAAGTTGGGAAAATTACATAAATATCACACAATTCTTATGTATTTATATATCTAACACCAAAAGTTTGATATTCATATTTATAGCTCTTTAGTATTAAAAGCCTATGCATGAACATATGTAATCACTTAAAAAAAGTTGTTGATCTTAACATTATTTATGTGATGTCAAAAAATTAAGTGGAATGTATGTAAATATGAGAATCATACAAGAGCAAGTTTGTGAACAGAATGACTCTGTCGTGCTTCTTCCGATCTTGCGTAGAAGGCCATGCACAAAGCATTTATCTGAAACGTAGTCAAGCAAGGCATCAGGGTAAAGAATTTTATAAAGATGAAATGAAAATATAAATCCAAAGTTTAATATATCTTAAGAAAATCATGCCAGCCCTTCAAAAGTCTTATAGGCGAAGCCACATGTCAAAAGACAACTATTCAAGCATAAAGCTTGGAGAAGAGCTCATACATTAAGGTTTGCTTCAGCAATTTTCTCCATCTGGGATGATTTCTCTCTAGCAATTGCTGCTGCTAATTCAGCTTTAGCCAGGTCTTTAGTTTTCATAAGCAGAACATTAGCCTCCTCTTCCTGCAATAATAATATCTCTGCTTTCGTTGGTTATGATTCCAAGATAAAAAGTTGATTACTATCACCAGCAGCATCACCCTTATCCCAATATTTTGAATTCTACATAAAGTGTTTGCATCCATTACCTTTCGTTGCAATTCCTCCCTCAGCTTCTGTTCAGCTTGCTCTTGGATTGACTTGATTGTAGCTGCAGCCTTTGCCTTTTCTTTATTCATCTCCTGATGACAGTTTAGCAGATTAAGATGGAAAAGTAGTCATAAATTAAAAAACACATCAACAAAGTTTTATCCCTCCCTTATGTAGCTCACCCTTTCTCCCACTACCTCTATCTCTATTTATCTCTCTCTATCTTCGCTATATCTCTCTATAGATGGAATGAAAAAGAGAGAGCTGCCGTAGCAGAGATGGGATAGAGATACGAAGACAAAAATAGAGGGATATATATATATATATATATATAGAACATCACGTCCTTCAATTTTTTATTACTTTTTAAGCAGATTGCTCAGTACAGGTGACGGGAAGAAAAATATGAATTATATCAAATACGAATTTGATACAAGGGTAGAAAGATTATCACGTTTTAACAAATAAATAAATAAATAAATAAGACTAGATAATTCCTTAAACCCCTCCTATCAAATTTCGGTCGCACAAAAGCTTGTTATCCCTCATGTTTGTTCAAATCCCATTTACTGGGTACTGCAATATGGAAAATAAATTTGATCCAGGCAACATCGGATAGAATTTTGGATATTACAAAAGTGCCATTAGATTAATTTGATATTATAACCTCCAAATTCTCCTTATATCAAAACGTCCACGTTATATAAAAATAATAATAATAAACGAAGTAGATAAACAAGTCTGCTCAAATTATAAATGCGTCGTCTTCACCCAAAATGTCAAAGGGCATAAAAGACTGCACAATATTTCATGAATATGAGAACAATGATTACCTTAGTATGTCAGCAAGATCATCTTCAACCGTCTCTAATGAAGTGGCAACACAAATTGGTATACTTGCTTATAAGAAGATACACTTGATCTCTAGCTAAATAAATAGCATTCAAATTATTATAATAGACAACAAAGTTATCTTAGCGCAAATCCAAATCTTCAGCTAAGCCTCAATCTAATAATTTTAATTTTCCTTTTTGATAGTTCAAGAAAATATGTACTGTAGTAGGCATAACAACTAGGGAATGAAAACATGACTTCCAATTGCTGGTAGAGCAAGCATGAAATCTCCTTGTATCATGATCACCAATATAATATGAATCATAAAATCCTACAACACCATAATCAAATTGGCCGGTGTCATACATTCAACATAATCTGTAGAACCTCTGAGATTACTCAAAATACATTTCATAGCTTCTTACGAAGCTCGACTAGGCCAATCCATGTAACTAATGATAAAACTGGTTGCATGTAAAATGCATGATGTGCATGCACAATAGCCAACATGATGCTTCTAATTGAGTTGAGCTAGAACAAGTATACTTCTCTTCTGGTGACTAAAGAAAAATTGCTGATAAATGAAAATGAAAGAAAAGTGACTGAGCATTGCATTCTACAAGCTAAATATTTCCAATAGCTGGAGATATGCTTATTGTGAACATGCTTAATTTTCTATTTTTGACTGTCACCATCACTAAAAACTTTAGCAACATCAAGAACTTTCAACTCAAATGACGTAATCAAAACAACTTTCATTATTTGGGTATATGACGTCTATGGCTACAATCAACATATCAACAGTATAGAAGAGCACATATGTATATGATCTAATTGCAAATTTCTTAGGGTACATACAACAATAAAGTTTAATCCCATACATGGATAATCATTAAATCGATAAATTTCCAGTATCACTACTTAAACGATTTGCTTCAATCCATATAGAACTTTCATAAACACACATTTCAACTCTTTTAGCAATTTCAAATCCTAGTAGTAGTTGCATGTTAATCTCATCGTCCAAATCACCATAGAGAAAATCTCCCACCATATCTAGTTGGTCTAATATAAAACCATTGCTAACAAAGCACGAATAAAGCTATATTTAATTAAAAGTAAGAGAACCTCTGTAAAGTCCGTACCTTCCTTTTGATTCTAACCCTTTCCAACCATTTGTGCTTTGAATTTTATGTTGAGTGTCATCTTTGAGCTTATAGATCCATTTGCCATAAATAATTATTTTATATTAGGGAGTTTAACCAAATCATAAGTTTCATTTTTTTCTTTTGCGAAGGCTACAACTCCTCTATAATAACTGTATCATTGAACTTACCAAATTTGTTGGTCAAGGATCTTGGTGGCCTGGCATTAATATACTAAAGCCTATGAGCCATCACTGCATATTCACTCTCAAGGAAAATACTCATCTTTGTTTTACATATTCAATAGCCCTCTTAGAAATTAACATAGACAAGTCAACCAAAAACCTATAAAACTAATAATTCTTATGATGACCCGACCATACCTCATAAAGAGTCTTCAACTCAAAGCAATTGTTAGAGATCTATTCAACAAGCAGCATGCATTATTAACTGCCAGTGCCTTAATATTTTTACTCAAAACTAACATTGGATAACATGACTTGGCCGACTTCGAGGGTGTCATGTTCTTTTTGTTTGTCACCTAATTCAAATATGGCGTACCCACTACAATCTTATATCCTTAAAACACTTTCCTTCTGGCAAAATATCTCAAACTAAAAAAAAAGAGTATGACTCGAGTAATACGAGCCCTTAACCTCTTGATTGCATTTCCTTTCTATTCATTGTGTATTGCACTTCTTAAATGTCTGAAATATTTCACAGATTTGCATGAGCGTGGAAACTCATAACTTCCTTGAAGTGTCACGACCCGGCCCAGGATATATAAAGCACTCGACTCTTCTCCCTCCTTTTCGCTCCTTGTTTATTTGTCTTCTTCTTCTTCTTCTTCTTCTTCTTCTTCTTCTTCTTCTTCTTCTTCTTCTTCTTCTTCTTCTTCTTGACTAGGGCATGACAGTCTCAATCTCTATCGTTATTTCTCATTTGTTCGATTGGTTCGAAAGGGATACAACTCTTATGTCATAATCAAAGAGATGCGAATCCTTACACCTGTTCGATTATTATTATTATTATTATTATTATTATTATTATTATTACTATTTTTAGTTATTAGTCTCTTATCCTTATAAAAATTTCATCCTCGAAATTAAAGAACCTCACACCAACTAAACATCATGCAGATTGAACATGAACTATACACAAATATTCACGATCTTGTTAAATGGTAACAAAAGTAGACAAGATAAATCCAACTCTGAGATAACATAATTCAACTGAACAATCCCCATACATCTGAATCAAAACAACATAACTAACATAACAATCGACTTCCAAAATGAAAGTGCATAATGATACTCACACCAACTAATCAACATGACATCCTAAATAACAAATCACTCCATCAAACTCTCCATCAGTGGCAACATGTTCTTCAAGCTCCTAATGAGTTAAAGAAAAGACTTTTAGTTGAGTGTTCTACCTTGGTTGCTCCTTACGACTCATAGTATTGGCTTCTATCATTCTCTGCTAATCACTACTACAGGCAGATCCCTCCTAAAATTCCTCAGAGTTGAATCTTTTCCTAATTTAGCATTTGATGTGGATTTTTTAGCAGAATTAGGGTAGTTTCTCATCTGATGTCTAGACTGTCTGCATAAGTAACACACCTTCAAACCCAACAGACATTGACCACGATATTGCTTCCCAAACTTAACACATGACTGTATAGTGTTGTGGCCAGTCTGACTGATAATTCTATCAGTGTAAGAATTTATTTTCTTCCCGTTAGACTCTCCTGAATGAATTGTTGGTGCTACTTCTTCCAATCTCTTCCTCTTATGCAAATCCTTGTGCTTCCGAGTTTACTGAATAAATCTCCGCCCGCCTAGCTCTCTCAATTAGCACTAAATAGTCTTCGATCCCAAGTAGCACAGTGGATGCCTAATTGAATCCTTCAATCCAGAAAGAAACTTATGACATTTCTCCTTAGCAATAGGAATGAGTTGTGGTGCATACCTGAAAAGCATAGTAAATTCTGCTTCGTACCCCATGAGTGATCGATCACTTTGCACCAGCCTAATAAATTTATCATTTATCTGTCTTCTGGCTGATAGTGGTACAAACCATTCTATGAAGGTTGTCACGAACTCCTCCCACTGCACCAAGTGGTTGGTTCTACCTCCAAACTTCTCTCGTATCTGTCCTTGCCACCACCACTCGGCTTCTCCCTCAAAGGCAAATGTGACAAGTGTAACTCTCCTCTTTGATAAATATATCATACCACCAATGATTTTCTCCACCCTCAACCGCCAGTATTCAGCTTCCATTGGCCCTCGTACTCCAAAAAACAAAGGTAGCTTCATATCCTAAAAGAGCTTCAAGTACTTAACCATCAGTGCTCCTTCATTGCTACTGGCTTGAGGCTGAGAGTTCCTAATCATTTGCATCACTGCAGTCATCATCTCAGCAAAAACATCAGCATGTACATTAACATGCTTGGGTATATCAAATTTAACATCATCATCATCCCTAGCCTCCACCTTTGGATCATTCATAATTATGAAATAACAATAAAATAATTAAATAGAATAGCGAAAAATTTTTTCACCAACCGACAATCTGTTCTCGTCTTGGTTCATTCCAAGCCCCGGGATGAGTCGGGACAGTAAATATGCATGTAAATCTACCTTTTGATATAACATTGATAGTAAAACAAGAGTTGGAATGAAAATAGTCCAAATACTCTTGATCCAATGAAGTTTACTAGAGAACTTCAATGTGCAATGCTTACCCATAATATAATGTTCACAAAAGTCTACAGCTCCAATCATCTAACCCATAGTATATATTTATCTCAACTCTAATAAGCCCCACCTAATATATGCCAAAGACATAAGGGAAAAGAATGTTAATCAATCAAACATTATCCATAATATAATGGCCCTATAATCTAATCTCTCCTTAAATTGTCTAAAGGAAAAAATTGATGCACAACCTATAATTGGGCTAAACTGAAGGGAAAAGAATGTTAATCAAACTGCTTTGCCCTAAAACAACGCCTTTGGTGGTGAATATGAATATGCACCGATTAGAGTTGAAACAATCAAAATACATAAGATTCTTCTTTAGTGTTATAACATTTTTACGGCTGTTAATTTGAATTGTCGTGACCCCACAAATATGGCAAGTCATGCCATTGCTCATAACAGCATTTTTGCCATCAAAATTCTACAAGAAAAGCGATGCCTATTTGAGGTCATGTAACATGAACATATAGAACCTAAGAAACAGCCTTCAGTGGAAAAAGTAAAACCATATGTAGCTGTTGAAACTAAATAAGACACATCTTTCAGCACCTCTACAATTAAGAATGCTTTAGAGCAAGATTTGCCTTCTTATTCATCTTTTGTCCCAAGTTCTTCAGATATTCAGTGTCCTATTCTAATAGTAGTAGCAGGCCTTTTTTTTTTTTTAATTTTGATCTCCCCTAATTTTCTCCCAGGTCCTATTTTTCCTCACAAATAAGCCCTCAACTAATATTTCACCTTTTACCTTCTTCCTCGACTCATTTGATAAAAGGGCCAGCTTCTCTATTCAGAAAATTGTATATTTTCCACACAATAAAGTGGCGATAATGTGCTCATAATACATGAAAGAGAGCATAATAATATCAAAACTTCTAACTTCCTCTTCAATCTTTGCATCCATATTTGCAAGATTTAAAAGCAGCTTATTATAGACTTCAAAATGCTCATAAAATGATGAATCTTCTTTCATAAAAATATTTTTCTTCAAACAGAGACAATTAGTAAATGATTTCATATGCAAAGAAATTCCAACCTTTGTAATATCTCATGTGCAAAATTGATGCCGGAACTGGTTCAAACAGCAGAATCGAAAGCAAACTTTATTAAACAAATGAATTTGGGTTGCATACACAACAAATAAAAAGGGAATAAAACACAACACCACCAACCTCATAGGCGAAGGAGAAGATCCAAGGGCGGTGGTACCGTAGGCGAAGCAGCAAGGGGAAGGGCTGGTGGCAGTAGGGTAGGTTGGGAAGGGATTTAGTAAGTGGTTTGAGGGTTGGAGTAGAACAGTAAGGAAGGCTGCAGGAAAGAAGTGGTGGCGTGCTGGGTGATGTTGGGACGAACTGGACCGCAAGGATAGAAGCTGGTATGGGGTGGCTGGATGCAGGTTGGGGCCTGGATAGGTGGACAGCTGGCTGGGATGAGTGTGGCTGGTTGCTAGAAGGCTGGAGAGAGCAGGGAGGAAGGCTGCAGAGTGTTGGTTGGCGACTAATTGGACTGGAAATCAAGCTTTTTGTAGAGAAAGGGGGCGACAAGAACATCAGGGGGGAGAAAGGATGGTCGGCGGCTAAAAGGGCTGGAGGAGAATTGGTAGGGAGGAAGATAGAAGATGATACAACACCACCTCGGAGTGGGATATAGCCGAATCACTGCCCATCGTCGAATATAGCCCTAGCAAGGGAAGAAGAGATTCCAAACAGAATATGAAAACAACAACCAAACATAAACTAACCCTAATTCCAGAAAACAATATATATAAAGACTACAACAAGAAAATCATGAAAGGAAAGATAGGGGAAGGGCTAACGGCACTGCCACCCATCCAATTTGGCGCTCGATCCTGGCTCTAGACCGGCTACATCAGTCTCCTTACCAGCCAGTTTAGCCGACTAGTTCAGAAGCCCTGCGTTAGTCTCTTGGTTTTGGAGGAGCTTCGAACTCATTTGTCGAAACTTCTAGTTTCTTGTTTTCAACCCTAGCGGCACCAGAATCCCACTGTCAGTTGTACCATACCCCAAAACACTTGAGGATTTTTCCCTACTGGTGAACAGATATCCATCTCGGTCCAATATTCTGGGATTACGTGCTCCGCATGTACTGTTGAATCTTCTCAAAGTAACCCAAGGTCAGTTAAATATGATCGACGTTGAGAATAACCCGAACCTTCCCGCATGGAGGTGGAGCTAGTAGTAAGGCATCAACCCTGATATCCTGAAATTCCCTCTATCAAACTCGTCCCATGTCTAGAGCTGGTGTCGCAATCCCATCATCCCCAGTCATCACCAAATGTGCTCTCATTGACGCTGCTTTGCTAACAAGTGACTTTGTGATCTCAGGCTCCGCCGAAGTAGGATAATTCGCTTCACATCCTTGGTAAATAAATGTGTTTTTTAATCCATTGTGTTGAGTCCTCCGATCAAACTTCCACGACCTCCCCAATAAAAGGTGGCAGACATCCATGAAAAATAAGTCGCACTACACCTGATCCTATAGCTGACTCCCGATCGAAAACTCTAATAAACAACTACACGGTCAATTCTGACTCTGTTCTTCTTCAACCACGTCAGATATTATGGCTGACAATACTTCTGAGTTATGAGACCTAACTCTTCTACCATCTGCATGGATGTCACATTCTTACTGCTCCCGCATCAATGATGAGACTGCAAATCTTTCCATTCATCGTGAAACGGTGTAGAAGATATTGTGGTAAAGCCACTACGGATCCCTCATATCCTCCGCCTGCAGGATCCGACGAACCACAATTGCCTTTCCTTCAATTGGTGGTAGATGATACACCTCACCCTGTTCCTCAACTTTATCCTCATCCCTAAGATCCTCTACGACGCCCTGCTCGGTAAAAGACACAACTTGGCTCATTCGGTAGCTGGAGGTAATGTGCCCAAATTCGTGGTTGAAATATTTTCTGACAAGGACTGTAGCAGGCGTGCTAATCTTCTCAGATTTCTTCTCACTATGGGTGTCTCTATCCTTATCCAAACAAGTTTTCTCAACTCCCTGAGGCGTGTTCCTGCGCCGACTGTGAGTGGTTGCCTGGCTAGTGGTAGTTGCCTGCTCTATTTCTGTTGCCTCTTCACTTTCAAGGTTAAAGTCCAGACATCTCCAAGTGACAAATAAGACTGCAGTTGCACCACATTACTAATAGTGGACTTCAAGCCCCCAAGTAACGGGCTTAGGGTATGCTCCTCGGGTTTGACTAAATCAAATCTCATCTGCAACTAATCAAACTGCTTCGTGAACTCTATTGATAGATCCGTCTGCTATAGGTGGTGAGCCTCATAAACATGTCTTGGTGGTAATGGGGTGGGAGGTATTTCCTCCGCATCGCTTTCTTCATCTTTTCCCACCAAATAATCATATCGATGTCTTCCCTTTTTCTCAGTCGTTGTAAGTTCTCCCACCATAAAGATGTACTCTTCTTCAACTTGATAGCAACTACCTTGACACTCTTATCCTCTGGCGCATCTTTATGCTCGAAGTTTTGTTCAACAGATTACAACCAATCAATAAAATCTTTTGGATCCATATCACCCTCAAATTCTAGTAGATCCACTTTGATGTTGAAGGCTGTGCCCTCAAAATGATATCTCCTCTCTGAAATTTTCCCTATGGAAAGAATTCAGATACCCCTCTCTTGGTCTCCTCTGATACTGGATTCTGAAACGCGATGGCATAGTTTCTTCATCGCTGAAGTATTCCTATAGAAGGGGTTCAGATTCTACTCTCTTTCTCCTCATAGACTCTCCAGATCTCGGTCAAGGGTAACCTTCACCTGGGTTATTTCATCAATCTCTGCAAGCTTGTATTGAAGACGACGTAGCTCTTGTTGTATCTATTCTTGGGTGGGCTCGGGCCTATATCTTCTTGGTGGCATGGTTATGATTTGGGATTTGTGGAATAAAAAAGTTACATGGTAGCGAAAAAGAAAATTTTTGGGTTATGGCGGATGCTAGGAAATCCAATGATATGACTAGGCTTAAGATAGCTCTAATACCAAATCATACCGGAAATAGTTCAAACAGCGGAAACAAAAGCAAACTTTATCAAGCAAATGAAATAGAATTACAAACACGACTCAAAGCTGAAATAAAACACAACAATACACTCCTGCTAGGGTTCGAAGAGAAGAATTGAGGGCGTTGGTGGGGTCGGCAAAGCGGCAAGGGGAAGGGGAAGGGGAAGGGGAAGGGTTGGTGGTTGTATGGTAGATTGAGAAGGGATTTAGTGAGCGATTTGAGGGCTGGAAGAATATGAGGGTGAAGAAGGTAGCTGGGAATGAAGTGCCAAGGTGTTGGGTGATGGTGAGTGTTGACCTCATTTTTAGTGAGGTCTTGACTTCTTCCCCTTAGACCTTAGGACTGCTACTACAACAAGAAGCTTAGAGCATACACCGTGGGCAGCACGATGAGGAGCAAGGAGCAAACCACAAGTGGAGGTCGTCGCCATTCTACAACAGCTAAACATTCCTAGTTTAAATGACAACATATAGGACTTCGAGGTAGCTCGCCCAGCACGACATAAATCCTCACTTCCCCTTTAGGCGTTTGTGTAACCATGTTGCGCAGCGTAAGTCCTAACTCACTTTAGGTTCCGAGGTTGTCGTACGGTACGGCGTAAACCCTCTTATCTCTGTGGGCTATTTGCATAATCGGGTATTATGCAAATGTAAGCTCCAAATAATAAAATCGGCAGTGATTATACATTTAATTAACACCGTCTCCAAAGCGCAATGACACCACAGGATAGTTGGGAAGTCACCGGGGCTCGCCCGGATCCGTGACATCTCCTACCTTTTCTTTCCTTTCGACTCTCGAAATAATCGTTCCATTCGAGCCACTCCCACTCGCTTTTCCATGTCCTACCGTGAAAACCTAAACCCTCGAATTCTCGAAGACAGAACCACGCATCATTATCGAGAGTTTTCTCAAGTGACACCACGTCATTTGGGATGTAATTAACTATGAGTCATGCTCTACAGGGAACTTGGAACCCAAGTAAAATAAACCTTACCTAGTCTTTCTATTAGGTAGGGGAACTTGTCGGTCACACATAAAGGTTCGCAGACCAAACGGATGTCACGAGTCCTTTAGTTTGTATGATTGAGTCTACCGTCACAGGATACATTAATCTTTCAAGAAAGTGTATCATTTGTGACATCAGACACAATTATGCAAATTACTGGACAAATGGGATCCAGGCGGTCTCATTTTTCAAAATTAAAATACATTATTTTCAAAACTACTTTCAAAAAATCAGCTACCTTTTATATTAAACTAAATCACTAAATTTCATATTCTTTCAAAGCGAAAAAACCGGCCGACAAATTCTGGCGACTCAGCTGGGGACTAGTTCCTCCATTTTAATAAGAAGGTTTTGTCTTCATACACTGGCAGTGTGTCCATGTCCCTCGTGGGCCAGACTGCGGTTCTTCTGTTGACATACTGTGCTCATTTCATCCTTGAGCCAGTATAGTCAACTCTTTTTGGATTCTGGAGTCATCTGTTTAATCACCATTAAATAGGGTGGTTCAGGAATCCTTTGGGTTTAGTGAGGTGGACCCCCGATAGGTGTGGTAGGTTAGGATGATGCGAAGTTAAACTCCTTCCAATCTCGGATCGGGTCCTACGTTTCATTCCTCTTTGAGGTTGACTTGTTCTTAACAAGTTAAACTAAAACTTCTCTCTCACAATCCTCCATTTAAACTCCAACCAAAACACAAAAATTTGAGACAGAATTCACATGAATAAATTCACAGGATGCCCAGTTCATAGACAAGTGCGTTAACTTGAGTACCTCCGCTGAAATCAAAAGGCATGAGACATCGCTAACCTTTGGAAATTCTTCAAATGAGAGGGACAATGTCTTCACCAAAGTTGATCTTTTCTTTCACCACCGGAATGGAGTTTGTTATTAGCAAGAGCGAGCTGCCTGACTTGGCAGTCATTAAGTTTGGACAAGGATTCGAAGATATTGAAGCCAAGTTTAGGGATGTCGCCGTCGCAGTAAGGAAATCTGAAACAGACAAGACCTTCGAGCCTGTTGTGGAATTCAACCTGAATTCTGCTAAGGAATTCTCAGCTCCAAAAAGGGTGTTGGTTGAAAAGAACCCTACCGTTGTTGTAAAGTCTGCCGCTAGGAATGTTGAGACTTCTCCCATTACTGTTTTTCCTTCAACCACCGGATTCACCGCTACTGCACCAGTTGCTCCGCTAAACAAATGGAAGGAAATTCTATATGAAGAAGTGCCAGTCGATGCTTTTGCCCCACCGTCTTCCGTATTCGAGATTGGGTCCGGTTCGAGTGTCCGTGCGACCGACTAAGACACAGGAAAAGAGGCACAACGGGAAGATTCGAAGGCCGAGAAGGCAAAAGCCGCGGAGCCGAGCTACTACCGACACCTTCCTCCGACCGGATGAGGCGAGATTACGTGAGGCCTCACCTCTACTTAGGGGGAGTAGGTTTCACCAGTTGCCTGCTACCTACGGAGAGGATGGAGTCTATAAGGTTGCCACTACGTTACCGCCACCATCTCTCCATAATGGTCCAAGGTCGATGATGACGTTCCAAGGGCAATCTGAGACAGCGACGGGAATTGACAAAGACAAGCAGTCAAGGCAGGATTTCCAATCTTCTCAGCAATACAGTCAATAGTCATTCCAGTAGAAGCCAGACTGGATGGATGAAAGACAGGGTCCATCTATAGCCAAGCAGTTGAACAAGAAGAAGCTGTAGCAAAGATGTTCAGGGATTTAATCAAGAATCCTAAATTCAGATTAAGAGAGCCGAAGAAGCCGGAGGAAGTTGACAAGAAGACCATCCCAACTACTGCCCCTACCACAGACTGCTCGGACACAGTATAGAAAACTGTATCAGCTTCAAAGAATGGCTCGAGAAGAACTTTAAGAATGGGAGGATAACTATCCCGAAAGAATATTTGAGAGAACCTGAAAAAGGTTCCATCAATATGATTTCGGTTGATCCAATTGTTCCAACTGACTTCTACATGACTACACCAGTACTCGACAAAAAAAATGATATTGATAAAAAACCTCCAACTGACCTTAAAGTTATCAAAGGAAACTCGATTGAGGCTACGTTGAAAAGGCTTCGAGCCGACATTGCACGACTGTCTGAAGAACGAATAAAAGATATAGGTGATGAACCCTACGATCCGTCAGATTACGTGATGGAAGATTTCGCAGAAATCCTTGTTGTTGAGACCAGAGCCTCATTATCACTACGTGATGCTCCATCACCCGCTGAGGAGAACACCGTTGATGAGTGGCAATGTGTCATTCAACAAAGAGATGAACAAATCATGCAAATGGAAAAGAAAATGGAGGAAATGAGGGCTGTCATGGTCGCACTACAAAACAAGCCTCAGTCACCCAGGGCAGCGCTTTTAGAGGCGGACCAGCCAGAAATCGGTCATATTGCAGATGAAAATAAAGAGTCAACCAGGAACACAATACCGAAAAAGGACATCAAACAAATGATTGAACAAGAGGTGAGAGAAGCCCTGACTCAATCAAAAGGAGAGACATTGATTCTGAAGGGTAGACCCTACCCGGAGGAATATGATGTCGTCCAATACCCCAAGGGTTTCGAACAACCGTCGTTCAAGACATTTGATGGGACAGGAAAACCCCGACAGCATGTTGCACACTTCCGAGCAAGTTGCTGCAACGCGGGGGGTAGTGATATGTTGTTGTGTCGTCAATTTGTGAGCAGTCTTTCGGGAATTGTTTTTGACTGGTACGCCGAACTATCCAATGACTCAGTAAAAACGTTTGCATAATTGGAAGACCTCTTTGTTAAGCGGTTCGCTGCAGCTAAACACCATATCACCATCTGTGTTTGATCTTTTAAAGAGAGAATAACCCATGTAAATCCCATCCCTTAAAAGAGAGGAGTTTTTGAAAATTTTCTTTTAAGGCAATCCTAAGTTTGGGTAAGACAATCCCTATTCTTGGAGAAGGGAATGAGATAAGAAAATCGTAATGTAAAATGGGACTGGCACAATCGATCATTGAAGCTCCGATACAATTTTGACAGCATCCTTGGGCCCTATCACTACGACTCCAATAGTTGTGTGGGGCTAGCGATCGTCTAGCCAAACCAGTGGCATTCCTTTGTTCTAGACAACAAGTAGGTCTAGGACAATCAATTTTGAAGATTCAAATCAAAGGCAACAAGTGCACACAAAGACAAATACTCCACATTCTTTCTTATTGTAGGAATGGGATTTTCAATTTGACTTAATAGGAGAGTAAGTTCTTCTCGAATCTTTTGAAAAAAAAGAGAGGTGAATTTGAGCAGTTATAATCTTCAAAGAAACCTTTAGGGCGGTGGTCCATGGATTATGACAATCAGGCTCTACATGTGATGCATTGACGGAGGGACATTCTTACAATTAGGATTGAAAAAGAGCCAAGCTTGAACGAACTCAATGTTTGTTGGTGTTCAGCTCATTCAAAAATTTCTTTATTTGAAATCAACTCGTGTTTAAAATTAATCCTCAATAGCATGTTTGTGTTTAAAATGTTTGACTTCATCTAATTCCTATGCGGCTCATGCTCGGCTCACATTTAGCTTGAATTATTTAAAAAAAAAATTTAAATTTTATTAAAAAACATAAAAAATCAAAATTTTATCTTAATATTGTGGTTTATATAAATAAAAATTAATATTTGATTATTAAATTATTTCATGCCAAACAAACATCACACAAGTATCTATTTGTGTCAGCTCGTTCATAGATCGAGTTCAAAGTTTTTATTCGTGTTTGGCTCGCTTAACGAATAATTCGAAAATAAGTTTTTAACAAGCCTAACACGGGTAAGGACAATTCATGTACAACAGGTTTCTTTGAAAACCCAACTTACAACTAGAGTCATGGATAGAGTTGTAACCAGCCGGATGGGGTTGGCAAACTCTCCTGCTAACTTAATTCCACAAATTTCTATAACCACAAAGCAGACTACTTCAGGTTCTATGTTTTGTAATCTTTCTAGTTTAGTATTTTTCCTTTGTCTACAATGATCTACGCCTCTATTATTGAATTAAAGTGTAGGTTGCTGGAATTTAAGAACGTCTTATTTTCAATCTACTTTGGAACATACCATAATAAACACATCATTGAGATGAGCCAGGGGCTTCCAGTTTTTTACTAACGATGAAAATGTTAGCAATCAAAGGTGATTTCCTAGCACTACCCATGACCGATTTTTGGGAATAACAAACAGGGATAAAGGAATTGTGCTTGCCTGTTATTAAATACAATAGTCCTATATATTATTTGTTTCATTCTCTTTCTATTCCATTCAGTTATCAGCTAGTTACTTAAATAAGAGTTCTTATAGTTCTTCTTGAACATTGTTGGTGTCAAAAATAACTGTATTCAATATCCTCACAGCTAGCACATATATATAGCCACTAAAAATTTCCTCACATCAACATTACATCAAGAAGCACTTGATCTACAAAGTCGCTGTCGAAACAATCATACAAGTCATGTCATTGCCTAGAAGAAAATTATCACCACTAAAATAACTAGAAGAACACCAATCCATGTCAAGAAACATGTGATATGAACGTCTAAGAACTATGGCTTCAATCTTCAGTGAAAGAAACAAATAATCTACTGTAGTCAAGTCTTTCTATTATTCAACAATTAGGGCTGTTGGTGAGTCGAGTCATCTCATTGTCCAACTTATTGTTGGGCTCATTTCAAGCTTAACGAGACAACAAGGTAAGCTCAAGTGACGAGCAAAGCTCACGTTCGAGCTACTAGTGACTAAACAGGTTAACTCATCAACACAATTTATTCATTGTCTTTGTTGTCGAGCCAACTAAATTAGTTAAATCAAATAATATGGCAAAGTTGTAATTTAAAATTATTAAAAATATTCTAGAAAATGTACAATAAAAATTTTAGACCACTATCTCCCATAATCCTCACTCACATAAAGACATCCACTTCTTCCTCATCCTTCTATGTCTGAAGGCCTAAAATGTCTTCTACAACAGCAACGCCTTCGTTGTTGCTCACATTCATAGCCTTCACCTTCTTCGCCAACTTCAACAAAAGCCATTGTTGTCTTGAGCACCGTCTAAATGTCAATTGACACTTTTGGAATAACCTCATTACACTCCTACTCACCCCTACCTCACACATCCACAATTTTACAACCAACAACTCCTCTGGTCACATGGTTATATGCATACCACCCTAAGGCATCTCGTAGTGTTGCATAGATCTTTAATTCTAGATATTAATTTTAATCTCCCACTTTTTTCCTTCTTTCTTTAAGCTCCAATAAGATCTCATAAATACACTTGTCTTTAGAACTTTCTCAACTCATTTGATAAAAGGATACCCTTTCATGAAAATTATGACATTTCTATAGAACAAAGTGGTGACAATGCACTCATAAGTGGTTGGTAGAGTGAAAAACAAAATGAAAGATTCATGTGTCTTCGGTCTTCATACAAATATTTGCTATGCCCAAAAGTAAAATGTTCATAGTGCTCATGCAATCATTGTATCATAATTCATATAAATGCAAAAAGTTGTTGCTTCGAATAGAAACAATTGGCAAGTGATTTCATTATGTAAAGAAATTCTAATATTTCCAACAAATTTAGTGGTACTTTGACCTGCAACATTTCAAAGAACCGCTTCTACTAAACTAAGAATTATAGAACTCGGGTCTTTCTAATCAATTTCCTTTTTTTAATCCTTGT
Organism: Papilionanthe hookeriana x Papilionanthe teres; assembly: GCA_022702705.1. NCBI lineage: Eukaryota > Viridiplantae > Streptophyta > Magnoliopsida > Asparagales > Orchidaceae > Papilionanthe > Papilionanthe hookeriana x Papilionanthe teres. The sequence continues at coordinate 65,614,118 of CM040425.1, read as the reverse complement.
CACTCGAAGAATATTTCCCCTTGATTTCCTTTTCTTAGACAAAGATGCACTTGCTTTCATCTTCTAAATTTTGAAATCATTGTTCCCAAGTAACTTCTAAAGCTCATATTTGACAAACACTAATAGAATGCTTTGATGATGCCATCTTGTAAGTTCAAATTTGATGCTTGTTTGCTGTGATGTAATTGCCTAAATTTGCTCTCTTCACAAACACAGAAAATAGCAATATAATAAGCCTAAGAGAAATAAAACTAGTGCCACACATATAACAACGATATAAAACCTACCAAAGAGATTAGGATACTAACATATAAATGTTTCAGTCAAGAATGAACAACTTGCATGAGGCAAAGAGGCAAAAAAGATAACTATAAAATATTATAAAGTTAAAATTGAGACAAGTAACAGAATGGACCAAATCCTCTCACAAAAACCAAGCCAGAAATGTAGACGATCTCACCAAAATCAAGATGAGAGGCAATGAAAAGGAAATGAAGAATTGTTCTTCTCGCCAAATCTCTAATAATGAGAATAATAAAAAAAAATCTTTCTTTCTCCATCAACCGAACAAAAAAGCAAGGAGCCCATGAATGCAGAAGGAAAATGACCAAAGGAAAGACGCTGGTCCCCTTGAAGTCTACAATTTACTCCAACAGGTAGATAAAATATAATTAAAATTTTAACAAATTATCAAATATTACTTCACATTTGATACAACGCCAGCAATTCTAAATGCCACATCGCGTTTGATCGCTATCCTTATTACATTATATGAAGCTACAGCAAAATTAATCTCTTAAAGAATTATGTGCGTGATATTTATGACAAACATGCATTCACGCCACAATATTGTTTTATCTATGTTTTCTGTATGCAATGGGCTTCTAACATAAACTGTGTACCTGTGATTATTTCTTATGACCTGATTGGAGGGTGAAGCCCTAAGAGGTCGGTAAGTCTCCACTTACCTCACACCACATTTTGAAGTCACGCTAAAGAGTGGTTGATTCATATGGTAATATGTCTAGTTGGCTCGCCAGTAAAGCCGCTATGGTGAGTTCTCAAATCTGGCATCAAGCCAAGCTGGCTTATCAAGCAAGCAACTGTTTCTAGTCCGAACACAAAAAACTCAAGTTCACACATAGAAACAACTCAAAAAAACATACAAACATGCATAACAATCATAAGCACATGTTTGCGCAAATAGAGTGATGGAAACCCATGGCAAGAAATAATCACTTACAGGATAAAATACAAATGATATTTAGAATTGGGATAAAAGATAATAGGGTGAGACCAATATCCAAAAAACAAGGAAAAAAAAAAACTACTTAGGATGCAACAAAAGTACAAGCACTACTGAGAAAAATTTACAAAAAATAATGTAAGAAGCTCCCGTTACAAATATATCTACATCAGTTTAATTAATACTTATGAATCCCACATAATCAATGTGAAACCAGAGGAATGGTAAAATCTGTAAATGTATCAGTAAAAAGGAACAGAACAAAAATGCCACATATTTATTAAAAGAAATGTTTTTGAAGTTTCAAAACCTTCTCCAAAATTGCTGCCTCTTCTGCATACATGAGCTCCCTTGCCCTAGCATCCTTAAGTTCTTTCTCAAACTTCTCCTGAAATCAAATATAGCTACAATAAATGAAAAAAAATTCCAGCCAGCACAAGTGTACAAATTCTAAATCTCAACTATATAAACCTTTTTTTTTCACTTTAGTATTTGCTTTTAAAAATTCATCAAACTTTAAAAGTTTAATTCCTCCTTAACGAAATTGTGATGCATGCTACTTATAAATATTCAGTTACTCATTAGTACAGCTGATGCGGATCTAAGTGTTATACTCATTGCAAGCACATATCTGATGTGCTGCAGCAAGGAAAAAATAGCAAGTTGAAAATTTGGAGATTTATTTTCATTTTATATTTGAAGATGTAATATTTTAATATTATTTAAGAAGATTAAAAATATTCTATGATGATGTGTCTACGACAATGGGATATGTTATCCGTATGATGTTTTTGACACAAAATGCTGGCCTATAAAAGAGAAATATAAAACTAAGTTAAGTGTTGTTAAGAAGAGAATGCTTAGGCAAATGAGTGGCTTTACACTTAGAGACAAAATGCAAAATCAATATATTTATAAAAGGATTGGTGTAGCTCTAGCGGCAGATAAAATTAGAGAGAGTTGTCTAAGATTGTTTGGTCACATTAAATGTCGACCATCTGATCACCCAATTAGGAGAGGTAGATGTTTTAGATTTGATTTATGTTAACAAAGGTAGACGTAGATCTAAAAGGACTTTGGCATTTTGAATGAAAAAAATGATCTTAATTTATTAGTATTAAATGAAAAAAATGGCACTCCACAGGACACAATGGAGAAAAATGATTCATGCAACCGACCCTACTTTGATGCAGAGCAACTTTTGCCCCAAATGCGGTAAGTGTCGCTGATTTGCCCCAGGACCTATTCGGTCCAGCAAAGGAGGGACTGACCGGTCCTTCCAAGCACGAGTTTCTCTCCTATTTGGCGCGAGGCCCACTTCTCTTGACCTTAGGTCTATATATATGTTATTTCTTCGTGTTTAGGGCAGTTTTTTTCAGGTTTTTGTTCAGGACATCCGTTGGTGTTGTAGTTTCTTCCTTCTTAAATTGTATCCAAAGGCATGTGGTGCTCCCACTGAAGCTCATCCTAGGTAGTGATCTTCTTCCAAGGGTGGAGTGGTGTTCCGGTTATAGCCCGTTCCAGATGGAGTATTTATCCTCGACTTTCCATCTCCGCAACATTTCCTTCACCATCGTTGCCTCCATAATTGTTGTAGCTGCTCCAAGGAATAGTTTAGGTGTTGTTATTACAATCCCACACTTCCCTGCTCCCCTCCTCTTCTTACAAACCCCTACCACCCAGCCGCGGCTCCTTTAAACCACGTCCATAACCAACTTCAGCCGCAACTCCACCTTACAATCTATAAACAGTCGCACCCCATATTTCCCTATTGCCCATTGCTCTCCTACGGCAACCACCTGTCACATATTCTTGCTCCCCAACTATACCACCATCTTTTCCCTATTTCAGCCTCACTGCAACTACCTTTCAACATCCATAACCGTCTTCAGCCACAACTCCACCTTACAATTTGTAAACAGTCGCACCCTTTATTTTCCTACTACATGTTGCTCTCCTATGGCAACCACACGTCACGTCTTCTTGCTCCCCAACCATACCACCCACTTTTCCTTATTTCAGCCTCACCACAACCACCTTTCATCATTCCTACCTCATTGTCCACCTCCCCGCGAGCCAACCACAGCCACCTTTGACCTTTTATCATGCATACCAACCCCCCCCCCCCATCTTGCGCCCCCATTGGGATACAAATCTCACTACGTTTGTGTTGCATCTGTTATAGATTTTCTATTTCCGTGTATCGTTTGTAACTGTCTATTGTCTTTCTTCAATAATAATATATGTTCACCAATTGTTACTTGGTTAACTTCAGTATCACACTTAGTGGACTAAAGGTTGCTTCTTCTTGTTGTTGCTTCTGTTGTAGCTTTCGTGTTGTGATATGAATCACATTCGAGCTGTAATTTTATGGTCTCAACTTCACCATTGAATATCATTGATTTAAGATATCACTGGATAATCATTTGGCTTGAATTTATTATTTTTTTGACTTTACAATATAAAAAGCATTTTAACTTAATTGGTGGTATTTCAAAACTAAGAATTTCATCCGTTGCAACAACAACCTTAGATCTTAAGATGTCTTGCAACGATAGAACAAATGACATCATTTTTTAGATATGATCTTTTATTTTATTTTATTTTATTTTTAGCTTTTTATTCTTTTATTTTGCCTTTTTTGTTAATTAGGGGTAGCGTTGTAATTAAGATCCCTTAGAGTTATTAATGTCTTCTAAATACCTATGCATTACAGGAGTTTGGCGCTTTGATGAGTTTGTGTTTCTTACCCGAATAAGCTTGGAAGAGAGAAGAGCTGGATTTTTTTTTTTTTTTTTTTTTTTTGATATAAAAGTCCAACTTAGACTGAAAAGAAAACTTTATAAGATGGTGGTGAGACTTGCAATGCTCTATGGTGTTGAATGTTGGCCTAAAAGAGAAGCATAATGCTAAGTTAAGTGTTGCCGAGATGATAATGATTAGGTGGATGAGTGGCTTTACACTTAAAGACAATGCGAAATGAATATATCCGTAATAGGGTTGGTGGTGCACCAGTGAAGAACAAAATTAGAGAGATTCGCCTTAGATGGTTTGGTCACATTAAACGTCGACCACCTGATGATCCGATTAGGAGAGTAGATGTTTTAGATTCAACTTATGTTAAGAAAGGCAGAAGTGGACCAAGGAAGACATGGGCTTATTGCATAAAAAATGATCTTAATTTATTAGAATTAAATGAAAATTTGACACTAAATAGAACGCAATGGAGAAAAAGGATTCATGTAGCTGACCCCACTTAGTGGGATTAAGGTTTTGCTGTTGTTGTTGTTGTTATTGGGGTGGATTTCACATAAATTTAGGAGATTTGGAGAGGAAACCATAGTGGGGACTAAGGCCTTGCCAAGATTTGTTCAACTAGAGTCCTGTCCCTTTACTCCTTGAAACTGAGCAATCACTGCCGTCAAAATCTAGGAACGGCCCAGGTTTTATGAAATTACCTCCTGTTTAACGAGCAGCCAAGTCCAACTTACGTCCTGCATCCTAGAAATTCAAGAATCCTCAGACGGTGAACATCTTCTTGATCAAGACAAGACCACAACAAGATTATTTATTTTCCAATCTAATCACGTTACTAAAATTTCTTTACACTATTTTAGAGCCATTTACCACTTTCTGGGAATGTCCAACCTGCAGCCTGCAGGTTGTTGGGATGGCCGCAAAAGCTTGAATCTATCCCTATTTCCAGCTAGCAAGAAAGAGCCCATTTCTAGTTACAAGGAGCCAACATATATGAGGTTCTCTGTTCTAAGTTTTGTAAATTATCATTGGTAGTCTAAGAACATTTAACTACTTTATTTGCAAATTTTATTTTTCTACAAGATTGCTGGGAGGAAAACTAGTACGGGAGAAAACACCTGTATCAGGCAGTTAAATAGAATCCGGATCTGCTACATGCTTCAGTCCAAGTTATAGTGGACGGAATCTTGTACTGGGCCTCACTATTAGAGGCTGAATTAGGATTTAGAGACAGAATAACTGCACAAAAGAAACAGGCTGTGACTTTCCCACGGTTATGAATGTAGGATGAGATCTAGATTTCAATTGTTTTGAACAGAGGCCTTAGGATTAGATGGGAAACATTTCTGAGATATTATTCCTCGAAACTTCTTCAATTTTATAATTTTTTACACTGATGTGAGTGTACTTTCATCTTATAAATTCAGCATTCATTAAGTGTTAGAGAGTTTGGAATCATTAATAAAAAATTGAAAATGTTTAGGTTTGCCTTGTTCATCTTTAAAATGGTGTCAACAAGTAGGATTGATAAAAGAATTTTCCTCCTATGAGGTTAAATACTCAGAAATAAAAAAGGAATGTCAAGGTAAATATGGTTAAGCAAGTGAAAAAAAATTAGATATAAAAATATAGGTTTCTCCATAAATGTGAACCTTAGACATATACAACTGCAATAGTTATTTTCATGGAAAAAATACACTAGCGGTTAATTCAAGGCAGCTTTTCTATTGCTTTTTTTTCAGGCATCTACCACAATCATATTTGGCTACAGCTCTTCTTGTTGTTCAAAATTTTCTACGACGAAAAATAACTTCTTTATTGTCAAATCTATCAAAGTGAGGCAGCTATAAAAAAATTGATGTCTTTTCATTAGATAAAAAATTAATAATACCACAAAAGCTTTTAAAAATCTACTTTTCTCGTCATAATTATCCAACAGTTATTACAAACTGTAGATACACCAAAAGCGCCCTAAATAACAAGTAAAATCAACAAACAAATGTAAATGAAATTCATGACAAATTCTCCCTTAGTGTAAAATAAAAAGTGAGGCAACGATGTTCGATAAAAACAAAAAAAAAAAAGGATAGAATAACAGATGGACTGCAAGCAAAGCCAGATTGACTAGTAATTATTATTCCATTTGAACTTCATTCAATGCATTTCTAAATGCTTTTCCAGTACCACAAAATGAAAAAAGATTATCATTTTACTTTAAAAAGGGATGACTGGAGAAAAAAGTAGCATACCTTCATCTTCCTTTTCTCTTCAGTGAAGGTGTAGGCATCCAACTCGGCTTGCCTTCTCTCAGCAACATGAATAGCTTCTATAAAGTCGAGCATCAACTTCACATCATCAGACCTTTTATTATCATCAGGGCTGCTCGAGAAACCCTTCAATTAAAAAAATCAAATGACATGGCAATTTACAATAAAGTAACGAAACAATAAGCAGCGGGAAATTAAATGAACATGATGATAAGTAATGGTACACGTTCTTGCCATGAAATAACCTCTTTATCTTTGAAGAAGGCCCCAATTGGGTCAGTTCCTTCTGCTTTTGTATAACCTTTAGAACTGCCATCCTCAATTAGTAGAGAATAAGATTCCGCAAGCGATTTTCCTTCCCTCCTTTCACTATCTTGTGCAACCTAAAGGTTTAAGCCATAGGAAAGATTCAATTCAGATGACAACACTAAAAAAATGCATTTTTAAGCAAAACTGAGACACCAAAAAGAGTTTGATTTACTGACAAATAATCAATTGAACCATATTGGGTTAAACAGAATTCATTTATTGGTTGGTTCAATTGCTTAGCCCCTTATAGTTTAAGCTTTATGGAAAATACCTTGGGTTACTATGTCCTAGAATATCAATATGTTGTGTTATAGGAGAAAAACAAATGTCACAGGTGCCTTTGTTTCCCTTTGTATGATAGCACAGAAAAAACGTTCAAAACCCATACAGAAGTTCCCTGAGAAAACATAACTTCCAGGAAGAAAATGGCCAACTGATTGGTGGAGGAAAAAGAATTCCAGTTACAAGCCAGCCCATCATTCTCTTCTCTGATTTTGTTCTACTGAATGATTCCATGGATGCAATCGGGAAAAAAAAGAGCAAAATTAATTTTATTTTCATGCTTGAAAACCTTCTTTGAGCAGAAACTAGTGGCTTTAGGACATTGACTACAAAAACAATCTAGCCCTAAAAAGCAGCAATTCTAAATCAAACGCTTATCAAACTGTAAAAGAAATGGTTAGGATTAGGGCTGTCAAAACGGCTTGTTGTTCGCAAACAGCTCATGTTTAGCTCATGAAGTAGCTCGTGATCGATTCGTTCACTAAACAAATGAGCTGAACAAGAACAATTTTTGGCACTCGATATATAAACGAGTCGAACACAAATCAAATTTTGTTCGTTCGTGCTCGGCTCGTTTTGGCTAGAAATATATATATATATATATATATATATATATATATATATATATATATATATATATATATATATATATATATATATATATATATTTAAAGAAAAGCCCTAGGGCCAATTTTATCGAAATAAAACAGTTACATGAGCTTGCGGAGGGGCCCAAAACATGAAGCCCTACCCCTAAGATACAAAGCTAACACAAGTATCCAAAGATCAGTACATAAACAATGTCTAAGAACGAGATCGCTCTGTTCTCGTTCTGTTTCTAGGAGATCCATAGAGTAAGCTCTTAAGTCGTCGCTCCATTGCTCATGAAGCAACCGAGGTATCATCAACTAGTAGAGTATCCCTGAGCTTCTTCTTCCGTCGAGAGTGTAAACTCGTCAATCCTCTTCATCTTCTTCATCTTCTTCTATCGCTTCTTCAGCCTTCTTCCTCTTCGTTGTCGAGTACGTTGAAACTTACCGGTGGATGCAAGAAGTAGGTTATATATATATATATATATATATATATATATATATATATATATATATATATATATATATATATATATATATATATATATAATTCAAAAGATTGATCGACGGTCGGAGACTCGCCGATCAACCCCAATAGGTTGAGCTGACCGAGGAGCGGACTCCCCTTCCAGTCCGGTGTGCTATTTGAATCCTCCTGTCATGAGTGGGACTCGAACCCCTGACCCGAGGGACTTGCACCAAAGGCCGCAACCAATGAGTCAAGGCTTTCGCGCGCGCACACACACACACATATATATATATATATATGATGACGTCGTCTCCTCTTGGCTCTGCTAGGGTTTCGCCTCATGGCAAACCCTAGCCACCGTTTCAGCGATCTATCTCATCTCTCCTCATCCTCTCTTCTGCTTGCGTCTTCTCTAGCGTCATCCTCCTCGTGCGTAGCTTTCGTCGTTGCCTTCTGCGGCTTCACTGCAGACAGAACAACGCGTCAGCGTGCGTCTCTGGCGTCGTCGTCCTTGTGCGTCATGCGGCTTTCACTGCAGACAATACGACGCGATCTCTGAGTCTCCCTACTCTGTCCGGAGCTTCGCTTGCAGTGTTTTGCGGGATTTGGCAGATCCCGCGACCCTGCAGGTCGCCGTGATCCTGCAGCTCTGCGATCCTCCAACCAGCTCGACAGCTGAAGTGGTTGCGCTCGCAGCTGCAACAAGCTGTTTCTGCTCTCCCGTCTGTTGTCTTCGTCGTCACTTGCTATCGCTGGCCTCACATCACCTGCGTCGCCTTTCTGTTTCGTCAACAGTGGCCCTCCAGGCCATCTCCTCTGTTTCGTCAACAGCGGCCCCCCGTCTCCTCTTCGCGTGTTTTGCGGGTTAGGTCCCGCAATCCTGCAGGACTCCAATGAGCTCCTGCAGCTCTGTGTTCCTGCTGAGAGGCCGACAGCTGCATCATCCAGCTGTCAAAATGGCCTCGGGCGGTTCTTACGCCGCCGCACTAACCAGCGACAACCCCGCCCGCGCCCCTTCACGTTCTAATATATTCCCGCAGAGGTTCCATGATGCATTCGAGCAAGGTGTCGAGAGTGGTTTTCTCAAAAAAACATCCCGCAAAAATGGCAAACCTGCAATCTTTCTCACCGAGGAAGAGATCTCTATCCTAGCTGCACCCTGTAGGTTGTTTCTAGTGGGTAAGTTTCTCTACGGCAATCCTAAACTTAAACTGATCTGAAAGGAATTTGAGCAAATGAAGCTTATTGGAAGTTGGAAGATAGGAAGACTGGATGGCCGACACGTTCTCATCCAATTAATGGATGATGCAGATTATACCCAAGTGTTTGCTAGAAGAATACTTCGGATAGATAATCGGGTGATGAAGGTGCAGAAATGGACGTTGGATTTTGACCATCGCACTGAACCTCCCATAATTCCGGTGTGGCTACGCTTCCCAGATTTGCAGGTACATCTCTATGATCAAGAGCTTCTCTTTACTTTCGCAAAGATTTATGGAACGCCACTCCACACCGATCTGCCTACAGAGCATCTTTCTAGACCTTCTGAGGCTAGAATATTGATTGAACGAGATATTACGTTACCCTTCCCGAAAGAGCTTTGGATTGGCACAACGATCGTAGATTTTGAGCAACTGGCAGAACTCGAATGCGCATCTGCATCGTGAGACATTGTCGTATGTTTGGCCACTCTCACCAACAGTGTTACCACCTGCATCCGAATCTAAAACCTCCCCATACAAACTCTACTGGCCCACACATTACTGCGACGGATATACCGCCTTCCTCAGTTTCAGATCAGGGTGAGAATGATCGACCCATGGAGGAACATCAGGCAGATGCTATTGATAGACAGGACGTGGTCACCTCTCAGTCTTCTTCTACTGGAGCAACTATACTACCATTTTAAGTACCCACTACTATGGAGGGAGTTCAGACTCCCCAACTTGACAGGTCTGAAGACAGGGAAGAAACAAACGCTCATAATCTGACGATGGAAAAGGTGTCTGCTCCTACTGAGGAAAACCTACTGGCTAATAGTACCTTGGTTGTTCTACCCACTCAAGGCGTAGGAGAATCCCAAATATTGGACCCAACCACTGCAGCAACCTTTCGGACGGCTCACCCTTCGGTGGATGAGTGACAAGTATACACCTCCCGGCGGAAGAAGGACGTGGAGTACTTATGCTACTTGGAATATTATGGATGACACCTTGTCTCTCCCAGTAATGGAGAATCACTCCGCAGTTTAATTATTGAATGCGCTACAAGAACCCATGGAAGAGGAAGCGCCTTGGAGACCTCGTCCACCGAGAAAGTTTTTAGTTGCATGTTTTACTTTTGTCTCTATCACTTCGTTTGAGCTTTTTGCTCTTTGTTTCTTATGAGTAGAGCTCCATCATTGGGCCCTCTCATACTACTTGTTTTGTAACCCCCTTTTTATCTTAATGAATATGGCCTTAGGGCTTTATATTTATATATATATATATATATATATATATATATATATATATATATATATATATATAAATTTAGGGTTTGATATATAAACAAGTTGAACACGAACAGTCGTATTTTTTAAATAGCCGATCACGAACCGAACCTGGGCTTGCTCAAGTTTGGCTCGTTTACGCCCTTAGCTCTGATACATAATTGCATAGTAAGACCAAAAACAAACCAATTTAACAGAATGAATTAAAATCAATTTCCTCATTTTAAAAACAATTCAAAACTAAAAAGATAAATACCACTTTTTGGTTTAAATTCTCAATTTAGTTGACAATTCATAAGTTCATACTAATTTATCAAGGTTAAAGCTTAAAGTTGGTTCAAACTGCCAATGTCAGAACTTGTTCTTACCTAGGAAAATCATTTTTATATGATTATAATAACTGCCTTAAAGATTATATTGATGGTGGTTTATGGGCAGGATACACCGAGAAATAAAAAGCTAAAATTTTTTTTTTTAAGAATCGCCTATGGCCAAGAGGTAGCGCATAAGTTATTTTATCACTGTCATTATTGTATTAATCACCTTTAAAGCAACTTTACGATTGGGCTCTAATCCATCTTCAACACTTAATCTAAAGAAAAGGAGAAGACAAAAACTATTGTGTACACAATTTGGACTTTAACAGCACTCAATAAGCCACAAAAATATTAGATTTCATTCATGATAAATCAATAAATTAATTAAACATCATGGGTCCTCACTAATTAAAATGTGGTTACGAGAATAAGGATAAATAATTACAAATAAATCAATCATATCAAATACGAATAAGAATTAAAATTTAAAACTATTCTTATCCAAAAGAAAATAAAAACATAATTAAATAAATCAAATTAAACATAAGACAAATTAGGCCACAAATACAAATGAGTCCCAAAAGACTTCAAAACAAACTCAATTCAACTTTGTCATGGCCATAATTAGACTCTGTGCGATTGGCCTATGCCACTTTGGGTTTTGTGGACTTATTTGGCGTGTTTGAAAGCATGCACAGCATCAACTACCAAGCGGAGCAAAAAACCCACCACCAGAGACTTAAGTAAGATCCATCCAATCATCAAAGAGATTTGAGGATGGCATTTGCATTTCATGCTTGGTCATCCAAGTATAAATTTGAGGAGGCATGAATTTTCACCCAACTAAAAACCTATGCTCAATTGTTTTTCCATTTTACCACTCCATTTGAAATCATACATTAAACATCCAATTTGGCAAGTGAAACTCAACTGATGAGATTTTGGAGATAGTAACTATAGAAAACACTCTCATAGAAGAGTCCAAGACAATTCTCAAGAGTTGAACCATCCTCAAGGAGTCAAAATATCTTCAATGTTCGAAATAGGAATCAGCATATCATAAGGAAAATAAAAACATAAACATCAGCATTGAAAAGACCATGAGTCCTTGCATGCAAAATCGACCTGATTTGTGCAAAATATTTGCGGGTATAAGAAGTATGAAACAGTCAACTTCATCATAATTCTAAGCACCTAGTATCAGATCATTTTTTATTAAGCAATTGAATCTATTTCTAATCTCATCACGTAAATCATGCATGTGTCATGCAAATGATACAGCATAATTAAAATATGCATATAGGGGGAGGAGCACGACTTATATGCTTTCTATGGTTCAGTCCATAACAAACTCAAATAAAGTCATGCTCTTGAGTTTGTATATAGGGGTGTCAAATTGGTTGATTCACATCTGACCCAACACTGATCGGACCTAAAACTACTTGACTCAAAACCGAACCTAAATATTAAATGGGTCAAAAAGTCCAAACCAGAAACCCACTCTGCCTCCAACCCACTAACCAGAACCCAACCAATATAGCCCATTAAACATGGCCCACTAACCAGAACCCAACATGTATAGCCCATTAAACATAAGGAATAACAGCTACTTGGTTCAATTTCGGTTTGATTTTGAGTCGATCTCAAGACAATATCGGGTTGGTGGGTAGATTCGGAGTTATTCTTGGGTTAGAAGGTCAATTTCTGGTTGGTAAGTCACCTCGAACCTGACTCAATAATTAAACGGGTTAGAATCCCTATCCCGAACCAACCCAAAAAATTATTTGGGTCAACCCGAACCCAAATTTTTTGAGTTGAGTTGGTTGAGCTAAGAGTGTGGGTCAATTTTTGACATCCCTATTTCTATGTACCAAATCAACCTAGCCATTAATTTGAGTTTAAAAGATAAACTAAAACTTAAGATTATTATCTAACAATTTGCATAATAGCTCCAAGAAATATGAAACAGATCTAACATCTTTGTCAAGTACAATGATCTTTGGTAACTAGTTACCATGTCATTTATCTCAATAAAACAAAAAAAAAAGCATAAAATGTATCTTAAGTTCAAGAAAATAGAATGAAGTAAATATTTCTAAGAAACTTTACTACCACCAGTATACTATCATGAACACAAATAACTATAGTAACAGACAAGGTTATGAAATCGTTTCCGCCATTGAAATGAAAGAAAAAGAGCAATGGAAGATGTAATAAATATTAAGCTTATTTTAACCTTATGTAAATAATATAATGATATAAATTCGTGATAAAATAAATAGAACATGCAAATACATAATATATTTAATAATTATAAATTTAATTTTTCATATAAAGCTCATCAAGATATAATTATATCTCTTCAATTTCTTGTAAAAAGATTACAAAATAGGAGGTGGGGGTGGCTCCCACATTAGGAAAGTTATAAAATCAATCATAACTCCCCATTGATAAGAAAAGAAAAAAAATTATAGTATACTAATAATTCTACACTCTAAATATAGAAAGTACTAAAATAGAAGATACTAAATAATATTCCTAAAATTCCAACACCCCCCTCAAATCGGAGCATAGATATCTATCATGCCCAACTTGCTTACAAGGAGTTCAAAACTGGGCTTGAGCGGTCCTTTAGTGAATATGTCAGTAGTTTGTTCAGCGGTAGATATAAATGGCATGCAAATACTCCACAATCAATCTTCTCTTTTATGAAGTGTCGATCGATCTCCACATGATTTGTGTGATCATGTTGTGCTAAATTTTCTACAATGTTGATGGCATCTTTATTATCACAACACAACGTCATTGACATGTTTATCAAAATCCACGGATCTTCAAGAATTCTCTTCAGTCGTAACATCTCACATACTCCATTAGTCATAGCCTGATATTTTGCCTCGGCACTACCCCTTGATAGCACATTATATTTCTTACTTCACCGTGTAACCAAATTTCCCAAGAGATAAGTACAATATCCAGATGTCGATCTTTCGTCAACAACTAAACTTGCCCAGTCTGCATCAATGTATGCATGTGTTTGGTGTTCCCGGGAATGAAAAAATAAAAATTGATTCATGAGGGTTTCATTACTGAATCACTACCCAACTATATGTTCTGAGTTCGATTGGATGATGAAGATCTAATCCTAGGTTCTATTTCAGAGAGAATCATGTAGAGTTTTCTACTATACTAACCAGTCTTAAGTTTTCTCAAACTTCGGGACGAAGAAAGTTGGACCTAGTAACCAAGGCTCAATCATGTTGTTCTTTCTCGTACTTCCACTTTAAGAAATGCAAAAATCTTTTAGCTCTTTGCAAATAGAATACCTATTATCATTCTTGCTATGGAAATCTATTTTTGTCAGGCTAGGCCAGTTGCCTTTCACAATTTCTTAGGCAATGGGTCTCGATCGGGGATACACAGCCAAGTTTTTAAGAACACCAGAGCGGATAATGAGACTGGGCGATACGATGCGAAAAAGCTATTATTCTCAGCACCGTGCCTTTGGGTTCATGTCTCTCTTCCACCAAATCCTTAACTCAGTTGCAGATAGGGGTTCCCGATTGTTTTAGGACTTAACATCTATTTGATCTCACGTACCCGACATGGCATGCCATCACTCTTCTATTGTTAACTCTGTTTCATTCGTGAAAGCCCTTGCATGGTATACATTTTAGGTATCTGAGAATCTTGTTAACTACTTTAAAGTATTTTTATAGGGTGAATGCAGAAATTAGAATATTAAGCTTATAGCAAAGGCAATATCTGATCATGTGCATGACAAGTATATCAATGTTCCCACCAACTTTCGATATCAAGTTGTATTAATCAAGTCGCTCTTTTTCTCTTCTCCCAATTTTTGATTAAAATCAATTGGAGTATATGTGGGCCTACAACCACTCATTTATATTTCTTTTAGAAGACGAATAACATATTTCCCTTGGTAAACCACAATCCCTTTCTTCGATCTAGCAATTTTCATGCCAAGAAAATAACTCAAAGACCCAAGTTGGTCTAAAAAACTAATTATAGATAAGTCTTCAATCAATTCATTTCATAAATATCATATCTTCCACATACACAATCAGAATGGCGATCCTCCCATCCTTGAAATGCCTAAAGAGCACTATCTGATCTCCTTGTCCTTAAGAATATCTCTGACCTTTAACAAATAGTTTAAATTTCTAAAACCACGCTCTTGATTGTTGCTTCATCACATATAGAGATTTTTTTAGTCTACAAATGTTTGTGTCAAACTTCTCATTGAATCTCGGAGGCGCATCCATATACGCTTCTTCCTCCAAATCCTCATTATCCAACTATTGTATGGGACAATCAAGATTAGTTGCAAGTGATAAAAGTACTTATGGACTAATAAAATTGAATAAAAAGAATTAATTAACATTAAAATACTACCTAATCTCATTTTAAGCCTCCTGTAATTGTTTCCGCACAACTCGCACCACGCTCCCGCTTCAAAAACCACAAAGGTGCTCTTCTCCCAAGCTTCATGGTTCGTCTTCCTCCACTCCACTAGAAAGCACGCGATAGAAGAACCGGCTTCAACCTTCAAATGAAGCGGCAACCTACATCTTCCTCCCTCAGTCTGAAGCCCTATCCATCAAAACTCTTCTCTTTCATGCATGAACTAGTTGAAGCCCTCTCCCGCACGTAACAACGATATCTCAACATACAAAATCTTCTGAAACTCGCATCTTCCTCATCTTCCGCTTTGTCTTCCCCTCCGCTAGAAAGTGCACGACAGAGGAACCCACTCTTGCCTTCGAACAAAGCGACAACCTACGTCTTCCTTCTTCAGTTTGAAGACCTATCCTTCGAAACTCATCTCCTTCATGGGATCGCAACGTACAAGACCTCTGAACCTCGCATCTTCCTTATCTTCCACTTTGTCTTCCCCGCTCTCCCTACACCGAAGCCCTCGCCTACTGCTCTTCCTACACTAAAGCACTCGCCTGTCCCTCTCCTACCCGAAGGCCTTGCAATAGATGTGATCAGAGCGAACAAGGAAAGCAACGAAGGGATTGTGGAAAACAGAGACCCAAACTCCCACCTTCAACATGCTCCTAGCCTGCCCTACTCCAATGGGAAGAAATAACGAGATCGCAGCCTACGATTAAACTAGCAGGGAAAAACAACGATGAGATAGCATTGTGTAAAAGCCTCTGAAACTTCTCCATGTTTGAACCACTAAGTGACACTCTTCTCTTCTTATTATCATTATTTCGCATTAAACCCCCCTGTTGTTCCCTCTTCTTTGTTCCATATCGAGAATCCTGAGCAACTTCCGTCATGATACAGTCGTGATTGCAGGCAACGGGAAACCGAGAACTGGAGCGCAGCGCACAGAGACCCGGAAATCCTGTCTTTTCTCCACTCACTTTTGTAAGGCAAGGATGGTGAAATTTGAACTTCTACTGTGAGAACTTTAAAATCGCCCCTTTCAAACAATATCATCAATGTGAATTATGATTATTTTGTCGAAAATGTTAGAGTTGGCGATGAACTTCTCGAGAAAGGTGGAATGATTAGATTGAGATGATTAAAATGATTGGTCCAGAAGTAAAGCGCAAATGCATCAATCTAGGGTTGCTATTGCAAGGGCCAACCTTGTTGTTGGCGAGATGGTAGCCTCGTGTGAGAGCGTAATGCCATGCTCCTGATCATTTTTTCAAAGGTAAATGGAAGGCCGCGCGCGTCTTATAGATCAGTGTATTAGAAGATTTTTTCCGATCGGAGTATCTCACGTCACAGACTAGCACATCTCATAAGCAGATGGGCGGGCAGGCAGACACCCTGATGCAGCTCCCTAAAACGGGGACGACACCAGGAGGCTAGTAAATTTCTAGTGATTCTGGACTTGCAAATGTTTTTTTAAAAATTGAATTTTCGGACTTTGAAATGATAAAAAAGAGAGAATAAAAAAAACATGAATTGTGAATTAGAAGTCAAACTACTCATTGAGATTATTATTAAAGTAATTTTAAGAGAATAGAATTATTTATATTAGACATAAAAATGATTTGATAATCTGACAATTAAAGCAAATCACATAGTCCGTAATTTTAAAATAACGGTTATTTCACAGCGAGTTGACAAGTCTAGTAATTTTGAAATAAATGTACAAATCATAAAGATAAGAATTTATGAATTCAAATCACATAGTCAGATCCTCCTACCTGTAAGGATAGAAGTCAACAAAATTTATACTCTAAAAAGTTCAAAGAAACGAAGCTAAGTGCCCTCTCAAACATAAAAGTTTCAAATACTTAATTCTCCGAAGATGTCCGAGTTGATAGAATATTTCAACCCGATGGGATTAATCTTCTAAATCAATATTTTCAAAGTAATCAAACAAAATGCTCAAATTAAAATCTATCATTAAGGACTTGAAGCAAATTTCATTAAAATATATATATATAGTTGTAAGGATTCCTAAACTATATGTCTTGGATGCTATCAAGAATTGGAAAGAATATCTTGCTATGGCTTGTTATTGACACAATCATAACGTGACATATGAGTTGGATTTGGAAATGGGCTCCTCTATCCACGTGATTTTGTCGTCAAATGGCACCACAAAATAATGGTTACGAACAGAGCCTTCTGACTAAGTCGTTGCAATCAAAAGACATTATATTATGTTCATGACCGCAACTCGTATGTTCTTCAACGACTTTCTATCCGTTTGAGTTTTAAATTATGGTACAATTGATTGGCACAAAGCCTTTTATTAGCTAAAGTCGACGTAAATTTGTCCCCTTAGACAAACATCCACCCCAGATCTACAAGAATCTTTTGGTCGATGCAACCCATGGCTACTAATAAAAATATTTCTATCAGGTTGGGTCGACTACCTCCTCTAACAAAGTAAATCAAAGACCACAATGAGCCAGGATGATGAACTATGGGATCTTCATCAGATTTCGTCTTCATTTCCTCGCCATCTGATTTAAGATTCAAGTGATAGATTTTACAATTTATTATTATTATTGTATGTTAAATACTTAATTCTTAATGCCTAGTCTTTATCGAAACTGCTCTCCCGTTATGGAAGGGGTAATTAACGATAGGTGAGTGCGCTTGTGGGAAAACTCGAATCCCAAATAAAGTCATTGCAAAATGAGGGTAAAATCTCTGGGTAGTATCTTATCTACAATCCAATCTACAATCCAATCTTTCTTGTGAAAAATTTGACCTTCCAAAGCTTTCTCAACAAAATAAAAATAAAATGATGCAGAGAGTTTCTAATGAGTGGTCGAAATTTTCAGGGCCCACATTACCCCTACCAAGTTTAGTTTAGCAACTGGAACGAATGTCTCCAGATAACCAGTGTCATATGTCTGCATAAATCACTTAGCAACCAGTCTAACCTTGTGTCATTCTAGGAACCATCAGAATTGTACTTAATTGTAAACACATAGTTACATTTGATGGTTATTTTTCCTCTAGGTGGATTAATCACATCCCATGCTCCATTTTTTTAAGAGCTTTTATCTCCTCAAAAACTACCTCCTTCCACACTAAGGGACATTTAGAGTATCCTGCACTGTTATAAGAATCGTCATATGAGATAACTGTGAGGTAAAAACACAGCATCTGAGTAAGAGGTGATCATAAGACACAAACTTGGACGATGATGTTGAGTGCTAGACACATTAGACTCGTGATTTAAACTAGACTCAAAATTTGAAGACGAAATGGATTGAACGAGGTAAAAGATTAGTAAGGACGATACCAGGTTTGCAGATTTTGGGTACTACAAAGGATTTGTAGACCCTTTTCTTTTGTATTCTGTCGCGAGTAGACAAAATCAAACAATGTCACAGACGTTGTTCTTTTTCCTATTTTTGCATTCTTATGAACATCATAAGATGGCATTGTATGAACTTTAATATCTAAAAAATTTGACACACTCTCTTCCAATATAATATCACTCAGATTTTCAAGTTGAACAATCAAGATTGGAAACATACTATTTTGGAAGTCTCCGAATGAAGAAAATCCTGAAACTTAGTGGGCACATTTTTGTTTCTTCCCCTTGGAGGGACGGGAAAAGGAGTTGTAATTCGAAAAACGTGGCATCCATAATAACAAATAATTTTTTCAAATTGGGATCAAAAAAGTCATACCCTTTGTGGTTAGGAGCATAACCAACAAATACATTTTTTGGCTTGTGGTTCAAACTTTCCTTGATTATGAATGTGAAAGTAGTACACCCAAATATCTTTAGAAATGGAGAAATAAGAGCCGATCTTTTTAAATAATTTTTAAGAAATATTAAAAGGTGTTTCAAAGTTTAAAACCTTATTTAGTGTTCTGTTTATGAGAAATGTAGCAATGAGAATAGATTCACTCAAAAGATATTTAGACATCTAATTAGTAAATAACAAAACCCGAGCAATTTCCCATAATTGCTTGTTTTTTCTTTCAACCAACCCACTTTGTTGAGAAATGTTGGCACGACCATTCATGAATTATTCAATTTTCAAGAAAGAATTAAACCAAAATATTTTTGAAATACTCTCAACCATTACCACTCTGTAATATTTGAATGATTGTTTGAAATTGGATTTGTACCATGGTGTAAAAATATTTGAAAATCATTTCTATTTCAGTTTTTTATTTCATTAAATAAACCACGCATGATCTAGTGTGATCATTACTGAAAGTCACAAACCACTTTTTCCCAATGTTTGTAAGGATTTTAGATAGACCCTAGATATCGTTACAAATTCATATTTGTGGAGAAAACGATGTGCACTAATACTTAGCAAACTGACACACTTCACATTGAAACAATGATATATCTTTATTATGAAATAATTTAGGAAAAAAAAAGTATTTTAGATTATGAAAATCGGGGTGATCTAACATATAGTATCATAACATACTTTCATTTTCTTTGGAAACATAACAGAATTAAAACTAGTACTTCGATATTATTTATTTGATTCACGTTCATCTTCAAAATAATAGTCCATCTTTTCCTTGGCACTTGTCAATCATCCACCTTGTGATTAATTCTTGAAACTCAAAGCAAAGGAGATAGAAGTTAGTTTAACATTGATGATCAGTAGTAATTTTACAAATAGACAATAAGTTATATTTTAGATTAGGAATATGGAGAACATCGTGAAGGGTTAACAACGAGAAGAGACTGTTCTTATCCTGACAATTACCAATAGGGAACCATCAGCAATTTTGACCTTTTCTTGTATGCACAAGGTTTATAAAAAGAAAATAATTTAGAACCCATCATATGATCAATTGTGAAGTCAACTATCCAAGAATTAAAAATAATGAAAATAACACCTAACAAAGCAGTAGCTAGAGAGTTAGTCTTTTGTACTAAAGGGCAAAATGGAGTCGAATAGTTCTAGAGATTGAAATAATTTTTGCAAGCGTTATAATTGCTTCTTGATAAAAGAGATTACTTTGGAGTTAGCAAACGGCTCCCGAATTTCTTCAGATGTCAGATAAGCTCGAGCTTCACGCTTGCATTTTGATTTCCAATTTGTAGGCTTTTCATGAAGCTTCCAACATGTCTCATTCGTACGATATGATTTTTTGCAAAGCTCGCACCATGATTTGTTGCTCCTTTCTTTGTCAGCATCAACCCATTTTGATACAAGAGTTGAGTTCTCCTATTCAATGTTACCAGATGATTCGATGTTGTACAACATAATATTTTTTTTTAATTCCTCACATCTAACTTCATAAAAGACTTCTCGAATTGAGGGTTGAGGTTTCCTACCAAGGATTCGACCTCGAACTTCATCTAAACTCCAATTAAAGTCAGCTAAAAACATGTAGACCCGGTCATTCTCCACTTATTCTTGTGGAGAGCATAGTCATTTGCATTCTCCTAAATGTCTTCCATAACAATGATCAAGCTCCTACCATAATGTTACCAATCATGATAACATATGGCATCATCATAGTTATTTTGTTTGGATTTCTAAAGTTGAGTTTTTAACTGAATTTTGTGAAGAATTTTTCAAATAGATATCCCAAACAACCTGCCAAATATCTTGAGCAGTGGGAAGAAATAAATGTTGTTTTCCTATGGTAAATTCCATGGAGTAGATGAGTCAAGCCATAACCAGAGAATTTTTTAACTGCTATTTTTTCGAATAACTAACAGTATGTTTTGAAATTTCTCCAATTAAATACACAGTTTGCCTCTCTCGTTGATCACCAATTTTAAGGATTAAGCCAACTCGAGATAGTTGTTTCTATTAAGTTTTATCACAGTGAGATAAGGTGGTAAGTTATGGGGATAATACTCAGGTGATATGGGTGTAGAGCAATGAGTTGTAGTTTCAGAATAACTAGAACCGATTGATGTGGTAGAATTTTTGGAACTACTGTTATTATTGTTGATTTGTAATACATCCTCATAATCTAAATAACACCATGATCCCAATCGCACAAGTTGTATAAAGCTCCTTTACGTTGTGATCACGATCAATGTTTCCAATCAAAAAAGGCACGGAAGTCCTATGCTTAGCAATTCGTTCACTTTCCTATGTAAGGGGCACGGAACTCCTTTACTTCGTGATCCCAACCGTTGTTTTCAATCAAGAATGGCAAAAAGCTCTCGTATGTCGCGATCGTATATTTCCCTATGCAAGCTCGACCCTACTGTCGACTACAAATAGGAACCGACAACTTTGAAGGACCAAAAAAACAGTGGATTGCTGTCAAGACCCTACTTTGAACTTGTTGTCGAGATGGAAAAAGAAAAGCAGAGGGAGTGTCTTTGGAAGAGAAGCAAGAAGGCCAAGGAAGAAGTAGCTCAAGGCTAGGCAGTTGAAGAAGCTTCACGCAAGCAGACCGTCTCATTGTCACATGTATCAGATAGAATCAAAGCAAGAAAAAACCACTTGCAATAACGGAACAACCAGGCAACCTAGCAGACGGTACAGGAGCAACTAGCTTTGAACGCAACCACAAGGACTCGAAGGAGAAGGACGTAAGTACTAGGGCATTACCGGGCTATTATGCTTGAAGATGAAATAGGATGGCGTAAGCGGCTTAACCTTGACAAATGTTAGGGCACTTTCCGTGGCTCTAATATCATGTTATTTTTTTAGAAGAAAAAAAAGAATTCATCTCCAATTTCTTATGAAACGATTACAATACAAATAGATAGGGTAGCTCCCACATCGGGAAAGACAAAAATCCGTCATAACCCCCCATGATAATGAAGGAAACGAGAATTATAATATACCAATCATTCTATATTCTAAATAAATAAAAAAAACTAAATAGAAGATACCAAAAATATTCTAAATTCCAACAAATACATTTGGGAAAAAATAAATAAATTTATAGATATCTAAATATCATAATTCCTTGTCAAAAGATAGAGTATACTAATAAATAATTAATAAGAATAAAAAGATCACAATATGAAAACTTTAAGAGTTAAAATTTTATTATAATATTCATGCATTATGTAGCCTATTTAATATTTTCAAAGTCTAGCCCAATCCTTCATTTTCGCAGCCCATTTATATTTCAGCACATAGGTTTTTAGTCTCACATCATGAAAGAAATATAATATTTCATAATTTATATAGAAAAAACTATTCTACAACTTCAGCTCGTTAGTCACTTAAGTAACTGGCATATGATGAATTAGTTGATTAAACTCATATTAATTATTATATTTAAGATTTTTAAAATCATAATTAAATGTTTGACTTAAAATAAATTATAAAAGTAAACCTACATAAATAAATTTAACAATTTAATTGAGAATTAAGAAAATTAAATAGTTGATTTGTACTGATTGGTTCTATAGATCCAAACTGGTTCACCGGTTTGTTGGCTTGAACCACATCGGTTCTCACTAGTTTGATGCTAAAGGTTACCTAGACTAGCCATATGCCTGGTTCCAGTCGAATCGACTAGTCCAATCATATTTTTAAAACCTTAGTAACAACACAATATATAGAGAAAAATCAACCTAAAAGTTGAAGGAATGGAAAATGAAGTTTGCATGCCTGCACAAACTACCATAGAAGAGAGTGTAATATCCCTTCTTAATGAAGGTCAATGGGCCTAAATTCAATAAAATGTATGATTTTATCAATGACAATGTAACTTGTCATGCCAAGTACATACATTTTCTAAATAATCCTATCACAAAAATATCTATGTGATCATGACAAATCAAGTGAAAGCAGGGATGTCACATCATTGTGATCCTGATAGATCAAGTGTAAGTAGGGCTGTTAAATACTCTCCTATTTTGTTAAACTCAAAAACATTAATATGCATAAAAGTTAAGACTAAAAAAATGGTGATAGTCCAACTACAATTACTATTCGAAATGTCATCAGAAAGTTTCAGAACAATGTAGTGTTGAAGGTAATCAATTTAATCAATCTACTTAATAATGTCTATTGAGTAGTTATATATTCCAAGGCAAGGAAGACTGAAATGAGAATAGTTTCTTTGGTATCAAATCATGTCAACAATATATTAAAATTTAAGAGGTTATTTGGTTTGCTGAAAAAATAATACATTGAATTTTTGAACTATTTTAAAGTTGTTTGGTTCAGTATAAAATAAATAAATAACTTTGAATTTTTTGTTTGATTTGAAGAAAAATGAATTCAATGTAAAGACGAGCAGCCGAAGGCGATAGCAGCCAAATTGATGTGGTATGTATGTATGTATGCATGTTTGTATGTGTATGTGTGCACGTTCGAGTGCACGCGAGTGCGAACGCGAGACACATAGTAGAAATCACTGTTTTTAATTGATGTGTAAATCAAAAAGTAATTCCGCCCCACTCAAAGTCAATTTAGAAAAATTCAAAGCAACACTACCACAATTAACTCAATTCGAGCTACGAGTTAATTTCAAGTCGCTAGCATATGGTAAAGTCAATTTTGAACCGAGAAAAGCCCAGTTCAAGCTCATCTCTCCACCAAGCTAGCAAGATAGAATCAACAAAATAGCAATCATCAAGCATCCTGGTTGCTCTCTATTGGCATAACGCATCACAAATTCCTTACAACATTCCAGGCTTTCAGCTGAAATGCTGCAATCAATTTTTTACGCCAATACTAATGATTTATTGGCACGGTACTATTGCAATAGAATACTGGACGCTGAAACTTTGCCTGCAGCTTTCTACACATCTGGCATTGGAAAAAAAAAACAATTCCCAAAGGAAAAGATTAATCAAACCGCAGGAAGTTCAAGTACAAGGGGGATGTGCCCTCATTCAAATTGTTTATGGGAAGCTAGCTTTGCAAGTCTTGAAAGGAATGAAATGAATCGACAGTGCAGATGCATGCCAGCTACACAATATCCAACTTTAGGTGCCTGCCTTTCTTTTTCCAATAGTAAAGTTTCAGTTAAACTGATACGGAAAATAATATAATGGCACAAAAACAAAAGAACTAGCATATATCGACTGGAAAGTAGAGATGAATAAGAAAGGAGTCTTCAATTTGAACAATTAAAAATTATCATACCTTTTGCACTTCGGTCCTGGAAGCTTGAAGAGGATCAGAAACCTTCACGCCCGCTTCTTTTGAATGAAGAAGTGTACTGTCAACTAAATCTTCCCTTTGTTCCGTGGAACCCTCAGTTTTCCTACTCCCCATTTGGTTGGAGTTGACAATTGTTATACTATTATCCAGGCTTAACAATTCTTCAGTTGACCCTTCGGAACTCGATGCTTTCTGAACAGGAGCTGTAGTAGCATTCTCAACAGAAAATGATATTTCCTCGTCTCTGTAAGGAGCTGATTCCTCCTTTATGGGTAATGTTTCTGAAGTTTCGGTATTGATCTTAGAATCAACATTAACAGTTTCACTTGTTTCAACATTTCCTGCATTTGGTATCTGTTGGCTTGTAATCTCGTTACTTAGAAAGATTTCTTTGTCAGTTGGTTCCAGGATTTGTTTGTCAGCTGTAAGCTTGGAATCAGTAGTAGCTTTAACAGCCTCCTGGTTGTTGTTTCTAAGAAAAGACTTATCATCCTTAACATGAAGTTTTAGGTAGCCAGTTTGATATGCTACTATAGCTGCTGCAGCTCCAACTACTGCACTGCCTAGAATAAGTTTGGATGCATTATTTGTTGATCTAGAAGTTTCAACTTCAGGTGCAGGCTTCTGGGTTGACTTTTTTGGAAATGAACTTGAGAATTCGTGTCTTGATGAAAGAAAAAAAGAGGGCTATTTAAAAAGATAAAAATAAAAAAGTTAACCAATGCCCACTTGATGTACAAGCAGGTAAATTTGTTAAGAATGATTAAAAAAATGTTCAACAAGTAAGAAAGAAGTAAGATAAGATTGAGCACGCTTAACATCATTAAAAAAACAGAACACCTCCTTCTATTCCCCTAGAAAGAGTGCAAACCGGACAATAATCAGTAAGCTTTGATAAATACATGAAAGCCAATATACTACGAATCTATTTTTATTGTCAACATTAAACAAGTTATAAATTTAATTTTATGTGGAAATATAAATTTGGATTTCATGGCCATGATCCATGAATTTGAAATATCGATCCCTCTTAGAGAACTAACCAGATTAGTTTTGTAATAAAATCAAAGCTTCAAGGCAACTTCTGGATTACATATGACAAAATCTGAAAATAAACAATCAAAAAGCAGGTAATACAAAATCCTAACATCTTATAGGTCTATGGAGAACATTTAATGAGGAACCACTTATGTGTAACGGCTAGGTTGCCCTTTGGTGGAAAGAAAGACATAGGTTTGAATCCTAGACATGGATTATCTACTAAAGCATTTTATGGTCATCATAAAGATCACACACTAAGCAAAACTTTTGTTTTTAATAGATTAGCATATAAAAGCTGTGTATTAGTAGTTCCAATTGTTAATTTATCAACAAGGGCGCATAAAGCTTCCTGCCATTGTGGGATTTGAGAAGGATGGATGTTAATTGAATGACAGAGTATGATAGCTACCAATTGAAATGAATAACATTTTAAAAGTTTCTCGCTGGTATTGAGACAAGTTTTGCTTCACTTTTATATATGGACTTGATTTGTAGCTAGTTCTGTAATGTTGTGTCTAAAAACATAATCAATATTTCATTAACAGACCATATAGAATTCATTTGTACTGCTTTTTAAATAATATGGCACCTATAAATTTCCATTCCCAACTTCATGAAAAAAATTTACTCAAGAAAGATATTAAAATCAATGACCTTTTTCCATAATTAAAATAATTATTCTTCGTTGACTTGTCTAAGATTCAATTTTGATCATTACTAGTTCGGCCTCACATAAGCAACTGTCTTCAAAAAATCAATGGAAGCAGCTCAGGAAATATGAAATAAGAGAAATTGCAGTTATCTAAATAACCTTTGGCCCACCATTATTTTTACACATTTACATATAAGCAATTTAAACTAGCAAACCGATTTATACTAATAACAAGTCCATGACACCCATAATCAAGTTGATGCGTTGTCCTCAATCATCATTTTTGTTAATTCCCGAAAAAATATTGAATACCAATTCACCAATTCTAAGCCAAATAACAATCGAGTCATAAAACTAGTTGCTAGCTTATGGCAAACATCAACCTATAAGATCTGTGTGTAAGACAAACAATGGAGGTTATAGTGCAACTACTGAAAATAACTAATGTATTTCGACAAATATATGCTCTGCTGTTATAACTTGTCAAAAGCTGTTTCTGAATTCTAAACTTTATTCGTCATGATTATCAAAAAAGACAAAAATTTTGACCATAGCTTATGATAACTTATCCTATGACAAATATACTTCAGCATACATTCCAGAAAATAACCTGTAAACATTATTTTCCTCGACTGAATCAAAAGTTATAAGAAAAAACAAACTAGTAAATGCAATAGACGAATCTCTGAGAGAAAAAGAAATGCCTGAGCCGCGACTGTTCTGTGCTGCCTACCAAGAGCTTGACTGGACGATAACCTCCAAATACACCTACAAGAGATTTAATTCAAGCTAAACAATAATGAGAAACATGGAATATTATGCCTAGAATATGTGAACGGTAATCCGGAAAATTCGATGCCGAAGCTGCACTATTACATAACCCCCCCAAAAGAAAGTAGGACCGAATTTGAAAACTCTTTCGGAAAACGTATAATTTAAAAAAGATGAAATCTTCCCCGAAGAAAAGCAGGAGAGCCAAAAAAAAAAAAAAGGAGGAACAGACCTTCGAATCATTGCCGCGAACAACAGACTGATACACCGAACTCCGGAGAGAATAACGGGTAAATAATTCCCTGCCGCTTGCTTCAGTTGCTCGATCCCTCCTCGAAACACTCCCACGAAATTGGTGTCTCCCGAGGGCAACCAGAGCTTTCTTCGAGGGGAAGAAGCTCCTTTACTTGCGACTTGGGTTCGGGTGCTTGGGCTAGACTTTTACGGACGTAACGGAGCCTAAGCTCCACCCAAAAGAAAATGGGTTGTGATTTGTGAATATTTATATGTTCATCTATTTAGCTAACCTAAAAGATTTGAGCAAAATCTTAAGTTCAATATTTATTACATGCTATAAAATTCTAATAATTGATTAATATTTTATTCATTAGTATTGTGAAAAAATCTTAAACATAGTTAGATAATTTCAAATAACATAGCACATATCAATTTTATTACATGAAATTTCAATGAAGAATAAAACATAACAAGGCTTGAGCCCAAGTAAAATATTTCATTATGTTAGTTTTTGAGATTATAAATATATATTATTCACTTTAATTGGAGAATACATACATTATAATGTAAAGCACTCTATTAGCTTATCCTCTCATAACTATAAAGAAAAAGTGAGGTGTGAATATGATAGTCGGATGGTGGTTTGATAGTACTTCTAGAATACTTTCTTGTCATTAATGCTTGAAACAGAGTTGACTAATGCTTGAAACTTGAAACAGAACAGATTAGTTGGAAATAAGAAAATAATTAGACGAATGGGCCTTGAGGAAAAAGAAGGAGAAGAGCTAGGAGCACGGAGATAGAAGAAGAAGATGCAGACATAGAAGAGGGGGAAACCAAATATATTGTTATCTATAGTCCCCCTACTCTCCACTACTATATTTCTAACAACATAATGAGCTAGAGCAAATAAGAATTGGACACTTGTCCAACTAGTTACATTGCTTATTTAATATGTATAGACTTACCTTTTGTCCATGTAGGTGTAGACCGTTCCCAATGATATCTTCGTGGTCTGGCCTCGATCGACTGAATTCCATCATCGTTAGCTTTGTCCCTCGCTCCAGTTGCATCTTGCTATTTCGCATCAATTTTCATTCCCGTCAAAAGATTGGCCTTGTCCTCAAGGCCATAATCTGGATAAGTAGCTTTTAGTTCTTCATTAATTATCCAAGTGGATTCATATATAGATAATCCTTCCCATTGAATGTGGTGTTGCAGTTGGTCATGATCATCGATGAGCACTAAGACGAAACTCGAGTATGCAAACTAGCGCGAGCACTAGGCAGCTATTCCACGATTTTAAGGGCAGTTAGGTGGGGTGTAAATGAAGATTTTCTTTGTAAAGTTTAAGGAGATGTGGAAAATAGGGTGAATTTGGGAATAGGGACGCAAGTCAATTTTATAAGCAACATGCTCAATTCGTTCAAGCACTTGGAAGGGACCAAAACAACGATGTCATAGTTTGGTATAATTTTTTATTCTCAGTGTATTTTGTATATATGGTTGTAGTTTGATGAGCACCAAGTACCTACCTTTAGCTCAATGACACAACGATGTTTGTCAGCTCATTGTTTCATACGTTGTTGTTCTCGAGCTAGATTGGTGCTGAGATTCCTCAGAATCAGATCGCGTTCCTACAACCATTCATGAACATCAAGCGGCTCACAAATTCACCCCAAGTAAGGATGTATTAGCGGTGGTAACCTACCATAAAGGGCTTGATATGGGATCATGCCTATTGAATAATGAAATGAAGTATTATAAGAATATTCAGTCCGTGGCATGAAATTTGGCCACTTTTTTTGGTTGTAATTCGTGTTGTCTATGACATAAAAAACGTAAATACTGCTAAAGAGTTTGATTTGTAACTTTTGTTTATCCATCAGTCTTCGGATGGAGAGCGGTATTGTAATTTAAGTGGGTGCTCATTTCCTTAGCTTTGCCAGAAGGAGCTCATGAATAAAGTGACTGTCAGATACAATGGTTTTTGGGATGCCATGATAGCGACAAATTTTTTAGATGAATACGGTGGCAATAGCAGGTGCAACCACCTTGGGCTTCATAGCAATAAAATGAGCATAGTTGGTTAGGCGATCAACAACTAACATGATTGTAGACTCACCTTGTGTTAATGTAAGGCAAACAATGAAGTCCATGATTATATCTTCCCATGTCGTTGGTTGAATTGGGATGGGTTAAAGGAGACTAGCTGGTGCGAGGGATTGGTATTTGGTGGCCTGACAAATTGAACAACCCTAAACAAATTCCGTGACACTTGCTAAATCCTTAGCCAAAAGAAATGATTCCTAAGATGATATAGATTCTTGTAAATCCCGCAGTGACCCCCGACAACTCCGGTATGATATAATTCCCATAAAGACAAATTTATTGCAGAATTAGAAGCTACTAATATTTTTTCATGTTTTATCATTGGTCTATCTTGTATGATGTATTCTTGGTAGTTCTTAGGATGTTTCTCCATTTAGCTTTTGAGTTGGATAAGTGCAAGTATGGTGCTTGTTTTGTCGTGGAGATTGACTAACAAAGAAGATAAAGGAGTTGTGATTAACATGGCCAATGTGTGGGAGACTCTCCTGGTGCCTTCTCTTCATGCATTCGGGATAAGGAATCATCCACCCTATTAGATTTGTTCAGCTTATATTCAATTGAAAAATCATACCTTAATATTTACAAAAAAATAATATTCATCGGAAGTTTGAATGGTTTGGATGCGTAGCTCACGAATGCTTTTCTGATCAACTCGTACGATAATTTTAAAACCAAACAAGTATTGATGCCATTTAGATACGAGCTCAGTAATTGCATATAATTCTCGAACATAAGTTGAAGCTTGTTGCATATAGTTCAATTTCTTTTTGTAGAAAGTGATAGGTTTGTTGTCTTGGCAAAGGACTGCCCCAATGCCAGACCTCGAGGCATCTGTCTCAACTATAAAAAACTTGGAGAAATCAAAAATTGATAAAATTGAGGGAATTTACTAGTTTATGTTTCAAAATATTGAATTTTTGCTTCGCTTATGCATTCCATTTAGGACATCCCGTTGTAACAAATGGATAAGAGGACTAGCCAAAGAGGCAAAATTTTAGATGAAGCGGTGATAATATCCTATCAAGCCTTAGAATCCTTGTAGCATTTTGATTGAGTGTGGTTGAGGCCATTATAGAATGGCGTTAATTTTTTATTGATTTGGATGAACCCCTTCTATGGACACTGAATGTCCCAAATAATTAACATGTGATTCTCCAATTGAGCACTTGTATAATCGGAGATGCAATTTATTAGCATGGAGGATGTTGAATACCATTCGTAGATGATTAAGATGCGCTTGATTTGAAGTGTTGTAAACGAGAATATCATAAAAAAAATACTATAAAAAATTTGCACAAGTATTGTTTTAGAATATTCTTCATAAGATTTTGAAAAGTGGCGGGAGCATTCACGAGCCAAAAGGCATAACGATAAATTCATAGTGGCCCTCGTGAGTTCGGAATGCAGTCTTATGAACATCCTCCTTCGCCATGCGGACTTGAAGGTAACTCGACCGATGATCGAGTTTGTAATAAACAGAAGCGTCGTGTAATTCATCCAGTATTTCATCGATTATTGGAATATAAAATTTGTTTGGTGTGGCAGCATGGTTAAGAACTTTATAATAAACACAGAACCACCATGTCCAGTCTTTCTTCTTGACCAAAAGGATTGAGGATGAGTAAGCACTAGTGCTAGGTTGTATGATGCCATATTGCAACATTTCATTCACTATTTTTCTTATAGTTTCTTTCTGAATTTGGGGGTATCTATAGGGTCAAATGCTTATTTGAGTAGTCCCCAAAATCAGATGGATTTGGTTAGCTTCTTGGCAGCTAGGGGGGGATAATTTTGGTTCCTCAAACAGGTTGACAAAGTCTTGGAATAAAGGTTGGAATATAGAAGGCGTGGTTTTCGGTGGCTGTCAACTAGAAACAAGAAGCATAGAGCCTTGGGATGATAGTTTAATTAGTTGACTAAATTGAATGAGGCTGAGCTAAGAAGTTTTGCTTCCTTGTAAGGTAATTGGATATCCTTGCCATATGAAATTCATTGTGAGGTAGTTATAATTGGTTACAATTTTACCCGAACAATGTTAGCTCTTTGTATAGATAAGACAAAAAAATCCACGTTAAATTGTTGGTCCTGCATAATTAGAGTTGTTTTAGAGCATTTGTGGGTATTATCCAAGTGATCATCATTTCCGACCAAGACTTGGAAGGGTGTTGTAATTCAAGCGGAAATTTCAAAAATTGAACCAAACTTTGTTGGATCAGATTCTGAGTTGAGCCACTATCAATTAGGCCCTGTACATAACAATTTTTTAGTGAACCATTAATGCAAAATGTATGGGGATGCAGTTGCCCGTCCAAGGCATGCATGTTGATTTTCGGTTGGTTAATAGTTGGATGCACATCATTTGGCTCAACGTCTTGGATGTTCAAATCCAGTTCAACAATGTCTATTCGGTTAGCTGATTCAGTGTCAATAAAAAAAGCAAATAGTTTCCCTTTACATACATGATTTCTGCTAAAAGGTTCATCACAATTGTAGCAAAGCTCCTTTTAACGTTTCACAGTAATTTCAGATGGAGTGAGGCATTTGATTGGAAATGTTGGTTTGGTTATTGGCAGTCTCGGAGGATTGAGCAACAAACAATGGTAAATTGTTGGCTCGGCTGGATGGCATTATAGTTGTGGATGGAGTACTTGAAGAGGAAGATTGAATTCGATCGTCAGAAAGCTTAGCTTCAATGAGTTTTGATAATTCAATATCTTGATCCAGAGATTCTAGATGATAAATCCGCACGTCTTTGTGAATAGCTGGTTTTAAGCCATATTCAAAACGACTTTGTAAGAAGGCTTCATTAATGTTGGTCACCTGACTTTTTAAACTTTCAAATTGTTATTGGTATTTAGCAATCGTTGAAATTTGAGTGAGATTTGCAAGCTCGCCGAGCAAGTCACGGTACTTCAATAGACCAAACAAATTTTTGTACAGCTGTGAAAAAATTCACCCAAGTTGTTAAGTGCTTAGTTTTGGTTAGCCATAAATACCATTCTCCAGCAGGTCCATCCATGTGAAAGGCAGTCAAAGTTAATTTATTCGCATTCGTCAATCAATGAAATCTATAGTATTGTTCAATCTCCTGAATCCACTTCTCCTGGTTTCCGTTGAAATAGCGGGGGATTGCTATTCTCATTGTCTTGAAAGGAGTATTGCTCATAACTTCTATGGGCTGAAGTAGGTGTCGTGAGTTCAGGTGCAATTGGTGTGGCCATTTTATTGAATTGAGGTGCAATCTCAGATATGTTAAACAATGTATCAGTTGTTGCTACAGTGGTTTTGTTGTTGTCGGCCATGGTGGAAGGGCAACCCTCTCAATGAAATCGCGAACGATAGTACCTATGAAAAACTTTCCTACCGTAGATCGCCTGAAACCTGAAACAGGACATATTAGCGAGAAATTAAAAAAAAAAAAAGATGAGATGGCCTTGAGGAAGGAGAAGGAGAAGAGCTAGGAGCAGGGAGGTAGAAGAAGAAGATGCAAACGGAGAAGACGAGGAAACCAAATATTTTTTTTCTGCCGCTCAGTCCTCCAAATTGCTATCTATACTCCCCATACTCATTTCCCCCCTACTATATTTCTAACACCCTAAGCAGCCTAAGCAAATAGGAATTGGACACTTGTCCAATTAGTTACATAGCTTATTTAATGTATTTAGACGAGCATTATCACCCACGTATTTACCCATTACTTCCCTTTGTTCATGTAGTAGTCTTTCATCCACGTAGGCGTAGTCCGTCCCCGATCAATCGTCGTGGCCTGGCCTCGATCGATTGGATTCCATCATCAGTAGCTTCGTCCCTCACTCCGGTTGCATCTTACTATTCCGCATCATGGTTAGAAAATAATAGAGATAGACAACGGTAACCTTGGATAATAATGTACAGATAATGGTAAATAAGTCACAAAAGACAAACAACGAAAATTGATCACTGTGATTTTTGTTAGTGGTCGTTAAGCTCTTGAGCTCTTTAGATCATTAATCTCTCGTTAATTTTAAGTCTAAGTTTCCTTATATAGAAAATATGAATTTATTGATAATTTTTGCATGCCATACTTTTGTAAATTTAGCAAAAAAAAAATCTATTAAATAGTTCATGGTAATTATTTTGATCATCTCTCATTCATTCATTATTCAAAATGTCTTAGTGGCCTAAGAATTCAGTGACATGGAGCGTGTTGGCTTAATTTTCTTTTTATCATAGAAGATTCAAATATTGCTGAACTTTTAATCGATGTCATTTAAGTTTTAAACATACTTTAAATATTTTATTTGTGTTTTTTTAGGAGCAAACTGTATTCGGTAATGTGGGATTCATTTTGAAAAGAAACTCAGGTTCATAAAAAATTATTAGACTCCAAAAGTAGAAAAAATATTATATCCCGGATGTCCGGATGTGCGGACAACGGCCCGGATGCAGCAGAGGAGGACGGATGTAATATTTTTCCCCAAAAGTAAGCCAATTTTTTGCCATTGAGTACCTTTAATTCGAGTTATATTATATAAACAGATTCAGAAATTAAGACGGGTTTATTAAACTTTGTCTTTCAATGCATCCAGGAAGATTTTAAGCACTCTCATTGAAGAAACTATAAAGCAAAGGCCAAAAAGAAAAAGTAACATGCTTAGAAGATCAACTAGCAGACTGTTGAATAAAGTTATCAATTATAAGAATATCTATTTCTACCCAACGCAAGAGGCTAATCATGTTCGAGATGAATTAGCAGAGGTATGAGCATAAAATAAATTTTTTTAAAGACGAAAAGTAAGACCTCAACTGTTAGAAAAGAGAATTGATATTATCAGAGGTTGAAGTTGAGGTTGGGATTGCATTTTCAAAGGCCATTAAATATTACAAGGACTCTTTGGTTTGTAAAAAGACAATTCATAATCACAAAAAAAGGTGTTCGTGATTTAATATTGGATGTGGATGTGAAAAACTTGGAGCAGCAGCAATACTTTGAAGAATGTTTTATTAGAAACTTTCTAAAGGAACCTCGCTTATGAGAGAAATTATTATTATTGAGGGGTTATTTCGGCGTTATCCACGTTATTGAAATTAATACCCAATAACCTCACAAAACCCCGAATAACACACAAAAAATATGAAAGTGGAACCACGGAGATTATTGGGAGGTTATTGGAGTTAATACGCCAATAATCTCCTCATAACCCATCAATAACCCCGAAATACGGAACCATGGAGAAGGTATTGAGGGGTTATTGGGGGGAGTACGTGTGCAGAGCAATCTCCTCGCTTATGATTCCTCCCTGTATATATTAGATGATGTGTAAAGCAAATTAACTTCAAATAGTAATGAGAATATATATATATATATATATATATATATATATATATATATATATATATATATATATATATATTTTTTTTTTTCCAAACCCCTAGGGAGGGTCTGTTTTATTGGAATAAAGCGATTACAGTAAGATACGAAGATAGGCAAATAGAAAGTTTCTTACCACTACGTTACAAATCAAACAAAGGATACAAAAGACATAAATAAGAAATGCGAAGAACAATGTCTAAGAATCAGTATCGCTAAGGCATATATATATAATGCCAGTATTATTTCTTCATCATCATTGTTTGTTTTTTCTATATATATATATATATATATATATATATATATATATATATATATATATATATATATATATATATGCTGCCAGTATTCTTTGCTTTCTTGTTAGATGTATAATGTTACATCATAATTTTTCTGCTGATTATGTCTAAATCTTACTAGTATTGAAAGAAAAATGGCGACTTAGGAAGGTATTGAAGCTAGAAAAGGAAAAATCCATTAGCTAATATTTTGCTCTCACTTTCTCAACTTCTGACCATATTTATAGATCCTGCAGTGTCCTTGATCGTTATACATGATTGAAAAGTTTTTAAGATATATATATATACAATAATTATATATCATAAAAATTTATCATATTTTAAAAAATTAAACTTCTATATATTATACTATATGAAAAATTATTAATAACAATAATAATATTATAGTACTAATTATATTAATATAAATATTATAATATTATAATTAATATACTATACAATATATTAAAATAAAATCCTAAACAAAACCCTAAACGCTTTATTCGGTTTGCTTCATTTTGAGAAAGTATGGATTACCTGATGTGTACGGAATCCGTGATCAATTTGCTTTATTTTGAGGAAGTAGGCTATCAAAGCTAGGCTGTCAAAATAACTTCTTATTCACGAACAGTTCGTGTTTAGTTCGCCCGAAAGTTCGTGTTCGATTCGTTCGATAAGCAAATGAGATGAACACGAACAATTTCTTTTCGTTCGGTTTGTTAAACGAACCAAACACGAACAGTGATGTGTTCGAACATTTCGAATACGAACACTAGCTTTGTTCGTTCGTGTTCGGTTCGTTTACACCCCTATACTCAACTCAATAGCTGCTCAGCTTCAGCACCAAGCAAGCTTGGTAGTTTATCTCAAAAGTTTACATAAAAAATTACATAAGCCATGGCTCTAACAATCAAGGTGGTTAGGTTTCACATTCAAATGAACAATAGTGAGAGGCTATTTTTCAACCAAGTCAATATCAACGGAAATTTTTTATGCTCTTATATGTCTCCCTTCCAAAAAAAATAGACCTTACCTTGGAGATATTATTAAGTACTTTGTATTATGTAGACCCCATCAAGATGTTCATTGGTGACAGTATTCATTAATAAAGCTGCCCGCAACGGCAAGTAACATATTTCGAAACAGAGTATGGGCGGAGAGAAAAGCAAGTTTTCCAACTAAAAGCTGGTACCTTTCTTTATCAACGTGAAGAGCGTCACCATTTGATCCTATTTTATTGATAGGATCCATTAAAGTATTAGCAGATTTGTAGGCTATCATTTTAATTGTTTCTTTAGCATAAATTTTATTAAGAGACAAACATCTTTTAATGTCTGAAGGCTTTCAAATCTTGATTTTCAGTTCATTTGCAAAGATCTCATTTAATCTTTCTGATTTCTTCCGCATTAATGCTAGCTAAGATAATATCATTACCATAGACGATCAATAAAAGAAGTTAACTAGTAGGCGATTTCTTTATAAATAAAGTGTGATCTGCTTAACATTAAGAGTATTCGCGCTTTTTAATCGTGATGGTGAATCTTTCAAACCAAACTCCTGGATATTGTTTTAGACCACAGAATGATTTCTCAAGTTTATAAATTCTACTATTGTTGTTAAGATAATATATTATTTATTATTATTTTTTTTTACACAGATATTACAATATTCACTAAAGAGCCAAGAACAACATTTTTTAGATAGCAATGTAGCCCATCTAAGACTATGAATTTAGCTCTAAGATCGTTAATCGCTCGAAGATTGATTCGAATTTTGGCTCTTATCGAAATAAACAAGCCAAAATGCGAACCAAAATTTTGGATCAAATATTTTTCGAGCGGATTTTGAGCCGACCCAAGCTTGGCTCAAAATAAGATCTTTAACAACTATGAATTTAGTGAATTTAGCTCAAAGATTCTTTATCTCTCAAGAATTGATTTGAATTTTGGCTCAGATCGAGATCAGATCAAAATAAACGAGCCGATCTACGAGCCAAAATTTCAGATCGAATTTTAGGCGCCAACCACTGCTTGGCTCGAAAGTGGATCATTAACAACCCCAAGCCCATTGCACTTTTCTGGCATGTTTTATAGAATGCAACAAAAAAAAAAAAAAAAGCCACAAACACTTGCAGATTTGCTAATGATTTTAGAAATTGCATGTATGAAGGGATATCCACATTAAAATGTATAAAAGGGGCTATTAAACAATAGAAATATCCACATTAAAACATAGAAAACACATAAATAACCAATGACATACAATGTTTGACATTTTAGTGCTGATCTCGCAAGCAGGAAGAATATCCATATTATTAGAACATATGAAAAAGTACCTTTTTGCCTAAATAAAACCAAGGCATATTCATAAGCTTCTTAGCACTTCATTGCTAGCCTTAAAAGGTAATCCCTTATAAATAATGGAAGATGATAAAGGATAGCACAAATAGTTGACAGATACCCATAAGAGATCCATGCAGGGGGGTTCTCCTTCAATATATCAGCCACAGTCTTCTTCGCAAACTCTTCCGCCGGAGTTGACCGGTTCGTTTGAGAGAAATCAGCTCGTGCCTTTATAGCCTTCTCAAATGGTTTGTAGAACTTCCACTCAGGCATGCCGTCATAGTATGACAATGAGGAATTTCCAAGGTTTGATTTAATAGCTCCTGGCACCACATTTATGACATGTATGCCAAATGGCTTGAGTTCTAGTCTGCGAATATAGCATAAAAAAGCTGTAGCAACCATGCCTTGAAGCTAGGGGTCATATTTTTAAAGCTAAAACTAAGTAAAACAAAGGAGAAGACACTCGCCTTGATGAGTAGTCAGAGTTATACAATAATCATGATAATGGATGTAGAACAATTTTCGAAAAGGTAAGGTTTAAATTAATAAAGAAAAGTGCCAAAATAATCGATCTACAGATTTTTGTAGGGTTCCATTTTAGCCTCAAGAGTCTAAAAAAAATGTAAATTTAGCCAACATAATGGGGGCCAAAATAGTCTTCCATAGGAATTAATTCAGCCAATATTAAAAAAATTAAGGGACTAATTTGACACTTTAATAGACTCTGGGACTAAAATATATAACTATTTTGACACTTTACTCAATTAATAAATGACTTTGATTGCTAATGACATACTAATAAAATTTGAAAGATTGAGAACGCCATAGAAGCTGCATCCATGTTAAGTTGGATCCTTATATATATATAAATCTATATCATTTTTATTTGGCATTAAAAATAAGTCATGCAAAAGAAACCCATGAGCAGTCAAAAACATACTTAAATATCATTGTTGAAAAGGGCGCAACAGGTGTAAGGACCAGATTGAGAATTCAAGCCTCCAATCACTTAAGGAAAATAGAAAGCAGAACAAGTAAGGCCAACCAACCTGAGAGTGTCAGTAAGAGCGTGAATAGCAGCTTTGGATGCACTATAAGCACCTGCCCAAGGACCTGGAGCCAATGCAGATACACTGCCCACATTTACAATCTTTCCCTTCTTCCTAGATATCATGTGTGGTACAACAGCTTTAATTAGTTTCAAAGGGCCTACAAAGCAAGTAAAATGATCACTCAATACTATGCTAACTATGATCTCATAATAGAACTTGTACAACAACAACAACAAAGCCTTAATTCCACCAAGTGGGGTTATAATACAATTTGTAAGTCGGAATAAAAATATTGCCTCACGAACTACCAAATGAACAATGCTACAAGCATAAAGGCACAATTAAGTTGCTCAAAAAACAAATTCAAGTTGCACGCTATCCATGCCTTGTAGAACCAAAAAAGAGGCAATTAACAAAAGTTTGGGAAATTTAGAAGGATACTACACAATTCTCAAATGAATTCACATATCTAACACCTAAAGTCCGATATTTACACTTAAAATAGTTTGGTGTCATAAACCTATGCTCACCTTTAAAAAAGATGGCGGTGGTAGTATTTTTGATGTGAGATTGATTTGAGTGGTATGGAAATAAATATGAATGTTTAAGTGTTAAACATGTAAATACATAAGAATTGTGTGATACGTATGTAAATCCCCTAATACTTATTCTCACTTATAACTATATAGCTTTATACCTTCTCAACCATAATTTCATGTAGCACCCCCACCACAGAAATCTAGAATTAGATAATCACTTAGAAGGTCGGCTGCAAAGAATTTTGTGATATGTATGTAAATGCCCCTAATACTTATTCTAACTTATAAATATATAGCTTAATGACTTCTCAACCATAACTTCATGCAGCACCCCCATCATAAAAATCTAGGATTAGATAATCACTGAGAAGGTCGGCTGCAAAGAGGGATGCATTACATGCCTTTTGCAGACGTTTTAGGAATTCCAATGTTTGGTAGAAAGAAATCAAATGCAATGTAAAATAACTGTATATTTATAATTTCGGTGTATTTGAAATTCGATCAATTTGCGTGAATTCTAAATACACATATTCGCATAAAGTATCGCCGGCCTACAACCACCGACTGATGTCAACCATCGCCAGTCGTCGCTAGCCACCGCCAACCGCCAACCGCCGCTAATGCTCATATTTTAAAATGAATTCAATTATTTTAGAATAAAACAAAAAAAAATATAGTCCTACATTTTACATTGAAAAGTATTCCAAATAAAATACACTACTTCTATATTGCATTTATTTTGTACTGCATTATTTTTTTTAGCCGACTAAACATAACCAATATAAATAAGAAATATATAAAAAGTGTTAGAAAAGAACCAAAGTTATTCTTATTGATACTAAGAGGGGTATATATACCCATTACCGGATCAACTAGAAAGAAAATAAATAAAAATGGGGTATAATAGAAAAAGGAAAGGATTAAAAAAGAATCAAAGCAAAACACTCAGAATAATCAGGAATGATACAACTTTCAACTTTCTTTCTAAAGAACGAACATAAACATTCAATTTTCTTTATTTATATAAGATAAACACATACCATGCAAGTAACCTAATCACTAAAGGTTATCAACTTAGTACCATCAAAATCATGACCAAAACAAGCATACACATGCAATGTTTGTATGATCACACCCAAGGATTAATAATCAAATGACAAGCTTTATGCAATGAGATCATAAATATACATAATCAATCATATCCAATTGAAGTTATTATGAAATGATTACAGTGCATATCAATTGAAAATTTAACTAAAGAAAATAACCTTAATCACTAAGGGCTTGTTTGGGATCTACTTTCTCTTTTATTTTTATTTATTTTTAAAATATATTTGTTCAACGTGTTTTTACATGTTTCATATTTTTTCTAAAACTAAATTAACATATTTTTTAAAACACTCAAAACAATTGTTAGGTGTTTTGAGTATTTTTAAAAACCAACCGACTTTAATCAAATAATCAAACATGTATTGTATCAAATCAAAACATAAACAAAACAAAAGAAAATAAAAAATAAAAAGTAAACAACAGAAGTGATCAAACAGTGGAGTGATAGCAGTGGTTATGCAACTTCTATAGGAATAATACAACTTCTATAGCCAGTACATGTATGTTAAACCAGTTTTTATACACAATGGAGAGAGGAGAGTATAGTGGCAATTAATGGAGCTGCAGCAGTTATGCATCACCAGTGTTGATCACTCATATTGTTGTAAATGCACAGCAATGGCGAGTTCTGCAGAAGTGATAGCAAGCCATTTCCTTGGGACTGCTCGATAGGGTGAGGTTGTTATTATCGATAACTACAAAGACATTATACTTTACAATGAAATGTCATAATCATTCCCGAGGAATATTCAATCTAAAAATGTTTTAATATCTTAAATAGCTAACATTTTTTCTTCAAACTATCTAAAACTCAATGAAAGCATCCTACAAATAGCCGGAAACCTGATGATCCAGCAGCAAAGAGGATACTAGGGCCTACTCCAGTGTATTCTTTAGCTTATGGAATACCCAGATAAAATTGATTGGGTATGACGACTTATTCTTGAAGCGATTTTTCCTTCAATGTAGGTTTTCATTCTAAATAGAAACATGAAAGAAAGAAATAAATACAATTTCAACGCCATTTAAAAAATTAAAATCAAAATCATGGAGATGAGGACAGCCCAAAAGATAATTAAGAAAAATAAATAGATCCGTATTCAAAACAAAGAGAAACTCCATTTTCCCCAAACACAGAACAAAGTCCAACCTAAATTCACAGGAAATTCCCTGCAGCATCTCGAGATACCAATTCTGGATCAGCAAAGTCAAATAAATCCGCTTTGAACGATACTCACCATACACATTAGTTCTCATTATGTCTTCGACGGTGGACATAGGCACCTCCGCTAGGGGGGCGACGTTGTGAATGCCGGCGTTATTGACCACGATATCAATCCGACCAAACCTCTCCATTGCACCTTCCGCTCCCTTCCGGATAGAGTCGTCAGAAAGTACGTTAAGCTCAAGGAGGTGGAACCTTTGGTCTCCTTCTAAACTTTTCATAGAGGCTAGCGACCGAGCAGTGGCCGTCACTAGACAGCCTTTAGAGGCAAACTCCCGGGCAAGCGCGTATCCAATGCCGCCCTCAGAGCAGCCGGTGATCAGAACCACCGTATTCTCCCAGCCTGCCATAGATCGGTGAGAGAGAGAGAGAGAGAGATAGTGGAGAGATTCGGAAGTACAGAGGAGATTAACAGGGGAGGGTTGGGCTACAATCTTATAACTTTCTTATAACTCATTTATAATTCCTGTTTCTATTTTATTTATTTGTACACGAAAGTTATACGAGAAATATAAGATGATTATAATTTCCGTATAACTTTCGTGTAACTCCCGTATATATTTTTACGTACGCATATCTGCGTACGCTCTCTAAACGCAAATTTTTTCCGATTAACAAAGATTAGGGGATTTTATAT
Organism: Papilionanthe hookeriana x Papilionanthe teres; assembly: GCA_022702705.1. Lineage (NCBI taxonomy): Eukaryota > Viridiplantae > Streptophyta > Magnoliopsida > Asparagales > Orchidaceae > Papilionanthe > Papilionanthe hookeriana x Papilionanthe teres. The sequence continues at coordinate 65,572,506 of CM040425.1, read as the reverse complement.
TTATCATAAAATTTTTATCCCTAAATTTTTAATATTTTTATATAATATTTAACATTTTGCGTCGTATTAAAAATATTTTTAAAATTAACTTTTTAATATAAAATATATTTATTTGTATAACACTAAACATTGATATTAAATAAAAATATCGTTAAAATTTATTTTTGCAATAAAAAATATATCTTTATTCATATAATTTGATATGAATGTGATATTAACCTATCTAAAGTAATATTTGGTACCATACTATTAATTGAATATAGTTATGAATTTAATTTAAATTCGGTTTAAAATAATAAAAAAAATTAAAATCAACACTCTTAAATCAAAACTTTCCGTTCTCATGGAAACATGTGGGGTATATGAAAACATGGGAGGTGGATTTCCATACTCAATTGAATAATAAAACAATTGCTGATGAATTTTAATAAATATTGAATTAGTGTTTGGTCCAAATATAGAAAGTTATTTTTAAATACATATTTTCTCATTTCAACAAACGGAATATTAACTACTTTAAGATATAATTTATGATCAAGCTAAATCTTGATGCTGCTAAATTTATTTTGCGGAGGGTGTTGATGTTTCAGCAAGAAATTTTTATTATCAAGCATGAATCTCGATGCATTTTGAGTTGGAAATATTTTCAATTCAAATTCAGGATCATTTGAGCCTTGATTTTCTACGAGTTTATAGTCAAATTGAGTATCTTGACAAGACAGAATCAATGATGTCGAGAGTGATCTAATTCGAGTTCAATTAAGCCCATATTAAACTCTTAAAGTTACTATAGGATTTTGTCAAATTAGCGTCGGTCAATTTTGACGCTAATCTGCCAAAAAATGATGCAAAAATAATGTTAACAACGAATTTGTGTTCGATATATGGTCCATGAAAATAGGTATAGCAAATGCAATTAGCGTCATCGACAATGACGTCCTCTATCGCCGACTTTAGTCAATTTCAACGTGTCTCGTGACAATGTAAATGTTAATTAAAAAACTTGTGTCCGCCTTTTGTCAATTACATTCACATTTTTATTAGAAATGTGGATTAGCATCGAAATGTCTTGAAGGTATTAGTATCGGAAATTTCTGATGCAACATGACAAACTTATATCAAATTTTAAATATATAAATATAAATATAAGTATGTATATGTATATGTATGTATATATATATATATATATATATATATATATATATATATATATATATATATATATATATATATATATATATGAATAATTAGATTTGTATAATATCCACACAATGAGTATTACAAACATTTACTAGCCACCAACACAACAAAGAACTTTTTACACAAACATATATTAATAATAAAAACAAAAAGAATTTAATTAATATTATTTGAAATATGTAAAGTGTCAATTGAATGGTATTTATAATCTAATCATAAAATATATATACAGAGGATAAAATTCAAATACAGAACAAGAAGAATAAATAATTAAACCCGTACGAAGCATAATCAACAGACTCGTCCTCATTCCTTCCTCTCCTCTCATTCCTTCTCATCCACTGAACACAGTGATCATATTTCACGACGATCTACAATCTGCTTTTGTTGCACCACTTGGCCTCGAGTCTCTATTGGCCCCACGTAATTGATGATGCTCCTCAATGATAGCATTGATACAATAATAAGTCTATCATTCTCCGACAATGACGACCTTGTATCACCTTGAGCGGCTTAGGAGTGCCTGTGAACCTCATTTTTTCATGTGGTATATTATGTTCCATCTCTCTCTTAAAAGTGCTAAGAAGCATGGATAAAACACAGCAAAAAATCTCGTTTAAATCAAAGAAAATCCATTAGAAAGTATTTACGATAATTAAACGAAAATGAAGAACACAATACTTAGTTTTTTTAATTTGCAGGAAAGATGAAAAATCTCTCCAACAAAAGCCTTCTATCGATCCATGTATCGCTCATACTTCCTTACTCATATCTCTAAAAATTCCTTACCAATCTCCTCAGAAAATGGAAAAATCTACATCTCCAAATCTTCGAAATATTCCTCATAAAACACGCACTAATTCCCTCTCATGAGAGGCACTAAGCCCCTCTATTTAAAAGAGAAGTCAAACACTTCTTTTTTGCAAAAGGCAGAGACAACTCTTCACTTCAAGAAACACATCTCTTCATCCAAAAGCTCTTCCAAGTGTCTAGATTCATTGAATCACTCCATGGGGTGTGCAAGTTGTCCAGAAGCTTCTAGAACATCCCAAAATGGCTCAAAATCGCCCAAAACCCGTCCAAAACCTTCTCGGGCCCTATAACGCCATAATCGGTGCTATTGCGTATGTTTCTAGCCACTATAGCGCCAGTCTAGACGCTATAGTACCACCCTGCGGGCAGCATACCCGTTTTTCTTCATTTTGGCTATGTTTCGCCCAGTTTTAACTCTAGTTTGCTTCTAGTGTTATATCTACAAGATAAACATTAAAATAATTTTTTTAAAAGTGTAATTTCATTAAAAAACATGGGATAAATATGAGGGAGATTAAGCATAGAAAAACATATTAAAATGTGTCAGAACAAAATTTTCTTCCTTACTCGATTTGGCTCCAAATTGCACCGTTTTTTTTTTCATTTTCTCCAAAACTTCATTTCTTATTCCTCAAATAAAAAACATGCAAAATACATTCCTTTAAAGTGTAATATTAAAAAAATGTGCATAATATAATCATGAAATGTAAACTAAAAATAAATAATTTTTTGTGGATCATGTTTGAACTCTCATAAGAGATTAAAAACACAACTGCCTCAAAAACACACACCCAGAGAGAATATGGTCTAAACTATAAAGTTTGTAATAAACAAACATAACATAAAACACTCCCTAAAATTGTTGAAATTTTAAACTATAAAACACAACCCAGTTTGAGAAGGAACATTGGAGGAGGCAACCCTTAGCTGTTAAAGAAGTACCTTTTAGTCACTCCTGACTAATCAAACCACAAACCCAATGACTCCGGGGGGATGGAATCATGGGATATTGACTGGGTCATTTCAACATCAAAAATAAAATAAAAATAAAACAAATATAAAATTTAATTGGCTAAAAATTCTTAAGCAACATAAAATTTTCAACTCCTCTAAAATTCGAAAAAGACACTGAAACTTAAAGGAAATCCTAATGAATAAAGATCATCAAACACAACTTTAACCCTAATACTTAGATATATAAAGATCTCCTGGATGACGCAATTCATGGTTATTTATAAGAATATTCCGATCCGAGTAGACCTGACTGCCTCTTTGGACTAAATAGATCAGGCAATTCGCTGACCTCGAGACTACGGAAAACCATAGACATCTTGATCGGATTTTCCTAAATAATATGAATAATAATCAACACTTTAACATCAACATAAACACACTCATTTCTCTTACAACAAAGGATTCTAACTCTGTTTTGCAGGATTGTTAAAGATAAATACAAAATGCCGCATTATATTTACTTTCCATGTTATTACCGTGTGCTAACTCCGTTTTGCAAGACTGCTGTAAATAAATGAGTTGTTGTAGTAACCTAGGATCTTTTCTTTGAGTCATCTTTTCTTTTATAGAGTAATGAAGTATTATGATCAATTGATTATAAGCATCTGAACTACCCAAAGAAACATGAAACACAAAGTGAATGATGAACCTCAACTAAACCATCAACGGCAGTTCAGGTGATGTAAGTTGACGAGTCTGACATAAGACTTAGTACCCATACCATTTGTTTGTCCATATTCATTTAGCAGGTATGCCCAAATTATAGTCCAAAATTAAACCATCTAAATCAATGCATTCACAATCATAGAAACATCATATGTCTAAACAACCTCCATTGACACTAAATAAAACTGAGTAGAAACTCTTTTTCAATTTTGGAACATGAATGATAACCTGATTTGTAGGCATATGCATAACATGCTGCTCATATTCCTTCTCTTCGGGCCCTCACTGATTGCACCTTGTTGACCTCATTTTTGATGAGGTCTTCTCTTCTTCTCTTTAGTACTTAGGATCTAGCCTTAGGCTTTTCCTTTGACTATCTTAGAGGACTAGAATTGGGATCCACCATCTAGAACTTCAAACCACTTCTTAACTCCCTGCAAACTCCACAAACTTGACTGTAGACCCCTAATCACCTAGAGGGTTGAAATCAAGTGTGGATGTTTAAAAGATGAGTTCCTATAGGACTCTTTGGCCTTGGAGACCGCCTACAGGTGGCTCAGTGCAGTGAAGGGGCTGACTTACACACACACTACACTCATACACTACACTTCCATACACCTCCTAAAACCACACCTATACCTAACTTGACTTCCGACTCGGGTAAGTGATTCACATGGATGGTCCTTAACCCCTAAGCCCTTGGTAAGAGGGTTAGGAACAACATAGTGAATGCCTCAAATGAGTCCTTCATGGCTCATATGGGCTTGTTGTGGCTTCATGGCTCAACCAAAATGATTTTATTCCACTTACATTCACCTAATCTTCCATTTTCCAAATTTTTAATTTTTGACCCCCGGGACCCTACACCCGCCAACCTACCCAAAGCCCTGAATAGCCCAAATTTCTCAAAAATTTCCAAATCACCCAAAATTCTCCAAAATCATTCCCAAACATTTCCACATCACTCAAATTGATCATCCATAACCAAAATACCAAAAATTCCAAAAATACCTCCCAATACCCTCCAAATACCCAAAATACCCTTTTAGCCAAAAAATCCAAAAATTCAGAAAATTCCCAGAAAATTCCAGAAAATCCCAAATATTCCCAATTTCATTTTGTTCAACTACACCATGGGCCAATTTTGCCAATTTACCCCACTTTTATCAAAACCCCCAATTTGACCCATTTTAACCCAAAGTAAACCCAATGTCAAACCTAACCTACCCAATTGACCCAAATTCTGGTCCAATTCAATTCTAAACTTCAATTCAACATTATCAACACCAATCTAGACCCAATCCAAGCCCAAGTTGATTGTCATTGGGATCCAATTTCACTTTTGGCCTTAAAGCCCAATTTGGACCCATGACCCAAACTTAGCCCAAACTCACCCAATTCAACTCCAATTAACCCCAAATCTTTTCTAAACCTTCCTTAACATCCCCATAAACAAAACACTAACATGATTTTCCCAAAATTTAGACCCAAACCCCACTCAAATTCAACCCAAAATCAAAAAGCCCAATTTCGACCTAAACCTAAACCTAGCCCAAATGAGCCCAAATCCCAAAATCAAAACCTAACCAAAGCCAAAACCTCTTTGAAACACTCCCATAAACATTTCCCAACATTAATTTTACATCAATTTCAACTCTAACCCAACTTTGGCCCATGGTAGCCCATTTTGGCCCACCTTAGCCTCTTTACCAAAAGGCCCGTGTCCAACCCAATTCAAACCCAAATCACCTCAAATTTGTTTCAAATCACTCATGACACATCCATAAGCTAAAACCAACAACTATTTTGCCCAAGCCTTTACTAAAATTCCATCCTAAAATCCATTTTAAAATTCAAAAGCCCACTTTCCTAAACCATTTAAAAGCCCATCTAAAACCATTTCAATGAGCCCAAAATCTACCCTAAAGCCCACATGACATTTCCATTTGCCATCCATTTAATCAAAGCCATTCCCTAAGTTATAATCCCATCATCAAATAATTCCAAATCAAGCCTCATGCCAAATCACCCCTAAATACCAAAATTTCTCTTAAATCCATTTCCATGAAATCGACTTGACTTTTCCCAAGCCAAAGGTGAGCCATGAAGCCATGCATGAGCCACATGGAAGCCATGAGAGCCTCTTTACATGTCACCATGCCATTTTGGACAAAAGGAGGAGACTCTTTCCTTAATTCCTAAAGGTGATTAACCACTCCCATGATTCCACTAAATCTTGCTTAAGCTTAATTGTACTTGGATGGTGACCATTCCTCACTGATTAAGCTGACCTAAATCACTTTTTATTCAGCCTAAACAAAGCCTTGGGTGGTGCACCTAGCCCAAATGGAGGGGTCGACCAATTTGAGCCAAAATAAGCCCTCTCCCATTCCATTCTAATCCAAGCCTTTTACACATGGCATTTGCCAATCGCTTGCACCAAGTCCCGATCCCGACCCACCCGACCTCGAGGGTGACCCATGCTCGGCCGGCCGGCCACCCGGTCGCCGGAAAACACCATGCCCGAAACCTTGGGAGAAGCCAAGGTTTGAAATTCCATCCCGCCGAGCCGCCCCACTCCAAATGGCCACCATGGCCGTTCTTCACATGCCAAGAGCGATCGATCCCGGCCCTCAACTCCCCCCGGGAGAGCCTCCACCATGCCTATTTAAACCCCTCACCCTCTCGGCCAAAGAAGGTGCTGAACCTAACCTTAAGGAAACTCGCCAAAATCACTCCGCATCACTCTCTACACATAGAGCACTTGATCCCCACCGAATTCCAGCCCCAATCCCTCCAAGTCGAGCTCAATTTCGAGCTCAAACTTTAGCCCAAAAACCAGGACACTTCTTCACAAGCGAGCCAATTCCCAAATTGATTGGTCCTACACCTTCACCGGACCAAGAGGAGAAGTTTCCCACCGAAAGCCCCATCTCCAGAGCCACCGGCTTGCTCCAGCCTCCAAGCTTTGTGATCGGCCGTGGTCGAAGTCCAACCTAGCACAATTCACCGGACCAGGAGACTTCATCCGGAGCTTACTAGGATCCAATCGAAGGTGCAACAACTCTCGGATCGAAGCTTCACTTCTCCGAGCAAAGGTATGGACACCCTCTTCTTCCCGAGCTTCCGGAGATTCTCATTTTAATTTGAGTCAATTTAAATGCATGTTTACCGTATGGATGTATTCGTCTCTTCAAGACGAATCCATAGAGCATAAGAACACGAAAATCCGTCGAGAATCGAGCGAGAAATTAGGGTTAGAAGGTTGACGGTCACGGTGCACACCCGGTCGTAGACGATGACCGGGAGCCGTTGGATCGCGCGTGTATCGAGCGGACGGTTCGGATTGCGCCGACCGTGGAATGTTACGTGAACCGCGGGTCCCGGACGGCCGACTCGGATGGCGGCCCCCAATCACAGCGCGACACGTACCCCTTCGGAGCCGCCGATGTTTCGCTGGCGCCGCGTGGATAAGTAGATAAATAGGGTATTTAATGTATTTATTAAATATCGTAAACTTCAAAAATTCATAACTTTGTGTAGGAAAATCACAAAATAAAATAAAAATACCCTCTCGCTCAGTGAACAGAGGAGAATAATGTGAAAAGAAATCATTTAATTTCATCAAGTATTTTATTTTTTATAATTTATTTACTCTCTGCATACATTTAATTCTCCATGCATGTATACAATTCACCATGGCATGAGACCATAGGGCTTTTGAAGCCTCCGAATTTGGGAACATTCCTCGAATTTTCCAAAGTCGAGGCCATCCCTATGAAAAGTTATTGATTTTTCAAATACATGTGGCCGTTTTGAGTATTTTAATTCCAATAAATAGCATGTTGTGAAATAAATTCTAGAAAAATTTGGTGATGTTCCTTATGACCAGAGAACCCTAGGAAAAATAAGACTTGAGTTAATTCACTCGCATTAACCCTAATCGGCTTAAACACTCAAAATAGGTCTCTAATTAATTAGAGCTAACCATACATCAAATTGACTTTAAATCAATTCTCCACTGGCCTTTAGGATCAGAGGAACCCACCATAAAAGTTTGAAGTCAATCGGACTTGGTTAGCTCTATTAATTGGGTTGATTAAGCCACTTAGTCATTTTGAACTTTAAAAATTCATAACTTTCAAAATATCTTTCAAAAATTCACCAAATTGGTTTTGGAGCCTCTCTGATATCAGGGGAATTTAAGAAAATTAAAATTTCAATTTTCTAAAAAAGTTGATTTTTAATATTATTTTAATATTTTTAATAATTAAAAAATAATAAAAATCACAAAAATAATAAAATTCACCAAAATGTCACATTTTGAATTTTAATCACTTAGGAACAAACCCCATATTTTTCTCAGGCCTATTTGGTGAGATATTAATTTTTAAAGCTCTAGGGTAATTTTAAAATTAAAAAATGTATTTTCTAGCATTTTCACTAAAATAATTATAATAAATCATAGAAAAATCAGAAAATTGCAAAATTTGCTTCTCTGATTTCTTTGATATTATAGAGATTTTTGAAAAACATAAAATTCATTTTTCAACATTTATTTTATTTTTAAATTAATTAACACTCCAGAACTTAAAATATTTATAATAAAAATAATATAATTCAAAAAATCACCAAAATTGGTCCAAGTGGTCCCCTGGTCATTAGGAATGTTCCCTAATTTTCTTAAGGACAGAAACCTTCCCTTGGTTATGTTATTAAATTTTCCTTGGAAATCTCTATTTTCTACCAAAAATAATTATATAAATAAATTAAATACAGAAAAATCACATTTTCTCCTCTCATGTCTTTATTGATATATGAGTGAAGTCACAAAAAAATTTCAAGTTCATTTGAGTTCAATTTAGTGAGTTATGAAATTATTAAGCTTAAAGGGTAAAGTGGTAATTAAAATTTTAATCCTTAATTAAAACTTTAGGTTTAAAAAAAAAATTAACAAGTAAAATATTTGATCCTAATCTGATTTGGATGATTGAAATTTAGATAATTAAAGGGTAGAAACCTACTAAACAATTTAAAATAATTGAAATAAACTTTAATTAAATAATTGATTAAATTTGGAAGAATAATAAAATTGGAATTATTAAAATAGGGATATTATTAGGAGGAGATTTATTCTTTAATTTAAAAATCCCTAAATTAATCATCCCAATAATATTTAATTCCTAATTAAAATGATAATCCAAGTTTAAGATTTAAAATGCTAAAAGACTTAATCATTAAATTAAATTAAAGTTAAATTATTTAAAACAAATTCCTTTAAAATTAAAAATTAAATTAAAAATTAAGAATTAAATTAAACTAAATTAAATTAAATTAAATTAAATTAAATTAAATTAAATTAAATTAAATTAAATTAAATTATATTAAATTATATTAAATTAAATTAAATTAAATTAAATTAAATTAAATTAAATTAAAACTAAATTAAATTAAATTAAATTAAATTAAATTAAATTAAATTAAATCATATTACATTAAATTAACTTAAGTTAAATTAATTTAAATTAAACCACATTAAATTATATTAAGTTAAATTAAATTAAAGTAAATTAAATATAAAGACATGAAGAATTCAAAAATAAATCTAAAATAACTTGAACACTATTCCAAACTTAAATCATTAATTTGAACTTAAATTTGAATCACAAATCATTAAATATCATTTCGCCTCTAGGAGCTTTTACTATTATAACTCCTAAATGGAGTATCAAGTGAAATGACACTTCACTCATAAGGATATTCAAACATCCTAATTCACCGAGCAAGAAATAAAACTTAACTCAAACACCCTGGATGATTGATTCACTCGAACAAAAGAATTCATTCGGACTTCAGGACAATTCCCGAAATATTGAAAAGATGTTTAAGATTCGTCTTAAACACTTCCTCAATATGATGGAATGTCCTTAAGAACAAATTGAGCTTAGTTGTTCTTTGGTGAAGAAAACCATCCTTAAAACCAAAATCGAAGACCTAGACGTCATAGGAGATGACTAGCCATATGGATTAGGAACTCGGTAGTAAAACCATAACCTTTCCCTTAGCTTTACCTAGGGATTTACTTTAAATGCTTAAATATTCTAACCGTGTTTTAAGTGCGACTTGGGATGACGGGAAGACCCTCCGGGTACGCTTTTATTTTATTGCGATTTACTCTATCGCAACTTATTTAATCGCATCGCACTTACTTTTCTTGCATGATAAACAACAGTTGCATGAAAACCTACACCTTTAGGACGTAAACCAAAACCGAAACCAAAACTAAGTTAAAAGTCATTACAAGATAAAATTCACCTCCACAACATTTCAAAATATAAAACAACTCAAAATTTAATCACAAACGTAACACAAAACTACAATTACAACCGAATTAAAACGTCTCGTCGGATGATCTGGAATACCTCGGATGATGTAACCTACGTGTTGCTAACGGGATTTCCCACGGTCTAAATGAAAGTGTGGAACTCATTCAGTTGAGTTTAGCAAATTCATCTGGACTAAGTGAATCCGATAAAAATAATGATGCCGAAGGATGGAACCGCGAGATCTTAACCGGTGTTGTTATAATCAACTTTAAGATTTGTTTTAATTAAAACACAAAGAACACTTGGAAATTAAGACTTCTCTAAACCAAAACACTTTTCTCATCTCCCGATTTATGACTTCTAAAACTAAACCTCCGCAACAACAAGGAGCTCGGAGCATGGTGGGCAAGACGGCCATCGTCGTCAAGAAAACTCGAATCTACTTCACAGAAACTTTCCTAGAATTAAACAATAAAGCCATAGGACTTCGAGGTAGTTTGCTCAAGTGCAACATAAATCCTCAACTCTTCGTTAGGCATTTGCATTGCAAATTAAGCCCTAACCTGGTCTTAGGATTCCGAGGTAGTCGTCCGATACAACATAAACCCTCATATCTTCCAGGCCATTTGTATGATTCTATCATATAAATATAAGCCCTAATTAATTAAAATTGGCAAGATTAAAACATTAAATAAATATTAGGACTTTCCTAAATCCAAGCCAAACAATAGGATAGTCGGGAGATTATCGAAGTTCACTTCGAATCCGTAATTTCTCCTACTTTTCTTCCTTTGAATTCCCAAAATAAAATGTTCTAAACTTGATCCATTCCCTATTGAGATTCAAAAATTCAATCCTTTGAAAACTTAAACTTTGAAATTCTTGAGAGCAGAATTATTGATTATTATCGAGAGTTTTCTTAGGTGATTCCCGTCACCTAAGATGTAATTAACTATAGGGGCTTGCCCTTATGGGAATTTTAAAGAACCCGAGTAATATAAACCCCGTTTAATGTTTTCATATTAGGCGTGGGAATTTATCGGCTTATAAAATTGGTTCGCGGACCAAACGGATGTCACAAATCTTCTAGTTTATTTAACCGAGCCCCACCATCAAGCAGTGTGTCTATCCTTAGGGATAGATACACGGTTTGTGATGCGGTGCTCGTTTATATAAACTATTCGGGATGTGATATCAGTTTGATTTCATATCTTAAAATTTTCAAATTTAAAATTATTTTCAAAATAAAATACTACTTTTCAAATTATTTATTTAAATTAAATTAAAAATTCGCCGACAATTTCTGTAGGCGACCTCTTTTCAAAAATACAACACTCAAACTAAAAATATGCCGACATGCACCGATAAGTGTTGTTCGACTCGTGAGAACCATTACCTTATAATGTGAGTTTGGTCTATGCATAACGATTGGCCTTTTGAACATACCTTCTATGCGTTAATCATCAAGGACTTGTAGAACCCATTACACACACATCACTAATTAAGAATATTTGAGTGTGGAGAGGTATAAAACATTTAAATTTGAAATTTTAAAATATGTTTACATTAGTTTTAGGACAATATGCATACCATACATACTTAGGCAGCTTGATTTATAATCAAGTCGTAAGGCTAACAACTCATAATAAACAACAACCTACCCTATCTTGCAACATTGAGACCGGTCATTCAGGGTTTTGAATGCAATTAGGTGATTTAGATGATGGTCATTTCCAAGCAGGGTTGTAAGTCCACATTCCATGTTTTCCCTTCTTTTAGGTTAGGGTCCTAAAGTTTCACTTCTCTTGGTGAACTTTGACCTAGGGTTCCAAGGTTGTTCGTCTCGGTACAACATAATCCTCACCTCTAGGCTCCTACATGATTGTATGACGTGTTGTAAAGTCCTAACATTCTAATAAAACATCAAAAATGAAATATTAAATTTTTCTTAAAAATTGTCAAATGTCAAACAATAGGGTAGTCCGAGATACCATTGAGGTTTTCTCGATATCTTTGAATGCCCCTACCTTTTCCTTTTCTGGCTTCCATTAATAATTTTTTAACTTATTGAGCCTTTCCCATTTGGAAATCAAATGTCCGATCGTTGAAGCCTAAACCAAGAAATTTCTTGAGGAAAAAACTGCAACCTTAATGAAGAGTTTTCTTAAGCATTTTTTTTGCTTAAAATCTAATTAACAATAGAGGCATGCCCTTGTGGTAAGAAGAAGACCCCATATCTAATATAAACTCTATTTAGTCTTTATATTAGATAAGGGTAGATAATATCTCGTACTTAAAATGCAGACCAGTGCAGATATCCAATATTTTCTTAGTTTTGATAAACAAACCCATTGTAAAATTACATTTATACCTTTCGAGGTGCTTTACTACTTTCAATGATGCGCTTGATTATTTGAACAATTAAATTTTTTGATTCTACACAGTATTAAAAGCTCCTTGTCAGCATAAAAAAAACTCGACAACAGTTTATCCACAATCGGGGCCTACAAGTCGACATCAACGAAATTGCAAAATGAGTGACATGACTCAAAGGAATAAGAAAATAAAAGACAAAATAATCTTAATTGGGTAGAGATAACTGTGTTAGGATACCATAGATCTGTCATGCCAAGCTAGTAGACCCCAAGTCTACCTGGTCTTGATGGTGGTCGAACAAACAAATTCGGAGCTCCCCTTGTCAATAATCTGTGATCCAATGGTACCTCGGTAGCCCTAAGGTCATGAGAATGTAACTATAATACTAAAATCCTATGTTGTTAGGAAGAGCAGAAGTGAGGCATGTACCAACTAAAGTGGTGAGGATGTCGTTGGCGTGGAAACGATTAACGAAATCAGAACGCTCTCACAAAAGACTTACTTCCCATCTGGGTTGGAGTAGTCTCTGACAGCCTAAACATGCTAGAAAACCACCTAAGTATAAAACTTATGCTTAGCCAGTCAGGTTGAAAAAGCACTAGGACTTCACATCGGGACATGCAATATGATACAATTATCTAATCAAGTCATAATATTGAGGCCCTAGTAGTAGGTCAAGAGATATATTCATGTAATGCAACTCGTTTAAAATATGGCCCAAAGGCCATGCATGAAAGCAAAGATGTAGATTTTAAAAATCCTAAATTTTAATTAGCCTCAAAATTTAGCTTAATGACTTCTATAGAAAGTTTATATGATTTTAGGTCCTAAAGAGCCTAAGTGATTTGCACGATTCCCGGATAAAAGTCATAAGATAAAAATAGTGAAATTGGCAATCACATGCAATGAAAGCAGTAAAGCAAGTGAAATACGACGGGTTCCACTGGGTCGACAACATATCCGAAAAATAGAAAAAAACTGCCAAACACTGCATAAGTACACATTTGGTCCTAATTCTATACATAAATGAGATTTAGAATTAAGGTACGAAACAGGAACTAACAGCTCTTGGTCCCTGCCACATGGTCTCGCCCATTTAGTGCCTAGGAACTAGTGTCCATACCTTATTTCTAATAGAATACTCTCCTAAGACTCTAAAAAGTACTTAGGAAAAGTAAAAAAAAAAAAGACTCAACATACATCAAAACAAGGTTACCAGAAAAAGCTACCAACATGCAACACATATGAGCTATGCCTGGAGGAAGGAGCTTAGCGGCACCTGCAGAAAAAAGTTAGTCATTCAAATCATTACTTGCTCTTCCCTGTTTCACGTGTATGTGTGTGTTTTATGCATGACTCACAGCAAGAAAATCTCTCCTAATATACTAGTGTGCATGTCTCACAGCTAGTAAACACACAAAATCACACAAAAGTGATGAGTAAGCACACTAACAAAGAACTATAGATAGAGCATAAAAAAAGATTAACTAGCATCACCGTCATTAGCCTAGCACACTATTTAACGTAGTGTTCTAACGCATCATCTACGTGAGCGCAGGGTTATGTCAGAAGATCGATGTATGTTTTGACGGGGTCGCCGTCTCCGACCCCATCCTAAAGATACAAAGATTCTAAGAGGCGCCACTAGATACTAGTTTTGGAGATACTTAAGTTTTAAAAGGCTGGCCTCATGTTATGAGTTACTCCCCTAAGCTTCCTTTCATTTCAACATTGCTCATTTGTTAAAATTAGGGTCGTAATTTGGTTGAATCATAGTAGGGTATGTAAAGGATTGGATTTGACTTTGTTGAATCACAAGTTGTTCATGTTTTATTCGAGCTTCGATCAAACTTTCACATATCTATTCATACTTTGCTTCCATAATTTTTTTAGCGATTACATTTGATTTGTATTTTGTTAGTTTATATTCATATTGGACAAGTAAAAAATTTAAATGAGTATTTAATTTTTTATATAAAATTAAAAAATTAATTTGTACTTAATTTTTCATTTAAAATTAGTAAATATGTTAAAAATTCAAATGGGTGCATATTTTTTTATATAAAGTTATTAACAAATAATTTTGTAAATCTAAAATAAAAATCAATTGAATAAATTTTAAATTAGCTTATAATTAAGTTATACCAAATATATAAAATAATTTATATAAATTATAAGTAATTTTTTTTACAATCATATAATTAGGGGGTGTCAATTCAGGTCAGCGGGTCAGGTTTTGTTAAGCTCAGAAATTGTCCCGACCCGAATAAAGTCAACCCGAATTAGACCCAAAAAATAAACGGGTCTAAAGCCAAGATCGGAACCCGACCCAAACCCGAGCTTGACTCGCTAACTTGAATTTTCATGCTATTTGGGTCTTGTTTGGTTTTCAGGTTCAATTCGAACCCGACTCAAATAATAAATCGGTTATATTATCTGACCCACCCGACTCAAAAAATATTCGGGCCAACCCTAACACAAATTTTTTTAGCCAAGTTCAAGTCGTATTGACGTGCAAGATCAATTTTTAACACCCCAACATATAACATAAATAAATTAGAAGTTATCCTGCAATAAAAAAACAAAAAACATAAATAAACATTAACAAATTAACAAATTCATTAAATAAAAAAAGATATGAAAAACTTATTTTAAATTATATACATATTGATATTAAATTATATTATATTACCATTAAGTATATAACTGAAATCTTATTTACTGTTCTCACATACCCGTGTTTTGCCGTCCACTAGTGCAAATCTTGTCTGAAAACAAACCTCTTTCTACAACTGTTCGCACGCCCGCATTTTCAAAAGCCATTCATTCTTACGTTTGTTTCTCAAAATTTGGAAATATTGCACTGAAAAGTTCGGTTGGTGGAAACAGGCCCGTATTGTTGTTGACCATTCATGGTTGTTAAAGTGTATGGAGAGAAATTAAGAAGAAAGGAGCTCTACGCATCTTAATTAACAAGCCAGCTCTACACGCCAAGACTTTGCTGATCAATTAAATCCATGAAAATAATGTGAGGCTAATTATGATCTCAGTTGTATAAATACACCCCCACCAACCTTCTGAGAGGAGTTAAGTTTTGATTGCGAGCTTTATTTGTGGTCATGGCGTCTGGTATTGCACCGGGGTTGATGGAAGCCTACGTGACGAAGAAGCTGTATAAGGAGAAGATGAAGAAAATGGAGGAAGAGATGGGGGGAGGATCAGGCAAAGCTAGCAAGAACAGTAGTGAGAAATATGGGGAGAAGAAGGGTTCTCTATTTAATTTCGTAAAGAAGAAAGTGCATCCTAAATGTGGATCTCAGTTGAACTGATTAGTAAAGATATTGAAGGTGTTTGTCAAAGATGTAGGAATTGAATGTTTTTATCTCAAACTGTATGTCAAAGAAAAAGTCCAGCAGCAATGAGTTTGCCTATTTCCATTGCCTAAATTCTTTTATTGATGATGACTAATTTTTAGTTTTATGTGGGTTAAAAATTCATATTATCTGTAAATCAGCCTCCTCTCCATCGCCATTGCTCTTGCTTTCAGCTTTCGGTATAGATTTTAAAAATATATTATATTTCTATCAATCTAGCAAGTCTGAACATACTTCTGACGTTTTGCAGTTATTAATATGGATTGAACATATTGACTTCTGACGTTTGCTGTTAAATAATATTCAAAAGTTGAAATTGGTTATGTAATTTAATCATCATGATGTGAAGACGTAATAAATGTAAAGCTATGTTGGTGTTAACTTAATTACAAGAAAGAAATCAATGATATTAATCACCTTGACATGGTGTTAATTGTCGTGATTCTATAAGCAAAGGTTCGGGATGTAAATAGACAGATTTTTAGCTCTAAATTTACTTATCCTTCCTATTATAGTCTTCGGCTTCTTGTATAAATATCAGTCTTCTGTATACAATTACAAGACAAGAAATATAAATCCCATTTCATTATTATTTTATCAAAGCACAATAATCGAGTCCACAACATTAATCGAGTCCCTACCTTAGTTCTCCAAAATTTATCCTTTTGAAAAATTGTTTTGGAGCCTCCTCACTATTCCATACTTAAACCATTTGACTATGCCTATTTGATTCTTTTACAACCCCACAAACATACAAAATTAAAACCACATGCTCATTTATGTTATTTTCTTGGGTATGGAATTGAACACTGTTGTGGGAAAAACACTTTCTTTCCTTAATCTTGGTAAGAGAACAAACCGCAAATCACAACAAAGAAGATGCAAACACAAGAGCACAAGCAAACATGAGGATTTACGTGGTTCGGTCTTTTTGACCTACGTCCACGGGAGGGAATCGAAATAATCCACTAAGACAAGAAACAAGAGTACTTAGCTTTACATAGATGAGCCCTCATCTTCCATGGCCTCCCTTCACATCCAAGGCCTCCAAGATGCTCTCCTCACCCTTAACAAGCTAGCCCACACTTCTTGAGTTCTTTTTCACTCTTACAAAACCCACACTAAAGCCTCCCCTCCTCTCATCTATTTATAGTAGATTATATTACATTATAATATTCTATAAATAGATGAGGTGTAACCTTCAAGGATCGCATGGCTTCCACATGTCCACCCTTTAGAGTCCTCCATCGCATGGTCTCCACATGTCCTTTCACATGTCCTCCTTCCACCGCATGGCCTCCACATGTCCTTCCACATGTCCTCTTCTAGGGTCTTCCATAATGAGGTGGCACCTTTCTAAAGTCAACAATGGAGGCTTAAAGTAAGTAGAAATTTACAAGAGTGTCACTTACCTTAGTGACTAATTCGGGAGTCAAAACAACAAATCTCCACCTTGACCCTCAATTATGCTAGAGTAGTGATTCCCTCCACGTGGTCCCCGAGGGGCCCTCGGCCGATGGAAAAATTCAATAAGTCCGGACGGTTGTCCGAACTTAGCTATGGGCAGCGCCTTGGTGAGCATATCAGCAGGGTTTTCTTCAGTTGGTATCTTCTCTACCACTATTGAGCCTTTAGCGACAACGTCCCTTACGAAATGAAGCTTCACATCTATGTGCTTGAATCTTTCATGAAATACTCGATTCCCGGTTAGGTGGATGGTGCTTTGGTTGTCGCAAAACACGAGTTATCACCTTTTGATGTATCCCAAGATCTTCGACCATGCCCTTTAGCCACATAGCTTCCTTGATTGCTTCGGTCACGGCGATGTATTCGGCCTCTCGTTGTTGAGAGGGCCACAAGCGGATTGGAGGTTAGACTTCCAACCGACTGCAGCATCGAAGACAGGTGAAGATGAATCCGGTCGGTGACTTTCCGGTGTCAATGCTTCCTGCGTAATCGGAATCTACGTAACCGACTACCTTTTCTTCTTTGTCTTCCGCGCTTTTGAAGAGTAGCCCCAAATCAGTAGTGCCTCTTAAGTATCTCAGGATCCATTTTAGTGCTTCCCAGTGAGCCTGTCATGGGCTTGCCATGAACCTGCTTACGATACTGACGGCGTAGGCTAAATCTGGTCTGCTGCAAACCATACCATACATGATGCTACCAACCCCACTGGCGTAGGGGACGCCCTCCATGTACCTTTTCTCTTCTTCAGTCTCTGGTGCTTGAGAGTTCGATAGTCTGAAGTGTTGGCCGATAGGTGTTGCCACTCGCTTAGCCTCGTGCATGTTGAACCTTGCTAGAACCTTCTGAATATATGACTTTTGAGACAAGAATAAGCTACCCTTTTTCTTGTCTCTGGTAATCTCCATCCCTAGGATCTTTGTAGCTGGTCCTAGGTCCTTCATGTCGAACTCAGAATTGAGCATACCTTTGATCTTCTGGACTTCCTCCTTGCTCCTGCTGGCTACTAACATATCATCCACATAAAGGAGCAAGTACGTACCGATTTCACCGTCTTGCCACTTCATGTACACAGTAGCCGTCGTAGTCGCTTCGACAAAACTGATCTTTAGCATGAAATCATCAAATCGTTTGTACCATTGTCTTGGGCTTTGTTTCAGTCCATACAAAGCCTTCTTCAACAAGCAAACTTTGTCCTTTGTCTCAGGTGTGTTGTACCCATCTGGCTGATCCATGTAGATGGTTTCTTCAAGCTCTCCATGCAGGAACGCAGTCTTAACATCTAGCTGTTCTAATTCCAAGTTGAATTGAACTGCTAGTGCTAAGACTATCCTAATTGAGCAGTGTTTCACCACGGGTGAGAAGATTTCGTTGAAGTCAATTCCTTCAACTTGTGTGAATCCCTTTGCAACGAGTCTGGCTTTGTACCTGATCCTCTCAGTACCTGGCATGCCTTCCTTCTTCTTAAAGGTCCACTTGCGACCGACTACGCATTTGTTCGTTGGTCGATCCACAAGTTCCCAGGCTTTGTTCTTCATCAGAGAAGCCATTTCCTCATCCATTGCCTCTTCCCACTTGTGTCTTTCCTTGCTCTTCAGGGCTTCCTTGTAGCTGCTTGGTTCTGCTTCTTCTATCACTTCAGCAACACTCAGAGCATAGGAGATCATATCTGCATGGCCGTATCTCTCTGGCGGTCTGATAGTTCTCCTTTGTCTGTCCCTTACCAAGCTGTAGTCGTCAGATCTTCTTTCTGGTTCAGTCACTTGCTGGTCTTCTGCCACTTCATCTTGATCATTCACAGTTGTCCTTCGATCAGTAAAAGTTTGTTGCAGCTCCACCTCAATTGACGAATCCTCCTTAGTGACACTGTCCCTGGTAACATAGCTTTGCAGATTCCCCATTTTGGACTCATCGAATGTCACATCCCTACCGATGATGCATTTTTGTTGATCTAGGCACCAAAGTTTGTAACCTTTGGTTCCGAGTGGGTATCCGATGAAGATGCACTTCAAAGCCCTCGCTTCCGGCTTATCCTCGTCTAACGTGAGCGTATGCAATACATACAAAGACTTTAAGATTATCATAGTTACACGGCTTTCCGTACCACATCTCCAAAGGAGTCTTCATGTTGATAGTCGTCGATGGGCATCCGTTGATGAGGTAGCGAGGCGGTTGACACGGCTTCTCCCCGAAACTTTTGGGTAGACTTGCATTTAGCGGCATGCACCTTACTCTCTCTAGGAGAGTCCCGTTCATCCTCTCGGCTAGGCCGTTACGTTGAGGAGTGTTCCGGACCTGTCTTGTGTCTTGTGATGCCTTTCCTCCCGCATAGCTCCTCAAGCCGCTTCCGAGCGATACTCAAGCCATTGTCGGTTCTCAAGTGCTTCGACTTTGCTCCCATCTTGTTTTCGGTGAGAGTTAACCGAGTCCCTGAATCGTTGAAAAGCTTCATCTTTTGTTTTTAAGATAAAGACCCATACTTTCCTGGTGTAGTCGTCGATGATAGACATGAAGTATCTTCCTCCTCCATGAGTCTGAGTTCTAGCTGGGCCCCATAGATCACTGTGTACATAATCAAGAGGTTTCTTTGATGTATGTATTCCGGTGGAGAACTTCACCACGGTGGCCTTCCCAGAGTACGCATTGTTCACGAATTCCGGTTGTCGACCCGATCTCCGCATAACGAGTTCTCGCTGGACAATTCCCGTAAGCCCCTTTCATTTACATGCCCCGGCCTCATGTGCCATAGTCCGGATCCGTCGGGCTCTGATTGAACTGCATTTGAGAAGTTCCCGATCACAGTTCTTCCAACTAGGGAGTATAACCCATTCTTTCTGACTCCTTTCATGACTATGAGAGAGCCCTTAACTACTATGATACAACTATTCTCTGTCTTGAATGAGTATCCATTGGACTCCAGCGTCCCTAAAGAAATCAGATTTCTTTTAAGTTCAGGGACGTACCGACATGCTTGCGATATCCGTTCGGCTCCATCGAACATCTTTATTCCGATCGTCCCGTCGCCGATCACCTTACGAGCTTTATTGTCTCCAAGTAGAACGGATCCACCATTTGCCGGTTGCGAGTGTCTCGAACCGGTCTTTGTGAGGACACATGTGGAAGGAGCACCCCGAGTCAAGGATCCACTCCTTGCTGGATTCGCATTCTGTGATCACCGTAGCTTCGAGTCGAATCATAGCCGTCCGAGACTATGCTTGCTTCTCCGAATCTTTAGGCTTCTCCGAAAGCCTTTCTTTCTATCCGGACGAGTCCTTCTTAAAATGACCTTCCTTGTGGCGGTGGTAGCACTTGTAGGATCTCTTAGAAGACCGACCTCTAACGTTTCTTCGGACCTTGATCCGCTTCCGGTCACTTTTATAACCTTTATTGCTCGATCTTCCTCTAACCATCGATCGTCTCCACTGGTTTCCTCCTTCATGTCGTGCTTCTTCGAAGTTCTTTGACTCGATCAATGATTGAACCTCTTCCGGAGTAATCGTTTGCGCCCTTCCATAGAGCATCGCATCCTCGAACCGCTCGTAGCTCTTAGGAATAGAGTTTAGCAACGAGCGGCGCCTTGTCCTCGTCATCCATCTTGACGTCGATGTTCTCAAGATCATCTATGATCTTGTTGAACTCGTCTATCCGCTCCGAGACCGATTTGTCTTCGTGCATTTTGAAAGAGTATAGGCGCCTGTTTCGTAAATAGCTTATTAGCCGGAGACTTGGTCGGGTAGAGTACCTCGAGTTTGGCCCAAAGCGCTTGAGCCGTTGTCTCCCTCGACACCTCCTCAGAACCTTGTCGCCGAAGCTCAAGATTATCAAACTATGAGCTTTCTCCAGCATGCCAATCTTCTCTTTCTCTGTCATGTCGGCCGGCAGTGCCGTCGGCCCTTGCAAGGCTTCTGCGACACCCTGCTGAACCAGTAGGGCTCTCATCTTTACTCTCCATAGGCCGAAGTCGTTCTTTCCCGTGAATTTCTCGATGTCGAATTTGGTGGAACCCATTGTCCCCGCCAAACACCTCTTCTTCGTTCTTGCTGCGATTTCTTGGGTGCGATTCCTCCGACCAAGATGTGTCGAGATTTTCCCACAGACGGCGCCAATTGTTGTGGGAAAAAACACTTTCTTTCCTTAATCTTGGTAAGAGAACAAACCGCAAATCACAACAAAGAAGATGCAAACACAAGAGCACAAGCAAACAAGAGGATTTACGTGGTTCGGTCTTTTTGACCTACGTCCACGGGAGGGAATCGAAATAATCCACTAAGACAAGAAACAAGAGTACTTAGCTTTACATAGATGAGCCCTCATCTTCCATGGCCTCCCTTCACATCCAAGGCCTCCAAGATGCTCTCCTCACCCTTAACAAGCTAGCCCACACTCCTTGAGTTCTTTTTCACTCTTACAAAACCCACACTAAAGCCTCCCCTCCTCTCATCTATTTATAGTAGATTATATTACATTATAATATTCTATAAATAGATGAGGTGTAACCTTCAAGGATCGCATGGCTTCCACATGTCCACCCTTTGCGAGTCCTCCATCGCATGGTCTCCACATGTCCTTTCACATGTCCTCCTTCCACCGCATGGCCTCCACATGTCCTTCCACATGTCCTCTTCTAGGGTCTTCCATAATGAGGTAGCACCTTTCTAAAGTCAACAATGGAGGCTTAAAGTAAGTAGAAATTTACAAGAGTGCCACTTACCTTAGTGACTAATTGGGGGTCAAAACAACAAATCTCCACCTTGACCCTCAATTATGCTAGAGTAGTGATTCCCTCCACGTGGCCCCCGAGGGGCCCTCAGCCAGTGGAAAAATTCACTAAGTCCAGACAGTGTCTGAACTTAGCTATGGGCAGCGCCTTGGTGAGCATATCAGCAGGGTTTTCTTCAGTTGGTATCTTCTCTACCACTATTGAGCCTTTAGCGACGACGTCCCTTACGAAATGAAGCTTCACATCTATGTGCTTGAATCTTTCATGAAATACCTGATTCCTGGTTAGGTGGATGGTGCTTTGGTTGTCGCAAAACACGAGTTATCACCTTTTGATGTATCCCAAGCTCTTCGACCATGCCCTTTAGCCACATAGCTTCCTTGATTGCTTCGATCACGGCGATGTATTCGGCCTCTTGTTGTTGAGAGGGCCACAACTGATTGGAGGTTAGACTTCCAACTGACTGCAGTACCGAAGACAGTGAAGATGAATCCGGTCAGTGACTTTCTGGTGTCAATGCTTCCTGCGTAATCGGAATCTACGTAACCGACTACCTTTTCTTCTTTGTCTTCCAGCCTTTTGAAGAGTAGCCCCAAATCAGTGGTGCCTCTTAAGTATCTCAGGATCCATTTTAGTGCTTCCCGGTGAGCTCGTCCCGGGCTTGCCATGAACTCCGCTTACGATGCCGACGGCGTAGGCTAAATGCAGTCCGTCTGCAAACCATACCATACATGATGTTACCAACCCCACCTGGCGTAGGGGACGCCCTCCATGTACCTTTTCTCTTCTTCGGTCTGCGGTGCTCGAGAGTTCGATAGTCCGAAGTGTTGACAATAGGTGTTGCCACCGCTTAGCCTCGTGCATGTTGAACCTTGCTAGAACCTTCGAATATATGACTTTTGAGACAAGAATAAGCTACCCTTTTCTTGTCTCGCAGTAATCTCCATCCCTAGGATCTTTGTAGCTGGTCCTAGGTCCTTCATGTCGAACTCGGAATTGAGCATACCTTTGATCTTCCGGACTTCCTCCTCGCTCCTGCCGGCTACTAACATATCATCCACATAAAGGAGCAAGTACGTACCGATTTCACCATCTTGCCACTTCATGTACACACGAGTATGTCGTAGTCGCTTCGACAAAATCGATCTTTAGCATGAAATCATCAAATCGTTTGTACCATTGTCTTGGGCTTTGTTTCGGCCCATACAATGCCTTCTTCAACGAAGCAAACTTTGTCCTTTGTCTCGGGTGTGTTGTACCCATCCGGTCGATCCATGTAGATGGTTTCTTCAAGCTCTCCATGCGGGAACGCAGTCTTAACATCTAGTTGTTCTAATTCCAAGTTGAATTGAACTCGCTAGTGCTAAGACTATCCTAATTGAGCGAGTGTTTCACCACGGGTGAGAAGATTTCGTTGAAGTCAATTCCTTCAACTCGTGTGAATCCCTTGCAACGAGTCCGGCTTTGTGCTCGATCCTCTCGGTACACGGCATGCCTTCCTTCTTCTTAAAGGTCCACTTGCGACCGACTACGCGTTTGTTCGTTGGTCGATCCACAAGTTCCCGGGCTTTGTTCTTCATCGGAGAAGCCATTTCCTCATCCATTGCCTCTTCCCACTTGTGTCTTTCCTTGCTCTTCGGGGCTTCCTTGTAGCTGCTCGGTTCGCTTCTTCTATCACTTCGAGCAACACTCGCAGCATAGGAGATCATATCCGCATGGCCGTATCTCTGCGGCGGTCCGATAGTTCTCCTTTGTCCGTCCCTTACCAAGTCGTAGTCGTCGGATCTTCTTTACGGTTCAGTCACTTGCTGGTCTTCTGCCACTTCATCTTGATCATTCACGGTTGTCCTTCGATCGGTAAAAGTTTGTTGCGGCTCCACCTCGATTGACGAATCCTCCTTAGTGACACTTGTCTCCGGTAACATAGCTTTGCGGATTCCCCATTTTGGACTCATCGAATGTCACATCCCTATCGATGATGCATTTTTGTTGATCTAGGCACCAAAGTTTGTAACCTTTGGTTCCAGGTGGGTATCCGATGAAGATGCACTTCAAAGCCCTCGCTTCAGACTTATCTCGTCTAACGTGAGCGTATGCAATACATACAAAGACTTTAAGATTATCATAGTTACCTGGCTTTCCGTACCACATCTCCAAAGGAGTCTTCATGTTGATAGCTGTCGATGGGCATCTGTTGATGAGGTAGCAGGCGGTTGACACAGCTTCTCCCCAGAAACTTTTGGGTAGACTTGCATTTAGCCAGCATGCACCTTACTCTCTCTAGGAGAGTCCTGTTCATCCTCTCAGCTAGGCCGTTCTGTTGAGGAGTGTTCCGGACTGTCTTGTGTCTTGTGATGCCTTTCCTCCTGCATAGCTCCTCAAACTGCTCTGAGCAGTACTCCAAGCCATTGTCGGTTCTCAAGTGCTTCAGCTTTGCTCCCATCTTGTTTTCGGTGAGAGTTAACCAGTCCCTGAATCGTTGAAAAGCTTCATCTTTTGTTTTTAAGATAAAGACCCATACTTTCCTGGTGTAGTCGTCGATGATAGACATGAAGTATCTTCCTCCTCCATGAGTCTGAGTTCTAGCTGGGCCCCATAGATCACTGTGTACATAATCAAGAGGTTTCTTTGATGTATGTATTCGGTGGAGAACTTCACCACAGTGGCCTTCCCGATACGCATTGTTCACGAGAATTCCGGTTGCTTGACCCGATCTCCGCATAACGAGTTCGCTCGGACAATTCCCCGTAAGCCCCTTTCATTTACATGCCCCGGCCTCATGTGCCATAGTCCGGATGCATCGGGCTCTGATTGAACTGCATTTGAGAAGTTCCCGATCACGGTTCTTCCAACTAGGGAGTATAACCCATTCTTTCTGACTCCTTTCATGACTATGAGAGAGCCCTTAGCTACTCTGATACAGCTATTCTCTGCCTTGAATGAGTATCCATTCGACTCCAGCGTCCCTAAAGAAATCGAATTTCTTTTAAGTTCAGGACGTACCGACATCTTCGCGATATCCGTTCGGCTCCATCGAACATCTTTATTCGATCGTCCCGCTGCCGATCACCTTACGAGCTTTATTGTCTCCAAGTAGAACGGATCCACCATTTGCCGGTTGCGGTGTCTCGAACCGGTCTTTGTGAGGACACATGTGGAAGGAGCACCACGAGTCGAGGATCCACTCCTTGCTTGGATTCGGATTCCGTGATCACCGAGCTTCGAGTCGAATCATAGCCGTACGAGACTATGCTTGCTTCTCCAGAATCTTTAGGCTTCTCACGAAAGCCTTTCTTTCTATCCGGACGAGTCCTTCTTAAAATGACCTTCCTTGTGGCAGTGGTAGCACTTGTAGGATCTCTTAGAAGACTGACCTCTAACGTTTCTTCTGGACCTTGATCTGCTCTGGTCACTTTTATAACCTTTATTGCTCGATCTTCCTCTAACCATCAGACTGTCTCCACTGGTTTCCTCCTTCATGTCGTGCTTCTTCTGAAGTTCTTTGACTCTGATCAATGATTGAACCTCTTCCAGAGTAATCGTTTGCGCCCTTCCATAGAGCATCGCATCCTTGAACTGCTCGTAGCTCTTAGGAATAGAGTTTAGCAACAGCAGCGCCTTGTCCTCGTCATCCATCTTGACGTCGATGTTCTCAAGATCATCTATGATCTTGTTGAACTCGTCTATCTGCTCCGAGACTGATTTGTCTTCGTGCATTTTGAAAGAGTATAGGCGCTGTTTCGAAATAACTTGATTAGCCAGAGACTTGGTCAGGTAGAGTACCTCGAGTTTGGCCCAAAACTCTTGAGCCGTTGTCTCCCTCGACACCTCCCTCAGAACCTTGTCGCCGAAGCTCAAGATTATCAAACTATGAGCTTTCTCCAGCATGCCAATCTTCTCTTTCTCTGTCATGTCGGCCGGCAGTGTCGTCGGCCCTTGCAAGGCTTCTGCGACACCCTGCTGAACCAGTAGGGCTCTCATCTTTACTCTCCACAGGCCGAAGTCGTTCTTTCCCGTGAATTTCTCGATGTCGAATTTGGTGGAACCCATTGTCCCCGCCAAACACCTCTTCTTGCTGCGATTTCTTGGGTGCGATTCCTCCGACCAAGATGTGTCGAGATTTTCCACGGACGGAGCCAATTGTTGTGGGAAAAAACACTTTCTTTCCTTAATCTTGGTAAGAGAACAAACCACAAATCACAACAAAGAAGATGCAAACACAAGAGCACAAGCAAACAAGAGGATTTACGTGGTTCGGTCTTTTTGACCTACGTCCACGGGAGGGAATCGAAATAATCCACTAAGACAAGAAACAAGAGTACTTAGCTTTACATAGATGAGCCCTCATCTTCCATGGCCTCCCTTCACATCCAAGGCCTCCAAGATGCTCTCCTCACCCTTAACAAGCTAGCCCACACTCCTTGAGTTCTTTTTCACTCTTACAAAACCCACACTAAAGCCTCCCCTCCTCTCATCTATTTATAGTAGATTATATTACATTATAATATTCTATAAATAGATGAGGTGTAACCTCTCGAGGATCGCATGGCTTCCACATGTCCACCCTTTAGAGTCCTCCATCGCATGGTCTCCACATGTCCTTTCACATGTCCTCCTTCCACCGCATGGCCTCCACATGTCCTTCCACATGTCCTCTTCTAGGGTCTTCCATAATGAGGTGGCACCTTTCTAAAGTCAACAATGGAGGCTTAAAGTAAGTAGAAATTTACAAGAGTGCCACTTACCTTAGTGACTAATTGGGGGTCAAAACAACAAACACAAAGGGTATCGTTGTTCGGATCCTACTATAAATAAACTTCTCATATTACTTCATGCTACCTTCAAGGAAAATACCATGTTCTCATCCCTTTTTAAATTTCACCATTCTGTCAATATTGACTCTATGTTTCTCACTGATTCCTCAATTGAGTTGTTTCTAAGTCCCGACATAGGGAATTCTAATACGCTCAATATTAGGTCTTCCACACCTGCTCCTATTGATTCTGCTTTAGCTGTTGATCCTGCACGTACACCTCCACCTTCCCTTGACACCACTCTTCCTCGTTCTACCCTGGTAAGGGAAACTCCTCATTCCCTTACTGATTTCCATTGTTATTCTGATATTGCAACCCTTCACGAGCCTCGCTCTTATCGTGAGACAAGTACTGACCCTCTTTGGCAACAAGCTATGTAGGAAGAACTTCAGACCTTGGAGAAAACTCATACCTGGGACTTTGTTGATCTTCCTCCTCATAAGTCCCTTATTGGCTGTAAATGGATTTATAAAATCGAGACTTGTTCTGATGTGTTCGTTGAGCGATACAAAGCTCGCTTAGTAGCCAAAGGTTACACTCAAGAAAATGTGATAGATTATGAAGAAAATTTTGCTCCGGTTGCTCAATTAACATCAGTCTGTAGTCTATTAGCTCTTTCTGCAGTTCATAGATGGAAGATTCTCCAGATGGATGCCAAAAATTGTTTCCTTCATGATGATTTGTCTGAAGAGGTGTATATGCATCCTCCCCCTGGTTATCATTCTCCTCATATGCAAGATCCAACGAGCCTTGTATGGATTAAAACAAGCTCCCCGAGCCTGGTTTGCCAAATTTAGTTCTACTCTTGCTCAACTTGGCTTTCTCTCTAATCCTCTTGTTTCAGCATTGTTCGTTCATCGAACTGACCATGGTATTATACTTCTGCTACTTTATGTTGATGATATGATAATGACTGGTAATGGCATACATGGTGTCTCTGAATTCAACATTTTCTAAGTCAATGTTTTAAAATGAAGGATCTTGACAATCTCAGTTATTTTTTGAGGCTTGAAGTTTCTCATAATTTTGTAGGTTATTATCTTTCTCAAGCTAAGTATGCATCTGGTCTAGTTTATTGAGCGGGCATTACTTATAGTAAAACTATATTAACCCCTTGGAACTCCATTGGAAACTTACTCCTCTTGATTATCCGACTTTATATCGATAACTTGTGGGTATTCTTGTTTATCTCACTATTACTCGATCTTATATCGTATATGATGTTCACTTTGTCAGTCAGTTCATGTTTGCCCCTCGCTCGCCATATTTTTCTGCAATTCTTCAGATACTTCGATATATTAAAGGCACTCATTTTCATAGTCCATTTTTCTGCTCACTCTTCTTTGGCATTAACCGGCTACTCTGATGCTGATTAGGCTTGTGATCCCACAGATCGTCGTTCTACAACGTGTTATTGTTTCTTCTTAGGAGATTCTCTTATCTATTGACGTAGCAAAAAGCAAACATTTGTTGTTCGCTCCAACACAGAATCTAAGTATCATTCTCTAGCTGACGTCACATCTGAATTACTTTGGCTAAGATGATTGTTATCTGATATGGTATCCAACAATCTTCAGCTACTATGCTTTATTGTGATAATAGAAGTGCTATACAAATCTCTCATAATGATGTTTTTTCTTGAGCGTACTAAACATATTGACATTGATTGTCACTTTGTTTGTCATCATGTTACTCAGGGCACTATACTTTTAATTCTCGTCTCCTCTGCTAACCAAACAGCTGATATCTTCACCACAACCTATCCTCCCACGCCTTTCAAGATCTATTGAGCAAATTGAAGATTGCATCCACTATACTATTATGAGATAGAGGGGGGGTGTTAATGTGATTACAGGAAAGTAATCAATGACTATAATTGCCTTGATACAGTGATAATAGCCTTGATTTTATAGGTAGAAGTTTAGGATGTAAATAAGCAAATTTTTAGCTCTTAATTTACTTTTCTTTCTTATTCTAGTCTTAAGCTTCTTGTATAAATATCAGTCTTCTCAGTACAATTACAAGACATGAAATAAAAATCCCTTTTCATTATTAGTCAGTAAATTACTTGGTTATTAACCTTTCTACGAATGGTTAATAAAATACACCAATAAATCCACTAAAGCCTTTTACTAGAATCACAAATTAGATAAATATATAGGTGATCTAAGTGATTTTTATTCTATATTAGAAAGTGATTACTAATTTGAGCACACTTAAAAAAAATCATTTGAACTTAGGACACAATCACAGCCAATACATAGTAGAAACACAAATAAATTTATCAAATTAAAATTAAAAGATAAACTATATATATTATAGACACAAATAATGATATGGCTATCTCATCTTTAATTAAGTAATTCAGTTTTGATATATGATTAGGATTGAATCAATCAAAATCATGTAATTTAAAAAAGGGGCATTTACATTCATACCACACAACTCCTTACTATTTACATTTCACACATTTAAACTTTCATATTTACACGGACAACACTTAAGTCCTTAATAACATATCAAAAATACTGCTATTACTTACAATTTAAAAGTGAAATACATATTTTCATGCACAGGTTATGATATCAAAGTGTTCTAAATATAAATATGAAAGTTTAGTGAAATTCTGCTCAAAATTATTGATCTTTGTTCTCAATAATATTCTTTATCAACTTAGTGAAATTTCTAGCCAATGATGTAATAAAATTATTAATCTCCCTATTTTTGTATAATGAAAGAGAGTAATGTTGAATGAATAATTTAATTTTACCAGGCTAAACTTGCTACATTTGTTTATGCAGGGATTGCGCCCTTTTTTATTTTAGTAGAACTCAAAATTATTTATGTCATTATAAATCAAATATTCTTAGTTTTTAGTATTCGGAATGTTATTCACTCTTACGACTATGCTAAAAGAAATTCCACCCACTAGACACCGCCCAAATTTACTTGTTTTTGGAATCAACTAGGTGAGGCAATGTCAATACCTTAGAATTCACTCTTCCTTTTTGTAGTTTGATGTTCTTTAATGCAAGTTAAGTTATGTTGGCTACTAAGTCACATGACACTAGATTTTATAAATATTTCACACTATTTGGAAGGTTTTTTGTATTATTATTATTTGCTATTTTTGAAAGTATAAAACTTCTTTTCAATATGAATTTCTCAATTTTTGCATCTCAATGGCTTTTTTTTCCTTTGGAAAAGTTATTACATGTTAATGTTTATCATCTCTAGGTGATAATGCTCATTTCATATGTTATGCTTCTAAGTTTTGCAAGCTTTATTGCATAAATATCTTAATGTTCAAATTAAACCTATGGTGCAAATAAATGTTGACTACTACGCTTTGGCATTATTCTTGCTATGGTGAGAGCATTTGTTTGTGTTTCATGATGATCAATTCATTAATTGAACCAATCACATCATTCATTTAGTTTTTGGTGGCCTAATTTTTTGTATGTTTCTTTATGGTTGTTGAGCTTCTTTTTCTGGTTAGTATACACTCTTTTGTTGGTTAGTATACACTCCTTTGTTGGTTGGTGCACATTGAGGATATATGCTTCTCCCCTAGAGCCTATGTTTTTTTCTTTCTTTTAGATCAATTTTTTAGATCTTAGTGTGTTTTCTTCAATTTTTTGTATTAAACAATTCGTCTAAGGCTATTAGCTAAAATAAATAAATAAATAAACATCTTTGATGTGTGCTGTAATGCATGTAATAAAGAGCATAGAGAGACAAAAAGTGATAATGGATTTCTCGTCATCTTGCTCTTTCTTCCGTTGGCGTCTCTCCGGCAGGTTCAGATTTGCCTCTTATTTAGTTTATCTTGATCTATAATTTTTCTTTTCTTTATCTTATTTCTCCAACAAACTTTAAATTCAAACTATTTTTTTGAGCCATAATAGTTGAAAATAATGGTCGAAAATGTGACCCATTTTCAAAGGTTTTTTATTCACTAATGATAAGTACTTCTGATCATTTTATATAAGCTATTAATTACGTGCGCACATTTCATCAGAATTTAAGTGTTCGCATAAGTTTTGATATATTCAATTCTAGCCTTCCAAGCTGAATCACACGATATATCTGCACCATACATACATAAATACATACATACATATATATATATATATGTATATGTATATATATATATATATATATGTATATGTATATATATATATATATATATGTATATGTATATATATATATATATATGTATATGTATATATATATATATATATATATATATATATATATATATATATATATATATATAATAGAAGTTTATATAAGAGGTATTTATAAGCATATTTTTAATAGAATTAAGTCATAAATTTAATTTAAATTCAGTCAATTATACAAAACAAAAACTAAATTCAACCCATTTGAATACGAATTTAATGAATCTGATTACAAAACGGATTAAAGCTATATTCCGCAGTAAGCTTCATTCTCCGAAGCACAAATTTATGGAATTTAATAAATCCTATTGAACTAAAATCTAAATTACAGCCAAACACCGCTTAGGAAGATTTACAAACCAAATGAATCAGAAGAAAAAGTAAACAGGGCATCTTCTTCGCCCTCCCTAAATAAGAACTGAAGAATTCAAACATAACGGTAAACAGAAATATAAATCCGTTATCAAAGCTTAATCAAACAGACTTATACAAGCCATATAGTTAATTTCCCCTGCTATATAATAAGATCAATCCATGGACTTGCCTGCCTGCTCGCGAAACTCATTAGGGTGAACTTTCTTCCTCAATAAACCAAAGAGTCCCTTCTTTTTCTCACCATTTTTGACGCTGGTTTGGCTATCTTGGCTTCTTCCCAGCTCGTCTTCCATTCTCTTCATCTTCTCGTTGTGGAGCTTCTTCACAACGTAGGCTTCGACCAACCCGGGTGCTACAAAAGAGGCCATTATTTGTAAAAGTTGAATGCTTTTAATTCTGAGAGTCTATTGATGAGGAGGTGGAGGAGGGTATTTATAAAGCGGGGAAGCTTGGAGGACACGGCAATGGAGTCTGAAAGATGCTCTGACTTGACTTGGGAGGGCACACGTTGCGTTTCCTTTTAGACGGAGGAGTAAGGAATAAAATTGGAAAGTTTAGAGGAAACCTTTCCATAACTTTTGCTTTTACAACAGCGTTTGGAAAAGATACAATTGTAATTTATAAGAATTTGTTGCAAACGCGGCCTTGACAGACCATAGGGCACAAGTTGATGCCTACGAAGCACTCGAGCTTAATGACCATAAACCATTTTTTTTTTCAGAACTATAATGTTATGCCTCAAGTTTTTTAATGTAATCATGAAGTCCGATTTCAGCAAAATTATGGTCAAACTAATCGGATCAACGAGACGGACAAAATGATATTAAAATTGGTCTAATCCGACTCAAATCAAGCCCTCATCAAGTCATTAAAATGCTTTTAAAAGCTTTATGGAAGTATTTGAAAGGTTAATTGAATGTCGAATCCAACGAACTTATAATCGAATCATGCGCCTCGACAGGATGAATCAAACGAGCCAAAAATCGCTCAATATGACAAAATTATGGTACTTAAATGTCCATCAAACACCATTTGATCAACAAAATTATCTGAAATATTCGATCAATATTGTTCATATTCTTGCATTAATTGCACCTAAAGCTTTATAATAAAGGCACACCCTCTCATGGGAGAAAAATTTGAGTCCGGTGTCCGGATGCAGAGCTGCGTCCGGACAACGGGGATACCCCCCATGTACCCCCCATGTAACACCTCTGTAAGTTGGGTGTACATGGGGGGTACACGGGGGGTCCTCACACAGACACCGGACGCAGCTCTGCGTCAGGTGTCCGAACGCAAATTTTTTTCCTCTCATGGAGGAGGGAGAGACCTTGAAGCCTAAAGAGAGCTTATAGTCGAAGGAAGAGCTTAAAGCTTAAGGTCGTTGCCAATCAGCATTGGTCGACGCACACTTCTTACAAAGAGTTCATCCATGCACCTACTTTATAGCTCAAAAGATTGCGTAACATTTCCTGCCTTTAGGACAATGAACCATACTTTAATCTCCAGTTTATAGTGGATTTCTTCAGCTGTTCCAGGCCCCGTGATTTTTCCCTTTTCGGGTTTTCCACTTAAAAACTTCTGATGTATGTACTGGTTATTTATTTATCCGAGTATGGGTTGAATTCTCGTGCAATGCTAAGACAATATTATGTTACTCTATTGCCCCGAAACTTCTAGCACACATCAGTTTGGCATCGTCTATGAGAAACGAAGCATCGTTCGACTCTGAGACGTTAAGCCCCTACTTCAGTTCCCAATGATGCACTTCATCAATCGACAAAGGAACCTTCTTTGCATTTTGAAGATCATATCTAGAGCATTTTTCAATGTGGCTGACAAGCTTCACTGTAGTCTTGGATGGCCATTCACATCAATGTACCAGACACGATTGTAGTGGGGTTGTCTTCTCGCATCCTATTTAAACACAAAATATTTGACAACTTCTTCTAGGTTGGGGGACAACATTCACTACTATCTCGAAAGGTCGTTCATTTTAACATGTCGGCATGACTGCGGTGGTGGAGTCACCCCATATTACATTCAGATTACAAGTCTTCGATAATCATTCTTGGAGAGAGGGCAATATTCATCGCAAATAATGCTTCCTCGGTGCACCCATATCGTACTAGAGTTCCTCTTTAACCATACTAGGAAGTTGATCTCTTCAAGGCTCGATATATGGGTTGTTTTAAAAGCTCGTGTGGGAAACATACCAACTGAAGGAAAATAAGTTCAAAAGCAGCAACTGAAAAGTTGTCAAACATTATTCTTGAGTATGGCAGCAACTATATTTCAAAGAAAACATTCGACTCATTGATGTCTACGCCCCAGTCTTGAGAAATCTAGATCACCATTGAAACTGTATTATTGGATTAATCGATCCCAAGGGGACTTGACTCGACATCTTCCATCACAGTCTACAATCGGCAAGAAGAAGCTTCAACTAACAATCTCAGATAGGTCAAAAATTCTTGTTGGATTTCTTTCCACCTATTCCATAATAGGTTGTGGTTTTCAAGCAGAAGCTTTGACTAACAACCTCAGACAGATTAACAATCCTTAGTTGATTTCATATGACTTTGTCCATTACGCGTTAACGTTGTCGAGTGTCTCCAACTATACAACACAGGATGGGTCATACATTCTTAATGAATTCTTCTTTCAAGTATGCTCCAACGCAAGATATAGTTGTGAGACATACGTCTTTCGACTAACAGCCTGGAAAAAGTTGAACATTCGTAGTGCTAGAAAAGGTCTCCAATCTTGCCACTAGAAGTTGAGCCAAAGAGGTAAGACTTGATGAGAACCTACCATGCCCCTGGAAGTCGAGTCCAAGAGGCAACACTCCATGGGAAGACACTCCTGAAAGTTGAGTCAACAAAGTAAGACTTAGTGGAAAGCTACCATGCCCATAGAATTCGAGCCTAAGTGGCAAGACTCGATGAGAAATATACGGTACTTCTAGAAGTCGAACCCAAGAGATAAGACTCAATGTGAAAGTAATGTACTTTTGTAAGTCAAGCCCAAGAGGCAAGACTCGATCGAAAGGTTTGGTACCCCTTGAAGTCTAGCTCATGAGACAATACTCGATGGAAAGCCTCTAAAAGACGAGTCAAAGAGACAAGTCACGATGGGAAGCTAGTAGTGAATAGGGTCCTTGCAAGACATACTCCAAGAAAGCAAGTGGTTGACTAAGATTTCAACTCAAAAAATTCAGAAAATTACAAGTCTCAGAAGACACAGGTACTTTAAAGACTTAAAAATGCTACAAGTCTCAGGAGGGGTACATCAAAAACCTCAAAAAACTAAGAGTCTTAGAAGGGTCTGGTGCATGTCGAGCTTCTAGAAGGCATAAGTCTGATAAAGGCACAAGCCTCAGAAGATACACGCCCAATTTTCGAAGTCCAGCATCACTCGTACCATTGTTGAGCACCGCCGAATACCAGTCGCTAATTGTCACCGACCACAAGTCGCTAATCGCCGCCAATCACCAGTTGTCGACCGCTCTCTACCATCACTCGTCGACCATTATCGATCAGGATCGACCGCCTCTCACATCTTACGATAAGTACATCCACGCACCGACTTTGTAGCTCGAAAGATTGTCTAACCCTTTCACGCATGAAGGAAAATTGACCATGCTTGTAATCTCCTGTTTATAATGGATTTCTTCAGCTGGGCCAAACCCCGTGTTTTTTTCCCTTTTCATGTTTTCCACGTAAAAACTTCTTGTGTATCTACTGGTTGTTTCTTTTATGTGAGTGTGTATTGAATTCTCATGCAACGCTAAGACGATAACCTGTTATATTATCGCCGCGAATCTTCTAGCACACATCAAAGCCACTTGAAGGAATGATTTATAATCAAAGTGTTTAACATTATGTCTAATGAAGCGTTTCGAGATATTAATTAGAATTATCAAAATAGTACTATAAAAATTATTATTAAACCCTCATTCTTCATGTAATGAACGAAAAAAAAACCTAAAAGCTCAAACACTCTACCCAACATTCGAGAGTAATGACCATCCAATCATTATTGTTAGATCGTTGTCATCCATCTATTATCATCCAAGTACTATTGCTCAACCCTACTACCCAACGATCATCTTTTGATTGTTTTAACTAAAATCTATCTTTATTCATCAACTCATCGATAGATTTTCATCATTCATATATCATCCATCAACACTTGGTATCATCCTTCAATGTTTTTTCAACATTCTCATAGCCACATCCATAGAAAGTCAATATTGTGTGCTCTAAGTTGAAATCACTTATTCTCCATTTAAGGGAAAGTTAGGGCTTTCGTAATTATTATGAACATAAAATTATTGTTCCATCATCGCCAATTTTTAGCTCACAACTAGTTTTGTATGGATATCTTCATATATATATATATATATATATATATATATATATATATATAACTGATATAACGCAATGTTCATATATCAGTTCATTCTTATATATATATACATATATATATAACTGATATAACGCAATGTTCATATATCAGTTCATTCTTAAATGCCGATTAGTTGACCATCCGTTTGGGTGAATAAGCTAGGTGCGGTAGCTATTACAAATTTTTATTTTTTTGGAAAAACCAGACCGCAGCCAGAAAGCTCCCACCGCACTTAGGTAGGTGCGGTGTGAAAATGTTATTTTCAGTGTTTTGAAAACGCATAAGCTGTCAAAACGCAGTTTACCCAGACAGACCAGGTGCGTTTTCAAAACGCTGCCGCACCAAATAAGCTGCCTCAAACTGGTTGGAGAAATCGTTGTCAAATTAATTAATTATATTTAATTCAAATGAATTTAATTTAGTGTATTTAACAATTTACATAACACCTACAAATTTGAGCTACATAATTACTCAAACCAAGCGAAAAATGTAAAATAAAATATTTCTAATGGATTATAAGTTCTTGGAAGATTTACATATATACCAACTAAATCCTATGTATTTAACATGCTTAACGTCTAAACTTCAATATTTATATACATGTTTCTTCTTTTCCTGAATGAATGAAAAATATTTATCCTACTTTTTAAAAATTAAAATAGAGATATTATTTATGTGAGTCATAGGAGAGATTTGACTGTAACAATGCAAAAAATAAAATTTAGGTGTTAGAGATGTAAATATTTAATATTGACTGGTATTTATGTCAATGCCTCAAAAATTTAGGCTGCACACAAAATCATTAGATCCCTTCCGAGATTATTTTCTACCATGAAATCTTAGATTTGACTTCTCCGAGTTTAGTTTCTATCATAAAATCTTAGGTATTGACTGGTACGTTTTGTCATTGGGCTTACTTTTCCTGAAAAAGAACGAAAAGTTAAAAGAAAAATCCGAATTCTATAGCACCAAGAAACAGCATCCCGCTTAGGGCTGTTAACGAATTGATTTCTGGCCCAAGCTCAATTCGAGTCAAAATTAGAATTAATTTTTAAACAATTAATAATCTTTGAGCTAAATTGATTAAATTCATAACCATAACATCAATAGACGTGTTATCAATCCGATTTCATACTGATTTATGATCGACTCAAAAAAAATTCCAATCTAAAAATTTAGCTCATTATTCATCTGGTCCATTAACCAAAATATTTGAGGGAATAACAATTTTGGAGGTAAATTCACAGTTTGCATTAGGAGTCTCCAATCAGAGTCTGTCACGTGTATAGACATGCCCCCAATTTAATACATGGGTTAACTTGTCTTGGCTGTACACATGACAGATGCTGATTGAAATCCTGATGCAATATTCACAGGACACCTCATGCAATAATTTTTCACTATCCCACTCCTACTTGCAGCGCTCGAATTGTTATCGTAGAAAAGTCGATCAAAATAGCTTTCCTCACTTCGACTTCATGGCTTCAGCTGACTTTGCCATATAATTTTCTACTCTTCATCTTTTAGTTCAATTCAATGAACCCTACCGAGCACTGGGCTTCCCTCCTGCAACGATGCCTCGAACACCAAAATCGAATTGCCGGCAAATCCATCCATGCCTACATTACCAAAGCAGGCCTTCTCCATCTCGGCCTCTACCTCACCAACAACCTCATCAACTTCTACTCAAAAGTCCGTCTCTTCTCCGACGCCTGTAACCTGTTCGACGAAATGCCTCTTAAGAATATCTTCACCTGGAACTCTATTCTTTCCATGCACGCTAAAAGTGGACAAATCGACGCGGCCAACAAATACTTCGATCTAATGCCTGAGAAAGATTCGGTGTCGTGGACCGCGATGATCGTCGGGTGCAACCAGGCCGGTCTATTCCGCAAAGCTCTGCAAATTCTGTCGGCGATGGTTCGGGCAGGATCACCGCCGAGCCAATTCACCTTCACAAACATTCTCTCCTCTTGCGCTGCAATGGAGGATCACAACATTGGGAGGATAATGCATTCTTTCATTGTCAAGTTAGGTATAAGTAGCTGCATTCCTGTTGCAAATTCACTTCTCAATATGTATGGAAAATGTGGTGATGCATTGATGGCAAAGGTGGTTTTTGATAGGATGAAAGTGAGGACGGTATCGAGTTGGAACACGTTGATCTCACTTTACTCTCAATCAGGGCAGATGGACATCGCTTGTTCCCACTTCGACAA
Organism: Papilionanthe hookeriana x Papilionanthe teres; assembly: GCA_022702705.1. Taxonomy (NCBI): domain Eukaryota; kingdom Viridiplantae; phylum Streptophyta; class Magnoliopsida; order Asparagales; family Orchidaceae; genus Papilionanthe; species Papilionanthe hookeriana x Papilionanthe teres. The sequence goes on along the minus strand of CM040425.1, from coordinate 65,534,551 downwards.
AATGTGCGAGCGAAGCATCGTGTCATGGAATGCGATAATTGCGGGTTACAATCAGAATGGATCTGATTTAGAAGCTCTTCTCTTCTTATCTAGAATGCTGAAAGAAACTCAATTGGTCCCGGATCACTTCACAATCACAAGTGCTCTATCCGCTTGTGCTAATCTGGGGATGTTGAAGATTGGCAGGCAAATCCATGGCTATCTCATTAAAACTGAGATGGAGATTGTTTGGCAGGTTGCCAATGCTTTGATTTCAATGTACTCTAAATCAGGTGGAGTAGAAAATGCTCGCAGGCTTGTAGAGCAAACAGTTGTGTCAGATTTAAATGTGGTATCTTTCACAGCTCTACTAGAAGGTTATGTCAAGCTTGGAGAGATGCAACCAGCAAGAGAAATATTTGATTCTATGAAGCATCGCGACGTCGTGGCGTGGACAGCGATTATTGTGGGGTATGTCCAGAATGGTTTCAATAAAGAAGCAATGGAACTCTTCAGTTTGATGTTGGGTGAAGGACCTGAGCCAAATAATTACACCCTTGCTGCCATTTTGAGCGTTTGTTCAAGTTTAGCAGCATTGGAGCATGGCAAGCAGATCCATTCCAAAGCAGTTAGGTCAAAGGAAGGGCTTTCAATCTCTGTCAGCAATGCATTAATAACCATGTATGCAAAGTCTGGGTGCATTGAGCTAGCGAGAAGGGTGTTCAGTGAAATAAGGTTGGCCTGCGAACCGGTCTCATGGACCTCCATAATCATTGCTCTAGCACAGCATGGTTTGGGAGAAGAAGCTGTAAACATGTTTGAGAAAATGCTTTTCCATGGTGTTGTGCCAGATCATATCACATATGTTGGTGTAATATCTGCTTGTACTCATTCAGGACTGGTAGAGAGAGGAAAAGATTATTTTTCAATGATGCAGAATGTTCATAAGATCAAGCCAACAGCTAGCCACTATGCCTGCATGATTGATCTTTTCGCTCGGTGTGGAAGATTGGAGGAAGCACAGGAGTTTATAAAATTGATGCCAGTAGAACCAGATGCCATAGCTTGGGGATCACTTCTTTCTGCTTGCAGGGTTCACAAAGATGCAGATTTGGCGAGGTTTGCTGCGGAGAGATTGCTCTCAATTGATCCTGAGAACAGTGGAGCTTATTCCGCACTGGCGAATGTATATTCTTCTTGTGGTAGATGGCGAGAAGCTGCGACGGCATGGAAGTCGATGAGAGATAAAGGTGTAAAGAAAGAGAAGGGATTCAGCTGGATTCACATCAAGAACAAAATTCATGTGTTTGGAGTAGAAGATGGATTGCACCCAATGAGGGAAGCCATATATGAGATGGCTGGGAAGGTCTGGGTGGAAATAAAGAAGGCTGGATTTGTTCCCGATACTGAGTCGGTGTTGCACGATGTCGATGAGGAGCTGAAGGAGAGGATGCTTAGTCTTCACAGCGAGAAGCTTGCTATTGCATTTGGACTAATGAGCACATCAGAAAATACAGTGTTGAGGATAATGAAGAACTTGAGGGTGTGCAATGATTGCCACAATGCTATAAAGTTTATTTCTAAAGTAACTGGGAGGGAGATAGTGGTGAGAGATGCAACAAGGTTTCATCATTTCAGGGATGGGTTCTGCTCTTGCAAGGACTACTGGTAGGGATGACTGATGTAAGTATTGTAGTACCTGAGAACTTAACACAAAGGCATGCAAAGTGTAATTTGACTGTCTTCCGAATTTAATTGAATTTATGATTGAATTGATTAAGAAGATTGACATACTGATAATATACTGGTAAACTGTATAGAGTTTTGACGTGACAAGGAAATAATGGACAATTTGTGTTTTAGTGCAGCAAATATGCTGATTGATTGTTTCTATAGGCCATGTAGAATTAGTCAATTTATGAGATATAGCATACTACTAGATCATTTGTGGCAAAGATTAAATTGGTGCTAAGTGCCTTGGATATGTGCTGATTAAGAGAGTGTTTGGTTGGGAGAATTTGTATGTATTATAATTTTTTTCAGAAATTTTACAAAATTAAATATTGCAATGAAGAAATACAAATACAACATAAAATGTGAATGAATATGAAGTTTACATCCTACTTTATTTTAATTGAACTTAAAATTTGATTGATTTGAGCAAATTTAAAATTTATACTATTCCTTAGCAAGCATGCTCGCCACCACCACACATCCAACACCTGATGCTGTTTATTTTGTATATTCTTTTATTTTTTTGGTTAATGCATACGCATATTTTCAAAGGAAAAAATGTCTAACGCCACCACCTACTGCCATTGCTGGCCACTGACACTAGTAGCCATTGCCACTGCCCACCGCCCACCGCCAATAATACCTTATAGTTTTTAAAATACATTATTTTCAATCTATTTAAATCCAACAAATATATATATATATATATATATATATATATATATATATATATATATATATATATATATATATATATAACTTCCTCCATTCATTTAACAGTCTTTAGTATTTCAAATACATTACATTACTTCTATATTACATTCCTTTTACAATGCATTACTTTTTTTAACAAATAAAACATCCCCTAAATGAATTCAATATTATTCATACCAATTTGAAATCTGCCTTATCAAAATGGACACAATGACATTCCGGTAAGAAGATGAACACTGAAGTCATTCGAATATATGTAGGAGATTCTGAATTTTTCCAATGACTGTCAGACTGAATGGCAAGTAATGCTCTCTTATTCAGTACTACCACTGGAAAATGTGATAAATATATATCATCCTAGCTAAAGGAACTAACAATTCAGTAAAAAGGAAAATTATGATTATAAAATAATAATAAACATCACGTCTCAAAAATGGAACAACAGATCCAATTATTCCAAAGCAATTGCAATCGTAAGCCTTATATAACGGGTATCCGACAAATATAATGATATATACTATGGATAACTGTCAAAATTAATCCATCTCTTATTATATTCCTATAGAATCGCTCCTTAACATTATCCCTGGTATGTCCGCTTCATTAAATATGGCCAACAGTAGGCAACTATTGAACAAATTTCCTAAAAATTCAAACCCCAGTCATAGGGCTGATAGATAACCTTCAACTGAGTGCTTGCAAGCAACTCCAGCAGTTCCTCCGATTTCTTTGGCTCCAAGTAGTTTGCTGCATGTTTCAGCACCTCAACTTCATTCTTTCCAAAATCCACGCTATACCTATAGCAGGAATAAGATAATATTAACAAACTATACTACCGATCAAAGTTTTCTAACAAGGTAAGAGAATGTTTCTGAAATTGGTAGGGTTCTCATCTAAGGGGGCATTCTGAGTGCTTGTAAATATGTTGTTGAATCAATTTTGTGAAACAAAATAATTATTTTTAAGGAATTTGTGAAGTTTAAAAACTGTGATTTTTTATTACACCAAATGAAATTATAAAAATAATAAATTTCATTATTGCTTTAGGGTATATTTTTGTTGGATGCGAATTGTAGTTTAGAGTGTCAGTTGAAGGAAAGGAAAATGAGAGAAGACACAAGTAACACCCAATTTTGTAGGAGATTGTGCAATAGTCCCCCTTTAGTGAAAATGACCCTCCTACTTATAAATCATAAGCAGGGTCTATCAAATTACATGATTGTCCCCTTTAATGGGGGCGTTAACATCATTTAGGAGCCGTTACAACTTTACAAATTTATAACTGAACCTGACATATTTTGATCATGTAATTGCCCTTGGTGCCGCTCCGTACTTATAACTGACGAATTTGATCACTCAGCATTCATTAGGTCGACCATAAGTTATTCGGTCGGCAGAACGATCTTCGACTTCCTTTTTTTTTAGGGAACCCGTTATGAAGACCCATTACCCTTTGGAATGATTGTTCTATTAGGCCGAGGGTTCGTTGTCGTAACCTGATGGACAATCTTCTTTTGGGTGATGAGTCTATAAAAGGCATTCCCTCTAATCGGTTGCTAACTTTTTCCAATGGCAAACGTTAGGTTTGTAGGCACCAATGCGGGCACGCGGTAATCCTTAGGTCGGTTAATCTTTCGTTTGGTCGGCTTTAGAGATCGACTGGTGTAATGATGATGATCATACATCAACTCTCCTCACACGATCCATCAGATTTTCTCGAGATCAGTGTAGACGTATTTTTGATGTACATAATTAGTTCTTCGATTCTCTTACTTTTTTGAAAGTGACAACTATAATAAGAATAATATAATTAATAATATGACTGAGCACATAATGATTAATAAATATTGCCAATAATTATATTACATGAATTTTCGTGCCGCTTTTTCTCTATAAATAGTGTGTAATGTGTCATTTCTTCTCATTTCACGAGTAGTTGATCATATCTGCGAACGAATGTCATGCTAAGAAACTGGTAAACGGGGAAGCATTGATTAGGGCCTTCGGGCTCCCCGCCTCGAAAACTCACCCCTCTGGAGATGAGAAAAAGAAAACGTCGGAAAGTTCTCACTCGGCCTTTGAAGAAAATGGTGGTCTGGCCCACCGAAAAAAGAAAAGAAGTTAAAAGGTCGGTTGATGGGGACCAAGCCTGAAGGGTTAAAATCAGTTAGACAACCGACTGCGAAGAAGCCGCCTGTGGAAGAGGTTGGGGAATCGTTCGATTGGATTCCACTTATAGAAGTGCAAAGACGAGGGCATGCTTTAGACCTCGTACCACTCTACCAACGTCCGACCCAAGCTGTCGCATCAAGTGAGGAAACATGTGGAGATGGCGAGTCCAAGTTCGGTCGCGAGAATTCGTCTCGCTTCAACCTCCGATCGGGGAGGTCACTCAAGGTGATGTTGCACGGCCGATCGCGAAGAAGGCCGAATGTGGAAGAGGTTGGGGAATCGTTCGATTTGATTCCACTTATAGAAGTGCAAAGTCGGAAAATAGGGCATGCTTTAGACCTTGTACCACTCCACCAACGTCCGACCCAACGGTCGCTTAAGTGAGGAAACATGTGGCGATGGCGGTCAAGTTCGATCACAAGAATTCGTCCTACTTCAACCTCCAATCGGGGAGGTCACTCAAGGTGATGCTACATCCACCACCCCCTACCCCACCAAAACATGATCTAATCCAGATTTTAGCTGGTGAAGCTGTCAGAGGAGATGCTCTGTCCATGGAAGGTATACCCCTTCGGACTTTGGTCGAAGGAGGTCACCAAGGCAGTGCCCCTACTGTTGCAGAAAGCTTCCGTACGTCTGAGATAGAGCGCAAGATTGATTACCTAGATTTTCTTTTTTTTCGGTCCTTCAAGTTATTCTTGTGAACCGACTCTAATACTGCAGATGAAATCGTGGATATAATTGACTCCCGTCCCAAAGAGATTGAATGTCAACCCGAGACAACAACGCCTGTAGACCCTTATGTTCCTGTTGTGGCTGAGGGGGTATCCGCCCCATTGCCTCTTTTGGGTCCTACAACCTCTATCGGCCGACCCGGAGAGGGAGATTGACGGTGGAAGGAATTCTCATGAGTCGCTAGATCGACGTTTAGACAAGATTGTGGACTCTTTGGTCCGGGTTGCGTAACTTCAGCGGGAGGCCACCGTGTCGAACTTGCAGGAGGAACTGGTGGTCTTATACGTTGATATGGAAGCATTTCAGGCCCAAATTGCGGATGTGGAGGTTCTCTAGGCCCAGGTTGTGGACTTGGATGCTCTCTGGGCCCTAGTTGCGAACGAGAAGGCTCTCTGAGCCCATATGGCGAATCTACAGGAGGAACTGACTGAATTTCGCACAACCAGCTCGATCTCTATTTTCAGTGCTGAGGAGAAAATAGAATAGTACAAGTTCGGTGGGCGTGCGTTATACATAAGTCTGTTGATTTGGTCCTGCCCGAAACGGCGGATGACCGTGTTGTTAAATATTTCTTTTTTATAAATAAAGTTTCGCGATCTTTTAAATAATTTGGTGATCATTGTTTCCTTGATTTCTACGTCGAAGTGACATCTTGATGGAACTCGATGTGGCATTTATGCTTCCATATGGGGCATATATATACAGGTTAGGACGGATGCTAAGTAGAATTTTTGTTTTTTATGCTCTCACCATCCTTGGGTTGGTTCTTATTCGTAGTTTGATGGCTCTGAAGTACTCTCCTGGCACAATTAGATTAACCGAGCGATCGATACTTACGGAGTTCGAAGTTAGGCTCTTAGACAATACTTGTGTCTACGACACAAGTCTCGTATTTGAGCGAGTTGATACGAATGTCCGGGCTACTTATTACTTGGGTGACGACTTAATCATTTACAAAGACCAATTCCGCTTTGGTCTTTTGCTGCCCTTGTGTACAGAGCTCCATTCGATCTTCGACTTCTATGATGTGATTCCAGTCTCAAGTGAAGCCAAACTCAATTGCCGCTATTATGACATGTGATTTACTGCGCGAGAATGGGCGTTCCTTGGACCCGCGAACTGTTTTCGCATATTTTCTCCCTCCGAGTTGAACCAAATGGGTATGTGGTTTTTTGGACTACCCAAACATTTTATTTAATCGATTTGGAGAACAAGAGATAGGATTGGAAGCTTCGATTTTTTAGGGTCGTCTATGATGAGTGGGGCATCCCAACGAGGGCAACCGGTGGCCCATATAAGAAGAGCAAGATGGTTCCCCTGTGGCTAAAAGCGATGTAACATGTCGTTCTCAACTGGCAACTGCCGGTGGTCCAGTACATTGACCCCCTGACTGTAAATCGAGTGCTGAACCCAAGTGACTATGGCCCAATGACAGAAGAGATGTGGGTTATTGCTTTGTTTACGAGGAGGCAAAGGAGAAAAGGCACGAGAGAAGGCCGCATGGCTCTCAAAGAAGGTGACGAGGAAGAGGAAGAGAACGGGTGGTTCCCCCGTAATAGAGAAAGAAGAGGTAACTTAAGAAAGCTAACCCATCCGGAGGAAGATATCAAGTTCGCATTTCGTTCATTCGGTTTCCAAAACTTCTGTTATAATACAAAATAAAGTTACTGGAGAAGTAATATTGATCGAAGGGAAACCTCACTCGGTGATCATAAGAGACTCACAAGGTGATGCAACTCCTCTCTTCCATACGAATATTAAAGGGTCTTCAGAGAATCCCTCATCACAAGAGATCTCTCGGCTGTCTTCGATGGGCTTTATCTCTCTTTCAGAGAGGGGTGAGGCAAGCCGACAGTCACCCTAGGTACAGGTTGAGGGAGAGCAATATGTTGGATATTCTGGGAAAAACTCTGAAGAAAGCCCCGCTTTGCATGAGATGGTTGAGCGCAGGAGTAGCAGAAAGGGTGAAGTTGTCTCTTCTGACTCTTTCCTCTCAAATGCACCAAGATGTAAGATAGGAGGTCAGGATCGATAGATCCCACTGCAAAAAGACTGACCAAAAGTTTACATGAATTTTGATTCAAGTCTAGTGAATATTGATAGGGATTGGTTCCCCCTAGACTCAGCGTCACCGAATACGCTTCTATGATTGCCGACATTTTATGGTCAGCGGACTTTAACAAACACCCCAACGAACTCCGCTCGGTTGAGGCTGTGACAATCGCTCGATTGCTTCCAACTCCTAGGTTATGCTTCCACTCACCATCTGACCTCCCTCTATCTATCAAAGAGAGAGAGAGAGTCGCCAAATCAGAGGAGAAGGTTAGGAAATATCAGGAGCGGGTGCATCTGACTATCATGAGGGCGACCGAGGCGGAGGTTGACCTGAAGACATTAGGGCGAGGTTGGAAATGTCATTTGAATGGATTTGTATGGCTCAAGAGGATAATGTTGAATTGACCGAGCTGATGTCTACTATGATGACCGCTGAAGAACTTCTCGTCACTAAAGTTGAATATCTGAGGTGGGCCTCAAGATTGCAGCTGATGAGTTAGCTAGAGTAGGGAAGGTTGATCCAAAATATTCTAACATTGAAGAATTTAAGAAACTCTACGACGCTCCTTCCGCTTTTGACACCGCGAGGAATCTGAGGATGATAACGTGGTTGGATGGCGGATCATCCAACGCTCGACCCGAAGATTCATATAACCGGCCCTTTCTTCTTCTTTTTTTTTGTACTTAAAGTGTATAAGCTAGGGTTTCATAACTGTTGTTCGTATGAATGAAATATGACCTTTGGGTTTTTTTTTATACTCGTTGTCATGTTGACTAGGTTAAACCTATATAATCATATTTTACTTCGTTTGTATAATTAAATTGTCTTTCTTGGAAATTGGAAAACAAAAATCTTCGTAGGGAACCTAAATATAACTTGAGAACTTAGAAAAACTCCTAAGTTTATTATTCACGCATTGGAACGCCGTATGCAGTTTTTTTTTGTTGACCTCATGATGGGATGTTTTTCAGTCATTTACAATCACATTGCGACCAAGAGTCGAAAAGCTTCTGGTCAACTTATTTATGACTAAGTGTCGGGACGCTTTTTCGATCATCTTGATTACGACCAAGTGTCAGAACATTTTTTCGGTCCTCTTGACTGCGACCAAGCGTCAAAATTTTTTTTTAGTTTTCTTGAGTGCGGCAAAGCGTCAGAACATTTTTTGATCATTTTTATTGCGAAGAAGCATCAAAATATTTTTTCATTCGTATATATTGCGACTAAGCGTCATAATATCTTTTCAGTCGTCTTTATTGCAACCAAGCATCAAAACGTTTTTTCGATCGTCTTTTTATAAAAAATCCAATTCCCCGAGTTTCGTGGTGATGTGCCTTCTATTGATCCTTCAATTCCTCGAGCATTTTCCCTAAGCTTGTGTTTACACACCACATCACAGTTAGTTTTCTCTAAAGTAAATAACACAAATTCATTAATGATAATATTATCTTTCAAACATAGATACAAAGTAATCATTTATAAGGATAGAACTTTATAAGGTCGTCTCAACTCCATATCTGTTGGAGACTCTTTCCCGTATAAGACTTTAGTTGTAGGCTCCAGAGGAGACTTGATGTCGATTATGAAGGGACCAGTCCAGGTCTGACAGACCAACTGCCCCCTTACAATTGGATCAGCTTTCTTTAAAACTAGGTCAACAACAACAACAACAAAGCCTTTATCCCACTAAGTGGGGTCGGCTGCATGAATCTTTTTTCTCCATTATGTCCTATTTAGTGTCATATTTTCATTTAATTATAATAAATTAGTATCATTTTTTATGCAATAAGCCTAAGTCTTCCTAGGTCTACCTATGCCTTTCTCAACATAAGTCAAATCTAAACATCTACTTCCCTAATTGGAACATCAGATGGCCGACGTTTAATGTGACCAAACCATCTAAGGCGACCCTCTCTAATTTTGACAGTCACTGGAGCTACCCAACCCTATCACGGATACATTAGTTTCGCATTTTGTCTCTAAGTGTAAAATCACTAATCCACCTAATCATTCTCATCTCGGCAACACTTAATTTAGCATTATGCTTCTCTTTTAAAGGCCAACACTTAGCACCATGGAGCAATCAGGTCTCACCACCAACTTATAAAATTTTCCTTTCAGTCTCAGCGGTACTTTTCTATCACACAAAAGGCCCAACGCAATCCTCCACTTCAACCAACCAACTTGAATTCTACTATTAGCATCCCCATCTATATCACCTTCGCTTTGAACAATAGACCCAAAGATCTAAATAGTTCACACTTTTTAATAATTTGATCACCCAAAGTTACACTTATGTTACTAGAGCTACTATAACTAAAATTACATTCCATGTATTCAATTTTAGTTCTACTCAAACAAAGGCCTTGAGACTCCAATGTAGACCTCCATAATTAAAGGTTTTCTTGGGTTTTTTTTCTTTTGTCTTATCCACGAGGAGGATATCATCAGCAAAAAGCATACACCAAGGTACATCGTCTTGTAAATGTCCAGTAAGACCATCCATAACTAAAGCAAAAGGATATGGCCTTAAAGCCAATCCCTGATGTAAACCAACAGAAATAAGAAAACAATTGGTCAATCCTCCTTCAGTTTGAACACAAAGTAACAGCTCTAGTATAGATATCTTTAATGACTCGAATATAAGTCATGTCAACACTTTTCTTCTCAAGGACTCTCCAAAGGATATCTCTTGGAACCTTATTGTAAGTTTTTTTTTCTAAATCAATAAAAATCAAATGTAGATCATATTACCTTTGTACTTCTCCATCAAACCTCTCAATAAATGTATAGCTTCCATTAGGGGTGTAAACGAACCAAACACGAACAAACAGAACTTGTGTTCGTGTTCAGTTTGTTTAAAATTTAGTTTGTTTAAAATAAGCTCTTGTTCGAGATTGTTCGCGAAGTCACTGTTTGTGTTCATTTCTTAACAAATGAGCCGAATACAAGCCGAACACGAGCTGTTCGCGAACGGTGAGCCAATTTGAAAGCCTTAATATTAATGTATATAAATAATATATTATATTAATTATATAACTTAAATTATAAAAAATATAATATCTATATTAGTATATTACTAATATAGTATATATTAATATATTACTATTATTAATTTATTTTATATTATAATCTATAAAATTTAATTTTTTAAAATATCATAAATTTTTTATATATAATTATTTTATATTTCGAACAATAACGATTCGAACTTGAACGAAAACATAACCGTTTGTGTTTAGGTCGTTTAACTAACCGAACGAAAACAAATCGTTCGTGTTTGTCTCGTTTACCTATCGAACGAATTTAACACGAACTCCTTGACGAACAGAACACAAACTGTTTGCGAATAACGAGCTTTTTTGACAGCCCTAACTTCCATAGTAGGCCTGCCCAACATAAATCAAAATTGATCATGAGAAATCTTGGGAATACGTCTTAACCTATGTTCAATTACCCTTTTCCTGTAATTTTAAAGTATGACACATCAATTTAATTCCTCTGATTTGCACTCTTGTGCATCTCATTTATTTTTAAAAATGGTGACGAAATACTCTTCCTTCACTCCTCAGACATCTTTTTAGTTTTTAAAATAATATTAAAAAATTTAGTAAGCCAATAAACTGCCAAATAACCTAAATACTTTCACACTTCAATTGGGATATCATCAGATCTGCAGACTTTCGAACATTGGTTTTCTTTAAAGCCTCATCAACTTCTTTTTTACTAATGAAATGTTTTGTTATTATTAATGATATTAAGATAACCAAGGTCGTTGGTATTTTCAGGAACTTCATTAAAAAGTTTTTCAAAATAACTCATCACCTATGTTGAATATCTTTTTCTAAGAAATGCACTTTTTTATTTTCAGATTTAATACACTTTATTTGAGTTAAATCTTTACTTTTTTTTCCCTTTGTTTGACTAGTTTATACATATATTTTTCACCTCCTTAAGTATCTAACATGTTATAAAGATCACTAAAAATATAATTTTTAGCGTCACATATTGTTCTTTTAATTCTCTGTAACTGTTTTATATTTTTCTCGGTTATCTAAGCTTTTACATTTAAACCAATTTTTATAACATAATTTCTTATATTTTATCTTTTGATGCACATTATTATTCCACCACAAATTATTTTTATTTATAGAAATTTTTTCTTTTGATTCTTCAACTACATCTTTTACTATATATTTAATATTATTTATTACTTTTTCCCGCGTAATATTTGCTCCTTTATGAACATTATAAAATTTTAAATTTTATTCCAAAAAAATAATTTTATTTGTATCTATTTAGGTACCCCAATCTAATTCTACGAGGTTGAATCCTAGTATTATTTATTTTACAACTCTTCATCTTAAAATCTAGAACTAATAATCGATATTTGATATTTAATTCCTCCAATAGAATTGCCTTACAATCCTTACAATCTCGACGATCTCTTTCTCTCATAAGAAAATAATCAATTTGTATTTTATTAGATTCATTCTTATAAGTAATAAAATTCTCATCTTTTTTCTTGAATAAAGTATTAGAAATAATCAAATCATACGCTAAAGCAAAATCTAATATGACTCTACCTTCTTCATTAATCGTTCCATAACTGTAGCCACCAAGAATATTTCAGAAATCTCCAGCCATTAATCTCCTCCAATAAAAAAATCTTTCAAGAGTTATCAAGTGTATTAAGTGTTCGAAGTCATTCTAAAATTTATCTATAGAGCTTATATCTTAACCTACTTGAGAAGCATAAGCACTTATAATATTAAAAATCTTAAAATCAATAATGATCTTAATTGCTATAATTATATCTCAAACTCAATTAATTCTCACAACATTATCAAACTCTTATCTATAATTACATCTACACCATTTCTAATGCGACTTTTACCAAAATACCAAAGTTTAAAACCTAAATTATCAATCTCCTTAGTTTTGCTCCAACCCATTTAGTTTCTTGAATACATAAGATATTTTTCTTTATATAAATGGTAATATCAACTAATTCCATTAATTTACCATTAAAAGTACCAATAATCCAAAATACTATCCTAATACTAGTATCATGGACTAACTTATTTACCTGCATCTGTTCGTAATGTGAGAACCATTATTTATTTGACATTACACCAAGGCGCCAGTGTAGCGGCCCTTGCATACTTTCCACTGTATTCAGACCATACAGCACATCGCTTCTAGGCGACGCCCTAGCACTTACATAATGATCAAAGGATTCATGTCATGATTTTTTCGACAAGTTTTATGCTAGCTGTCGACTACATAACGCAACCCTCCATCTTTAGAACAAGGTCGTCAGCGAAAAATGCCTTTTCTCAAGCATTCTTATTATAGTAACAGGCAGTTCTTTTTATTTCTTCTTATCTGAGAGCTATGTTCATTCGAACCTCTTCTAACAGATTGAGAGAGAGTAAAGTGCCTTCATTGTTTGCATCGTGCAAGCTAGTGAGCACTTCTTCGTTGAAAGATGTTGAAATGACTACTCTTTGACTATAATGATTATACTTATACCGATAACATGACGTCCATTCTATGGGACAATATATATGGAGTTTGTCCGGTCGATCTTGACGAAGTGTTTCGGACGGCCCAAAGGAAGTTTATCGGCCAATTACCCTTAACACCATCGACCTTTTTCCTTGCCGGGTTTAGGATGATCTTGTTCGCAGCTGATTGGCCATTCACGGGTGATGCACGAATGAAAACTTCAGGTTGATCCCTTGATTCTTACAGAACTCCCTCACCCCCTAATTAGTGAACTAGGTTTCATTATCTATGTTGAGTATGAGAGGCAAGCCATACCGACAAATTATATCAGTTCAAACTAAATTATGACTACGTCTGTAGTAATCCGAGGGAGAGTTTTGTGGTCTGTTTGGGTGGCTATTATAATTTTTTTTTTTTAAAAAAAGTCATGCCGCAGCTAGAAAGCTGCTACAGTACATAGCTAGGAGCGATGCGAAGCGGTTTGAAAACGTAGTTTTTTGAAAAACCTATCAAAATACAGTTTACCCAAATAAGCTGCCCTAAACAGGGCCTTTGTCTCTATCTATTTAGAAAAGTACTCTACGACAACCAAAATAAATTTTTGCTTCCCTTTTGAGAGAGGAAATGGTCTCTGAGGACATCCAGTCTCCAAACCACGAAGGGCCAAAGACTAACGATTGGTTGTAATTTTTGTGTCGTCGATGCTGTAGTGGAGCAAATTTCAAACATTGTTCACATCTTCGAGAAAATTGTTCTGCATCTTTTAAGAGGGTCGGCCGAAATAACTGTCTTTGTACTCGATGAGCTAAACTTTTTTTCCCTTGAACGACTTTTGCATTTGCTTGAATGTACTTCTCCAAGGATGTTCTAGACTCACTTTCTTAAATACATCCTAGAAGTAAGGATGTGGTTGATATTTGAAAGTGTGTCCCCCATAAGGAGGTATTGGGCGACTGTAAACTTGAACCTTCGATGGTCTGCCACCGCCTTGTGGATTTTCCCTGTTTTCAAGAATCCAACTAGCTTTTGGCATCACCAACTTCCATCTCAATCATTTACGGATCTTCAATGGTTGGCTGAGAAACCCTTTGGGGGCGCTCTATTACCGATGTGTATGTTTTTCGATAAGAGTTTAGCCACCTGGTTCTCCTCTCGCTCGATATATTCAATACAGAAGCTTATATGGTTACATATCTCCATCTTTACTTTGTTCAAGTACTTGACCATTATCTCATTTCAAGCTTCAAATTCCTCATTGACTTGGTTAGCAAGCTGGGAATCAGATTCCACTATTAAGTGTCGGACGTTCATTTTTGTAGCAAACCTCAGTCCGGCTATCAATGCTTCGTATTCCGCTTAATTGTTCGTTGTCGTAAAATCAAAGATGACCGAATGATAGATATGCTCTCCCGTCGGGTTGCTTAATGCCAGAACAATCCTTGCTCTTGCCTGGCCTGAAGCTCCATCCACATGAAGGATCCAAGTTTGTTGTTTGCCCCAGAGTCATCGCTTGATCCATTTGATTCCGAGGTATCCACTAAGAAGTCCGCTACAGCTTGAGCTTTGGGGTGCGTTTGTGGCAGCTTATAGCTGCGGTGGCGTTTGAAAAATGTCGCCATAGTGTTTGAAAAACACGTTTGAATAGCTTATTTGAAAACTCATTTTTTATGTTTAACTACACGCCGGAAGAGGGTGAAGCCCCGCGGTTGAGCGTTTCGTCGCGCATTTGACGTTGTTGCCCTCTTCTTCTCCTGTCTCTTGCCTCCTTCGGACGGATCGCTCGCCTTCCTGCCACACGAATCGTTCGCTCCCGGACGGATCGCTCATTCGCCTTCCTCCCGGACGGATCTTCTCGTTCGCCTTCCTCCCGGACGGATCGCTCGCTCTCCCTGCCGCACGAATCGTTCGCTCCCGGAAGGATCGCTCGTTCGCCTTCCTCCCGGACGAATCGCTCCCAGACAGATCTTCTCGTTCGCCTTCCACCCAGACGGATCGCTCGCTCTCCCTGCTGCACGAATCGTCTCTGCTTCTCCGATCCTTCTGCAGCTTCTCCCGTTCTGTCTCCACTTCTCCAATGGCATCCGACCCCTCGAAGCTCTACTAAGTGAGCTCATTTCGAGCATTTACGATGATTTATTAATTTTGATTTTCTTTCACTATATTTGTCCGAGAAGCAAAGTATACTATTCAGATGATTTTGCCTTAATTCATCTTTTCATATCCTTTTTTCAGCTTGGAGTTGTAATATTGAGAGCATTTATGGTTTTCTATATTGAGGGCAAAATGGTCATTTATCCTGGATCAGCTGGTTTACAAACGTACAAACCAAACGACGAACGACGAACAAACTTATCCGGATTAACTGCGTATCGGCGGATTATCCAGGATAAGTTCAGCTTATCGACAGTAGTTCTGGATAGTTCGGTAATGCCTCAAACAGACCCTTGATCTCCGTTCAAGGAATGTATGTAAGTTCATACTTACTCGGCTTTAAGGACCATTTTAGTAATCGACCTGAATATTTCGGCTGAGTGAGTATAAACTTAAGCAAATGATCAACGCAACCTTAATCGGATATGTTTGAAAATATGGTCGCAGCCTGCGAGCAGAAACAACCAGAGCAAACGTTAGTATTTTCATAAGAGGATATCTTAGTTCGGCCCCTCTGAGGACCCTACTGGTGTAATACACATGAATTGCTTCCCCTTAAGCTAGACTGAACTAATGGCCTCCGGGACGACTCCCGGGTGAAGTGAAAGTTCTTTCCTTGACTTCGAACTTTGCAGCAACAGCGGAGAGATTAACGATTGTTTCAGATTCTGAAAAGCTTGCTCACATTTGTTCGTCCACTCGAACTTTTTGGCCTTCCTTGGCACTTTGAAGAAAGCGGCACACTTGTCTCCTGAATTGGAAATAATCGGCTCAGGGCCGCATATTCGATCTGTCAGCTTTTGTACTTCTTTGGTGTTCCGAGCAAAAGACATGTCGAGGAGTGCCTTCACCTTCTCGGGATTAGCCTTAATGCTTTCGGGCGTCAAAAGATACCCCAAGAACTTCCTTATGGAAGCTCTAAATGTGCATTTCAACTTTATTTTCATATTAAACTTCCTAATTGTTTGGAATGTTTCTTTTAAATCACACAAATGTTGTTCTGTCATCCTATTTTTACAAGCACATCCACAGACTTCAATGTTTCTTCATTTTTACTTAGAAAAAATTACATCGATTAGACGCTGATAAGTAGCGCCAACATTTTCAGCCCAAAAGTAATTACAATAAAACAATATAAATTATCACTGGTAATAAAAATCGTCTTCTCCACATCGACTGGGTGCAATTTTAATTTGGTGATAACTGGAGAAAGCATAAAAAACTCATTACTGAGTATCACTACCGCAGAGTCCACCAGAACATTGATCTTGGGTAGTAGATAGTCTTCATTAGAGCAAGCAGCATTCAAATTTGTGAAGTCTTTGCAAATCCTCCAATTGTCATTGGACTTCTATACAATGACCGCATTGATTACCCAGGAGGGGTATTGAATCTCCTTAATATAGCCGGCCTCCAAGAGTTTCCTTACTTCCTTGTGAATTGATCCGGCTACATTCATTGCCGTCGACCGCAACTTCTGCTTCACAGTTCAGACAGTTAAACTGGCGTTGAGCCTATGGCAAGCCCCATCAATGGGGATGCCTGACATTTCAGCTGAAGACCAAGCAAAAACATTGCGGTGCTCCTAGAGAATCTGGATCAACATCCATTTGAGACCTGAATCAAAAAATTCACTTATAAAAAAAAATTACCAAGACCTTCTAGATATGCGGAGATTTTGATTGTAGCCTCGTCGGCTTCGAGGTCTTCCTCCTGTTGGTGTTGTATGTCCAATGTCTTATGCTCCACACTTCTTATGGCTCGAACATAACGTGTTCGAGACTGCTCCAGATCTCCACATACGATAACTATCACCCCGTCGCAGGGAAACTTCGCTGCTACGTGGTATGCTGACACCACAGCTCGGAAATTGTTGAGGAGAGAGCGATCGAATATTGCATTGTAAGTTGGTGGCGCGTTCAATAAATCCTCCATGTTGGTAAATGGGTTGTCACCTTCTCCCCAGGCGTCAAAGAATGTTATTATACCGACAACCTCCTTCCATTTGCCAAAAAATCCATACAATGGGTCTCGACCAGTGCAGTTAACCGATCAGTTGTCAAATTAATCTTCTCGAACGCAACTCTGAAGAAAATATTCCCCGAGCTACCGGTATCAACCAGGATACTCCTTACCTAGTAGTTATTGAATAGCACAGTAACAACAATAATATCATTTTAGGGGCTCCCGACATTGGTGAAAATGATCGGGAGATGGGGCTTCTTTTTTGGGACGAAAGTTACAGCACAGTAGTTCCCTGATTTACTTCTTTTTTTGGTCAAGCCTAGGGAATGCATTGCCTCCCAATATCGTAGGAACTATTCTTGCGAGGTGGATATCATTGAATCTGGTAGGCCCGCCCAATTCATCTTCTACAGGAGCCTTGCCTTTCCGCCGAGTGTGGGTCTCCGACTCCTTAGGCTTCTCGACTCGGATAAATTCCTTAACCAGGCTAAAGAGGTGCCTACATTCCTTCGTATCGAGCATGTGGACTTGATGATACTTGCAGTATTTGTTGGGATTCCGGAGAGAAGCTCTGGTTTTCATTGGAATCGTCTTTCGGAAATACTCCTTATCTTTGATTGCATCTACAAGTTTCGCCATCGAAACTCTCAACGACGCAGGTCTTGACATCGTCCAGTCACCTGTGGACCGGTCATTTGACTGGTTGTGTCTGCATATGTCTCGTTCATCTTCATTGTCCCTTCTGGACGAGCGGCCACTCTCGCATTTCAAACGAAGGCCGTCATTCTCCCTCCATCCGTCATCTCTCGAGTTTTTGTTTCTTGAAAGTCGATTAATTTTCTCGTCCTTTGAAATCGGTTGGTTCATATACTCCTCCACAATGTGATCGTTAGCTAACTCCAACAATTCAGCTAACGTCTCGAGTCTCGTAAACCCAAAAATATATCCAAGCTGTGGACCATTCAATCCTTGTGCTAGGACAGCCTTAGCAACTCGTCGGCTCTAGGTTTCACACATCAAGCATCTCCTTTTGGAACTTTGTAACATATGTCTAAATGCTCTCATTCCGTCCTCGTTTCATATACCATAAAGAATTTGAATACTTTCGTGGCTTTTGGGCGCTAGCAACCGGGCAAAAACATTTTGATGTCTCTCGAAGGAATTAATAATTCCCACGGGAGTCCGTTTACCACTCGATAGGGAAATCTCTCAAAGCATAGAACAACGGACACTTTAATGCGTCGGAGATCTTGAGAAGGCGGATTGCCGTCCCAAAAGATGCAATATGGTCGGCGAGGTCACTTCGACCCTTGCACGGTTCCAAGGAGAGAACCTTAAACTTTTTTTGGGGCTCGGGTGAACGAATTCTCCATCCGACGGTAGACTTTTACCGTTCCTGGTTGAGGTCCCCCTTTGGCGCAGATCTAGCACTTTCCTGGTATCAGGACTCTTCCACTCACTCGACGGCTTGTGCCGCCTGTCGAGCTTGGGGTTCGAGTGCTGGTGGATTAAGTTGCAAGAGAGCGCCCTCCCTTCAAGTACCACTCAGAACAATTCGTTGTTGCATGAATTCCCGTACAGACTCCACATTGGTGGCTTCTCTTTGATATGTTCCTTCACACCTGCCGTGCTCCTCGTCTTGTTGAAGGCATGACTCTAAGTTCACCGCACCTTTTAGGACGTTGGATCCCGAATTGTCCCGTGGATCACACCTAAGAAATATAACGTTGGTAAAAGGAAAGGAAAAAGAGATAAGACAAAAGTAACACAGTATTTTAGAAAATTATGCAACAGTCCCCTTTAGTGAAAATGACCCTCTTATTTATAAATCATAGGTAGGGTCTATCAAATTACACGACTGGTCCCCTAAAATGGTGCAATTACTATCATTTATGAGTGATTACACTGTTACATATTTGTAACCAAATCTGACATATTTTGACACTATAACTGTTGTTGGCGTCGTTGTAACTGCCCTTGGCATCGTTCCTTATTTATAATTGCCAAATTTGATCACTCGGGATTCATTTGGTTGGCCACAAGTTATTTGATTGGCTGAGCGACCTTCGACCACATTTTCGAGGGAAGACTCATTACTCTTGAGAAGGATTGTTCCATCAGACAGAGGGTTTATTATCATAAGCTAACGGGCATAACTCTTGTGGTCGAGTCCATAAAAAGCGTTTCCTCCAAGCGATTGCAGACTATTTTCCAATGGCAAACGCTGAGTTCGTAGGCATCAATGTGGGCACACAATGTTCCTTTGGTCGTTCGGTTTTTCGTTCGGTCGGCTCTAAAGGCCGACTGGTATAATGACGAATGACCGCACATCACCCTCCTCATACGATCCATCGGATCTTCTCAAGATTGGTGCAGATCTATTTCAAAGGTATAATTTTGGATCTATAAAAAGATCAAAAGGCGTGCTAAAATGTGAATGGATTGTATCTTACCACCGCAGAATCTTGCTTACTGAGACAACCTTGGCTTCAGCATCGAGAAAAACCCCTCCATTCCTCAGAAATATGCGTGCAGCCTCAACGAGTTCTTTGTCTATGTCGTTGGGTGAGTAACACCTCAGAGCGGGACCAGAACGGGTGCCAGATACCAGTGCAAAGTGTACCAGCGGTTCCGGGTAGGGAAGAGCCACCTGATTCAAACAAAAAAGTACTGCGTTGATTGGAACCATACATCCATCATGAAATTTCTGCTTTCAACATTAAAAAATGGATTAAAAAATGGAAACTCGACGAACAATACAAGGACAAAAAATATACCCTGGAAGAACAAATAGAAATCTAAGAGTAAGGAGTTATACAATTACTGAATGAAAAAATGCATTATTAATTGTGAACATGTCCTCCAATAAGCAATTAGTTTGCACATATTACTTTCTCTCCCTTTCTACCCAACTCTTCCATTCAAGCATCTGCATAACAGGTTCCCAAGTATGTTGAAAAATCATTACAAACTTATGCTTGTGTAAATGAATTGACGAGCAGAGCCCACATAATTATCTGCATTTTTTATTATCACGTTTGGGTGTGCTAACATGTGTATATAACTGGAATCTAATGGACATAGCTAAGGGCAATCTATGGATATAGCTAAGACTAGTTGATGATAACAAGTACTCCATAAAGTTTGTTTAAATTGCACGTTTTGATTTTACAGAAAGGAGCAATACAGGTATCAAACAGTTGCAACCAGCTAATCTGGCAGGTGAGTTTTTTCGAAAAAGAATAATTTAGATTGATAATATTTGAATATAGTAGAGAATGATTGAAAGAATAAAAATTGCATTTAATGCAAATGTTTCTATAAAATGTATTGTTGAAAAAAAATTACCTTGGAACGTTTGTCTTTAGGATCAAAAGGCTTGGTGAGGTTGTATGGAGGCCGTTGGTTGCCTCGTAGAACACCATTTTGTATAGCAGACAAGGAGTAGGAGCATCCGCCTATGACATACTTGAAATCTCCCAAAAACTTTCTTCTATCCAAGGGTCCAACAGGGAAACCATATATAGATATGGCATGAATAACCATCATGTTATATAGGTTTATGAAAAAGGCAAGCTTTTCTTCCCTTGATAGGATCTCCAAATCAACTCTTTCAAGCTCCTCTATAACTCTTAGGTACCTACCAAAAAATTTCGACTAGTCAAGCAACATTTGTAATTAGTTTTGGGAAAGCCATGCACTTTCGTCAATGCCCTTCCAATGTGTAGCTTACAGGTAACTGACAGGTCCAGCTTAAGGTACGGCCAACACTTATAGGACATCCCCCAGAGAAAAAGAAGCAATAAAGAAAATATCATTAGAAAAAAAAATAAAAACACAGTTGGTGTTATAGATAACTCCAGTCAACTCCATGCAATAAATAAATAAATAAATAAATAAAACCATCAAAATTAAGCTTGCTTTAAATAAATTCCTCTACTTCACACTTCATTAGAAAATAAAAAGAAACTCGCCATAAAATCAAGTTAGTCATATCGAGATGCAAATGCAAAATGTAAATTATAAAAAAATATTAAATGCATGATCTATGGGTAATCAAATGATGCAGCCAATTAAACAGAAGTTTGGTGGGAAGAATTGAATGATGGCAAATTAAACCAAAATGTCTAGCAGATGACGTAAAATATATGGGCTTAGACATGCTTATGAAATCCCAAACCAAGTTATCTGCAAGGCGTTTCCAGATGTCAAAAGAATAACAAATTTCCTTAAAAAAATACAATGATATAGCTTGTCAAAATCGAGATTAATTTTAGGCTTCACAAAACAGGCCGCAAAAGACCAGAATACAAGAAACAATGGTATAGTAGTTTTGGTTAATTCTGATATCTTTACTTCATGGTTGATGGGTGTCTGCTGAAATTCTGAGTAGTAAAAGAAAATTCTGCAGAGAAAAGAAGGCTGCCTAAAGTCATATAACTACTGAGCAGAATGGATTATTTCTGGATGATTTGGCAAAGCTTGGATAAATTACTGAAAACAAGGGAAGATGTAAGGTGCCATCGCAGCAAAGGTAAACTTACAAGCCCACATTTTATTCAGCAAAGTCTCACTAATCTCTTAATGGTAAGTTTGAAGCCCACCTTTTGAACTCCTCAGAATGATGAATGCTGTTGTAGTCGACATTCTTTCCATCTTCAGATACATAAGCCTCAAAAATACCATAGGACAGCAATCTTAAGCTTGACGAGATTTCAATTATAGGCTTAGGTTGAACATCAATTCTGTCCCTCGAAACATTGTAGCATTGAGTCATTATGGTAGGGTCATCTTCCAAAAAACGATACAAGTGGCTTCCATCTTCAAAGATGTTGTCGCTTCAAGTCAAAGGAAGATGTTGTAATGAAAAAATAACTACAACTAACAGGAAAACGTGTAGCCCCAAATCAATTCCACAAACTTCAAAAAACTTACTCAAGTACATGTCTGAAGAAGTGCTGGTTGAGCAGCTTCCTTCCCAATTCGACTGCCTACATGAAAATGAGAAAAGAAACTTTTTTAAAAAAATCAAATAACAAGAAAGAAACAGACAAATATACAAATTGCACATCTAAGAACACAAGGTATCCTCAACTGTCATGACCCGGTCCGAATTCTTCGAATTTTCAAAGAGCGAATAGAAAGTCAGACAGTGGAATTAATCTTTAAACTTTAATAACTTTTATAAAAGAAGATTATTTATTTATTTTTATAAATTTAATCCTAATCATAATTATAATTACTTGTATTAACTTGCATAATTCAACCCTTAAATTCTTCAACTTAATGTCTAACATATTTTATACATTTAACAGTCTTTTAGTGTATATTATTAGTAATATTTTTATTATTTTATTTAAAAAAATAATAATTTAAACATAAATGAAATTTAATTAATTTAGCATTTATTTACCTTAAAACCTTTGATTAAATCCATTGAAGCTTAATTTGCTCCCGTCCGGCACAGTGAAGGCCCAATTTATGTGACTCCCATCTTCATCACCTTCACCTACACTTGCTAGAACATGTTGGTTACTCAAGTTTATCTTAGCTTTTCGCTTGCAAGCGACAAGAAAAATGTCGTCTTTGTCTGCTGCGTGCACATGAATGCACTCGGATGCCCTTTGTTTCTATTTATTTTAGTGCATCGCTGCTCCTGTGCTCTGTTCGAGCCCGATGTCTATCGCTCACATGTGGAATTGCCAATCATTGCTTTATTTTGTGTTTCCCTAGCTCGCCAGCAATCAAACGTGTTACAGCTTCCCAAACTCATTGCTCGATATCGATCACACAAGGATTGATCCCTCAAACCCCTTCATCTCCTATCCAGACTAGCCCAATCTCCCTATATTTTGTCTTTGCCCCGCCCTTCGTCTTCATCTTTTGATGCTTTTAATAAGCAATGAACCAACCTCCTACCACCTCGATTCATCTTCTGTTGCATCTCCCATCTGTCTCCTTGTGTAACAGCATGAATCCATCCTAGCCGATTCAATATTACCAGTCATTACAATCTTCCCCACTTATAAAAAGTACATCATCCAAATTTGTATACTATGACTTATTCCATTTGACTGCGATGAATCATTTGCCAATATACTACAAAAAGTGAAGGCTACGCATTTCTAGAACTATCAGAAAATCACACCAAATAAAAACCACACAGAATGAGCATCAACGTCAAACACACTTCTAACTTACTGTAGAAAGATTGTTCATATAAGATGACATTTTTAATATGCTGCTGGTTATATCAAAGATCAATTATTTTCAATATCATTATCCTCGAGAATAAGTACTTCAAGCTCTTTATGAGTAAGGGCATAAACTCATAGTCGAACATGCCGTCTTGGTTGTCTTTAAGTAAGAGTTGAAACGGTTGATTCTATCATTGTTTGTCCACCTACAATCTCCTAAAAATGGGCTCCATTTGATTTTTGTTTCTTGAAAGTCTTATGGCAGTGTAGAGCAACACTAGCCATATGGCCAGTTTGACGACATTGGTAGTGTGTGTTCAAGCTAGATAAACATTCAACCTTAGTCTATTTTTAATATTTGGCACTAGATTTAATGGTAATACAAGTTGTACCATTACTAATCCGTCAGAACTAAACATTTTCTCTTCTCATTAGATCGTTCTGAATGAGTTGCATGGTGGCCTTCATCGATACTCTTTTCTCAAGTGCAACTCCTTATTCTTCTAAATAAACACAAAATCACTCTTTATCATTCAAGCCATTTTCACTAATACAAAATACTCATCAATCCATAAAGACACCAACAACTGCCTAATTGAATCCTTCAATCCAGATAGGGCACTTCTCTTTGACTGGCAATACAACTAGTGATGCCATCTCGATGATATAAGAGCTTCAACCTTTACTTCTCTCCTTGCACCAACCTAACAAACTAATCCAACATCTATCTTTGTGTGGTTAGAACAGGGAGGTGGGTGAGTGGATAGAAATCTATGGATGCTAAATATGTAAAACTGAAAAGAATTAAGTGTAATCTCCGTAAATCCACATAAAAATCATATAGGTTAAACTTTTTTATTTTCAATTTAAGAATTAAAAAGGGCATGAATGCGTCCATATAACAATATTGGATTTTAACTAATTTTTATAGCCTCACTCCTTAAAATTATATCTTTTTAAATAGCATAAGCTGTACAACTAGGGTTGAAAACGAGCCGAGCTTGAGTGAGCTCAAGCTGGGCTTGTGTTCGGCTCGTTCAATCCTAAACAATGCGTTCGTGTTCGGCTCGATTTAAATAT